>JAENHJ010000069.1:0-1200000 GCA_025330945.1 Mucuna pruriens | reverse complement strand
TTACACGGGTGCAATCTCAGTAGCAAGAATCCAACAAGAACCGATTGCAGTGATAAGGATTTTATACACTCAAATAATTATAGCCACAACAGTAATATTTACTCATTGATTAAGTTTTTATACCATTGATCTTGAGCTAAAATTCTGCAACCAAAAAAGAGATGGGTACCTGTCTCTATTCTTCATTACTTGACGGGTATTTTCTCCTAGAAAACGAAATTTCATTCTTAAATAAGCAGGATTAACATGAATTAGGAAAAAAATCATTTTACATAGCTGTGGGTTTATTCTCCTTTTTCTGTTATTACCACCAAGATAGAATTGAGAACACACCAAGAGAAAACATTGAAGAGGCTGTCTGGTTTTAGCCTACATCTGTTGGAGTGCCTGCGACACCTGCCTCTACCTTTTCTGGGATATCAATTTACCATCAACTTGATAGAGTTGCAATGGTACCTTACCTTCATGGGTATAATAATATCCAAATAACTTGTCAAGTATTTATTAAATTATATTTTTATAAAATATCTAAAATTTTATAGGTTTTTGAACGTACAGCTATAGTTTTAGTGACTTTGAATAAAAACGCATGGCGATATGGCGTCGCCCGGACTCGAACCGGAGACCTTCAGTGTGTTAGACTGACGTGATAACCAACTACACCACGACACCGTTATGTTGGGGATGGTCTATTCTTTTTCTTCATTATAAGTAAAATATATTTTATTTAAAAGATAAAGAATATAACAAGCATGTAGGTGTCGTGGTGTAGTTGGTTATCACGTCAGTCTAACACACTGAAGGTCTCCGGTTCGAGTCCGGGCGACGCCATTTCATATTTATTTTTCAATCTTTTTATACGAATTTGCAACTTTATTATTGAAAGTCATCAACCTGATTGTATATACTACCTTAAGTAAACCAATATATATATATATAATAAATGTTCATAGACGTTTCTGTCTTTTGTATAATGTATGTATGTATGAAACTTGCCTATCATTTCTCATAAAAAAAAACATTTATTGAATTTGTTCAGTATTATTTTAAGAATTATATAAATTTTCCGAGTTCAGTATTATTTTAAAAATTATATAAATTTCCCGAGCACTTTCAATATTATATTATTTAATATAATAATAAAAGTGATTGAGTGATTTTGTCTTTAGTTTCAATAAATAATATTTGAAGTTTAAACTATTCTGATGTATAAAAAGATTGTTATTCACAAACTGAATTTATATAATAAATTTTCAAAATCCAAATTGATGTTTCTAAAATCTTTCCAGGACTAAAATAAAGGTTTACTTTGATATTATGTTTTTTCCATCATCCAGTCAAAATCTTAATACACTTGTTAAGAATTAGTTTACACTCAACCCCAAATCCAAGCATTTCATGACACTTCTGACTTTTTAGTATATTTTAGAATAAAATGATTGAGAAAGTATTTTGATTATATTTAAAAACTTTTGTTTTAATTCTACATAAACCTATGCCAATTCAAATTTATTTATTTTAAGTAAATTTGAAGGACAATAAATCATATTTCTAGTATAAATTAATTCAATTTATCTTTGATTTGAACTATTATGACCATAAGTTTAATTTATAAACCAAATCAATATTTAGTAGAATTGAGTATTTGTTAGACGCACAATTTACTTTCGGGCTGTTAGCCTCATCTTGAAGTAAAAAAAATTATTATCCATGTATACAGCGTTCAATGTAAGTGACAAGCACAATTGTTAGGCTTTAAAAGGCTAAGATAATAATTCCTTATAAACATTTCATCCAAGTAATAAAATGACAATCAACTGAGTTGAATCTGGTAGAAGGACTAATCTCCTGCAACCTAGTTGAACTAAGATTCAAATCTGTCTCGTTGTAATATGCCTTAAAATAAATATATATTTAAGAAACAAAAACAGTTGATTTGATACTTAGCAGCATGCACTGAATTTGGTTATAGATTTAACTCGCAATGGAAGCTCAAAGTAGAAGAGGTTAGCAATATGAGATGTTAAGACTATGAAAATAAAAGATACACAACCCTCTTTAACATAAACATAACTCAGTATCTGTACCCCACAGGCATACCAAGCTTGTCCAAACGACCAGAACCTGGATATGCTTTGTTGGTGAAGTTTGCATGCATTGCCCTTTGTGTGGCCAATCTTGACACATCACACCCATTAAGTGAGTACCTATTAGACGAACCGGACCTCTCACATTGTGGCCTTTGTTTTGGGGCACTCAGAGACCTGGCCTTTGCTTTAGAAGATTCGGTGCATGCCATGTAACTTGGGTAATCAGGATAACCACGAATGTAGTTTCTAGAGCCATCACTCCTAGTAGGAGTAAAAGGGCTTCTTTTGAAACCTTCATCTTTGGAAGTGGCAGATAAAAATTGGGGACTATTGTCAGCAGTGCAGAATGGACTCTCCTCAACCTCGTTGATTTTTTGTGAGCTGTAACTGTAAGACTGAACTTCACAACATGGGCTTTGAACAGATTGAAGAGATGTTGACTCCTTAGTGCTGTTCAAACTCTTGCTATAATGGTCAGAACCCGTGGAATAAGAGAGGTTTCTACGCTTTAGTGTGAAGGGTGGTTTTCCAGAATCAATTTCAAGAACCCTGTCATTTCTTTCATCATTGGAGCTGTAAGTTCTTACCAATGATCTTCCTGAACTCCATGATTGTTCATGTACTTGACTCTCTGATCTACTCCCACATATCTCTTGGTAGCCATTGATCTGGACACAGGATTTCGAGCCATTTCTCTACAGTCATATAAATGCTTCCATAAGTAGACAAATTAAATTTGATAGTGCATGAAATTCACCCTTGTTATTATGGCTAGAGAATACCTTGAGTATAGATGACTGCTCGTGTTTCATGCTCTTAGATCTGATGGGGCTTTCAAATTTTTCGGGTGTCGCTGGACCCTGCAAACAGTCATTCGGGAAACTGTATGATCATATGATTCATATCATTTTTTGGTGAACAATACTATAATCATATCAAGAGTAATATATTTGTACCATCAACTAACAAATTTATTTTTTAATTTATGCATTGGTATATCAGCACTTAGATTGACAAAGTCAAATTCATTTACTTCAAACATAAGAAAAAATTGCCTCGGATTCTCCAATAAAAAAGATAGGAAGGGTAACGGAATAAACAATTTACTGTTACTTACATGGAGGTGGCTAGATAACTTTGCAGTCGAAGATGAGGCATGTGCCTGTGCTTGTAATAGTGCTTTCACTCTTTTCAGCCATTCTGCCGTCCGTTTCCTCTCAATGTGACCTCTCACCAGTGCTTGGAGCTTCACCAACCCCTTTAATGCACGCAGTGCTCTCCTTGCCTAATAATTTCAATAAGAGTATAAAAATAATTAATATCTTCATCGCCATTCAAAGTTATATACCAGGTAATAATAAGCCTCGGTGACTGTCTCAT
Source organism: Mucuna pruriens (assembly GCA_025330945.1). NCBI lineage: Eukaryota > Viridiplantae > Streptophyta > Magnoliopsida > Fabales > Fabaceae > Mucuna > Mucuna pruriens. The sequence goes on along the minus strand of JAENHJ010000069.1, from coordinate 1,196,530 downwards.
TGCTCATTGCATTCTCTTAAATGAGAATTTAGATAAGATTGCACTCACACACACGGGCACAACACAACCTTGTAAAAGAAACCCTCTTCCTTCACAAAAAGAGAACGCATGCAGTATATGAACCAAACTAAAATATTCGTTCACATCTCCAGCATTGGTATAATTACTTAAGGAATTTCTATTGTAAGGACATAGCCACGTGGTGTGAGTGTCTTAAAATACATATCAAGTAGTAATAAGATTCGAAGTCCTTAAACAAAACTTTGAATTTAAATATTGTAAATGAAACAAATGTGGCTAAGAAGAAAGGTTCCATAAAAGATATTCAGCTAAATTTTTTTGACAAAAAAATAATCATTAATAAAGTCAATAAATATTTTTCTATTAACGAGAGAGAGTTGTATTTCTAATAAAAATAAAAAATTATATATTTAACTTTTTATTATTGGTCTATAGACACAAAACAAAAAGTAATACCTATTACTTATTAGGATTAAGATGGTAAAGAAAGAGGCAAGGGCAGGGTCCACCTTGAAGCACATGGAAAAATCCCTAGGCTAACACGGGAAACTACCCCATCTTTTATTTGTCTTGGAAAAATCATACAAGCACGTCGCAAGGGCAACATCAAAATCAAATATATTACGTCTCCTCACTCTAGTACAGCAAATCCCCCTTCAGACTCGTATCTGTCCCCACAAAACGGAAAGGCCAAAAGCCCAATGTCATTATTTTACCAAAAAGACAGAATATTTTTTATGGGCCAGGGTGAACAATTGAACCGTTTCGCACACGATTCGGCCGGTAGTGGGGAAACCCAACATTGAACAAGAGTAATATCCACCTACCCATGCAATCCACCCCCACCAGTCTTGTCCTTACACGTGAAATCAAAGTACCACCGTCACAGTATATCACCGCTAGATCCACAAAATATTTCTACCCCCTAAATTACCCATCGACTACATGGTTAACCTGTAATAACCATAAACGAGATTTAGGTTTATTTTTAATAATCATTTTCATATCAATTAAACATGAAACTAAATACAATAATTATGAAAATGAATTACAATAATGCGGGTCCTGTAACAAAAAAGGAAATGACAAATGACACAATTAGTAGTCAAATTTTTTCGGCAACCAGTTTAAAGCAAAACGACAAAAATAACAGCTCAGTAACACAACGAAGAGAAGAAGAAGGCATCAGCTCAACAACAACAACCAAACCAGAAAATTAAAAAAAATAAATAAAAAAAACAAAATGATTCTGCGTCTGTGTACGTACATTTTGGCAGAGAAAAAAAAAAAAAGAATGTGAATAAAAAAAAAAAGTGTTGGTAAAATTGGTGGATTAATAATAATAGTAATGGATACGAACCAAACAGCCTCGAAAAGCGGCTTGGATCTTAACGGCGGCCCAGTGTTGGCGAATCCTGACGGGCCCGGCGTCGGCGCACCTGCCGCTGCTGCTTGTGAGTCTGACAACGACGGCAGCGGCTTCGGCGGCAGCCACTGCGGCCTCAGCCACGGCAGCGGTGGCTGCTGCGACTGCCATGGCGTGGTGCTGTGGAGACGCGTTGTTGTTGTTGTCCTTTTCTGTGTATGATTTGACGAAGCTCCATCGGCGCTTCTCTTTGGGTGGTTTGGCGGGTGAGCTTGTGTACTCTGTTTTTTTGAGACCTAGAAGCCCGCGAAACCACTTTGACGCCCTTCCCATTTCTCCTCACAACCAAATGCAATTAGTTTTTTGGGTTTTCAAAATGAATAAGGTCCAAGTTGAAGCAAGAGTGAAGGAGGATGGGTTTTTTTAGTAAAAGGATGAAACTGTGTTCCTTTGTGACGTGACCTCAAGCCATACGAACTTTTACCCTCTTTTATTTATCATTTTAGTCTTAAGTGCTATCTCCTGTCTTTATTATATTATATTAGGATAATCTACGTTTTAGAACAACTTTATTATTCTAATCCTATTTTGCTGTATTCTATACATTAAAGATTTTAGTTTCTTGTTATATAAATAAGAAATACGACAATAATGATAGAATTGTATATATTATATAAACTTCTCGCCACTGAAGACAGTCTTATTAGTTCTGATCAATAGTATTTAGATTACTGTGATGTCATTATTTTGTTATTTAGTCATAAAATTATAAGAAAATGTTACGGATTAATAGGTAAAACAAACTAACCCAAGATACATAACAATTATATACTCTCAATAATCACTTGCAAACTATTGCAGGAGAAAACCTTTTATAATTTGTTACAAACTACTCAAAATAACAGAAAATCAAAACAAACCTAACTCTAGAAAACAATAGAAAAATCAAGTTATCCTTTACAATTCTCCACCTTAAACATGGTATTATTTTACACTCCCAACTCTAACTAGACCGAACTCTTTGATCTCCTCGGCTGATCACTAGTATTTTGTCCGGCAAAACCTTTGTAAGCATATTAGTAGGGTTCTCCTTTATAGCTATCTTCTCCATCTTGGTTGTTACTAACTACAAAAATGATTAATTTTTTTTAAAATAGTAATTAGATATTTTAAATTGAAGTAATTATAATTTTAAATTTAAAAGAAAAAGCATTTTAATTTATTAAAAGTTAAATTGAAATAAATAAAAATTTATTCACTAAATAATAGAACAGATGATGTGATAATTACTTATGCTTTTGCTGGTTTAAAAATCAATACAAACCAGTTATATTTATCAATATATCATTGTAACTCTCTTATTAAAGTATTATCTGTTCCAATATTTTTTCAGTATCTCTTCTTAAAATGAAACTTGAGTTAAATAACATTTTTCTAAAAAAAACTTTTAAAAAATTAAGTAGTTTAATTTTTATAAAAAAAATAAGTTTTTTAAATAGTATAAGTTTGCTATTTTTTGGGAATAAATTTATCTATACATATTTATAAAATAAATAAATATTTCCATAAATTAAAATTAACTTATACATAAATTAAAAATAAATCATTAAAAGTGTTAGCACCAAATATTTTTATAAATTAATTTATATATAAACTTATTTTAATATATAATTTTTTTTAATATAAATGTTACGAAGAATTTTATTCGAGCATGCTTATATCTTTGACTGTGTTTGTATTGACGCTGGATCACGTTGAACGTGTATTCAATATGAAATAAGGATCGACATTCAACCTGTATTACAAAGTATAGACATTCTAAAACAAAAATATTTTTATTCCTTTTTTATTGCATGCCTTTCGTTATTTCTATTCTTGTTTTTCTTTCATTCTAACTTAGATGACGGTTCTTTTAACTTTTTTTTATTGTACGCCCATCATGATTTCTATTCTTATTTCTTCTCTCATTATAATTTAGTTGAGACATGCATTTATAAAATTAATTTTGAATCAACGTAATTTTATAAAATTATTTTAAGTAATGGTGGATGATTTTTATTTAAAAAATTGTATTTGATACAAAACATTATCTAAAAACTTGCCATCAAAATTAATTTTGAACATATAATTACTTAAATGAATTTTACAAAAAAATGTTGCAAATGGACTTAAAAGCTAATGATAAAGAGTATACATACAACAAAATTATTAATTTTAAGAAGATTAAAAAATTATTAGAAATAATTTCAATAAAACTTGAGTTTTAACTATCAAAATTAAATCTTCAATAACATTTTAAACACTATGATCAATAATAAAAATCAAGTTTAATTATTATTAGACTAAAGTTGATGATATTTAAATGTATAACCAAACACAATCTAAGATAACGATTCTTTTAACTTTTGACTTCTCACTTTTATTCTTTTTCATTATATGACCTTCATGTTTTTTATTCTTATTTCTCCTTTCATTCTAACTTAGATGGGCATTCTTTTAACTTCGATTTCTGGCTTTCCGAGTTATGTTTATTGTTGATTGATTCTTAATTAATACGTGTTTGAAAGTGTTAACTAATTTCCAATAAAAATTGAGGGATTTAATCCGATAGAGATGATAAGTCTTTCATCGATAAATTGAACAATTTGAACAATTAAGTACGCGCGTTTCCTATTAAGTAGAGAACGAAAATAACACAAAGCAACAAATAGTTGCCTCACTCAAGCACATCACGCCAAAGAAATGTAGAACCAAAACACATTATTCACTTCTCGAATAATGCAAAATAACATATATTAGTGTATTACATGTTATTGTATATATCTAACTTGACTAAGTTATATGAAAATAAGAATGCAAGAAACGAACCAAAATCTAAAATAAGGAATATTTAACAGTCAAATCATTTTTATTCTAATTTTAAAATAGAAGAAAAAAAAAAGTGGAAAGTGCAAACATATAGTTTAAGATTAGTGGAAAGATGTAGGATTTTATTTTCCCGTAGTCTGTGACTAACATTTTCCTCAACACGTTTTGTTTAATAGAAGAGTGAATGAAAAAAAATCAACACATAATAATGTTGTTGATGGTTGATCCAATTCCAATGCAATGAAATGGTAGATTGGTAATTTGGTTTGATGACAAAATGGTGCAAAAGCTCGGTCCCATAGAAAATGAAGGAGAAGAGACAAAGAGAGTAAGTAAAATAGACGTGCATTGACTGGTCATGCAAGTTTAGGGGCAGAGTGACAGTGATAGGCTATACACAAAGTGAAGTGGCAGAAGCAGAGCATTCCTGTCACAACCAGAGCTCGCGATCCAAGCAAGGCTAGCTGGAATGGAGTACCAACACCACAACCATCCATGGAACCACACTATCTTTTTAATTCTATTCTATTCTAAATATAATGTTGGTAATTAATAAATATGTCGTCACTTTAATTTTTTTCCAAATTTATCTTTAGTTTCACACTTCATCTTAATTCATTCTTATACTTCCACCAATAGTGAATAAAGAGTCAATAATAAGAGTTTAAAGATTATTTGAGGTAGCATGAAAATTCAAAATTTCTATTTAAAAATATATAAAAATTTAGGATGCTTGTATTTTTTTTTTTTTTATTATTTGAATGAAGAAAAAAAAAGAAAAAATTTATGTTGCATGATATTTAAACCTTTACAATATAATAAAATATAAAGCACTTTACTCTTCTCATTTTTTTCCACCTTGGTTACATTATTAATCTCAACATATTAGATTAAGCATCCTAATTTAATCATTCAACTTTTTTCCTGTATTCATCCAGTAAACTTATTTTAAAAACTCTTTTATTTAAAAGACAAAAATATCCTCATATATATAAATTAGTTTATTTAATAAAATAATTAGTTTGAATTTTTTAATGGACTTCCTCTTGTATCTTGAGACACTAGGACATCAGTAAAAGCTGCTGCTGCTGCTACAAGCCTACAAGACTAGTTCGTAAATATAGCTATTTAAAAATTAAAGGAAACCAATAGATTAAAAGTTTTTCTTTCCATGATGCGCGATTTTCCATCGGTTATTGTTTCTTCTTGGATTGCAACAATTGTCAGCATGATCATTGCTGGGGCAATTGTTGGAGCAGCAATGGAGATAAAGGTTGGACTAATATTAATAAATAATGTTTATAGAAGTAAGGGAACAAGAGCAAAAAAATTGTTATATTTATATATATATATATATAGCCGGTAAGAGTTGAATTTATATTTTATAAAAATGTAAGTTTAATTTTTTTATTAAAATTTTGTTGATAAATAATTTATAACTATTTTTTTAACTTTAAAATCTACTTTGATTTTAATAAATATATTTTGTAAATACATTTAAAATTTATTTGGATAATTTTTTACTAATATTTATACGAGAAAAAATATAAAAAATAAATAAATTTTGTATAAATTAAATTAATTTATAAAAAAATATATTAATTTTAAAAATTAATTTTTAATTTATACATAAACTAGTTTTAGTCATTTATAAAAAATTATTTTATTTTATTTTTTTATTTTTTTATAAGTATTTATAAAAAAATTGCTTAAACAAATCTTTATAATTACTTATTGATCTTTCTAAACTTAAAATTCAGTTAAGTTATTATTAATATTATTAATTTAGAAAAAATGGATATGGTAGAAATGCATAGTAGGTTTGTGTGTGTGTGTATAGGGTGAAAGTTGAAAGGTGATAGGGTACAGAAAAAGGAGAATAAGGTAAGTGATTGGTAAGCTATAAACCAATGGGTTATAGTAGTAGTAGGTAGTAAGTAATATGAATAGAAGTTATAGAGAGTGATTTGTGGGCATTACTGATAGATCACGTGATTGACATAAAAGGGACGATGGCATGGTTGATGGGGACAGTTGACAGAAGGGAGGTGGGTGTTGGAACCAAGAGAGAAAGAAGCACGCAATAATCTTCGTTTTAACCCTCTCATCATATCTCCCTAAGTATCTTTCCCTTCTCTCTTCTCTTCTCTTCTCTTCTCTTCTCTTCTCTTCCCTGCTCCAACTGCTTTCTTTTGCACCTATACACATAACCCTGCCATCACCCTCCATTCATTCATTCTCAATGTCAATCCATTTTTAACTCTTTCCATAAACTAATTATGCTTTTAGAGTTCCTCCACTCTGTTTTTATTATATTTTATCAACATAATTTTAGTTATGTTGGGAAATATTTCTATAATTTTCTATCAAACTCGAATTAATCTCATAATAATAGATTGGTTTATATTAGGTTTGCCGGTAATTATATATATGATCGTTCATATTTATTATCTTGGATTATATGATTAAATATAAACACCACAAAATATGTATATCTTGATATTATAATTGTAAATGTAATTTGTGTACTTAAAGTAAAACTTGTTAATTATTATTATTATTATTTATTTTTATTGTCTAATTTATTTTTTGAGATATATGTTGAAAATTTAATTTAATTTAAAATAAAAGGTTAATATTTAATTATTTGTGATATCTTACTTAATCATTCAAAACTATTATTTATTAAATATTTAAGAAATCATATAATTGTATTTTTTATTTTAAATTTCACAGTGGTCGTAACTAATACGTAGGAAGCAAAAACAATGCTCTTATGCTCAATTTCACACAATTATTGTTAGCAGTTCCATTTAAAAGTACAAAGTGTTTCTTCATGGGAGTTGAACTTTGATAACATGCTCAATTATTAAATTTTCTCCGCTTTCTCCTATATTTAGTCTTATCATGACAATTTTGGGTGCATATTAGATTTAGAAGGTGTGACCTAGAGAATATATATGCTTTTGCAAATTGCGTTGAACTGAGTCTTAAAAGTTAACTAATTAAGCTCAAAATATATACATAGATGCTACAAAGGAAATTTTAATTGATTAAAAAGAGAAGATAACTGCATAACAAGTCCTTAGATTTTAGGGAAGCAGATTAAAACCGAATAAAAAAGTTGTTTTTGTTATCAATGGATAAAAATGTAATGTCGATGAAATATTAGAAAAGAATAAATCTCTACTTAAAAATTAATAGAAATGGAGGTTGAAATAAAGAATGATTTGTGTAAACTTTTTTATAAGTAAATAGAAAAAAATATGAAGAAAAGTAAAATAATTTTTTTCTTTAATTTATGAAAAAGTTAAAAATCATTTTTTGGAGAAACTAATATAAAAAAATTTATACAAATTAATTTATATATAAACTAATTTTAACTTATAAAGAAGTTTTTTATTTTATTTTTTCTCTTATAAGCGTTTACGTATAAGTTTAGTCATCAAATACATTCATAATCATTTGACAAATCTATTAGTGAAATAATATATTTTTGTATCTCACTTAACTAATGTAGTAGTTACTGCTACTATAGTTATTAGTCACGGCTCTACATATTTTTGAATATGGATTAAAAAATTAAAAATATACCATACATGTTGATTTTAGAGTTAGTTTAAGGTTTAAAATGTCAATTACACAATATTGTAACTAAGTAAGTTATCACCACATCAATTAAGTCATTTACTATTATTTGTCTTTTAGATTTCAGTATTTTACAAGTTTTCTCTATAGTTTTCTTTGCCGCATTTCATTTATGAATTCCATACTTTTATTTTCATTTCATTCTCATTTCTCAGCAAATACAATTGATTTTCACACTAAACACGTTATGGAGTAGCTCAAAACCCTTGCAATTAGGGAAAATAGTCCCTTAATGCAGTCCTGATTAATAGGTAATTATTATGTTTGCAGGCTAATAAATTTGCAACTTTAGCCAATTCTTTTGATTGACAACATTTCAAAAACAAATCAAAATAGGATATGTTAGACTTTACATGATCTGAACTTGTTTTCTAAAATAAAGATATGAGCTTAATTTGTTTACTTCATGCATGTCTCTCTCTTTTCTTAAAAATTTTGGTTAACCTTTTTGAAAGCCTAATTTGGGCCAAAAACTAATTGAAAACTCTTCTATGCAGTAACCTCAATTAAATAAGGTTACAAACATACTTCTAAATAGATTAATGAACTTATATGTTGATCAACAAGTTTAAACCTTCAAAAAGACTAATAAACATATAATTACAAAATATTATTATAAAAATTCAACACAATAATAGTAAAAATAATAATATTACCATTATGTTATTTATATCTATTTAAATAGGTTGCTCTAAGACTTAAAAAACTTCGTAACATTCCAAAAATGACCCAAACCTCATCTATTTAATTAAACAGGCTCTTTAAGAATCTTTTGTGACTTAAACTTAATAAACAAGTCATATACATAACATATTTCCATCGATAATCACACATGCTTAATTGAAATTACATTTTTTATTTAAAAAAAACAATTTCATTATTTTATTTTTAACATTTGTGAAATAAATTATTTAAACAAATTAGTCATTTGCTTTTGGAGGAAACCAATCACAGGTAAAATAATATAACAAATCAATATGTTTATTATCGAATTCAATTAATAATGAAGTAATTCATAATGATTAATACTTGTACAAAATGTAAAATAAGGGAGACAAGAGAGACTTAAAATCTTGAGGTGTCCATCATTATGAATTTGGATTCTCTAATATTGTAACGAGATTTGAATCATTCGGTATATTATTTTTTAATAATTTTTATCGAGCATGATAAATATTATTGCGCACGAACTAAAATATTATAATACTCTAACTGTTCAAATCATCGAAATCATTGGAACATTCATCCCATTAGGGTGGCGTCGTTGAGCTTGTGATGTTCTTTGGGCACATTCTTTGAGCAGCATACATACTAATAATATGTTTCCGAAGGAATTTTTCTAAACAAGCGTATCAAAGTAATGTTTCTTTTAGTTTTGTCATGTATATTATAATTATAATATCATTATACTCATTGTCCGAGCTGTGGTTGATAATTGGAGAATTGGACAATCCAAACACTTATCCAGTTTTCTCCGTTATATTTAGAGAAAAAGAAAATTCTTACAAGCCCAGATAAAAAATAAATCAGCTATATGTTATCAGAATAACTCAATGAAAATAGAAAATTATTAATGATAATTATTTGATATCGTAAATGATATACATGCCGCGATTAAGTGAACTGCATATGCGTAATTGCACGACTTGCACCAACAAGCCTAATTAAATTGAAGGTTTGGCAACTCAACCTTAACCCGTGGAGAGTAACCACTTCTTATTTTTGACGGGCAGAATTCTTTTTTTTTTGTTTCAAAATAAAAATGTAAAATATCTCCCTTTTTAGTCTTTGAGCATAATGAAAAAAATAAGTACACAGAGAGTTTTAATTCCTTTTTTTTTTCTATCCATAAGAATGAAAAACAGTACCTAAGTTTATAATACTCACACATTCTCCTAACCAAAGCTATTCTTAAATGATTAATGTTTAGATACTAACAAAAAGAAAGAAAGAAATATGATAGACGAAAGACCATTGTCATGAAATACACTCCGTGACAAACCATGTGTTTTTATGGAGTTATTTACTAATAATTTATGTTAACATCCAATCCTGTTACTACTACTTGTAATTTAACTACAATTGTATAACCAATTTTAATTTTCGGCAAAATCACTAACCAGGTAAAGTCACTTCAGCGTCTACACGCCTGATTTTGCCATTTATTTTATTTGTAACGTGTGCCACATGGTGGTATGAGTTATCCTCTTTCTAATCACATCACGCTGATTTTCATTGACAAGCATCATTACATCACATTTGGAGGCAAAATTGTGCATGTGAAAGCCCGTAAGTAGCACGGAGAAGGAGAAGGCGCGTTTTACGGGTGTTTGTTCTTGCATACGACAAGTCCAATTGCTTTATCGCAACTCTCATTTCACGTGTAAGAATGTTCATAGACAGATAAGGACTGAGACAAAGTAACATGTGAAATGCACTGGACAAGCTGATAAGTGATAGAGTACGTGAAGGACCACAGCCAAGGAACGTCGGAATCAAGCATTCGTCAGCAAGGACGGAGGAGATGCAACAATAAAGGGGTGTTACAGTATTGGAATCATCACAAATGAGGGGTCAACGTAAACTCAAGTTTATAACCCCAAAACCTTGATTAATATCACACTACAGTGTCCAGAACCGTGACTGAGCATATGTATAAATACTACAGCATCAGAGACATCCATAATGTAAGATATGCTCTAGTTTTTTGTGCCATTACATAAGGTTCATTCCGATAGGCACGCTCCAGATATTCCGATCAACAAGTGCATTATAGTAACATAAACAAATATAATAAACACGTGATGCATTTAAGTGGTATTTGAAGAACAAAGCCATTGAAACTTCTTAAATGGTACATCAAGATCAAAAGAGCTCAAAGAACCACAATAAAATATCATGATTGTTTATCCTTATAACAAATTCTATCCCGTCCGTTAGTGGCATTAGCATCAAGATTACAGAGCCTTGCATCCAAATACTAACCACGGTGAAAAATGCTAGCATCCAAAGAAATGCAGATAGTTGATAAAGGAGTTGAAGGGCAGCACAATAATGGATCGTGGAACCAAGATCAGGTCCACACTGAGCTCAAGGATACCAAAGTAGCTTAACTGACACATAAAAGCATACTCGAAGTTCTCAAGATTTGACGTTTGGAAGCTTTGCAGTATATAGCTTTGTAAGCATTCTGTCATGATTGAGCATGGCGCTAACACTCTCAACCACCAGAATGATCTGCCATATGAGAAGACACATGCGTAAGTTTACAGCATGACGACGATATGAGCCATTTAATTTTGATACAACTTATCGACTTCAAACCAATTGACTCAAATTTTCAAGATAAAAGCATTTTCAATGGCAATGAAGTACTCCATTAGAGTGGGATGAACTGTGGTGCTTAGTTGTGTCAAACAAAGAGCTTGTTAATAGAACAAACCAAGGTTCTTGAGGTGCCGGTGGTGTAGCTAAGTCGGTTTTGACTGCAGACATTAAGGAGATACTCTACAACAACCCTCCTCTTCCCTTCCTATCCCCCCTCACCCCATACACAAGAAAATACAAATAACTTCAACCAGCATCATATTTGCAAAATATTATCTTAAAATGAATATGAATAAATTAAATGCTGCTCTAATCATGATAAAATGTGTGGTAGATGTAGATTAACAAGGACCTCTATTTATATAATTCATTGGCTAGAAAGACTTGTGAAGAAAAAAGATACAGCAACAGTGATTAACAGGAGGAGGAGAGAAGCAAATATCAATGAGTAGAGATAATGCACCTGCAAGCACGCATAAGCAATTGCAGTCGCAAAGTAAAAATTTGCATTCCCAGTACCCTGCCCATTTTATTAGAAGTGAGAAACAGAGCATAACAAATAATCAATTTGAAAGGTGTAGATCAACACAAAACTCCATACCCTCCATATCCATAAATTGTGCATCACAGGACTAAGCAGTGAAACCCCAACATAACCAGAAAACAGGAAGAATGAAAACTGCATATCTGAAAATCAAGGAAGTTGATTATTCAAGGAGATTATGCTCAGTATAAAAGGTCAATATGAAAGAGAAGTAACCTTTGAGTTCATAAGCAAATAACCCAAGTAAACCCAAATACAGAGCTGAATCACCAACCTATTTAAAATGGAAACAAAATGGTTACAGGGATCAATCAGATTGCAACATGATACAAATTCACACAAAATAAACACATCATTGATTGCAACATGATGATTACTGATTACTGACAAGATAAATAGATAGATAGACAAAACGGTACAGGAATCAATCAGATTGCAACATGATGCAAATTCACACAAAATAAACACATAATTGATGGACTTTTTTATGAAGATAAATACATAGATTGATCAATCAGACACCAACGTGATGCACATTCACACAAAAATTAACACATCACTGATGAACTTTTTATGTTCTCAAATTTGCAGGTCCATTTTACAACTAAATTGTTAGGACTTTTCCTTCTGAGTGGGCATATGTGAATGTGCAAAGTGTGTAACATTTATTTGCATAATTTCTATTTTGGACAATGTAATTACTCAACATCATGGGTTGAACATTTACCAGGATAATGGCATCTCTTTCATTCTAAATTATAAAACTATTTTCAGCAACACCCAGTGAGACCATCATGCTTAAATTCTAATAGCTAACTTGAGTCTAGGTAAAAAAAAAAATAGAAACTACTTAAAAAATAAACAACTTACTGAAGGATAAGACTTCAACATAGACGATATCACAATATACACAAAAGCTAGAAAGCACGGCCGGTGATTAAGCCGTAAGGCTAATGGCGCTATCATCAATAGAATATTCCCATGAAATACTATCAGAAAGAAATTTCTGAAAAAATCGAAAACTTCTGCAAAGAAATACCTGAATGCAAATATCATTAGAATGAAATAAGTGCCAAGGTTCATGGGAGGAATAAAAGATTCAAGTCTACACTAGAAGTGGCAGTTTCCCTTCCTATAAAACATACCACAAAACACCAATGTTTGGAGACAGATCTTGTATGGTAAAAATGAAGCCATAGGTTCTGCACAAACAACATGGGGAGTTTAATTACAAGATGTTGAAAAACTAGCTATTCCCATGAAACAAGAAATTGTGACAGTTGACATTTAACATTTCTTGATAATGACATTAACAAAAGATATTAAAAGAAAAATAACAATATAAATTTCATAATCACAATCAATGTGCTTCAACAGAGCATAATACAGTAAAATCTAACTCCTTCAACACATGGTAAACGGATTAATTGTCATCACACTAAATTCATCTAGAATCAATAGTTACTTTTTAAACACTGATGTTGAAAAACATGCATAATACTTTAGATAATAGTAGAAAAAATTGTGCATAGTATACACAATAAGTGCCTTATAGTGACTACACTGGGAAATGAATGATTCGACTTCCCAAACTTCATATTGGTTTTTACTTCAGAGTTTCACACTAGCAGTAACTAATTTCTAGCATTATATGAACAAATAACAGTAACGTGGACCTGAAATTGTTCAAATCTTAAGAGTCCACAAGGTAGCAGATGTTTTTATAAAACTACTAGATGACTCCATAGTCCATAATGAACAGCAGTTACAATAACCCAGTACTTCCATAATTGCTTTGGAGTAATCATAGTGGTGTATAGCTGTTTTTACATGATATTCCATAGACTCTTTATTGACTCCTGAAAAAGCTCCCCCCAGTCTTTACTCTTTACTTGACTTGCTAAAAACTAAGCACAAAATTCTTGCAGCTACTACAATAACAAGCTTTCAAAATTACCATAAAGAAGTCTTTGGAACAATGTATAAACAGATACGCAGATATATTTTGGCACTTGCAATTAAACAAAACCTTTTGAACAACTCCCGTAGACCACCATACTGTTGAACATAAATGCCACAAAGGACTAAGACATAGGATGACCACAGCAAAGTCCAGAACAAGAAAAGCACAACTGGTCTCCATGAGAATACATTCACCACCTTTAGCTGCTTCTTTGCTTCCTCTTCTGAACAACTATCACTTGAGGTGGAATTGCCAAGTTCAAGATTTTTCCTTTGCCAGAATAATTTCCTGGGAGGAGCATCAGGACCATATCCCAATAACAATATCACCTGGAAAAGACGATAATATATTTATCTAGAGATAGATAAAATGTAAATTTAGTAGTACAAAGATTTGCAGATTATGTTTAAAATGCTATACAACGGGTTCAAGCAACACCATACTGGGATAATAAGGATTGCAGGGTACAGAGACAAGTGTGTAGCCATGACCCAACCAAAAGCTGCCAGTGGAGCTAGTCCTGTCATAAAACAGTACAGTTTCAACATCAGACAAAATATTAGATGAAGATCATAAGCCCACAAATACAAGGTGATAATGATATATTTAGTTGATGTTGCTTTAATCATTTCTGATTCTCCATTACACAATTTTCATGAGTTCTCACTAGCATTTCCAAAATCTAATCAGCTTGCTGAATATAGCAATGGGCAACCTTTCCACTCAAGTGGATATAAAATGGATGAAGACTTGTAAATTCAATGGCAATGATTATAAATGAAATACTGTCCATGCAAGTGAGGGAAAATATGAAAAAAAGAAAGTTAAACAAGATGGATATTGGACATCAAATTTGATATCGAATGCAAGGCACTAGCATATAACACAAACCAGAGGAAATCTTCTTAACCTAGTCTGATAGTCAGCTAACTTATTAGAAAAAGTAATATCAGACATCAAATTTGACAGAAAACACAAAAGAAACAGTGATACAAAAAAAAAATCCTTAATTTGCCTAGGGTGTACGTTTCTCATGTATAGTGTCCAGCCCCCTTAAGTGGTCATGTTTTATTGGTTTTATCACTCAACTGTAAAAAATAAAAAAATAAAAAATAAAAAATAAAAAATACAAAAATCTTTCTATTCAACACAACCTATGACCAAGAAACGCTTCCAGGTAAACAGAAAAGTGTAGAAATAAAAACCATTGGAAAATTTGTTAATCGAAGTCTATTAGTATAAAAGTAATCCTTCAGCTAATAAGTGAGATTCCCATTGTCACTTCTCACCAGAACTTCCCAAGAAGCAAAAAACTAACTGTTCTTTTCAGCACACAACACCACCAAGCAATTTTCACTTTTTCTTCAATATTAGGGAGCAATTAAATCTTAACTAGAAAACAACCAACATATACCAATGAACCATGATAGAAGTGAATCAGTAGAATCAATGAAATCTCTAAAAATTCAGAAATTAAAAGCCATAGGTTATTAGCTGCTTACGTGAACATGCTCCATAAAGTGATAACACAACCATCAAGTTCTCAATTGCAGATGTGGATAGACCAACACATGCAACTATCGTGAAAGGATTCCATAAGTATACAAGAGCAGCAAAATCTCCTGAAGGTAGAAGCTCTGGAAACAATAAAGATACTATCAAAAGGGATGAAAAAGAATTTTGCAGAGTTCCAAAAGATCCACAGCCTGAAGGGGCACATTTCACATTAAATTATATGATCATCACTTACCCTGCAGAACAATAATTGCAAATATCCTGACTTCTTCCCATCAATTCAATAAAATTAATTTTCTTTTTTCTGGAAAGAATGCTAGATATAAAAGTATCATGCTTTTTATCACCCAAACACGAGACTGATAGTCTTCACCATCAATTTGTTCACAGACACCACAGACATGCAATTTTATCCACAAGTTTCAATTCTATTGATAAAATTACAGATTAACCCTTTCAATTAATAAATATATTTCAGAATCTGATGTTTACACCATAAATAATGATCAATAAGGTGTTCCATTTCCTATTATTTTCTTCCACTTCAAATACACTATCCCAAAAAAGGGAAGAAAAGCAAAGCCAAAAGTCAACAGGGGCACTCCTTCTTGCATATCTATTTGTTAATAACTTAATACTATCCAGTAATCTTCATGCAGATACCATGCTATGATTATCTAATAATACAGCATGCACAAAAGAAAAACAAATCTCTCTTTGATGGCACAATATATCTTTATCTGCAAAGGATCTTCCAACTTATACACTAATTTTATTTATCACTTTAAAATAACAAATAAAAATGGAAGAAGCACACCCGACCATTATCATCCAAAATTTGAACAGAAGGATCAAACAATCACACTGGTAGCACAAGCTAACAACCTGAATTCTCTGACAAATCATGAAGGCCAAGGAATTGTAAGCTTGAACTGTATGCTGCATGGAGTTTGTCACCAGCAGCACAAATAAGCATTGCACTGACCACATCTGCAATCACAAAAACCAAACTATATCCAGAAATGAGTTGATTTTTTACTGTTTAACTAAGCATGCGATATACATCAGTTGGAACACAAGGGTGAAGAACTACATATGCAAGACACAGTGGCAATCAGCATTACACGTAAGGAGATTTTTAGTTTTTGTGCTATTACACGTATGGATCAATTATTCTCATTCCTGGGGTAGCCACAAATTAAAAGTGCAAAGGATAAGTCCCAGAATCATGGTTTTCTCATCAACAATGATAAATACAATTATCAAGCAACAAAGATCAAAGAAATTATTATTCAAGAGCTATGAAAATAAACAACTGAGTAGATACTAATTATAAGTAAAAGGCGAAGAAAGTCACCTGCATAAAAGATGATCAGGTAGTCCTTCAATTCTGTAGCATCAACAACGTTTTCGACATCATTACACCATAGGATTTTGACTCCATTGAAATTAAGTAAGGAAACAAAAGCTAATACAATTGACAGAAAGTACCTTGTAACTGTGAGCGGGCCGATAAGTGTCAATAACAAAGGAGAACCATGGTACATTGATCCTGGCAACACGAACAAAGCCTGAGATTCACTTGCACAACACAGAATAATAATAATAATAATAATACAAATTGATTGAACGAAGAAATCTGATGAAAAAAGAAGTGAAGTGAAAAACCGGCATAGGGCGACATCGATGACTGCTTCAACCAGTAACCCTCGGCCACTGCGAAAAGAGAAGTTGAATTTGAGCACAAAGAATGCTTATATGACTTGAAAATATATGTGTAGTGGGGAAAGAAGAGCTTACGGCGACGGAGGCTGGTGAGGGGAGTGGAGACTTCGGGGCGAGAAGAGAGGTTGAGGTTTTGGGGAAAGTAGAGAAGAATGAGCCTCAAAACGACGGAACCAGTAACCCATGTCCAGAACCATTGTACCTTCTTCTTCTTCATCATCTTCGTATTCCTTGACGCGCTGCTTCTTCAGATCGGAACTTCGAAATTGCGTGCGTCCCTTGCCTCTTTTTCGGAACAGCAGGGGAGGACTGTCATCCAAAACGACTTCTACTGCTGTCGTTCTGCTTTTTCTTATCTTTCAATCAACTTATCAAAGGTAAATTACAATCTTTCACCCAGTCCACTTCAATTTGGTTATCTGTAAGTGTTATGTAGAGTGTATTTACTTTATTTTTTATTTTACATTATTTTTAATTTTAGATGAATTAACTATTGTTTTATGAGTTTAATAGTTACGTGCGATATGAAAATGTAAAATAATTTTATTATTTAATTATTAATTATTATTTATATAATTTTTAAGATAATATTATCAAAATCAATAAATTTATTTACAAGTAAATGATTATGTAAAATTTATTTTACATTGTGAATACATAATTTTTTTTAATCTTATTTATTAAAATAATATTAATTATTAAATAACTTACTATGGTTGCATTACTTGTGATTTTTTCTTCAATAATAATTTATATTTATAAATATTATTTTATTAAGTTCTCAATGTCAAATTACGAAAATAAGATCATCTCTGCCTCACAGCTCAAGATTCTAGTTGATATGTTGATAAGAGTCAATCAAGAGCAATTAAAGTACATGTGACTTCATTACACTTTACAACGAGTAAATATATATTGATTTAAAGTAAATGGGTGTTATTTAATTTTAGAATAAGTGAAAAATTCTCTCGAGGACCTCAAACTTTATAACAAGTCATACTTATCTCAAGTATCCTGTAATAAACAAGAACAAAGTTGATAACTTCAACGGTTGAAAAATAATAAAAGAAAATATGTGTAGAAGAGGTTTAAAAGAAGAAAAAACATAAAAATGGACGAAGAGAACCTGGTGCTTATAGATATATTTATAGTTATGAAGATAAAACAAAGATTTCTATGTCAAAATCAAAGACAAATATGAGATATAATCTGTCATGATTGAAACACAGACCCCTCATGTTTGTTGCAATAATTGCCACAAACAAGGCTCATGAAACATTTCCCAGACAATTTATCGATAGTTTTACTTCACAGTGAGTGTAAGCTTTTATCAAGAGCTTCGAGCCCTATGTTGGGCAGTTCAATCCATCATATACACTTTAAAGTCATCTTCAACCTAAAATCTCTTTTTCTTTTTATTTTTTATTTTTACTTTTTTACAGGTCTTAAATGGATCTCACAATTACAGGTAGTCATTCTTATTCTTATATTTTACAATTTAGGCATATTTTCTTTCCAGCAGGTCATCTTTTAAAACTTTATTAAATGGATTCCGCCTGGAACCCCACATCTTTACATAAATGAAAAAATATAAAATTTTATAAGATTATGCAAGTAAAATGATAGAAATTTAGCTGTGTAGAAAATCTAAAACATATCATATTTCCTTATATATAAAAGAAAAAAATCTTTTACTTTCTAAATACTTGACTCTTCTTTATGTTCATTTTACATTATGTATTATATTCTTTATTGATACATCTCATTTTTTGTTATTTTTATTGCTCATTTAAATTTTCATATCAACTGAAAATATAATAAAATCTCGTAGAATAACTAATACTTTATTTTTTTCAAAGGTTGATTTGTTTTTTTCATTTGCGCTCATGCAAAATTATACTGCGCAACGGCTAAAATATTTAGTGTTCAGTGACTAAACAAATTTCTAGTGATAAAATTGTGGAAAGTATTTTTATATTATATTATATTAGTGTACAACTATTTTTATATTATAAATAACGATAATTATAGGAATAAAATAAATATAAATATATGTAAATTTTATATATTTTAATATATAATTCTAGACATTATATATATATATATATGTATATAATATAAACATATTTGCTCAAATGTGAAAGATTATGGAAAAGATCACTTTTTAATAACTAAAACTAAATAAGAACCGGAGATGTATTTGTTTTAAAAATATCAATCACAATCTATAATATCATTTGTTATATATATAATTGTTATTATTATTATCGCCGCTAATACGAGTGTTTGGATGCTTTTTCACTCTTCCAATTCCTCTCCGTCACAACTAAAACATACCAGAATAAGGAACCATCTTTAACTCATATCAAACACGATAATAAACCATTATTGTTATAATAATTTTGATTTGATTGATTTTTATTTCTAAAAATCATTCTAACACCACGTCGTGATAACATACTACCCTTTATTAAATTGGGATCATATATTAATTTTTTTAAATCAAATATATTTTTTCCGCCTTTTCAATCATTTTTTTATGTGTATCATAATACCTAGTACTAATCAAATTTTTTTTTCACCTTCTTAATTTATCTAGTATTCGTATTTATTTTTTTTACAAATATTTTGAAACCGAAAATTATATATTAATTCATTTGAAACATAAATAAAATATTAGAAATAAAATTTCTGTTTTTTAATGAAATATTTTCTATGGTTTTATTAATTTATTTTAATTTTAACTACACTATTAATATAAATATTTGTATACTACCAACTAGTAGTTTGATGGTGCATTCCACGGATTAAATTTAATATTTAAGTTTAATTATTAATTATAATTAATTATCATAAAAATATAATGGATTAAATTTAATATTTAAGTTTAATTATTAATTATAATTAATTATCATAAAAATATAAAATAATCTATTGACATCATATAATTAAAATTTAAATAAATAACAGTCAATATAATTAATATCAAAGTGATAGTCGATATAAAATAAATGCTTACAATCAATATAAAATGAATGGTTAGAAGTGAAATATATACGAAAACTTTCCTTATTTTGTTTTTATAACCAGTTGAAAAAAAAATTCACTTTGTTGAAACTTGAAAAAAATAAAAATAATTTATTTTTATAAAAATTAATATTATAAAAAATTTAAAATATAAGAAAAAATTGATAAATAATATAGAAAATAAAAAAAGAAGAATATAATAACATAAATTTTTGAAGAGAGTAAAATAATATTAATAAAATAATGATAGATATAAACATTAAGTGAGATAAAAAAAATTATATTTAAGGTAGATAGATGTGAATATTCAATTGTGTTGTGAAAAAAAGATAATGTGATGTTTTCGTATGAGATTTTGTTAGATTTTATATGGATATAAAATTTGAATAAGAAAAAATATATAAAATGAATAAGATGTGTGGGAAAAATAAAGAATTCAAATTATAATAAATAGGAGGAAGAGCTCGAATATTTAAAGATAATATAAATTTGAATTTAATAGTGATGCATTGGTTTTAAATTCTTCCAATTATGTATTCCAATTATGTATCTGATGTGATTATTAAAGTAGTTATAATAAAAATTAACAAATTTTCATATATGGTAATGTATGATTGAATGGTAATGTATGATTGAATGATAATGTAAAATTACTTTAAACTGCGTATTATTTATTTTTTTTCTATTGTTTTCTTATTTAACTTGTGCATCACATAAAATAAATGTCTATGTATATAGTTAAAATTTATAAAAAAAATAAATGCATATTATAATTAAATTTTTAGTTAATAATTATTGTTAATATATAAATTATATTTTAAATTTATAATATATATATATACGATATAATATTTTTAATTATTGATAATCTTTTTTAAAAATTTTAAAAATATTAAAATTCAATTTAAAACTAAAAATATTACAATAATATATTAAAAGAGATAAGAAATTAAGAAACATTTCTTAAATTGTTGAAGAAAAAAAATTAAAAACGTTTTTTTTTGAAAAATAACATCTTCAAAATATTTCCCCTTGAGATAACTTATTTTAATTTAAATTAAATTATATTTTTAGTCATTTATCTTATGATAAAAATTTGTTTTCTCATTTATCATTTAAAAATTTTCATCTTAATCATTTTACACTAAAATATAAATAAATATTATCTTTTAAATTATTTTTTAACTAACTCAATAAATAAAACAAGTTACATTATATCTATTTATATTAAAATTATATAACTCAATTAACATTCAAACAAAAAATGACTATAAATATAATGAAAACACGTGCATACTCACTTTTCACCATTTTCATAATATTTATAGTATTTTTTGTTTAAACATTAGTTAAGTTATATAAGATGAGGAAAATAAATTTAATGTAACAAATTTTATGTATTAAATTAATAAAGGAAATCGTGTTTCAAAATTATTATTTTTTTCTTTTCTAAATGATAACATTAATTTATATTTTTAAGTTACATGATCAAAACGAATATTTTAAAAGATATAAAACCAAAATAATTTTTTAATCGTAAAAAAAAGAAACAAAAATAAAATTTAACTAATTTATATTCAAAAGATAATTAAAAATTAGTTTAAATATATTTTCATTATATTATATTCCGGTTAAATTCTTATTAATTCACTGTTGATAGCATCCCTTTTATTTTATTTAATTGAAACTTGGTTACAAAGTAAGTTGGATGCTTGGAAGCATTTTGGGAGTATACTTGTCCACGAAGTTGAGTAGAATACAAATACAACAACCTTGGAATAGCGTATATGTATGAGGCACTTCCAAACACTTTCATCTTATTAATAACCCTCGCCCTAAGAAATTATCCCTCTTAAGGCCCACCTCCTCCTCTCTCTATTTCTCTCTACACAAACCCACAACAGCCAAATTCTTCTATTTTTGTTTGTTTTACTAAACAAAAAGAAAAAGAAAAAAGCAGTGAATTTTGCAGTTGCGTTTCTGTTCCATACAATTTCGATTTCAATGGCGAGGCCTAATCAGGAGGCAGTTGAGACGTTCATCAGCATCACCGGCTTGCCTGAAGCAATAGCACTGGAGAAACTCGAGGTAGTGTCTTTTTCTCCTTTCTCCCCTAATTATAAAAGTACTTAATAGGTTTTAATTGGGATCGGCAGAATAAAAGTGACGGAATTTTCAATCGCGGTTTAATCCATCATAGTTAGGGTTTTTGTGCATTCACTGCATTGCTTAATGACTTCAGTTATTTTTTTAATTATTTATTAATGTTTATTGTTTTTGCTGTAAATTCTACAAGTGACGGTTTATTTGCATATCTATGTTTTTCTTTGTGGTGAAATTTGCAGTCAGAGCTAGATTTTTTATTTTTTTTTCTCAGATACATAGATAAATTGTCTAATATTTTTTAGAGTCATTTTATTCAGTTTTAGGATGCTGGCTTTGCTATAGGTACACTTTAAGTGAATGAGCACAGTGGATCCTTGCTGCTAAGGTGCAGGCATTATTGGAGGAATATAGAATAAATTTTCTTCTTGGTTTTTAATTTTTGTGACATGATACGAGGTTAAAAATGAGGTGCAGAGTGCAAACAAGCTTCAGCCTTAAAGCAATATGTTTTAGGGTTTTATCTTTAATGATGATAATGTTAGAAATCTGCTTTGGAGTAGTAAATGCTAGTTCTTGTAGATGAGCAATGAGAGTCATATAATTTTAATATGCCTTGAAAGTTTAGGCATATATATTATGACCAAGCAGATATGGGTCTCTATTTTAGTCATTCATCTGAACTTAGATGATTATTGATCAGATGCTTACACATAATCTAACTCCTTCCTGCTATAAGAATTTTTTATAAGTGATCCATTGTTCTTCTTATGTGAGTTTCAGCTTCTAATTGTCTACACAGATATTCTGATTGTTTTCCTATAAAACTAGTATCTGCTAACCAGTTTATTTGTACTGAACTAGTCATGTTTAGCTTACATAACTAAAGACTTGATACAGTTTCAGTGGGGTCAAGTGATTGTTTATATATCTCCTCTTCATTTGTAAATATTGTTTCATGTCAGGAGCATGGTGGTAATCTCAATGAAGCAGTCAATGCACATTTTAGTGAAGGAGACAGAAATCTAATGACTGGGTACTCTTTTCCATTAGTGAGCAAGTGATCATTGGGAAATATAACTTCTTGTAGTGGTATTACTGTTTGCATTCTAATCTTTATTTTTGCGAGTTTGATGTTTTATTTTATTCCTTCATGGCCAGCCCGCACAACAGCTCTACTGCATTTCCTCAAGATGATTTCATGGATATAGACGGTCAACATGGTGCAGAAATTCACAGACTTCCATCACTTCAAGCTTCAGCAGCAAATCTCAATCCATTTTCTCTACTTGATCCAACAATTGGGAGAGGTATATTTGGTACTCGTCTTGATTCAACAGTCCAGGCACCATTTGTTACACATCCAAGAGAGGTAAGGGAGATTCCTATAGAGGTTAAGGATGGCAATCAATCCACTTCTCAAGCTGGTCACGTTCCATCCATTGAAGATGTCACTGGAACTGTTGAGACCCATGGTCCAGATATCCATGGGACTGTCATAATCGATGATGAAGATGATGACAATATTCCACTTGCCCAGATTGCACATCAAGATGAGCAAAGGCATAAGATCCTGGCTGATACATCACTCGATAGCAGTGCTAGACCTAGTGCTCCTGAATCTGAGAATTTGCCAGATTATAGCAATGACATAGAAGAAGAAATGCTTCGTGCAGCCATCGAAGCTTCTAAACGGGAGGCTGAGGAAAATTACAGAAATCACTCAGTTGGCAGACAAATTGTATGTGTATTTCTTGATGGATTTTCGTATGCTTCATTACACTTAATGCTTGTATTATTATTTATTTTCCACTTGGTGCAGGACTTAAGTGAATCAGGACCACAGCCAAGGCAATCTTATCTGGAGGATCCTGAGCTTGCCCATGCAGTTTCATTGTCCCTGAAGGTACCCCTCTAATTTGTATTTTCTTATTCATTTACATTATCATCTTGAGAAAATTCACCAGTATGTTATCACCAGGATAGACCAGAGCTTTGACTTTGACTTTTCTTTTTATATTGGAAATTTCAAACCTGGATTGCTTCTAACATGAAATGAGTCCAGACAGCTGAGCAAGAAAAAGCATGGCGTGTACAGGGAGGAGATTTTGAGTCTTCAACAGCAGCAGGGCCATCTAAGTCATCGGAGGCTGGACTAGGGGAAGTGGCATCAAATGGAAGGTACATTTTCTCTTTCCTTTTGCTTGTTGTGCACCTGTAGCTGTTGCACCCTAACTCAGCATTTCCTTCAAGGTATATACTCTTGGATTGTTAAATCTGAAAGGGGAAATTGTGGTCATTCTAGATTGCAGGCAGGAAGCCTGTCCTTTAATGATGAATCTGAAGATGTAGAGGAGCAGCCACTGGTTAGGAACAGATCTAGACATATGTCTTCGGGATCCACAGGATTGGGCAAAGATGTTGAATTTACTGAGGCTAGCACACTACCAAACTCAACAACACAGGATAGCAGTGATCCTCATCATAATGGAAATTCCTTCCCCGTTGATGAGGTATAGGCCTGCATTTTATCCTTTTCAAAAAGGATTAAAACTGTTATTAGTTGCCATGTCATCTCAACTTGTCCCTTCCCCCAAATTCCCAATCTCTGACTAAAATAAAATTGCAGTGGGGTGGCATTTCTTCAGAGGAGCATGATGAAGCAGTAATGCTTGAAGCTGCAATGTTTGGTGGAATCCCAGAAGGTACTGGATATCATCACTATGCTTATGCACCACATGAGTTTATGCAAAATAGGGGTTTCAATCCTCGACCCCCATATCGCCCACCTTCACCATCACTAGCAGCTCAGCGCTTGATAAGGGAACAGCAGGTGTGACTTATTTCTCAAATAGGTCATAGTTGTAGGTTGTTAATGGTCTAATTGTAGCTATTTCTGTCAATTTATGCAGGATGATGAATATCTTGCATCGTTACAAGCAGACAGAGAAAAAGAATTGAAGGCCATGGAGGAAGCTGAGGCTGCTCGTGAGGAGGAAAGGCAGAGAGCAGAAGAATCTCGCAGGAAATTACAAGAAGAGCAGGTAGTGCATTTGTATCTGATTGCACTGTTTTTTTATTGCCCCTTGCATAAATCCCTACCTCCCACCCTGATGCTGATGGGATTTTATTCCTAGTCTTAGCCCACACTAGAAATGACCACATTAAGAACCGCCCCACACTTGGTCTGAGAAAAATCTGTATTATATATTGTATTCTTTTATTGATTTGTATCCTGGATATGTCGCCTTGTACAAATCCTAGCTATGGATTCATACTTTCTCCTAGGGAAAGAAAGCATACTCCCGTTTCCAAGTTGCTTACTTTTGCATTTTACATAAAATGTGTCAGGAATTGGAAACACAGTTAGCAGCCAAAGAAGTCTCGTTACCACCAGAACCATCCTCAGATGATGATAATGCTGTGACCCTGCTGGTAAAAATGCCTGATGGCAGCCGTCGAGGACGTCGATTCGTAAGATCTGATAGGCTACAGGTAATGGTCTGTTAGCAAGTATGTTGTTTCCCCCCTTTCTTTTGGTGCATACTTATGCTAAACTTGCTTCTGGAAATTTTCAGTCTCTGTTCGACTTCATAGATATTGGTAGGGCGGTGAAACCAGGCAGTTACAGACTGGTGAGAAAATCCCATTTCGGTCTTATTATTCCTACTCTTAATTGTTGATATACGGAGGGTTTGGTTAAATTTTTTCATAAATAAGAAAAGAAAATAAGAAGAAAAAAGTTTTTTCACAATCACATAAAAAGAAAAAATAAAATGAGTTTACTTATGTACTAAAATTAGATTGTATATAAGTTGAAAAATAATTTTTTTGGACGGAAAAGATTTTACATATTAGTTTATACATAACTAATTTTAACTTATAAAAAAATTAGTTTCATTTTTAATTTTTTCTTCTCTTGTGGAGAAGTTTTTTGAATAGAGGATGATCCTAATTATTCATGGAAATGATTAATTTGTACGGTACATTTTTAATGTGACTGTTTGCCTTTGATGTTATTCTTGGGGACAGGTGAGACCATATCCTAGGCGTGCTTTTAGCGATGGAGAAAGTGCTGCGACACTGAATGAACTTGGCTTAACCAACAAGCAAGAAGCTTTGTTTTTGGAGTTAATCTGATGATGCTTTGATGCAATTTGCAACAAAACAAAGCTATTGAGGTTTTTAGTTATTAAAATTAAAATATGAATCAATCACAATACATACACGGATGTGGCGTTTTTATTGGGTTTGTACTGTTTGGGTGATGCAATTTATAAATTTACAGATCTATAAGATCAGTACAGTACCATCAGTTTTACTTGTGATGACTAAATCTTTATGGCAAATGTTTTGTATATTATGCGGTAGGATTTAAATAATTCATTATTAATGAAATTGCAACTATCATTTTCCCCACCTCTTGCAAAGAAATTTCAGTCCTATTTAAAGGTTACTAGTGGTTTTATTCATATGTTCTTACTATAAAAAGAAAAAAGGTTTATCTTATTTGAACCAAAAGATGCTTGTTAAAAAATAAAAAATTATTAAATGAAGCATATAATATTTAATAGACTTTTTATGTTTTAATATTTTTAGTGAGTTTTTTTTTACAAGTGCCAGTAAAATTCAAAGAAAAATAGTAATATTTTTATTTTTATAAATTTATTTTAACTTTTTTATTACATTTTAAGTGATAATTTGCTATACATTTGTTTATTCAATATGAAAAAAATCTCAAGTGTTAATTGAATAAGTATTGTTTAGATTAGTCACGAAAATTCAATTATTTTGATTATTAGAATCTATGTCTAATATCTATAATATTTCTCTCATGTAGTTTTAAGGGATTTATTTTATCTGTATTGTATAAAAGAATTATTTTTTATATAGTTAAATTATAAAAAAAGTATAAAACTATTTGGGTAATTGGTTTTATATTTGAAATAATAAAACATTAAAAGTCTTGTTTTTAGAGAAATAATTTATGCAATGGA
The DNA here is from genome assembly GCA_025330945.1 of Mucuna pruriens. Taxonomy (NCBI): domain Eukaryota; kingdom Viridiplantae; phylum Streptophyta; class Magnoliopsida; order Fabales; family Fabaceae; genus Mucuna; species Mucuna pruriens. The sequence goes on along the minus strand of JAENHJ010000069.1, from coordinate 1,169,426 downwards.
TAAATTGTTTTACATCATTCAGTAACAAATTTTTATGTATAATAAATTTATTAATTTTTTATTATTGAAATATATTTTTAGTCATTTATATTTGTCGTTTTTCAATTTTATCTTTTAAATTAAAATTTTTGTTTCTTAATTTTTCGTTTCTTAATTTTTCGTTTAAAAAAATTGATGAGTTGAGTTTAGATCATTTAAATATGTTTTTAATCGTTTAAATTTATGTCATTTTTTAATTTGGTTTTGTAAGTTAAAATTTTCAGTTTTTTTAACTCTAAAAAATTATTAATTTTAGTTTCTCTCACTAAAATTTTTTTAATGTGACAAATAATATTTGCTTCGACAATGTCATTAAATAAACATCCATGACTTTTGTCGAGTTGGACATTATTTTTTACTTTTGAACAAATTTTTATTTATGTTTAAGTCAATAAATAAAACTAACATTTTTTGAAATTTAAGAAACAAAAATTAATTTGAAAGGTTAAATTAAAAAAGTTTATATTTAAAAAATTAAAACCATATTTAAGCTATCAAAATAATTTACTTGTATAAAAATTTTATGTAAATATTAAAAACTATGGACAGAATTATTTATGGACATATCAAAATCTTAAATTTAATATATATAATTAAACTTGTTCTTATATTATTACAAAATTAAGAGAATGAATAATTATCAGTTGAATTTACATGATCAACTCAAAAAAATATTGGATAGAATTAGGTTGATAAGTCAAATCAATTTAAAAAATATTAATCAAAAGTAATTAAGTCAGATATAAAATCGATTTATGTTTCAAATTCTAAATCAAAATAATAAAACAAATAATGTCAGAGAATAAGGGAATCAATTATATTTTAATGGCATTTTTTTTAGTGAGATGAAAGAGTATTGTTGATAGAAGTGCACTGTTTATTTGAACATAAAACTCATAATCAAGTACACCTACCATAAGTGTGCTTTTCATATACCAAGTTTTTGTGTCATTGTCAAAGATAGCAATTCAACCTCAATCCAACCTAGATTCAATAAGCCATTCATAAAATTTATCCACAATGAATAAGATGTTTACTCGCTAAATGGGTTTGGATATTAGCGCAAGTAATTATTAGTAAAATTTACTGGACATGCGCAAGGTATGATTGATGCGTTATTTTAAGTTAGTTTTTAATTTTTATATTAGTTGGATTTTTTATTTTATTAGTAGTATTTTGTAAAAAAAATTTACAAATTTTTAATATTTTTTAGATGTTATTTAAACAGCATTTGTTAAAACATTAGCTTTTAGCCTTCTAAATTTATTTTTAAATATTTATTAAATTTCATTTTAACTATTTTTCAAGTAAGTTTTTTATTATATTTTCTTCTACTCATGAAATAAAATTTTATCGTTTTTATCTTTTTTACATACGAAGGATTTTATTAATTTTATTTGTTTTATCACATGATATATTAATCATCATAGATAATAAGTTTATTTTTTTAGATTATATTATTTATACTATTTATAATATTTATTTTATTATTTCAACATTATATTTCAAGATATTAATATTAATATATTATATATTTATTTTTTGGATATTTTTTACATTATATAGTTTATTTTAATCATTATATTATTTACATTATTTATTTTATTGTTTTAAATATTATACTTTAAAATTTTTAATCACGATAATAAAATAAAATTTTACATAAAAATATTATATAAATATATTCATTTTTATTTTACATTTATTAACTATTTCAACATATAATTCAATAAAACAACTTTCAATCAACCAATTTTCAACTTTAAATTACTTTTACCAAACATAATCTAGTACAAACTTTATAATCTCTAACTACCTCATACCTATGCCTATAAATACAAACAATGTAATTATATAATTAGATTTTTTTACATATTTTATAACTAAAGTTTGAAACAAATTTTAATTGAGTTAAATATTACACTTTTAACTAATATTTTTCGTTTAACTAATGTTGATATTAAAAATTGTTTTTGCTTTATTGTTTTATATAAAAAAGACACACTAAAATATTAAATTCAACTAAAATCAAATAATGAATAATGAACTCAAGTATAAGTATATAATGCCTATTTGATATTTACAAAAGTACTAAATTTTCTATCTACATGAATGAGTATGAATTCTTTAATATCATAAAACCTACTCATTATCATTCTTAATTATTGTCTGTTATTAATTTAAGATAAATTTTAGTTACTTCTCAAACTTTTTAATTCTACATTGTTTATATTCTTAATTTATATTTTCATATTATTTTATTTTAATTGTTGAATTTTTCATTATCGTTTGTATTCGCTTCTTCTATTCCCTTGTGGAATATTTGGTTTAGAAAAAAAAAATGAAAAGAAAAAAAAAGAAGAGAAGAAATGAAAATGAATAGAAAGTGAACTATTTTTTCAGTTGTTTGATAAAGGAGAAAGTGAAAGAAAAAAAAGAAAATAATATATATATATATATATATATATATATATATATATATATATATATATATATATATATATATATATATATATATATATATATAAATGACAAATATATCTTAAATAAAAATAATATGTAATATAGAGAAGGGTAATTTTGTTATTATATAAAAAAAATAACATCCCTTTTCTATTTCTATATTGCAAAAATTTTGTGGGCTCCAACTGCAGAAAACTTTCTTTCTTATATCAGGAGTCAGCAAAGCAAACGAGGGAAGGATTGTATTTCTTTGGGTTTTCGTTCTCATAAATCAACTCCTTCCTCAATATGGTCAAACAAACAAACAAGCTATTAGAGACAAGTCATCATACAGCACACAAGTCTCTACCAAAATAAGATTATTTAATAATTATAGATTTTTCAAAGGTCTTTACTTAGAGGCGTCCATGAGTTGATTTGGTTCAACTTTAGGGTGAAAAAAATCCAAGCAAACCAAATAGATAACATTCAATTTGGTTTGTTTCATAATTTTTTTTGGTTAAACCTTTAAAGGTGGTAAAAAGAACTAATTATCCTGAACCAATAGATTTGTCTGATTTGAAATTTAATGGACCACTTTTTATGGTCTAGTTTAATTTGGTAACTTATTGGATCGGATCACTTTAATTTTTTTTTACTTGAAAATATATGTAGAATTTTAATAAAAAAATATCAAATCAAATAGATTTGATAATTTTTAGTCCACCATTTTACTGAACCAACTTGACCTAATGAGTCAGATTAAATTAATGTGATCTTATTAAAATCATAATTTTCAAACCAAAGTAATTCAATAAAAAAAATTAGATAATTAAAAGATACATTTGATGTACACAATCCTCTCCTATGAACTAATAAGTCCTATAAACTAATAAGAATGAAAATTACTTATAAAATAAGATGACATTGGTGAATGTAATAAATAAGTAAAAAAATTACCTATGTACATAAAATAATAAGAAAAATTATAATTGTAAAACAGTTTTTTATAAAATTTATATAATAAAAAAGAAAATATATAATAAAATGTTTGATATAATGTAAAAAATAAATATTTAAATAATTATTGTCTAAATAATACAATTCAAATGATGTCCCACAACCTTCGTGCACGAGTTATTTTGGGTCTCATCATACGGGCATAACGTCACTCTTCACCTATTAATTTATTTTTCATTATTTTTTTTTACAGAAAATCCACATTCATTTATATTTAGAGTCTAATTTTGAATTATGTAAATTAACATTCTTTGGTTGCTTAACTATACATTATCTAATTATTTAAAAATTTATTTATGATAGTTTTTTATAGGATTTTTATGAGGTCTAAAGTTTTGTTATAATATAACAATGAAGAACTAAGCAATATTAAATAATTTTTTAATGAATAATACATTAAAGTTAAACTAATGTTAACATGATTAATATAGGATAAAAAAGCAATTATTCTTGGCACTTTCTAAACACCAAAATAACTAGAGCAGTCAAGTCGTAATCAGTAGTCAACAGGAGGCGGAGAATCCAATTCCAGGACCTTCTCGACTCGTGTGCCACGTGTCCCACGAGACATCATGATGATGATGATAAAATATACTCTGAGAACTGTACTTAAAAAAATGAACAGTTGTATTTATTTAATTTATAACTATGATTTTGATCCTTCATATACAAAAGAAGAAAAGGGGAAAAAAATGCAAGATGGGATAATTTATGTGACAGAAAAATATAAAAAAAAAAGATTATATAAGTAGTATAATTATAGAATGAAAAAGTAACGGTCAAGTGAACGGATATCAGGGGACAGTACATGCGACGTGGCACGTGAAAAGTCTGAGTGTCATGAATTATCCGTACACCAACTCCCCTTCCCAACGGTCATATTTCACCGACATCGTTCAACGGTCACATAGAAGCTCACCCCTGGGCCGTTGGATCTGAATCGGAGGGTGCAGGAGCAAAGTGTTTCACTCCCCTTTGTCGAACATGTTGTCATCATCTTATTCCTTTCTTTTCCTCCCATGCTGGTAAATCAAACCACTCGTAGGCCCAGAAGAGAAGAGGGGAACTACTACTATCTACGACGATGGAGACAGTGCCAATGTTGATGGAGTGGTGAAGAAGAAGAAGAAGAAGAAGTAGTAGTAGTGTATACAACAACATGGTGGTAGGGGGAGAGAGAGCGTAGTTGTGTTTGTGTTATATAAAGCAGCGGTAAAGGTTTGTGTTATCTTTTGGGTAAGTGAGAGGGGGGGTGGGGGGGTTTCTTGTTCTACTTACTTGATTGAATTCAAGCATATGCAAATGCAAATGCATGTTTAAAGTGCATGCATATTCTCGAGAGGTGGGGTTTCTGGATTTTGCATATATGCTTCACCCGCTGCAACCACCAACTTGTTCAACGTTTCCACTGCTAATATGGGTTTCACTATTTCTCAGGAGTATCTCTGCCACAAATTCCAAGGTGTATGTTTCTGTTTCTCATCCCTTGTTCGTAAACTAAAAACCTTCCTAATGTCCCTTGTTTGAACTCTTTTGGAATCCGATGATCGCTTTTATGTGCTAGCTAGGTCTTTTCCTTTGCATTAATCTCTTCAATTCTTTCATTCTTTCCTGCATATACATATTCTTTTGTCCTTACAATTATTTGGCGTTTACAGATTCAATTCATATAGGAACACTTTGAATTTGTAAAGATATAATTAAAACCATTCCTTTTCTCCCTTTGTTAAATTCATCGGATTCCTTTTTTTCTTGGACATAGAAAAAATTCTCACACACTCACATAGATCGTGACATTGCATGCAAACAAAAAACAAGGATACATTTAATTGCATAGTTGGTTAAGTTATTATTAGATACATAGAGAGAAAGGGAAGGGAAAAAGAAGCAGCAGCATTGGGGTGAGTGTGAAGCAAACGGCGTTACAAAAACCATAGACGATGTTGGCTGGGTGTTCTAGTTCGACATTGTTGTCACCGAGGCACAGATTAAGGAGCGAAGCATCAGCACAGTTTCAAGCCTGCCACTTCCAGCTACCTTCCATGAGCACACAGAGATTGGACTTGCCATGTACCACCTTCGTCCCTCGCAAAGACACCTCTTCACAACGCTCCCAGCCATTGAGACCAGTGGGCCTTTCGGTGGACAAACCAATTGAAGCCAAGACCAGCTCCTGTTCTCTCAAGCACAACATTCGACTTCCACCTCTGGCAACCACAGCTGGACCCACAACAACAATCAGGGACAGGACTTTGAAGAGGCTCGCCGACCACGACGAGGAGTCCTTCACCAATGTGGCCAAGAGGAAGAAAGGTAGCAGTGACTCTCATGATAATACTACTACTAATAATAATAACAATAACAGCTTTTGGTTTCAGCCTAACGAAGAGAGGGTTTGTTTTGTTCCTTCTGAAGTGGTGTCTCATTCTGCACCTTGGCTCGAATCATGTGTCACCAAGATCACCAACTTCGGAGAGAGTAGCCACCGTGCTCCTCATCACCAACATAACGAGAATGCTTCTTCAGTCTCCAACGCTTCTTCTGAGAGCCAAGGCCTGAGACTACATAACGACAATACTTCAGAACACGAAGTGGGAAACGGTTCGGGGAACCCTTATCATCACGACCACGAGGTGGAAACAGGGGAAGAGAATGATCACCACGGGTTCGAGCTTGTAAGCTTGCTCACTGGCTGCGTCGATGCTATTGGGTCAAGAAACGTAACTGCCATCAACCATTTCATAGCAAAACTGGGCGATTTAGCCTCTCCAAGAGGAACAACCTCCATAAGTCGGATCTGTGCTTATTTCACAGAGGCTTTAGCCATAAGAGTGACGAGGCTTTGGCCTCATGTTTTTCACATAACCACCACTTCTCGTGACATGGTGGACGATGATGAAAGCACCGCACTAAGGCTTCTGAACCAGGTGACTCCAATTCCTAAGTTTCTTCACTTCACATCGAACGAGATGATGCTGAGAGCCTTTGAAGGGAAAGACAGGGTTCATATAATAGACTTTGACATCAAGCAAGGGCTCCAATGGCCTAGCTTGTTCCAGAGTCTGGCTTCGAGGGAGAACCCTCCAAGTCACGTGAGAATCACGGGGATAGGGGAGTCAAAGCAGGAGCTGAACGAAACCGGAGACAGACTGGCCGGTTTTGCTGAAGCGTTAAACCTTCCTTTCGAGTTCCATCCCGTGGTGGACAGACTCGAGGACGTGCGGCTTTGGATGCTTCACGTGAAGGAACACGAAACGGTGGCTGTGAACTGCGTTTTGCAGCTGCACAAGACACTCTACGACGGAAGCGGAGGGGCGTTGAGGGACTTTCTGGGCCTCATCCGCAGCACCAACCCTAGCATAATTGTGATGGCAGAGCAGGAAGCAGAACACAACGAGAGCAGGTTGGAAGTGAGGGTGTGCAATTCGTTGAAGTATTACTCGGCATTGTTTGATTCCATCGAGGAGAGTGGGCTTCCACAGGAAAGTGCAATGAGGGTGAAGATAGAGGAGATGTACGCGAAGGAGATAAGAAACATCGTTGCCTGCGAAGGGAGGGATAGATTGGAGAGGCACGAGGGATTTGGGAATTGGAGGAGGATGATGGTGGAGCAGGGAGGGTTCCGAAGCATGGGTGTTACCGATAGGGAAATGAGTCAGAGCCAGTTTCTGTTGAAGATGTTTTCGTGTCAGAGTTACAGTGTGAAGAAAAACGACAAGGAAGGAGCAACAGGAGTTACTCTTGGTTGGTTAGACCAACCTCTGTATACTGTTTCCGCTTGGGTTCCTGTTCATGTGGCGGGTACCTCCTCATCTTTTTCTCAACCGACTTGACTTGCCATGGATTTTGTTTCTTTCAGAGTCAGATATATATACAGACAGACACAAAAAAGAAAAGGGTAGGATCACGGAGAGTATTATTATTATTATTATTATTCTTTGTAGGTAGGAATATTGTCATTCTTTCATTCTTTGTTGAAGATAAGATTTGCTTTGCTAGTCCAAAAATTTGTAGTTGGTGCAATTTGTATTCATACAGCAATACTGCCTTTCTGTTCTTTATTTTTATATAGTCCAGATGTGTCTTCATCATGATATAGGAGAAACATTTGGGGGTCAATTTCTGCTCATTTTTTATTCTTTATGTAAGCTGAAATTCTTTCCCAAGTCCTTGTGATTGAAATGAAATTCAGTGATTTGTGTCCCTCTGCTGCTCTCTTGTTCAATTCTTAGTATCTCTTTCTCATTTTGCAACATAACACTTCAAGGAAAAAATGACTCTGGTCTTCTTTTGCAGCAACCACCACCACAGGCTGAAATAATTTTTGTTATCATCACTTTTCTGTTTTTCCCTTGATATAATTGATGCGTTTTACACTTTGTTAGCCATGGGGCAGAAATTCAGAAGAACTAAATGTGATGAAAGAAAGTGAAAAATAAAAGAGAAAGTAAAGAGAACAGAAATAAGTAATAGAAGCTCCTTCTTGTTTAAATGGAAAAGCAAAGAAATTTTCTCATGTTCAAGTGATCCATACATCCGTGTTACTTGTTAAATATTGAATCTCTCTCTTGTCTGTATTCTGTAACATGAGAAACAAATAAAAATAATGAAACATATTGCAAAAACTAAGAAATAAATATATATCTTATTAAGTTTGCTGAGTGGAACTGGGTTAGTTTTAAGATTTTATAATCCAAGAATTTACCTTTTCTTCAGTCCAACCGAAGAAACTTAATCCATTTTTTTTCACGTTGGAAGGTTCGTTAACTAACAACGCAAGCAAGAACTTATACAAGGCCTGTTTTTTTGTATGACTTTAAGGCCTGTTTTTTTGTATGACTTTAAGGCCTGTCTATAAGTTTTTTATACAATTATCAAAACAAAACAAAAATTGAGTACAGCATAGTTGATGAAGTTTTTTAACTTTATTTTTTAATACCAAAAAGATAATTTTTATTTTTGTTTTTTATATTTAAAAATAAAATATTTAATTTTTCAAAAATTTCATAAATATTTATCTAATAAGATAATTATTAGGAGAGTTGTTATTACTATTATATTATTATTATTGTTTTGTTACTGTATTATGATCATTATTATCATTATTGTTATAACTATATGATGATTGTTATGATAAAAAAAATACTATTATATTATGATTGTTCATAAACATAATTATCATTGATGCATCATGATTTTTAGTTATTATTGATAATAACTAATCACTATTATGATTATAATTATCATTCAATCATAATTATTACATTGTCAGTATTTTATTGTTGATGTCACTATATTTTTAGTTATTGTTCATAATTAATAGGCATTGTTATTATTACTTATAAAAATCATTATTGTTTAGGGTTTAGAATTTATGATCATAATATGTTACTAGTTAATAGATATGATTATGCTATGCTACCACTTAATAGACTGAGGTAGCTATAATACAACATAGTTGATGAAGTTTTTTAACTTAATTTTGAAACTTTATTTTTTAATACCAAAAAGATAGTTTTTATTTTTGTTTTCTATATTCAAAAATAAAATATTTAGATTTTTCAAAAATTTTATAAATATTTATCTAATAAAATAATTATTAGCTCAGTTGTTACTACCATCATATTATTATTATTGTAATATATTGTAACATATGTTACTATATTATCATCATCACTACTGTTATACTATAATTGTTATGGTAAAAAAATACTATCATACTATGATTGTTCATAAACATAATTATCATTGATGTACCATGATTTTTAGTTATTATTGACAATAACTAATCATCATTATGATTATAATTATCATCTAATCATAATTATTACATTATTATTGTTTAATCATTAATGTCATCATATTTTTAATTATTATTCATAGCTAATAAGTATTGTTATTACTTATAAAAAATCATTATTGTTATTACAATCATGATTATGGTATACTACTACTTAATAGTCATGCTATGCTATCACTTAATAGTCATAATTACTATCTTAGTTGATATTATTATCATTATTTTCACTCATTTATTATATTTTTATTACTACTTTGCCAATAACGTATAAGCAAACAAATTTGAATGAGCAAATAGTAAGTATATGTGTTGATTAAATTTAAAATTTGATATTAAAGTTAACAATTATAAATGAAAAAAGTGTAATTATTATAAAACTAAAAACTAGCATTAATTTTTTTAGAACAAAATCCAAAGGTAAAATCAAACTCTCTGAGCAAGACCTGAGTAACTTAAGATCGTGTTTTTCGTAGATGAGCAAAAGCTTTTGAAACTTTATCCCTTTTTTTTTATTTGAAGTAAATTGAATGGTAGATGTGAAAAAAAATTGAAAAAGACAAAGTAAATTGATTGATTATTTTCCTTCGGCTATAATTTTATTAAAATATAAATAGAATTTGATAAATACAATAAGGAAAAGTTAACATTAGCCCTCAAAGTTTATTTTAAGCATTTAAAAATGGTGAGATTTTATTGAAAAAGAAAATATTTATTATATTTTTGTATTTTTATTTAAAAATATTTTTCTTTATCAAAGTTACTAATGTTATACGTTTAAAAGTTAAAACCAACACTAAAAGTTGATATTAGCAAAATCATTAAAGTATAATGTACCAATTATAAGTTAATGGGGATAAATTACATTTTTTTTATTATCGGTAAAAAAAATTAGGACAAACACTAATTGAAATATTTTGAGCATAAAACTAGACCACCCAAATGTGAGTCCTTGGAAACCTTCATACATCAAATTGATATATTTTTTTTTATTTAGTTATTCATTTAAATGAGAGCTTTACTTGATGTTTTTAATTATTGTTCAATTTTCTTTTATCAGTATTAAATATTATGAGATATTTACAACACACCAAAAAGTAATATTTAATCAATTAACTTCTTGTAATTATTTAAATTTAGATGTCATTTATTGGAGAAAATAATTTCTATTTTCAATTTAATTACAAAAAAATGTCACATTTTTATTTTATTTATTATTTCCAAAAGTTTGTATAAAAATAGAAAAATAAAGAATAAAAATAAAAAATTCTTAAAGAAGACAGCCCTTAATATTTTCTTATTTCATTTATATTTTTTAAAATGTTCATGTAATGTACAAAATAATTACTAGTTAATTAAAATTTTAAGGAACAAATTTGAATATGATTTTGAGAATTATTTTTAAATTTTAACTTTTTTATCTTTCATAAATATATTAAAACAACATTAACCACCTAGCGCACAGATTATCTTGTGCGAGGTTATTTCAATTTAACTAATTTTAATTTTAAATATACAATTGTATTAAATATTAAAAAAAAACTTTCACTTATAATAATTGTAATCAACTTAAATAAAATTATCTCCTAAGATAACAAGAACCGGGACAAAAAAACAAACAGTATTTTTACCGGGTTGGAACAAAAATAAATGGTTCCTCTTTGTAGGATCATTGATGTATTAGAACCTTTAAATTTGTTTTAAACTATAATGTATATAAGGAGAATAATTTTTGTAAAAAAGAGAAATTAAGGTCTGATGAAAAATTAAGACGGTTTGGTTGAGAAAAATCACAAACCAACTGTTCTCAATTAGATGGATGACATTGAAGATATTGAAGATTCTACATCAGTTTCCAACAAATGGATTCAGGTATTTAGTTGCTTATAGTTTCTTATTTATAGTTTTGATGATATGATATAACGATAAAAGATTATAAGGAACCCAAGGATAGATAAAGATTTAAATAAAGATTTCCAAACCCAAGAATAGATAAAGATTTAAATAAAGATTTCCAACAAATTACTGTAAAGCATTTTTTTTTTTATATTGGATTAATAACATGAAAAGAAACAGAAAGGAAAGCACAACAACATCTGCTTTGTTCTCTAAATCTTTTAATAGATTCTCCCAAAACATGTTTTGGTTCTGCTTTATCTTTTGATATGCTTTGGGTAACTGGGTGTTTCGTATTCCGGCTTAATTTTTGCCAGGCTTTTGTTTTTTGCCTGTAGGTTCTTTGCCATTGGGCTTTCTCTCGTGAGTACCGTTGAAGGAAGAAAAAAATACAAATAAAATACGATCTCTAGAGATTGAAATTGGCTGCTAAAAAAAGTAAAGAAAGGTTGAGTTTTTAGTATAAAAAAATATTTGTTTGGAAGTAAATTATTCACAGTTTAGAGAGTTTACCGTCTGCATTAGAAAAAAAATAGTAATTGTTTTAAATTTCGCACTTATTTTATGTGTTAAAAAAATACACTTTAAAACATGTACTCTAAATTGTTAATTAAAAATTAACAATTAAAATTTACAATAAAATTATATATATATCATAAAATTTAGAATTAATTATAATTATAATATTTTATTTTTAATTAATTTTACTTATTTTAGATAAATAAAATCTATAAATATTGCGGAAGCATATTCTCTAGTTTTAAAAATAATAATAATATCTTGACCGTTAATTATTTTATTATTTAATATAAAAAATAGATTAATGATGTGATTTATAAATAATATTTATGTATCTTGGCAAGGAGCACAGTACTTAGATCTTCCGTAGGAGTTGTACTTGTACCCATGAGTTAACTTGAGCATACAATCTTCATGGGGTCATTTGAGGGGGAGAATTTGTGTAAACTTGGAGTAGCTTAAGGCTTAAGAAAATAATAAGTAGAATTAAGTTATTATTAATTATTTTGAGACAATTATGAAAATCATGTAAACAAATTGCATCAATAATAATTATGTTATAGATGATTTAAAGCAACCTGCTAATAATTGCCAAATGGTTGGGCAAACAATAACATCAAGTCTTTTAACGAGTTAGTGTTTGCCGCTCATGTCTGCGTCATTTTAAAGCAGGAAATGTCTCACCAAAATTTGTTGCCTTTCATATCTTTTTGTTGTCACCACTCATTCCAACTAGAGAATATTTTTTTTTCTTCTAATGGGTGAACATAATTAAGATTGGGAATTATTGTGTTGACGACTGAGGAGCTTTTAACTGTCATTATGTTCAGATTTTTTTTTGTTATATAAGATATTTCATTTGAAAACTAATTAATGATTGGGGTATAGTATTAGTTTTACTTTGAAAGGTGCAATGAATTTGGCCGCTTTGTTTCCTATCATGACCATGACAGATGAATGGTAAAATTTTGAAAGATTAATTAAACTTCGGTTTTTATCTCTCAAATTTTTCTTTTTGTTTTTTAAAATAGTGTTATTTTTTATCACGTATTTAAATTTGTTAATTTGATGCGTGACAAACAGAATTCCAATAAACACTGCACACATGATTTTTTTTTTGGGTGATGTGATTTCATATGAATGTGGTAAGTAATTTTTTTTTATCACTATAAAAATTTTAAAATATAATTTTAGTTTTTATAAAATTTAAGTTTAATTTTATTCTTCGTAAAATTTAAAAGTTTGATTTTAATTCATATAAAATTTGAAGTTTGATTTTAGTCATTAATTTCATTTACCTCACAAGTAACATTACATAATATCGTCCAAATTACTATTAAGAATTAAATGCTTAAAATATTTTAGGTACACAATCTAATAATCTTTAATAACTAATAAAATTTAAATTTTTTTATTGATTCAATCTTATCAATGATAATGTCAGACTTGATTGGGTTGAGATCAAATTTAAATAAATGACTTTAACAAAATTTTATATTAGATAAAAACAAAGATAAACTAATCTCAAACTCACCCGTATCAATAATATTATGAAATTGTGAATTTGATGTTATTTTTTCTATAATATTCCTTAATATATACATTAAAATATAAAATAATATAATTTATTATACAAGCTTAACAATGAATCAATCATAATTAGACCATTAAATCTTTAACTATTATCTTTATCGATTCAATGATCAATCTAATTTTAAAAATATTGATTCAAATTATTATTATTTATTAAGGATTAACTTTGAAGGTGAAATTTGAATCATGTGACTTTATTCAATGAAAAAAAAAACGACTAAAATTCAAATTGGACATTGAAACCTTGGTTGTATATTATCTAAGACTTTTTAGTAGTAGAATTTGTTTCATATTTCTTTAGTAGTAGAATTTTGCATAAATTGTTGAAATAGAATTCTAATTTTTATAATTATGCTAGTTATTAAACGATATTAGATAGTATATCTAAAAGATTTTACACTTTCAATTCTTAATAATAATTTGAATAATATCGTGTGATATTATTGGTAAAAAGAAAGCCCAACAAATGAAACTTTAAATTAGGGATGAAAAATCAAACTTTAAATTTTATAGAAACTAAAATCAAACTTTTGTATTTTATGAGGACTAAAATCAATATTTTTTTTATGATAACTAAAATCGAATTTTTAAATTTTACTATGACTAAAATCAAACTTTAATTTTGATAGGAACTAAAAAAAAATTATTACCACTGACAGTTATGTGAATGTTACATCACCCAAAAATCAATGCATATACTATTAATGTGAATTTTGGTTAGTCACACCAGCATTTAAGTTAATGGAGTTAGACACGTGAATAAAAAATAACACTATTTGTATTTCGATGGGACAAAACTAGACGAAAAAATTTGGAGAGGTGAAAACTAAATTATAACTACTTTAGAATAAAAACATATTTTAGCCAAAATTATTTTATACAATGAGTAAATAACCTATAAATATATATAAATTAGTTTGACATTTTAATTGATTTTAGAGTGAATAACCAATTTAGTTTTTGAAATTGTAATCATCTATTAAATTGATTTCTAAGATTAATAAAATAATAACATAGTCTCGCAAATTATATATTATTATTTAATTTAGTCCCTCAAATTGTAATAGATGATAAATTAGTCTCTAAAATAAATAAAATATTAAAATGGTATAGGAAATTGTAATTATCTACTAATTTAATATTTAAAAATATAAATTGTCGATGAAATTGATCCCTAAAATTAAAAATGATTAATTGTATCTTTTGTCTCAAATCAATCAAATTAGTCTTTGAAATTTTTTTTTTCTTGTATAAAGTTCATAAAATCATAAGGAGTGAAAATATGCAAAAAAAAAAAAATTAGGGATAAAATTTACAAAATTTTAAAAGTTGTGGAACAAAATATGCAATTAATTATTTTCTATTTTAGAGACCAATTTGATGAATCATTACAATTTTAATGATCATTTTGATATTTTATTTATTTCATGAACCAATTTAATCATCTATTGTAATTTGATTGATCATTTCATTTTTAAGAATTAAATTGATAAATTATTATAATTTTAAAGACTATTTTGACATTTTATTTATTCCATGAACCAATTTAACTATCTATTATAATTTTAAAAATTAAATTAAATAAATTATTTTACTATTTTATTAATTTTAAAAATCAATTTATCGTTACAATTTCAACAATTAAATTAGTTATTTACTATTGATTTTATGTTAGTACTTGTTTTTTTGTCCGTCTCACTCAATTTATTTATCACTATCTCTTCTCGAATGTTTTCTCACAATACCTTTCTTATTTGAAATAATTAGTTGATAGATATAAATTACTGTGATGATAACCAAACTGAACCGATTGGTTGGATAAAAAGAAATTGAGTGATTGATTCAAATAAATCACAAAATGAATTGAGAGAAAATTCAATAAAAGAATCAAAAAATTTGGTCAAAGAATCAGAAAACTAGTAGAAAAATAAATAAAGTTTATTAAAAGCAACAAATAAATCGGCTCAAAGAAAAATGCTTAATTTGACTTTTTTTTTTTAGGAAAAATGAAAATAACCTAATAATTTGTTACCTTTTATTCTAAATATAAATTTATTAACAATAATAAATTTTGATGCATATGGTTAAAATTTACACTTAAGTAATATGATACATTTAATTTTTGATATGTACTTTAAATGTTAAGAAATTATAAAATTATGTTTTATTTTTAAATTTTAGTATTATAAAATTTTGATAATAATAATAATAATAATAATAATAATAATAATAATAATAATAATAATAATAATAATAATAATAATAATAATAATAATAATTATTATTATTATTATTATTATTATTATTATTATTAATTATTATTATTAATTATTATTATTATTATTATTATTATTATTTTATTAATACTGATTGAATCACGGTTCAACCATTTTAACTTTAAACTAATATCTTGCCTTGACTACTTCCGTAACCAGGTTTTAAAAACTCTATTAATATTGATCTGGTATTAATAATTATAAATTATTATTAATATAATTTTCTGTAGTTAATAAATTTAACAAATTTATCAACTCATTTATATTAAATTATATAAAACTATTTTATATGATAAATAAATAATTTATATATATATATATATATATATATATATATATATTAATTTTAACATTTTAATTGATTTTATGTTAGTATTTTTTTTTTTGCTTCACTCAATTTATTTATCATATAACTTTTCAAATTCAAGAATAAAAACGGTGTGGAATATTTTCTCACGATACCGGTTTTATACGAAGAAACTAGTTGATAGAAATAAAATTCTATGTGTTATACCCTATTTATGTGCGGTAGGAAAATGACAAGAAAGGAAAGCAGGAAGCTAGCAGAAAAGGGGAGCGGGACAGCAAACAAAAAGAAGAAAAAGGAAAATGCAGGAAGGGGATAAAAAAAACGAAAAAAACGAAAAAATAGGAAAAGCAGACGGCAATAGAGCATGGGCGCATAGCAGGCAGCGGGTTTTGCAAGAAGTCATCCGAGATTTATTATTATGTAGAAAAACAGGAAGGCCACGCACCGCATTAAATGTCAAGTCAAGATCATTGTATTAACGAGGGGAATCTGCTTGAAGATCCATGGATAGTGACATGAGAGAGAGGAGTGAGCCTATAAAAGGACATAAGCTTGATTGAAGAAGGGATCCTTTCCTAAAGAAGGAGCGATAGGGTAAAGTTTGAGAACCAGGGGAACCTTTAAGGACATTCTAATTGGAGAGTCTCGAACCTTAAAGATCTAAAAATCCTGATCTAAGAAGGTCGAGAAAATCGTGATCTGAAAAGACTGGGAAAATCCCAATCTTGAGAGAACGAGAAGCTAAAAAGGAAAGCAGGAGTCACGAAAGGATATTCGAAAGTGAGAAAGTAGGAATCTACCCACTTTGTAGCAAACTGGTAATGTCTAAATAAAAGGTAAGCATTTTCAAAATCTTCTCCTACATATATCCATTTAGAGACCCGAAATTCTAAGCTAGTACACCCCCATATAGCCCAACGAAGTACTACATTCAGTAGACCGATAATCAGCTACATATATAATTGAAATCAGGTCGACTCTAAGTTGTAGGCCAACTCAGGACCAACTCTCATGTAGCCGACTCCAGGTTGTAAACCGACTCCAAGTTGTAGCTGACTCCAAGTCAGCTCCCACATAGCCGAAACCAAATTATGTGTCGATTTTGGGACTGGCTCCTATGTGGCCAGAACCGGGATTGACTAAGAGCTGACCCCTATGGGATCGGCTCACGCCAATGGGACTGAGTCGGTCCCGGCCCCCTCCCAACATCTAATCTTAAGCTTCTCAATCCACCTTTCTCTAATATTTTTGGACGGCAAGAGATAGTTCGCTTTTCTTTGATATCTTCGATTACCAAAAGATAGTCTGCTTTTCTCTATCCCTTGGAAGCCAATGGATAGTCCACCCCTTCCATTCTCATTGGTCGACTCTGCTTCGGCCCCCTTCCATTCCAATTGACTGACTTAAACTCGATCCCTTCCACCTCAATTGGCCGACTCGGACTCGGCCCCTTTCATTTCCAATTGGTCGACTTCACCTTGGCACCTTCCGCACCAATTGGCCGACTTCATCTTAGCCCCCTTACACGATGTTTGGCTAACTTTGTCTCAGCCCCTCCATACCATTTGGCTAACTCAGTCTCGACCCCCCTTTCATACCTACTAGACCGATTTGGTCTCGGCTCCACCATCATCTCAACTGAGTCGAGTCAATCTCGGCTCCTCCCCACCTAACCATTTATGTATCAGAACTACGTAAACTTTGACTTTTTCATTGCAGTAAGAAATATGTAAGAGCAAGAGACAACTCTTGTCAGGTTATTCATCCAAAAAAACCAAAAAGCAGCCCATGCTCACCCTTTGTAAATATCTTTCATTAGAAAGGCATAATCTATAACGTAGAAGTCATCTCATTTCATACATCTAGTAGGGTAACTATCTTTGATAGACGTGGTGGAATTCTATTAATCCCAACGCGTAACCGACTCCTGAACCCAGACTCTAATTTCCAAACCTACTCTAGCCATCTAAAGGTTTCTTGGCATTTCTCATAAAAATGCCAATGATGACTCCATAATCCCCGTTCCTTTTTTAGAGGAGACTCAAATTTCAAATTTCTACTTTTTGCCGTCCGCGTCATCACCTAGGTTGTGACACTATGTTGAGAATTGAATCAAACCAATTGGTTTGACAGGATAACGATGAACAATTTAAGTGACTTATTCAAATAAATTACAAAATTATCTGAGAGAAAAATAAGGAAACTAGTGAAAAATTAATAAAATCAACAAAAAAATTTGTTCAATAAAAAATGTTTAATTTAAATTTTTCTTAGTAATAATAAAAATATAATGATTTGTTATTTTTTATTTTAAATATAAAATTATTATTATAATGAATATTTATGTATGTTATTAAATTTTAGACTTAAGTAGTGTGATATATTTGATTTGAACTTTTGTATGTAATTTAAATGTTAAGAAGTTATAAAATTTTATTTTATTTTTAAATTTTAGTATTATAAAATTATGATATTATATTTTTAATATTATTTATGTATATTATTATTGTTATTATTTTCTTAATATTACTTCAATTATTGTATAACCATGGTTTAAATATTAAACCTTAAATCAAATGTTCGATTTTAAAAATATTATTAATATTGGTCCACTATTAATAATCATAAATAACTATTTATATGATTTTAAAGTAGTTAATAAAATTAATAAATTTATCAGTGTACCGTCCGGCCCTAACCGGCCGACCGGGAACGACCACACGACGGCCGGCTGAACGCAAGGACGGACGGACTACTCAGAAGGATGTCACGTCAAGACTGATGTGACAGCACATTGACTGTGATCAGAGGGATGAGACAGGCGCCGGCACGTGTCAGAAAAGACCAATCATGAAGATCTTCCCTCCGGCAGATCGCGTGGGGAAACGGGCCAAGCAAGTGCAAGGAGAAGACCATAAACCTATAAATAGGGAAAATCCCAAGGGGAGAAAGGAGAGTTTTTTTGGGAGAGGAGAACCAGAGAAAGAAAAAGAGTTCATGTCAGACCAGAACATTGGCGCCCACCGTGGGGCAAGGTAAACTTTTTACTCCCACCCGCAACAATCTGAGCAAAAAACTTGAAAAGAAAAGCGAAAATGTCTGTGACCAGAAACCAAGCTAGTTCAACCAACGGAGGGGATGAAGACGCTTTCCAGAGGTTGCTTCATACTGTGGCGTCACTGCAAGCCCGCAGTGATGAGCAGTCTCGGCTTAGCGAGGAGGCTG
This sequence comes from Mucuna pruriens, assembly GCA_025330945.1. NCBI lineage: Eukaryota > Viridiplantae > Streptophyta > Magnoliopsida > Fabales > Fabaceae > Mucuna > Mucuna pruriens. Next base: position 1,150,309 of record JAENHJ010000069.1, on the reverse strand, counting down.
AGAGGAGATTCAGGATGGCGGAAGAAAGGCACCAGGAAGCTCTCAGAAGGGCACAGGAGAGAGCAGAAGAACTGCAGCAGCAGCTGGAGGCCATAAAAGGAGCTCGTAGAAGGGAGGCTCCCACCCAGCAGGAGGCGCCCCAGAGTTTCTGGGGACAACCATTTAGCCAAGAAATTGATGAAACGAGGGTTCCCGCTAATTTTAGGGAAATCATGGTCGAGCCCTTCGACGGCTCCCAGGACCCTCATGCTCATCTACAGGCTTTTCAAGCGCAGATGTACATAAGCGGAGGAGACGACAGGTTAAGCTGCAAACTTTTCCCTGGAACGTTGAAAGGTGTAGCAATGCAATGGATGGCGACGTTACCGCCAAGAACAATCCAAACGTTCAATGACTTAGCCGATGCCTTTACCTCCCAGTTCGCGGCAAATAAGAAAAAGCAACTGGAGGTGGCCGACCTATTTGACATAAAGCAATCAAGAGAGGAAAGCCTTAAAAGCTACCTAGCTCGGTTCAATACTGCAACCGTACGGGTAAATGACCCTGACCAAAAATTCTTCATCAAGGCTTTCCAGAAGGGCCTAAGAGCAAGCCCCTTCAGCGACTCGTTAGCCCTGAAACGACCAAACAGCATGGCCGAGATCCGGACCAGGGCCGAAAAGCATATAGAAGTGGAGGAGGATCAGGCAGAACGGATAGCTGAAGAACGAGCACAAAACCGGAAAAATGAAGGACGAGCGGCTCTACCGAAGGGAGAAACATCAAGACGAGCGGAGACAGCGCACAAAGAAAAACACTTCACGCCGCTGAATGAAAAAAGGGCGCAAATACTAAGGGAAATATGCCACACGAGATTACTGCGTTTTCCCCCATCGTCAGAAGGGAAGATAATGGGCAACAGTCAGTCCGACTGGTGTGAATTCCATCGCACCATGGGACATTCCACAGAAGCATGTTGGACCCTGAAGACTCAAATAGAACGGCTCATCCAGGGAGGAAGACTAACCCAATACGTTAACACACAAAAACAATGGACGCAAGGAGAAGGAAGCCAAGACAGAAGGCGAAGTCGATCGAGGCAGAATAGTCCGACCCCCCACAAAGGGGTCATCTCAACCATAGCCGGAGGGGCACAAGCACGCCCTCTACGGTATAGCCGGCCAAGGGTCGAGGTCCAGGCCATACTGACCGGAGCAAATGTGACCCCGCTGGGAAGACGAACGGCAGGACCGGCTATCACCTTTACAAAGGAAGATTGCAGAAGGCAGGATACCGGGAACGACGAGCCTATGGTCATATCGGTCACGGCAAAACAATATAAGGTTGAAAGGGTATTGGTAGATCAGGGAAGCTCGGCCAACATCCTTTATTGGGTGACGGCTCAAAAGCTAGGAATAAGAGACCTAACCAAGTGTGAAGGCGTCCTCTACGGCTTTGCAGGAGAACGGGTTCCCATAATGGGAACGGTCGAGATCGAAACTACATTCGGGGACAAGAATGGAGCGAAAGCGATACCCGTGACTTATACGGTAGTGAACAGCGAAGCCTCCTACAATATCATCGTGGGGCGGCCGACCTTAAACAGATTAGAAGCTGTTGTCTCCACTTACCATCTCTGCATGAAATTTCCAGTCGGTCGGGCTGTGGCCACCGTCTGGGCGGATATATAAGGCGGCCAGAAAATGTTACGAAGATAGCTTGAGGATAGAGCTGGCCGCCCCAGAAGACAAAGTGAACGTCCTGGATATAGACCTCGACCCACGGTACTTCTCCGAAGAAAAAGGGCCCCACCCGGCGGGAGACCTTAAGAGAGTGCAAATCGGAATTTCGGCCGACCAAAAAACCCACATTGGCACCACGCTAAATGAGGAAGAAGAGGGGCTGCTTATTTCAACCTTACGAAAGAATGCTGATGTCTTTGCATGGAAGGCAGAGGATATGCCAGGACTCGATCCGCATATTTTGTGTCACGAATTGTCAGTCAAACCAGGAGCAAAACCAGTAGCTCAGAAGAAAAGAAAACAGGGGGAAGAAAAGAGAAGGGCCGTCAAGGAAGAAGTAGAGAAACTACTGGCGGCCGGTTTCGTAAGGGAAGTCCAATACCCTACTTGGCTGGCTAACGTGGTTATGGTGAGAAAAGCAAATGGCCGATGGAGGATGTGCACTGATTACACTGATCTCAATAAAGCTTGCCCAAAGGATCCCTACCCACTACCAAGCATTGACCGGCTGGTGGACGGGGTGTCCGGACAGGCCCTTTTGAGCTTTATGGACGCATATTCTGGATATAACCAGATCCGGATGCACCCGGGCGACGAAGAAAAAACCGCTTTCATAACAGAAGCAGGGGCTTTTTGTTATAAAGTCATGCCATTCGGACTAAAAAATGCAGGGGCTACGTACCAACGTCTAATGGATAAAATTTTCAAGGAGGTAATCGGGAAAGATATGGAGGTATACGTAGATGATATGGTGGTCAAGTCGTCCCAGACCGAAACGCACTTCCACACACTCGAGCGAGTTTTCTCTATATTGAGAGAAAATCGGCTAAGACTGAACCCAGAAAAATGTTCCTTTGGAGTCAAGGCAGGAAAATTTTTGGGCTTTATGTTAACAGAGCGAGGAATTGAAGCAAACCCAGATAAGTGTCAAGCTATAATCGACATGAGGAGCCCTCAGAACCTTAAAGAAGTCCAGCAGCTCATGGGAAAGGTGGCGGCTCTGTCCCGTTTCATCCCTAGGTCGGCCGAAACCGCCCTACCGATCTTCGGAGCTTTGAAAAGAGGGAGGTTCGCATGGACGACTGAATGTGAAGAAGCTTTCAAAAGCTTAAAGACGACACTATCAACACCCCCCATCCTAACTCGGCCGACTCCAGGTATCCCACTTCACCTTTACTTATCAGCCTCTGAAAAGGCCATTTGCTCTGTCTTGATACAGGAACGAGAAGGGGAACAACGGCCGGTCTATTTCGTAAGCAAGGTTCTGCAGGACCCCGAAACTCGATACTCGAAAATGGATAAAGTGGCACTGGCTCTGGTAACAACTTCCCGAAGATTAAGGCCATATTTCTAGAACTTCAAGATAATCGTGAAAACAGATCTGCCTATTAGGCAGGTCTTGACAAAACCCGATTTGGCCGGCCGAATGGTAGCCTGGAGCATACAGCTATCAGAGTTCGAGATAACCTTCGAAAGTCGAGGGCACGTCAGGGCCCAAGCCTTGGCGGACTTTCTGGTCGAAATGACGCCGGCCATAGACAAGGAGGAGGAGGGGGAATGGTTCCTCTCAGTAGATGGGTCCTCTAACCACACAGGAAGCGGCGCAGGAGTAATATTGGAAGGGCCGATCGGGGCACTCATTGAGCAATCTTTACACTTCGAATTCAAGGCTAGCAACAACCAGGCGGAGTACGAGGCATTGTTGGCAGGAATCAAACTCGCCAAAGAAATGGGAGCCAAAAGGCTCACAGTCAAAAGCGATTCGAAGCTAGTCACCGGACAAGTCAATGGAGACTACCAAGCAAAAGATCCTCAGTTGGCAAAATACTGCGAACAGGCGGCCTCCACAGCCTCCTCGTTCGACAAGTTCACCCTCCTACACGTCCCTAGGGAACAGAACGAAAGGGCCGACTTACTGGCTAAACTCGCCCGATCGGAAGAGAGGGCGAAGACGGTCATCCACGAAAAACTCGACTACTTTGCCATAGAAATGACGGCCGAAGTCCTAAACGTCAGTAACAAAACAACGTGGATGACACCCATCCTTGACTATCTCCAAGAAAGAGCCGGCCCTAATAACCCAGAACAGGTACCAAAAATAGCAAGGGAAGCCGCCAAGTACACTATTTTGGGTCAACAATTATACAGAAGAGGGTTATCTTTCCCCCTCCTCAGGTGTTTGGATGAGGAGGATTCACCTTATGTCCTAAAAGAGGTACACGAAGGAATCTGCGGTACTCATATAGGGGGAAGGGCACTAGCAAGCAAGATAGCCAGAGCCGGGTACTATTGGCCTACCCTTAAAAAGGATTGTATGGATTACGTGAAGAAGTGCGACAAGTGCCAAAAATTCGCTGAAGGACACAAAGCGCCACCAGAAAACCTGCACCACATAATATCCCCCTGGCCCTTTTTCAAATGGGGAGTAGACATTTTGGGGCCATTTCCCCCTGCCCCAGGGCAAGTAAAGTTCCTGATTGTAGCAGTAGACTACTTCACGAAATGGATAGAGGCTGAACCAGTTGCAACAATCACGGCCGAGAGAGTAAAAAAGTTTTATTGGAAGATCATATGCAGGTTTGGCATACCTGCCGAAATAGTCTCCGACAACGGAACGCAGTTCGCCTCAAAGGCTACGGCCGAGTTCTGCCAAGGTCTGAAAATCAAGCAAGTTTTCACGTCGGTCGAACACCCTCAGTCGAACGGGCAAGCCGAGGCAGCCAATAAAGTCATCTTAAGGGGATTACGAAAAAGGCTAGAGGAAGCAAAAGGAAGATGGGTTGAAGAATTACACCAAGTCCTGTGGTCGTACCACACCACCCCACACTCTTCTACAAACGAAACTCCTTTCCACCTCACGTTTGGAACGGAGGCCATGATTCCGGTCGAAATTGGAGAACCCTCCCCCAGGACAGCCCTATTCAAGCCTAGCAGGAACGAGGAAGAGTTGAGAGTCAACTTAGATTTGATCCAAGAGGTAAGAGAAATAGCCCATATCAAAAAATACGCCGTCAAAGCAAGAGCAGCACGGAAGTATAATCAAAGGGTAAGCCCAAGAAATTTCAAAGCAGGGGACTTAGTTCTAAAGAAAGTGACCATGACGGCCAACAAAAACAAACTCACGGCCCTCTGGGAAGGACCATTTAGAATAGTAAACGGAGCAGGACAAGGGGCTTACAAGCTAGAGAACCTAGAAGGAAAGGCACTACCACGGACTTGGAACGCCGCTTCCTTTATAGCATGTATTACAGATTAGAAATATGAAAACATGATTCTCTCAATGATAATCTTCTGCTTCAAACAAACTGTTTCAAATGGACTCCAAATTATAAGCCCGATAACGGTCGGTCATAAAAGACTAGTCCGGGGGCGCGACTCGAAATTATAAGCCCGTTAACGGTCGGTCATAAAAGACTAGTCCGGGGGCGCGACTTGAAATTAGAAGCCCGATAACGGTCGGTCATAAAAGACTAGTCCGGGGGCGCGACTCGAAATTATAAGCCCGATAACGGTCGGTCATAAAAGACTAGTCCGGGGGCGCGACTCGAAATTATGGACGGTCAAGGAGCACCGGCCTCGTGGTATAAAAAGACACGACTAAAGTGAAAAAACATCAACGCCACATGACTTGGAACCAACATTTCTGCACAAAGTTAGTCGGTCACCACAAAACAGGTACGAATTGATTCTCCCTTCTCAGGGCGGACCAAATCACTTGTTATGATTTTTTAAAAGGCTACTTTCCCGTACAAATGAAATTTAAACAAGTTAAAGAGACGATCAATTACAACATAAGATCAAAAATCAAAGGTACTCTTTATTTATTATGATAATGAAACATACAAGGTCTATGGCACATCAACAATTTCGCCGTTTACAATCTCCTTATAAGGATCGGTCCCTGAAAGATCCAGATCCGGGTGAATAACCTTGGCCTGCGCGAGAGCATGCTGGAAACCATACTCATATTGTTTCACCATGGCCGCGTTCCGGTGAGCGAGGGTGGCATTCTTAACCTTCAGCTCTTCTTCCTGGGAGGCTACCTTGGACCGAAGGGCAGCCACCTCGGACTCCAAAGAAGATAATTTTGCCTTAGCATCCTCAGCTTCAGCAACCAACGCCTCTTGCTTTGCGGTCCATTCAGCTCGGTCATGAGCATGTTGGCTGGAAACGCACTGCAGATCCCCCTTGTAAAAAGCAAGTTGACTCTCATACTCAGCCCGAGTCTGAGTCCAAGCTTGCCTTTCCTCATCCACTTGGGCTAATCGGTCGGCCATTGGACCAAACTCCACCTCGGCGGCACGAGCAAGAATGGCGGTGCAGCCGGCCAAGCGCTGAATGGTATCTAGGGTCCCAGAGATACCAAGACGGCTGACCAAGGAGCCTTCAGCTGGGGTCAACACATTCTGGTCAACGGCTTCGGTTATGAACTTGGACCTAGACCACACAGAGTGAGACGGGCGGCCCAATTCCTTCGTAGTCGTCGTCGGAATTAAAACGGGGACGTTTCCCGGGTCTCCTGCCCTCTTCCTCAGCAAATTGCTCACCGGCCGACCATGCCGCAACCGCTTCGGAACGCGCCGAGTGAGGAGAAGGGGCTCCAGGGATTTCTTGAAGGGGCACAGCAGCTTGAGGAGCATCAACCGCCGCACTAGCCCCTTCACCCTCGGCAGAAGGCATGCTCTCCTTCAATTCCTTTAGCAATTTTACTGAAAAACCTACGGGGAACCAAAACAACTGTTAGAAAAATTAAAAGGTCAAGGAATAATGGCAAGAAGAGAAGGGCCGACCTGATCCTCTTATTAGCTCAGAACAGAAGAAGCGGGGAAGCGTTTCGAGTTTGGAGATAAACTTGGCCTCCCATTCCTCAAGGTCCTTTCGAACCACCTTTATGGACACGGCCGGCTGCGGAGTCCAATAAAAGGGGAAGAGGGGCGCTCCAGACGGATCGAACATGAAGCTCGGTCCCATTTCCCAGGCAGATCTTGAAAAATTTCTCCTTAAAGGTCTTGAAGCTCTCGGGAAGGGCTTCAGTATTTCCGACAGGGCCGGTCTGCGAGAGACATCCATCCTACCTTGGCAGTTTTCTTCACGCGAAAGAACCAAAAGAAGACCCCCAAGGATGGGGCTTGCCCTAGGTCCTCACACAAGAGTTCGAATGCCCGGACGAAGGCCCAACTGTTGGGGTGGAGCTGGGAAGGAGCAACGTTAAGGGCCCTGAGGACCGATTGCTCGAAGGTAGAGAAGGGAAGCTTCAGACCCAGTTTGGAGAAGACCGGCTCGTAGGCATAGAAGAAAGGCGCATCCTCGGAAGACGTCCGGTTGTTGACGGACTCGGTCGGTTGACAATGGCGCAGACGCACCCGCCAGGGACCAGGACGAAGGAGCTTCTTCATCAGGCCGAGCAAAAGACTCCCTTGCGTATACTGGGAAAAAGTTTCCTTTACTTCACCGTCAACCCAGGAGAAGGGATCCTCAGAGACGTCATCTTCAGCGTTGTCCCTGTACCATATCTCGAACGGGAAGATCTCCCCAGAGCTCGACGAGCTAAGGAGACCGTCGGAGGAAGAGGAGTCGGCCCCCGAAGCGACTCTAGAGGAGGGCCGGTTTTCCTGAGAAAAACCAGCTTCACCTGGGGAAGGACCTCCTGCGAAAAAGGCAGAGGAAGGGTCAGTCTCAGACCCAACCAACGAAGGAGAAGGGGAGAAGAAAAAGACCCCCGACAAAAAGAAGAGTAAACGCAATGGGAAAAGGCAGAAATAAAATGGAAAAAGAGATAAGCCATAACAAGCAAAGGAAGAAGAAAACTCACTGATATCAGCATCCATGGCGCCTGAAGAAGAATGATCGGAGCAACGATAAGAAACTCGAAGAAGGGAGGAAACACCGCGGATTTAGAGTGCAGAGGAGAGGAAGTGAGAATGACAAGTGAAGAGGAGAAAGGAATATGAGGGCCTTTTGCCAGTTAAGGCGCATTTAATAGCAGAACAATCATTACAAAGCCTCGGGAAGGAGAAACGGCGTATGATTAATGGCCTCTCAAGGAAAAGGCGCGAAGAAATAAATTTGAAACACCACGCTGAGCCAAGAAACGAAACGTTTCAACTGCCCCGAAAAGTCGGTTGGGAAAACGGGCGGTCACGGTCGTTCACGATTAAGTTTCAGTTCGGAGAACAAAAACTTAAGGGGCTGTGTACCGTCCGGCCCTAACCGGCCGACCGGGAACGACCACACGACGGCCGGCTGAACGCAAGGATGGACGGACTACTCAGAAGGATGTCACGTCAAGACTGATGTGACAGCACATTGACTGTGATCAGAGGGATGAGACAGGCGCCGGCACGTGTCAGAAGAGACCAATCATGAAGATCTTCCCTCCGGCAGATCGCGTGGAGAAACGGGCCAAGCAAGTGCAAGGAGAAGACCATAAACCTATAAATAGGGAAAATCCCAAGGGGAGAAGGAGAGTTTTTTTTGGGAGAGGAGAACCAAAGAAAGAAAAAGAGTTCTTGTCAGACCGGAACAATCAGTATAATTATGTATGATTAAACTTTATAAAATTATTTTACACCGTAAATAAATGATCTATAAATATATAAAAATTAGTTTCGACATTTTAATTGATTTTATGTTAGTATTTTTTTTTTATCTCACTCAATTTATTTATCGCATCTCTTCTCAAATTCATTAATTCTAATTAAAAAGTAAAAAATTTAAAAAAAAAAAAAAGAAAAGATTCAAAAAGGTAAGTATATATAACCTATTAAATTATTCCTATATTTACTATTCTGATATTTAAATTTGATAAAGAAGATTTTTTTTATTTTCTTTAGGATAAAAAATTGGCTTTACAGCGTAGATGTGGAGTGTTTTCTTGCTATACCTGTTTTATTTGAAGAATTAGTTGATAGATATGAATAACTGTGTCGAGAACCGGACTAAATCTGATGGTTTGATTGAAGAATGGTGAACCGATTAAGTAACTAATTCAAATAAATCCTAAAATTGTTCGGAAATCCGTTAAAGAATCAGAAAACTAGTAAAAAAAATCAATAAAACCGACAAAATTCTCGATTCAATGAATAAATACTTAATTTGACTTATTTTAAGGAAAATTACAAATAACGTAATGATTTATCAATTTTTATTCTAAATATAAATTTATTATTAATAATAAATATTTATACAAATTGTTAAAATTTAGATATAAATAGTATGATATATTTACTTTAAATTTTTATATGTATTTTAAATGTTAAAAAATTATAAAATTATGTTTTATTTTAAATTTTAGTATTAAAAATTATAATATTATGTCTTTTAATATTATTTATGTATTATTTAATTATTTAATTTAATTTTTTTTTTTTGTTAACAATGGTTGGATCGCAGTTTAACCATGAAACCTTGACACAGTGCTTTGATAGGTCCCAAGATAGGTGCAGTTTTAAAAACATTAAAAAAAACTTTATGTATCTTATGTGTAGTCTATTGTTACTCAATTTGTTTACATCAATGCGAAAATACCCCTGTAATCTATTTGAATGTGGAAATTACTCTCTTCGGTAACTGTGGTAAAATATAAATAGAATTTGATTATTAAGGTAAATTGTACTGATTATAAAGTAAATACAGATAAATCAGAATAATTTTGTTATATAAAAAAAAGTTAATACACTAACTAAAACTTTGTAATAGCCGGTGAATTAGTTAAAAATATAAGGAGCAAATTACTTACAGGGTTATGATCCAATGAATTCATTTCATCATTATCAGTAACATATTTTTTATAGATTAAAATATAAAAAATATAGATATTTAAAATTATTATCTTAGGAAATGTTAATAAAAGTTTAAATTAATATAATATCATTTTAATAATAATTTATAAATAATTTTATTATATCTGCAGAAAATTGAATATTAACTAATAAGTTAAAAGTTTCTTTTAAATAAATAATTAATGAAAGAATAAAAATGTTAATTTGATTTAATAAAAAGGTTTAAAATAAGACTCGACTATTTTTAATTTAATATAATTTTATTATATTTAAAATAAAATAAAAAATAGGACTCCTCTAATTTATTATAAAAAAAAAAATACATGACAACCCACTGAAAGGCGAATGTGACCAACCACTAAGCAAGACATCAGGTTTTAAACTTCTAATTCGAAGATGGATCGTTGATGTCAGCATCAATATTTGTGAGCTGGACATAATACACAAAGATTTGTTGTGTTTTTTTTCTTCCTTGTTTTTTTTGTCACTATCATGAGACGATTTTTTCTTCTGGTAAGGTGGGAAAGAATTAAGACAAGGGAGAACATGAGGACTGAGGAGCTTTGTCATTGATCATCGAATTCAGAATTTTGTTTACACATGGAGAGGGGAGGAGATAGTTCGAAAGATATTTTTTAGAAAGTTAATGATTATTGATGAAGAATAAATAATATTATGTTTATTTATAAAAAAATTAAGATAATTAAAATATTTTTTTATAAATTAAAAATTAATTTTTTTTAAAGAAGTTAGAAATGAAGTATAAGTAATGTTTCTCTATTATCTTAAGGACTCATATTTTTCCCCAAGTCTGTGGGTGTGATCCATTTGGCATATGGAGAACCTTGATATTATCCTCTGGATGCGTGCATGTAAGGCACAAAATCCAACCAAATGGGTTGTGGTTTTAAGGAGATGAGTCATACACATCATTTATTTATTTATTTTCTTTTCATTTTTGCACCAATAATCGTTGATCTAGGAATTTTCTTTTCGAAGCCGTCCATCTATGAAAGTTCTTGAATTTTAAGGGTAACTTTTATTTTTCATATTTCAATTTTTATATTCATCTCACTATTCTATTGCAGGTATTATATTTTTAAAATTAATTATTTTAAATGTAAAAATTTGTGTTCAAGTGTTTTTTTTCAATTTTATCAAAATATTTTTATTCTAACTTTAATATTATATTTAATCGAATGAGGTAATGATGAGATAATAAAAAATTTAAAATTTAAATCAAAAAATGAAAATTAAAAAAAAAACTGTACACTACAAAAAAAAATAAAATTAAAATTTTCATTTGTAAGATTATTCTTTTTATAAAGTTAATTATTATCTATATTTTTCTTTTTTTTTCTTTTTTCATAAATAAACATACTCTGAAATAATGAGGTCATAATTGTCACGTTAATGGATGATGAATTTTTTTTTATATGTTAGTGTGTCTTTTATTGAAATATGTTATGACTTAGTTCATTAATTTGTATATTATAAATAATCTATTAACTCATAATCAATAAGTAATTATATATTTTATTAATTCATAAATTTATTATAAATAAAAAGATACAATATAAATGACAACTTAATTTTATTTTTTAATTTTTATTAATCACTTACTAACTTGAATTATCAGAATAATTTTGTACGTATCATAACCTTGCTATTTTAAGAAAGTTGAAAAAAATACAATAAAAAAAATTATTACACATTTTTTAATGGTCTAATCATATCTTTTAAGAATTTCTCACGAAATAAATTTTTATTTTTAACTATGATAGACACAAATTTAGTTCGATAGATATCGAATTAAACAAAAGCAAAAAAAATTAAAATTGTTAAAATTTTTAATTTGATTTGAATTTGAAGAGTATAAATTTAATGACATCTCTTTTAAAATTTTCATGTTATGTAATTTTATAATTTTATGATTTTCAAATAATGTAATTCTATAATTTTGATATTTGATATTATTCATTAATTTTTTATTTTTTTTACTTGTATTTTTATTAGATTACTCAATGATCCAATTTAAATAGCCTAAATATAATCAAGTTGTTTGATTTTGAATTATATATTTCTTTTAAAAAAATCTAATACAACTCAAATCAATTAATATTCATTAGTTTAAATCTAATTATTCTGATAATCTCAAGCAACCTACCATATCTGACTTTTTTTATTAAAAGATGTGATCCACGATTGAGTATAAGAAATGTTATTTATTTAATTAATTGAATTGTACGGGAAATGGCGTGTACTAGTGTCGGGTATTAGTTGCGTTTTATTTATTTATTGAAGAAGTTGCATGTAACTGTAGCTGTCAGCTTTATGGATTATATAATGAAACTGTGGAAGAAAGAAGGCGGTGCCTAATGCCTATTTAGATTAGGCCGATGATGATAATTTTTACAAAGGACGAGACATGGTGTTGTTGGAACGTGGAGTTGGAATAGCATGTAAATAGAATCAGAATGAAAATTTATTAAACAAAATATTTCTTGCTTGGCCTCTTTGCCGAAAGCAAAATGTGCTGTTTTTGCATTTTGTTTTGTTTTCATCAAATACTGAATTTTTAAATATTTAAAAGCATTTTTTTAATAGATGATGACACCTCATTCAGTTACATTATAGACATTATAGAAACTGTACATGAGGAGATGAAAAGAAGAAGAAAAAAAAAAAGAAAAATTCCAAGATTTGATATATATTCTTGTTACTAGTATTTTTGGTTTAGAGAAAAATAAAAAATAAAGGAACGGAAAACAATGATAAGTGAATTAATTATATAAAAATAACAGTAACACAAATATTTTTAATAAAAATGTATAAAAATATATATTTATGTTTTTTTTTTCTCTAAATTCAAATTAGGCAAAAAGACTTTTTTAAGCGGAGCTACCAGAACTAATCATATTTTTTCTTTTTATGGAGACAACCACGAGAAGAAAGCCAACCTATTTTTATTTTTTCTTGTTGATACCTATTTTCAATAATTGATATCAAATATAGTATGTGTATGGAATTTCTACCGAGTAAATTATCTAAAGAGAGTTCAAAATATTTTTTATTTAAATATATTTTCTATGGATTCTAACGCACATTTCTCAAAGAAGTTTCTTTTTTCTTCTTCTGAGGTAGAAACAGGGATGTAAAATTGTGGATATATATAAGTTTTTTTTTTATGAAAAAAATCATATTGATGAGATTAATGATTTAATTTTTTTCCTATAAATATAAACAAAAGTAAGGGTAAATAATAGTTGGACTGGGTTGAATCAAATTTAAAACATATTTATACCTAACTCCAACAATGAAATTTTATTTAAATTGGTTCAAAAAATTTTAATTGTTTATAGGTTGAATTAAATTAATTTGAAAAATATTTCAAATTAAGTCACATTCCTGTTCTTTATTTTTTCTGTCTCTTTTCTTTTATTTATTTATTTTTCTTTCTTTGACCTACATCTTTCTTATTCTTTTTAATATTATTTTTCACCTTTTTTTTTAATTTGTTCTCTATCTTTTTCTTTTATCCTTTTCTCATTTCACTTTCTTTTTTTTTTCTCTACTATCCCTTCTTTCTCACCTCTTTTCTCTTATCTTTGTCTCCTCTCTCTTTTCTCTCTTCTTTTTTTTTTATCTTTTTTTTTTATCTCCTTTCCCTTTTTCTATCAACATAAAAATTATCAATATTCTTATTTTATTTAATAAATTTTAAAATTATTTTAAATTATTAAATATTTAAAATTTTGACTAATATTTAATTTCAGTAAATTTCAATATTGAAGTTTCAAATTTTTAAACATATATTAAGAAATAAATTTTACATATAGTAAAAATAAAATTATTATATCCAAGGAAAGAATTTGACATTTAAAAAATTTAAAATTTAAAATTTTTAAATTAATTTATTCAAATAAAATAGTTAAATAATAAAAAATATTAAAGCAACTCAATTTCAAACATTTTAAAAATTTTGAAATTTTGAATATTTTTCATCCTAACATATCGTAGTATATTAGAGTGTAAAAGACAATATTAATCTAAATTTGGTGATATACTATGATACTCAATAGGATAAAAATTAATTTAAATACTTTCTATTTTACTTGAGTAAATAATATATGATGAAGTTATGTAAAAATAAAGTATAAAGTAGAGAGTATAAGTGTAGTTGACCAACATAGACATTTGAAATTTGAAAATAATTCTTTAGAATTTAAATTTATATTATTAGCTATCATCCTATCAACATGTCTTATTCATTTGTGTTAAACTTTAAAAATTTTATAACTATATGATAAGTTGTTATAACTTTTTTTTTTAACAATTATTTGATATTAATTTATTATTTATTTGATTTGTTATATGATCAAATTTAGTGATTTTTTCTACACTAATATTTGTTTTTTATATATGTTTAGATTTCAAAATGATTTACTAAATTTTTATTCATTATATGATTATTTGATAAACTAGCTCCTACCTCGTGTGTGAAAATTTGTATTTTATCTTTCAAATTAATATTATAATATATCATAATTGTCTCAATCTAGTATCTATGCTTAGATAAAATAAATTATTATTTTTTTTTAGAATTATATAATACAAACATAACAATTTATTTAATTTAATTATTATTAAATTCACATACATCCTGTCCAGATTGAGTTCAAGTTTGTTCATTGGGATCGGAAGGTTTTTAGGTGCATCTAAATGTATAGAGTTGTTGGGCATTCCTCTCGTTGCATTGGATTTTTTTAGGAAAATATTTTTGCTTTAAAATATGTATTCAGTAAAAAAAAGGTGAAAATTTTTAAGACAACATATGATAAAAATCTAATCAAAGAGTTTATGTTAAATAGTGATATACAATAAGTATGTTAAATTATTGTTTTATGTACTCATCCTTATTTTTTAAAACAATTATATAATTACAACTTCTTATATTACATGTCTAAAATTTTAAGATTACATGAAAAAAGTTATATTGATACATATGTTATATAATCATTATAAATGCACTATGTAGATACCATGAGATAACAAATATTTATAATTCTATCCTATATGTATATTTTGATATTCATTAATTTTAAGTTTGTTGAACTATATAATTATATATCGACTATAAGTATAAATATTTTGGATTTAATCCCCACTCGAATGTGAACCTCTAAGAATAATTTTAAATTTGAATATTAACTGTATTAGTCAAAATGAATTTCTTCCTTTATAAGTTATTTTTACTAAAGACTTGAAACGTAACAAAATAGAAAAGAATTATTGAATTTTAAATATATTACGTTGATAAATATTATTTTAGGTTCTATTTAATATTTTTAATATTAAGAATCAAATTAATTTATAAATTTAATTAATTTATAAATTTAATTTTTTTAATTAATTTAATTTTTAATATTAAGAATCAATACGATGTCAATACACTAAAATTAATAACTACTTTAATTTTAATTGTATTTTTTAAAATGCTAAAGATGTAATTGATTAATAATTAATAATACTAATTTCAAATACTAAATTAAAAATTTATTTTTATATTATATATATTAAATAACATCGTAAGTATCTATCCTATATATCACACGTTTAGAGACAAATCCTATAATTTGTATATTAATATTTTTGTATGAACTTCATCTTTTAATATAAATATATATCATGTGATTTAAATATAGATATAATTTAATATATAATTTTAATTTTCTTATGATATAAATAATTATTCTTATAATTGATATATTAATTGATATTTATCTAATGTGAATATTTTTTTTACACTTTTTTATGATCATTTATTTTAATCATAAAATTTATATATTAAATTTAATTACAAGAGATAAAAAAAACTAGTTTTATATTAAAACAATTTAAGTTTCAAATATTTCAAAATTCTTGAAATTTTTAATATTTATCATCCTAACACTATCCAATATATTATAGTGTAATAAGATAAGATTATTTTAAATTGGTGATATACTGTAACACTCAATGGGATAAAAATTAATATTTTTACCAAATATATTTTACTTAACAATATATTATATTTAATTATATATATTGTGTTATAATAATTAATGCTACATAAAAGTAATTTATATATAAGTTTTTAATTTATGTATTTAAAATATACAATAGACCAAAACCATTTTTTTGTCCTTGTTGTTTTTATCTATTTTTAATTTGTTATAGATAAGTTCATTCAATTATCCATTCATTTTTTTTCCATTGATTTTTTTAATTATTCAAAATGATGATTTGACCGGTTTTTAAAATAACCAAATAAATCAACCGGTTGAATCCAATTTTTAGAACAATAAAAGTCTCATGTTTAAAAATGAGTAAATAGATTATGTGTGTACAACGTCCAATCACAAAATAACAAAAATAATATTAAAAAGAATAAAGAAAAAAAGAAAAGAAAAAAATAATAGTAGTAATAATAATAATATAAAAAATAAGAATGTTATGTTATTTGACTAAGACTAGAATGTCTTTAAGTTCAACATGTAAAGTCTTTAAAATTGTAACAATAAATTATAAAAGAAAAATATTATTAAAAGATAAAATTAATTATACTTAAATATTTTAACTAAAATAGGATAACATATAATTATTTTCACAATAAATTGAGAATATTTGTTTGAGAACATTTAACATTCACAAAATAAAAAGTAATTATTTCTACAATAAAGATTATAAAAATATATAGAATATTTTTTTCCAAAATAATGTCATTAATTATATTCATAATAAAATTATAAAAACTAAAATAAAATATTTTGTTACAAAATAGATAAATATTACTTAAATATTATTATTTTTACGATAAATCTCCTTAAAAAAATAATAACTATAATATGTATTGAAAAAATTTAATTAAAAAATTTTAAGGAAGCCTCCCACATTTATTCTCATTCACTTTATTACTGTTGATTAAAATTTATTAAAAATTATAAGAGAAAATAATTATATATGAAGTGAGATTAAAAAATTTATCATTTTTAATAAATTTTAATTAATAATAAAAATTATGTCAAAGAAAATGTAATGCTAGCATTTTCTTGTTACAAAAATGGTGTGAGATCAAACAAGTTGCCTCTAAGTATTTTTATCAGTATAATATACATGTATAAATATAATATGTCTCATTATTTAAAATACACAAGTGTATTTACTTTTAGGATGTGTCTGGTGTTCAAAATATGATAAAATATAAAATTGAGATAAGATTAAGAACATGAAACTTTAATCACATCAAATATTTAATACATCCTAAGTAATTATAAGATACAATATAAAATATATTTTTATGATAAAATTATTGTTTTGTTAAAATTATATAACTTTTAATTTAATTGTTTGATTTTTTAAACTATAAAGATATATTATTTTAATTTTAACTAAATTAAATAAAAATGATATATTATTATGTATTTACTTTTTTGCAATTATAAACAAATTATATAAGATTTTCAAAATTATAATTATTATTCAAATATATTTTTGAAAAATATTTGTATGATAATAATTTATAAGTTTAAGTATGTTTTTAGTTTTTGTAAAATAAACAAGTTTTATTTTAGTCGTTGAATTTTTTTTTGATTTATTTTTATCTCTTTA
Source organism: Mucuna pruriens (assembly GCA_025330945.1). Classification (NCBI taxonomy): domain Eukaryota; kingdom Viridiplantae; phylum Streptophyta; class Magnoliopsida; order Fabales; family Fabaceae; genus Mucuna; species Mucuna pruriens. Next base: position 1,133,157 of record JAENHJ010000069.1, on the reverse strand, counting down.
ATATTTGAATATTTATTTTTTTTTTTTTATGTAACACTTGTTATTACTTGTCTATTTAACGCAATGTCAAATAATCATCATAAATTACATACATCTATATATGTAATATCATATTAACATATGATATCTTAAAAAATAGAAACGGAAAAATAAATGTTATTTATCTATCTTAAACTGAAAATTAAGGACTAAAAATAGTTATTTTAAATTTTAGAGAATCAAATAAAAATATTTTACAAGAAACAAAACAAAAAGTTGCTCATTTTATAGAAACAACCAATAAATCCATGAGAGATTATTTGTAAAATAGCCCCGTTGAGACCTCTGTCGCTTATAGAACAAATTCCTAAAATTAAGAAACCCATACGAGATACCGAAGAATAAGCTATTCTTTTTTTTAAATTACGTTGACCAAGAGATGTTGAAGCTGCATAGATTATTTGAATTGAATCTAATAGCATTAACCAGGGGCAAAATATAGAATGAGCTCGAGATAATAATTCCATATTAATTCGAACCAACCCATATGCTCCCATTTTTAATAATATTCCAGCTAAAAGCATACAAGTGCTTTAATGTGCCTTAGTGATTTCAAATTTTAGATGATGAAAATTGATCAAAAATTTTTACAGCGATTAAAATCAAAACTTTCTTATTTTATATGGATTAAAAAAGTATTCAAGTCTTATTTAAATTTTAATATTATAATTAATATTATACTTTAAATTGATATGTCAAAATTATTGTGAATATATTTTAGACAATATTCTGTATACAAATTATATATATATATATATATATATATATATATATATATATATATATATTTATTTATTGTTATATTAATATATATTATCTATATATTATATTTGTTAACATGTAGTTATTTTGTAAAATTAATATATTATTATTATATATTATATAAAATATAAAAATTAATATATATAATTATATTTATTATTTTTTATATGAATTATGTTATTATATACTATATGTTAATATATATTATATAAATCAATGTATATTACTATTTTTTATATATTTTTATTTTATATTATATATAATTATTATATTATATAATAATATTATATATATTTACAATATATTATTAATTATTATATTATATAGAGAGAAATAAAGATTGTATATCATCATAACACTTATTCACCTAACTTTTTCTTATGATAAAAAAATATTACAATAATTGAATAAAATAAGAGATAGGATAAAACTTATCATATTCTACTAGCATAATAAACAATTAATTACAACATGATATAATAATTATAATAATTATCTTATTCTGACCACCAAATGAATCTTTAACCTCTCTATTATCGTAATTAGACTTTTCTAATATCTTATTTATTATCTTACTTTAATTACTTAAACATGCATTTCATGCATTATTTTTGTAATTGTTAATTTTCTCAGTGAATCATTTTAAATTATTATTTTTATCTTTGTTTGTATACTCAAACTCTTTAATTGTCTATCTCTTTTAACTTATTTTTTTATCTTTATTTCTAAAATAAATTTCAATATTTCATTTTAAAAACATGAATAATTAAAAGTAATCTTATATAATAATATAAATTATTTATTATAAATTTTAAATCTAATTTATATATTTAAATATATATTTATTAAATTTTAATTAAAATATAATTTATATGTTAAAATTATTTATATAAAAAATCACATATAATACTAACCTTTATATACAAATATTATTTTCGCAACATAAAATTTCAAGATGTATTACTAATTCGTTAATATTATATTTTATTGTAATATGTGAAAAGTAGTTAACTTTTGATCTAGCGAATACATTGTTGCAGTGATATATCTCCAAATTCTATTTTAGAAAAAGTTGTCTAATCTATCTAAATTTTGTTATGAATTAGTTAAAATGTGGAAAAACAACAATATTATCACTTATTAAGAAATGGGAGGGTTAATAACATATTTTGTGATGCACTTTTTTTAATTTATTTTTTATTATTAGTTAATACTTATTAAATAGTTCAAAACTATGAGCTAGATTTATTAAACAAGAAATTAGATCTACAAAAATTGGTAAGATCCAGAATGTTATGAAAAGAGTATTTCAAAAAACATATTATAGAATGTTATGAAAAGTTAATACCTCTCGTGTTAACACTTTTGGTTCCAGAATTCATAGAGTGGTTTTTCTTACAATAAAAATTGGTAAAATCCAAATTCATAACAAAATGAAAGACCACTTAATTAGAAATATGTAAATCATAAGCATTAAGAAAAAAATCACAAAAAATGTAATATTAATACAACAATAAATAATTTTAATACAATAAAAATAAAAATATTTAAAATAATTTTCTTATTTACAATCTATTTAATATTCAATTTTAATAAATAATATGATTAGTGTAAAAATTACCGATAAATAAAAATTTACTATTAATATAACCATTAAGACAATGATTAAATAAAAAAAATTATAATATATACAACAGTCTGTGATCTCGCAAAAATTTTCTCATCTGAAAGGCAAGTGCATATATGTGAAATTAATCTTTAATAAAGTAGGTTAAAAAAATTATGAGAAACTTTTTTTTTTACAAAGTTAATATTAATTCTTAATTTTTTTAGTATAAATTACATATATTATTAATAAGGAAGATAAAACATTTTTGAAATATTTAAGGTAGTTGGGTATTTTGGACTTTTTAATTGTTAAATTATTTTTGACTGGAAGTTTGTGATATTTGATGTGAAGCTTTTTAAGTGAAGTAAAAATGATGGATAAATGATTAGGGTAATTCTTACAAGATTAGAGAGATGGTGGATAAGCTGCGATATGGTTTCCGTCAAGTCCAAGTCAGATCCCGCTGTCTGTCTAGAGCAAACAAACAAACAAACTAGAAAGCAACAAACGAAGTCGCGTTTTCTCACCCACAAAGTCACAACTGTTCCGCATCGGGCGTACAAAAAAACTCCTCCAATCCCAGTTCGCACTACTTTTCCATTTTCACTTCATTTGCTGCGTTTATGGGTCTCCGTTTTTCATCTCAAGCGTCGCAACCGGCGTCCAAGTCCACTTTGGCTGAATTGCCCGAGAGCTGCGTCGCTCAGATCATGACCTACATGGACCCTCCCCAGATTTGCAAGCTCGCCACCCTCAATCGCACCTTCCGCGGCGCTTCCTCTGCCGATTTCGTCTGGGAGTCCAAGCTTCCGCCCAATTATCCCCTCCTTCTCCGCCGCATCTTCGCCGATTTCCCCTCCCATTTGGGCAAGAGGGGGATTTACGCCAGGCTTTGCAGGGTTAATTCTCTCGATGACGGCACCAAGGTAATAATTATAATAATAATAATAATAATAATAATAATAATAATAATAATAATAATAATAATAATAATAATAATAATAATTCTTATTCTTCTCTTTTGATATTTTTTTTTTAATTTTTAAAAAAGTGCAGTTGAAGAACAGACTTGTGCGTTTGTGTTTGTGCAGAAAGTTTGGCTGGATCGAGGCATGGGTAAGCTGTGTTTGGGCATTTCGGCCAAGGGACTCTCCATAACGGGGATCGATGATCGGAGATATTGGAACCATATCCCCACTGAGGAATCTAGGTCATTTTTCTCCTTTGGAACAATTTTCTTTTTTTATTTATTTAATTTTTAAATCAATTAGCCTGGCCTTCCAAAGTATGTTATGCTCTTCGAGGGAGGGGAGGGGGGAAATAACTTGTCAACTCGTTTTCTCCCTGGGTTGTAATCCTTAAGAATACCAAGCTTCGTTACCCACCAATGTTAAATTACTAAAACATAAAACCCTAAATATTGAAATTAAAAACCCTAGTAACCGTGAAATACTAGAAGGTTCCAAAATTACAATCATTTTAGTTCCCGGTACGAGTAATATCCATATTCTGTATGCTGCTATTCGTGTTGCATTCTTCATCCTTTTTGCTTATTCTTTTCTTTACCAACTTTTTAGTAGAATGCTATCTTTGCATTTTTTTTCCTCGTGTGTTTGAAGATGTTAAATATTTTATATATACTATATATTATTCAAAGAGTGTGACTATTTTTTGCCATACTGTGTCACACTCTGCCCCTTTATTCTCTCATAGTCATTGAATGAAATCATTTCAACCATAGGATGGGGTCAATAAGCTGATCCATTTCAAGAGTTTTTTTTTTTTTTTTTATGTAGGAATAAAGGGGGTTAACCGGGATTGTAAAAGGCTTTAAATTACGATTGTGGCTATCTTCTGGAAAACTGCAGACACATGCGGATGATGTCACTGTAATGGCAGTTATGACCACAATTTAAAACCATGACTATTGCAACAATTATGTATTCATGTTTTAGTGTTATGTTACCTAGATATTTTTGGTGGCTATTTGCACTTTTTTTCTATGTTCAACAGTCTTCTGGCTGTGCTGTATGTTCTAAAATTCACCTATCATGTCAAACTTGTAGCTTTTGGTATTGTTCTGTGTTGGCTGAAATTTGTTCTTGAGTTTTGATGTTGTGAAGGAAAAAAACATTTAGATGTTAAGGAAGATTGCACTTCTTTTTCTATTGTTATTCTGGTTGATGATGCAAGTTGCAAAGCTCTGTGTCAAGTAGTTTAATTGCCAAAATAAGTATAGTTTAGTGTTTAATTGCTTTAATAGAGCCTTGGAGTAAAGTCAGTGTTATCCTTTTCATTTGCAGATTCAGCACTGTTGCATACCTCCAGCAAATCTGGTGGTTTGAAGTGGATGGGGAAGTCGAGTTCCCATTTCCAGCTGGGAGATACAGCGTATTCTTCAGAATACATCTAGGGACAGCCTCCAAGAGGTTTGGGCGACGAGTTTGCAACACTGAGCATGTTCATGGGTGGGACATAAAGCCTGTACGATTCCAGCTATGGACTTCAGATGGGCAGTATGTTACATCCCAGTGTTTTCTGAAAGGACCAGGTAAATGGGTCTTTTACCATGCAGGCGATTTTGTTGTTGAGGATGGCAATGCATCAACAAAAGTTAAATTCTCTATGACTCAAATTGATTGCACACACACTAAAGGTGGTCTCTGTTTAGATTCTGTGCTCGTATATCCAAGTGAATTCAGAAAGGTTAAAGCATTTTTGAATAGCTCTTAACCTTTGTACTAAATATATATATTTGTTTACTAGTATTTATATGTGTATAGAGCTTAGGCCGCGTCAGGAGGAGTAGAGAATCGAGTTTTTAAATGGTTCTTTAAGGTTTAGATTTTTGTAGAAGCCAGTAGGTGATGTATATATGTAATATTTGTTTAATGAGTCTGGAACTTTCTGTCATAACCTTGTATGGTAGAATATTATTCACTTGTGGTAGATGGAACAAAAATGACAATTTGATGTCAATAGAACGTGGATCATGTTGGAACCACGAATAAAGTGAACTACTTTTTTAGCTTGTGGAATGATGTCGTTTATAGTTTACTCACTTGAAACCTTGTGTTCGTTTCTACCTGTTCCCCGCCCCACGTTTTGCTTGAACCTGTCTTCGGCATTCTAATTCGATGCCGTGGAAATTGTATTCTATCACTTACCCTATTAAATATTAATTGTGTGATTGGTAAACTTGTGGTGTTATCGATCAACCCCTAGTGCGCCCAGTGCGTCATCAATGGCCAAAATATTAAATATTATATAATGTAAACAACCATGTGTATACGCAGAAATCTTAGAACAAAAATGATATTTTAACATCCAAAAATCTATTTTACACCTTGTGAAAGAGAGATAAGAAAAGAAAAGTATGATAAGTGATAGATATAATGTGATAAGAAGAGAATAATAAAGATAAATTGAGTGTTAATGAGGTGATTGAAAAGGTGAGGTGTTAAAAAATAAGAGTTGTTATTTATTTGTATATATATTATTTTGGTTATACATTAATTAATGTGTGATATTTGACATACTCCACTCATGTTAAGAATTTGACAAAGAAGTTTGTGAAACTAAATGTTTGCATGTAGCTTGATAATAATTCGAAGACAAATGGTTTGTTAGACCTAATTTCTACTTTCTCATCAATATATACACTATTTTAATAATATCATTAGTTCATTGTAATAAGAGTTTAATACTTGCTTTAAGTGAAGTGAAACTATCGATTAACTGTATTCTAACCATAATAATTCAATTTGGTGCTAAAATTGAAGTTTTACTTTGGTACTTAAGGTTTTAAGTTGATTTTTATTATACAAGTTATTGAAACGAAACTTTAATTTTAACTAGAGAACAACAAAAATCACATCTAATTATTGTCTTTTATAACAAGAGAAAACTTAGACACAATTCTGTAAGTTTTTTTTTAATGTTGTTTCTCAATTAAAATTGAAGATTCACTTAAGAATTTAATATATGAAAATGTCGGCCTTGTGCGTATTATCGAAGTAAAATTCCAACTTTAGTAAGAAAACATCAAAAGCATTTATGTTGTTTTCCAAACAAATTGAATTTTTACTTTAGTATGCAATGCAAAATTTAAATGTTAATCTTTATAGTATGAGTAGTCAAAGTGAAATTTTAATTTTTATTAAAAAATAACATAAAGTCCTTTATATATATAAACGAGCATAGTTATTTAATTTCAGGTAACTTTATTATCTTTCCTTGTGCATCTTTAGTTCCCTTTTCTTCTCATCTTCTTCAAAATCTCATCATATCAATGAAAATTATCTGAAAAATTTAATATAATAAAAATTTATACAAAAACGATACCTTAAATTTATTTCCTACTATCTTTATTTCTACTTTTCTCAATTACTATTGTTTTAAATATTACTCATATATAATTGTATTAACAAGAGAATATATGGTGATGTAATGTAAAAGTAAAGAATAAATTAGATTTTGTAATTGACTAGCAAGAATGTTTGGAATTTGTAAATAAGTCTTTAGAATTTGAACTTATGTTGATAGCTATCATCCTATCGGTATGTCTTTTCATTCATTTATGTAAAATTTTTGAAATTTCATAACTACCATGTAAGTTGTTATAATTGATATTTGATTGAGAACTATTATTTGGTATAAATTTATTGTTGATTTGATTCATTATATGATCAAATTTGGTATATATGTATGATTATTTTTCCACACTAGTATTTTGTTCTAATACATGTTTAGACTTGAAGATGATTTACTATTGGAGATATTATATATATTTTATAAGATATGATAAGTAACTCATTAAGAAGTTACAAATATCTAAATATCTCATTAGATTAAGAGATTACAAATATCTAAATATCTCATTAGGAGATCGTGATCATCGTAGTTTATTTACAATGCTTATCTTTATTTTTCTGTTATTCATATTATCTTTAAATAGTCTTTATCTTATAAAAGTGAGATTAGAAATTGTATTATTCAATTAATCAATACAAAGATTCTTTTACTCTCAATATGGTATCAGAGTTTCATATCTTGTGAGCTCTATTTCTGTTGTCGTTTCCACTGCCTCACTTCAGTAAGCTACTACTATCTGACGAGACTCACACGTCGATATGAGACTAGTCAAAGTCTTCTTTGTCATTCCTAACTATCAATGATAACGACAAAAGATAAAGTCGTTATCTTGGGAGCTAAGGAACTTTCAAATTTAAGCTTAGATGAAAAGAAAAGGATTGCAACGAAGCAAAGCGAGTAGTGAAAAGAAGGCGAAGGATAAAGTAAAATCCATTTACTAGTCCCAGTTTCTGACCTCCGTGAATCCATCCTCGGTGGTGTAACCCTAAATATGCCATTTTTATTTCAATCTTAATAGTCCATAATTCAGCCTCTACCATTGTGTTATAATTGCACAAGAATGGAAAAATAAAAATAAATTTACCCTTCCAATGCTAGTCTCGAGGCATGGAATGATAACGACCAAAGTGATCAAGAGAATGAAAGCAACCTTGGTCACATTACCAACCATCATGTCTTCCATGACTTGTGTTTTTATTTTATTATAAGCCTCGACAGTTTTTTTTTGCCCTTTGATTGCCATTATCTCTTCCAAAAGAACCATTGTAATTGGACCTTGTTGAGGCAGTTGTGAGTTTTGACTTTTCTGCATTGCATGGCTTGTCAAACCTTTGTATGAGTTTATTGGTGATTCTGTCCCCCTCCTTGGTTATTGAAGAAGATCATATCTAGTGTTTTATCAAGGTTGATTGGTGCACTCTCATGGAGTTTGATGACTACTTTTGTTGACAACTATCTAGTATTACCCTTATGGTTTTGGGATGTATCAAACTTGTTACCTCGATTGCGTCTCTACTTGGTGTTGACCATTATAATGAATTTATGAAGAATTGTACTTTACCGTTGGTTCTCAGTACATTCTTTTTAGTGCATCTCCACAGTATGTGTGGACTGAGCGTTAGTACCCATCATGATTTTTTTTTCGCTGCAAAGTTTTTCGATTTAGATCTCTTCTTTCACTCTCACAATATTGTTAAAGCATAATTGATATGATAAGGGAATAACGCAAGTCGTCAGCATTGTTGTTACGCAAGAGAGAATCCAGAGGGAATTAGAACAAAATTTATTATGTACACCAACAATTTGATGAAATGTTTTGAATTGGCTTTTGAACCATAAGTTTGCTGAGTTACAGTTGTGATTTTTATGTTGCTCACGTGGTGTTTGTGAATTTTTTTGAAGACAAATTTGTATTGTAATGGTTTCTTACAAGTTTCTTTGATGAAAGCTTTTCTATATGGTGGTTAAGCATTGGTTTAAGCTTCTGCCAAAGATGATTACACATTGATACATTTGGCTTCTTTCTTGAGTGGTTAAGTATTGTGTTTGGTGGTTAAGCATTGGTTTAAGCTTCTACCAAAGATGATTACACATTGATACATTTGACTTCTTTCTTGAGTGGTTAAGTATTGTGTTTGACTTCTACTCTTGATGGTTAAGCCTTATTGCTTATGTTTTATGGTGGTTAAACATTTGTTCTTGGTTTGCTTCTGCCTGTTTAGGTGGTCAAGCATGGCTTCTACTATTAATGATTAAGCTTTGTTGCTTTTTCTTTATGGTAGTTAAACATTTGTTCTTGGTTTGCTTTTGTCTATTTAGGTGGTTAAGCATGTTTGCTTTTTTTAAGTGGTTAAGCCTTGAGTTGTGACTTTTACTTAATGGTTAAGTTTTTGCTCGTTAGCTTTGGATCTTTTCTTACATATGAATCGTATTATTGATAACTTTTCCCATCAACGTTTATTTCGATGAAGACTTTTTTCTCACACATGAATTATATTATATGTGACTTCTCTCTCATCAATATTCATTGGTGGTAACTTTTTTGAAGCTTCCAAATGCGATTTTTTAGAAAGGTGGACTTTGCCTGATAGATATCCCAACTATTTTGGCTAAGCTAAATTTCTACCAAATTTCTCTGACTTCTCCAACATGTTCTCTGACTTTTCCAGCATCTTTGAGTTGCACTTCAAATTATTATTTGAAAACTCAATTTTTATCTTTATTTGTAGGGAAATAAAATTTTTTTCGTGTAACAAGTTCAAAGCTTAATAAGTTTTAACTTGTGAGGGAGTGTTGAGGATATTATATATATATATCTAATAAGATATGATAAGTAACTCATTGAGATGTTACAAATATCTAAATAAATATCTCATTAGATTAAGAGATTACAAATATTTAAATATCTTATTAGGAGATCGTGGTCATTGTAGTTTATTTATAATGATTATCTTTATTTTTCTATTATTCATATTATCTTTAAGTAGTCTTTACCATATAAAAGAGAGATTAAAAACTTTGTATTATTAATATAAAGTTTCTTTTCCTCTCAATATTTACTAATATTTTATTCGTGGTGTGATTAGTTTGGTAGACTAACATGCATTTGGTGTGTAAAAATAGTAAACTAAAAAATATTCATTTTACTTGACTTGTATATTTGAGCGTTTGTATTTGTGTTTTCTTTTTTTTTGTTAATATTTTAGTATGTCATAATTGTCTTAACCTTTTATATATGCTTAAATAAAATAAATTATTACTTTTAAAATTTCACAATACAAACAAAAATAATTTTTATTTAATCTCATTCATAGATGTCACACAGGAGAATAAATATTAATATAGTTTCATATATAATTTTTATTTTTTTATTATATAAATATTTATCTTTACGGTTTATATATTGATTATTATTTGTCTGACGTGATTTTTTATATATTTTTATAATAATTTATTTTAATCATAAAATTTAGGTATTAAATTTAATACGTGCAATCGATAGGCTAAAAAACTAGTATTTAAAAAACTGCAAGACAAGGGGTAGAAAATATAATGGTAGCATAATATGATGGCCCATAATGTTGATTCGGGCTAAACTAAATTATCGACCCCGAACGTTGCATCTCGCTGCCTATGTGGTGAGTTTGGGGTTGCCCATTTTTGGTTTCCATCTTCATTTTGGGCTTAAGGTCTTGCAAATGAGATAATTGAAGTTATTGTCCAAAATAAAATAAAACTTGATAACAAGACGAATTTTAAATAGGTAACAGTGTGTTTAAATTAAACTACTTTAAAAAAAGAATACTTTGCTTAAAAAGTGAATTTAAAAATAATTAATTTTAAAAGTATAAACAATATAATTTTGAAAAGAAAAAATAAACATAAAAAATAATATTGAATATTTTTAGAAAAAGTATATAATTTCTTAATAATAAAACTAAGTAAAGAAAAGACAATTAATTCAATAATTATTAATATTACACCGAGTACTTTCATCAACTATATCATGCGTACCAAATATATATATATATATATATATATATATATATATATATATATATATATATATATATATCCGCCAGTCAGATTATTAACTTCTTTTTGCCCAACATTTAATATTTATTCATTCTACTTTTTTTCCTATTAAATGACCTTCAATAATTTTAATTGATTGCTTGGGATTGTATACATATGCTTTGCAAAAAGATCCACACCAACTTTTGCTCCAGCATGTTAATAATACAAAATTTATACATCTTTTTAATGCCAGATTGTTACATTTAATAATTAAAAATTAAAAATTTATTAATTAATTTGATATGATAATAAACAGACATACTAAAAGAAAAATATATTTTATGTAACTGATATTTAGGTAATGAATCAATATACGTTTTATTGAAAATGTTACTTGCATAGGTATGTGTTTAGTATTAATTCTATTTTAAGTATTACTATAGGCATGAATATTTGTAACCACCCAATTGAAGAGCTGTCGTGTCAGTGTGGAATCTTGGTGACCTCAGTCCTCAGCCATAAAAGCGGGAGTTTTTTTTTTTTAATCTATTTTATTTTACCTATTTTTAAATTCAATTCCTTGTCTGACAAAATTTTCATTAACGAGTAAGATAGAATAAGATAATAAGTTAAAAATATTTTATCTTATTAATTTATTAAATAATAGATATGTTGACAGTTTTATACTGTAATTACATATTATTATAATTTTATAATAATTAAGAATCAACAAATTTATTCTACATCATTACTTACTCAAGTAATTAGAGAATTATATAAAATTATTTTATATTATTATTAAATAATTTATTTTTTATTTTATATTATAAAATTAAATTTCTTTTGGAGTGTGAGACTTTAATTTTTCATTTTTAATTAATTGTTTTTTTATATTCTGTTTCTTTCTCCTGGTGCAGTGATTTCCACGTTATGAATGAAAGCGAAAATGATATTTTAAGTTTTTATAATTTTTTAAAATTTTGAATTTTGTTTATTATGAATATGTTATTATTTTAATTTTAAATTAAATCACACTTTCTTCTTAATTATAATAAATACTACTGCTTTTAGTCTTAAATTATATTATTATTAGCATCAGTGGTACGCTATCAACTCCAAGTTCAAATTAAATCTTACTATATTTTAATTTGTAACCAAATTTATTGTTTAAAATATTGTTATAAGTATATGATTTTCCTTAAATTAAATTTTATTTATATTAATTTAATTTATTGAAATAATATGATAAAATAATTTTATATAAAATTAAATTTTAATTTAAATACATTGAAAATATACATTTGTTTTACATTACCACTCAAATATAAACTGCCTTGTACGTAGATTAATTCTTATAACAATTAATTTAAAATTTATATTTATAGAAAATTTTAATTGATTAATAATGTAAAAAAGTTATATTAATAGTATATAGAAATCAAACTGAACAAATTATATATATATATATATATATATATATATATATATATATATATATATATATATATATATATATATATATAAAAAAAATGTTCTCTTCTCTAGAGATTACACTTTTCCTTTGGGATGAATACTTCACTTTCCTTAGGTATCTCCTTGTGCATATCATGTTGTATTTTCTTCTTTCTTTTTGTTTAAAATTTCACATTAATGAAATCTCATACAAAATAACACTTTATTTTTTTAACAAGATGGTATGTTATTTATATCTATACTCTTAAGATATTGAAAAAAATTATCAATATTTATCTCGATTTTTTTTATTATTAATATTTTTTTCTCTTCAAAGGATTATATCTTTCTTATCTTATATTTTTTTAATTTTTTTTGGTTTTTTTTCAAATTTTTTAATTTTTAAATTTTTGGAGATAAATTATCTTTATATTTTTTTAAAAATCTTAAATAATAAATATTTTAATTTTTTCTATATAAATTAAAATAATTATCTTAAAATGAAACACTTTTAGCTGCCATTTTTAATGAAAATATTTTTAAGATAACATTCGCAATTTAAGTTGTTTACTATAAATTGTAAATATGATCTATATATTATTACGAATTTTAATTATAATAAATTTATATATTAAAAATATTTATATATTATATACTTTAATTATATTTAATATTTATTTTGTAGAATATATAAATTAAAATACTAACTATATATACAAACAAGTGATAAAATAACCGAGATTAAAAATTGATGACAGAAAAATTAGTTGAAGTAATGTATTTAGTTTTTATTATACGAGGATAACTTGAGTCAAGGTCCATGGCAGAACAATTAATTGAAGTAAATAAGGTCCGTATTTATTGAGTTTTGTTTTACCCATGAAAAAGAAAAAAAAAAAAAAATTGACGGAGTTTCCAAAGAACAGAGTACGAAGATCCGCGCGAAGTTGAGGTAGCAAAGAGGGAGGGTATGGTATCTGGCTACTAGGTACTTGGTAGGTATCGGGAGGGGAGGGCACATACGTCATTTCTCGAATAATCTGACCAATTAAGAGGTTCACTCAAAGATGGTGTTGAAGATAGAAGCAGAAGAAGGCAAAGCATAAAGCGTGCGCCAGCCATCTCTCTCTCCATCAAACTCACTCCCACCAACAATTCAAAGCCATGGCCATGGACTCCATGGCCGCTTCCATTGGGGTTTCGGTCCCCGTCCTCCGCTTCCTCCTTTGTTTCGCCGCCACCGTCCCCCTCAGTCTCCTCTGCCGTTTCCTCCCCCGCGGCCTCCCCAAACATCTCTTCTCCGCCGCCGTCGGCGTCTTCCTCTCCTACCTCTCCTTCGGCGTCTCCTCCAATCTCCACTTCCTCGTCCCCATGTTCCTTGGCTACGCCTCCATGCTCCTCTATCGCCCCCGATGCGGCATCCTAACCTTCTTCCTTGGATTCGGCTACCTCATTGCCTGGTATAATCGATCCATCTCATCAATTTCAATACAATTCAATTCTTTCCCCTTTTAACCCTCACTCGCTCCTGCAGCCACGTGTATTACATGAGCGGCGATGCATGGAAAGAAGGTGGCATCGATGCCACTGGTGAGCGCCAATTTATCTTTATTTATTTATTTAATTTTTTACCTTTTCGATTGAGGAATGATGGCATTGATTGACTGTTATACTCGTAACGTTATTTTGCGGTTGGGTTTATCATTAACTATGGTTGGTGTGATTGGGAGTAGGGGCCTTAATGGTTTTGACGCTCAAGGTTATCTCGTGTGCGGTTAATTACAATGATGGAATGTTGAAAGAGGAGGGTTTGCGCGAGGCGCAGAAGAAAAACCGCTTGATCAAGTTGCCTTCGCTGATTGAGTACATTGGTTACTGCCTCTGCTGTGGGAGTCACTTTGCCGGTCCTGTTTATGAAATGAAGGATTATCTTGATTGGACTGAGGGAAAAGGGGTATTCTTAATTCTTTATTGTATATTCTGATTTTGGTTAATAAGAATTAGCCAAATACACTAGCATTCAATGCCTAATTCTCCTTAAATTGAAACTGAAAAATTCAGTAGCAGTTTCTATTTTTTAATGCTGATGAGTGGTGGCTTATGAATGACTTTCTTATCCTAGTCTTTATTATTTCTGTTATTTGCAGATTTGGAGCCCTGAAGCAAAAGGATCATCTTCATCGCCTTATGGGGCAACTATCCGGGCTCTTCTCCAAGCTGGTTTTTGCATGGCCATGTATTTAAACCTCGTGCCTCATTTTCCTCTGTCCAAATTTACTGATCCTACCTACCATGAATGGGGTTTCTGGAAAAAATTAAGTTACCAGTACATGTCTGGCTTTACTGCACGCTGGAAGTATTATTTCATTTGGTCAATTTCAGAAGCTTCTATTATCATCTCTGGCCTAGGTTTCAGCGGCTGGACTGATTCGTCCCCACCGAAGCCACGCTGGGACCGGGCCAAAAATGTGGATATAATAGGTGTTGAGTTTGCAAAGAGTGCAGTTACAATTCCAGCCGTGTGGAATATTCAAGTCAGCACCTGGCTTCGTCATTGTGAGTTTCTTGCTAATGTGTTTGAATGCTTTTATTGTGCGTTTTGATTAGATATGAACGCAGTTCAATTTAAGGTATAGAACTTCATTTATGGTCCTAGCTGCATCACTTTTAAGTTCTGGTAACAATTTGGCTACGTATTTTTTAGGTGGTTACCTGTGTGGTTCTTTAATTTGTCTGCATTTTGTATCAGGGATTAGTTGGGTGACTATGTCATATTAAAATAAACTCTCTTCTTGACTTAGAACATGTTTTTTGTTTACAGTAAATTTTAGCATGATCAAGCCATCAACCCTGGACAAAAAAATAAAAATAAAAATGGTGAAGCAATCAACAATTGATTTCATTGTTTATTTATTTTTGTTCTTACCCTGTAGGCTTAGCTAGATGCAAAATTGAAAATTGATGTAGATTATCTATTTATTTGTCATTCATAAGGGTTGATGCTATTGTTTGGATTTTGGTAGATGTTTACGAGAGGCTTATCCAGAATGGGAAGAAACCAGGTTTCTTTCAGCTACTTGCCACCCAGACCGTTAGTGCTGTTTGGCATGTGAGTAAAATTTTAGCTGCATTTTAAATTGATTGTTTTTGCTATTGCTACTGTATCTTGGTATCTACATACTGTTTGGCATGTGAGTAAAATTTGAGATGCATTTTTAATTGAATGTTTTTTCTGTTGCTACTGTATCTTGATATCTGCATTATTATTGCTTCAAGCTTACTCGCTATATTTGCAAATGTATGTCTAGTTTTTTAAGAAAAACTAATTATTAGACAAACAAATAGTCATTACAGTCATGAGTAAGCAGTTTGTGATGGTTAATGTAAGGTATATGTATATCTATTAATTTCTTCTACTATGTTAGTTGAAAAAGAAATCTAATTTAGCTAGCAGAAGAAGCTGTTGCATGAAACAATGTTGGTGTGCTGGTATTTTATTTTTTATCTATGCTTTATGTGTAAGGATTTGTGGCACATCATTTTATTTTCTTCTAACATTTTGACTTTATCATTGTAGGGCTTATACCCTGGATACATCATATTCTTTGTTCAGTCAGCATTAATGATTGCTGGTTCCAGAGGTATATATTGAATTATGCTCCTCGCTGTTCTTTCTTCGGTTAGTTAACTCGTGTTGCTGTGTTTCTTTTGAAACAGTCATTTACAGATGGCAGCAAGCTGTGCCTCCGACAAAGGCTCTGGTTAAGAATGTTTTGGTGTTTATGAATTTTGCTTATACACTTTTGGTTCTAAATTACTCCTGCGTTGGTTTCATGGTTTGTCCTCTTTCTCTCCCCCACCCTAAACACATTAACACACACATGCCCAATTTGTACGTTCAGACTTGGATTTCAAAGGTTTTTACAAGGTTTCTATCATTTCTTTGATTATGTTTGAATAGGTGTTAAGTCTGCATGAAACTCTTGCCTCATATGGAAGCGTGTATTACATTGGAACTATTATTCCTGTTGTTATGATTCTTCTTGGTAAAGTAATCAAACCTGGAAGGCCTGCCAGATCTAAAGCTCGGAAGGAAGAGTGAGGTAGAGAACACTGTTTATTCTTGTTGGAATTTTTGAAATTGGATTAGGATAATGCAGGAGAATGGGTTTTCAGTTTACACAGGTTTTCTGCCCCTGGTTTTCATCCTCTTGTAACAGCTCCTTTGGCCTTGAAATGGTTGGGCCCTTTACACTTTTGGTTTAGCATTGAATTGTATTTCTGTGATTAGAAACATCTTGTTGGCAGGTTCGATAAAAGCAGTTATTGAAGAAATGTTAGAAACATTTGTATTTCTGTGATTTCTCTCTACTTTCAGCTCTTGATTCCTAACGATTACGTAAACAGGTCTATTTTTCAAATCTTAGCTGTAGACAAATATGCAGATACTCTAATATATAGTAGTATAACTGTACTATTTAGTTTTCAACCCACTCCCAAGTCATTTTGTACAAAAATGATACCTGCCTTGTTGGCCAGAAAGTAAGGGCAATCTTATACATAAGAAATTTTTGGATAGGAACCGCCTATCATAGGTCTAAGAATATCATTTTTTCTGAATGCACCTGTCTAGGACAGTGCTTACCTAAGGACATCTCAACTGCATAGGTTTAGAATGTCATGAAAATCTCTTCTGCCTTGAGACTGGAGATATATGATAAGCTGAGCCAGTATTCTACTTGCCCATTTCAAGTGAGGGAGAGAGAGATGTTTCCAGAATGTTAAGTTTGTTGAAGGCGAAATGAGACTACTCAGGTTAAATTTTTCTCTAAACACTTAGAGGAAAAAAAAAAATGAAATAAGTTTTTCTATAAACTAATATGTATAAATTAATTTATAGAAGTTTTCTCGCATTATTTTTTTTAAATTAATTTTTAATTTATGCATAAGTTAATTTTAGTTTAAAAGAAAATTTTATTTCATTTTTCTTCTTATTTTCTCCTTTTATAAGTATTTTTAGAAAAATTCATCATAAAATACCTTAAATTCATCTATTAAAGTACCATTTTCATCTTAATCTATTCCTGGTGTATCAGCTTGTTTCTCCAGAATTTTTGTTCTTAAAATGTCACTAATGAACAAAAATAAAATGAACAAGGTGTTGGACTTTTTATTTTTTGAATGATGATGGGATTCAATTCCTAGATTTCTTTTTGTTTTGGTGAATAGGGTTTACACATCCTTATAGCAAATTTCAGTATTATTTTATAGAGTGAAATACGTGTTCTCATTTTTATGCAGCCAAGTTTATTTTTTTACTTTGTGATATATGGACATTAGTCAAATCCTGCCCAAGATCTCATTACTGTTATATAGTATGGTTAGAGGCATCACGTCTTTGCTTAGTCAGGCTTCAGGGAAGCAAACTGGTGTGTGGACCTCTTAGTTTATGTTTGGATAGAAGTTTGAAAAATATTTTTCCAAATTTCAATGCACATTTTGAATTTCAATATACAAAATAAAGAATGAAGAAATGTTATTACGAGAATAACAGTATTTTTCAGGTGTCCTAGTTGAAATTCAAAAGTATTACCGTTAAGTTGTCTCCAACCTTCTCTAAAAGGATTCCCTTTGTTATTTACGCAATGAAGGGACATTGGAATTCATGCCACCACATTTACAACGTCAATGCAGACATGCCCTTTAGCTAACTTGGATCATATGTTTCACTTTCTCCTGCTTGTTAGGATGAAGCTCTTCTTTTGTCTTTTCTTATGGAAGTTGTTAGGAGGGGTTTCTTTTCCTAGTTCTATTGGTGTTTTATTTCTTTTCTTAGGCCCGTTTTGTGATTTAAAAGACATGCCTATTAAAATTTTATATAAAATAAGAATAATGCTTTTTTTCAACTAATTATTTATTTAATGAAGATTTTTACTTTTGGTATTGAATCATTTTTTAAAATTCTAAAATTGAAGGATTTAATTACTTGTAATTTTAATTTTATTATCAGTAAAATATTTTTTTGGCAATTAAATTAATGTTTTCAATTTACATTTTACTGTCTATTTAAAAATATCGACAGAATCTCAGGATATTCGTAACTAGTAAAGAAGTAAACTCCAAAAATAAAACTGGCAACCGTAATAATACTATTCCAATGCTGCAAATCATCACAATTTCAACTTTGTTAATTAAAATAAAATCCTAGGGCGTGTAGCCGTTGGAGTTAGTAAACCATCCTTATTTTTTTAATATGGTTGGTGTTTCGTAAAACAATTTTTCCTTTAGGTACTAAATTCTGTTGCGGAACTAATTCTGTTTGAATTGGATAAGGTTTTGTATATCTAAAATTAAAATTTAATATTACACATTAAGTTAGAATAATTTTGTGTCAGTTAATCTACTATTTAATATGGATTTATAAATTAAGCTATATTAAATATTTTTAAATATATAAATTATTTAATAAATACAAAGATCAAATAAAAATGTTTTGATATATTAATTATAAATAAATATTCTCCTG
Organism: Mucuna pruriens; assembly: GCA_025330945.1. Classification (NCBI taxonomy): domain Eukaryota; kingdom Viridiplantae; phylum Streptophyta; class Magnoliopsida; order Fabales; family Fabaceae; genus Mucuna; species Mucuna pruriens. Next base: position 1,114,378 of record JAENHJ010000069.1, on the reverse strand, counting down.
ACCCAATATATTAGCGTAGTTACTTAACTAAAGTATTAATATTGGATCTCCAAAATGTATAAAAATACCTAAATTAATGACAATCATAGATTTACGAAATAAAATTACTCTTTATTTAATGGGTTGAAAGAAACTCATGGAAGATTAAAAAATAAATATTTTCTAAGTATTTTTATTTTTTAAGCATATAAAAAAAATTATACTGTAATTCAATTACAAAACTAATCTAATAAATTTATTAACTTTTAAATTTAATTAATATACCTAGTGCATAACTATTAATACTTATTTACAGGTACAGAATTATTAAATATAATTATAATACCAAGCGCATAATACAATATAAATGGTGATTATAAAAGTCCAACATAGTTTTGGTGTTAAAATTTTTGAAACCAATGATTAATAGGCATGGCATTTATTGCAGCCTTAAGTGCCCAAACTGGTAGTATAACCACAAAGGCATTGGTGTAAACATAAACTGCGAGTGTAAAATTGGGGGAACCCATGCAGCCATTAATTAATTGTAGCTCTGATTTGGGTGAAGCACGGCTACAAGAGTATCACTTACTGTACACTAATTGGTGAGTAGGAATATTCTTAATTTTTCTCAAAATGAGCTCAACGCACAGCTACATACATTAACTGCATTAGACTGCCTCCAGATTTTTTCGCCGTACCTTTCTCATTCCAGTTTCCCATGGCGTGTAACTCTCTGTTTCTTCTGCCATGACATTTATGTAGAACGAATTACATTTATAGATTAATTGTGCATAAAAAGGTGTGGCAATTTTTTTAATATAAATGTATATCTATCTACCTTTCCTCCTATTTTCACTTATATTTCAGATGGTGATGAAAAAGAGAAATTATGATAGTATATTGTATTATTTTTTATAAATAAGAAAATAAAAGAAATAAAAAATTGAGATAAAACGAATTTCAACCTATTAAAATCATGGTAAATATATTTTTTAAAATAAATTAAAAATCAATAAATTTATTATATATTTGATTGGATATTAAATTCTAAAAATATGCTACAAATGATATAGTAACTAGATGTATAATATGTGAAACAGAAGAGGACCAGCTTACAATTTATTCTATCTATCTTTATATTATATTCTTCTTCCACCTTTTTACTGCAAAAACAATACAGCACAATAAATTTGACAATGAAGACACTTAAAGTAATCCCGGTGAAACTCCTGTTTTTGGTCATGAACCACAGATTTCCCTTCTTTGTCTCTTCAGGTTACCAGATTTGATTTTACCTTTCTCTCTCTTTACCCATCTTTTATATTCTTCTCTTTCAAATTCTGACACTTTCTGCTGGGCCATTCAGTTTTTCTTTTCTTTTTACTCGTCCTTTCAGTATTTTATAGTGGGTTTTGTTTTCTCTTCACCATCCTCTGTTTTTTTTCCTTCCACCGACTGCTAGTTTTCCTTAACACCACTCACTTCAAAGTCTGTACCTTTTTCTCCCCCTTTAAATTATAATTAATCTTATTCCCTTGAACTTTCCTTTCCTTTTATTCTTCCATATTTATGTTATGTTACAACACAAAGAAGAGGCTTTTGGGCAAGTCAAGGTTCTTTCTTCTTCTCCCGTTTCCTTCCCTCCAAGGGAAGAACCTCTTTAGATACCCTTTTTGCTCTGAAAAACACAAGACCACACTCTTCCATTTCACCCATAAAACTTGGAATGCACTCAAAGCCGACACACACAGAAACAAGAACCAAGTCAATGATCCACGCTATGTTCTCGAGGGGCAGAAGGAGTGACATTGCTGACCATGACAACACAAACATGGCTGAATGGGAATTAAGGCCAGGAGGAATGGTGGTTCAGAAACGTAACTCAGATGTGAATCAAAATTCTACTCCTAAATCCACCATCAAAATCAAAGTGAAGTATGACTCATCCTATCACCAAATTCAAGTCAGTCCTCATGCAAGTTTTGGTAAATCCATCTTTAGAAATTCCTTAGTATGTTTTTTAACTTATATTTTTTTAATGTAAAATTAACTTATTAGAAATTATTATTCATGTAATTTAATAGTTATTATGAAGCAAAAACTATGGTTTAATGATAATATTATATATATATATATATCTTAATTGATTAATAACTATACATAAAATTATTAACATATTCATCATATCCATAGTTAACGTATTTATTACAATTAGAAGGTTTAGTTTCATAACAAAGTTACGATCCATATCGTTACTATTGGACCCTGGTTCCTTGGGGTGCAGGGGAATTGAAGAAAATGTTGGTACAACCTACTGGATTGCATGTTCAGGACCAGAAATTGATTTACAAGAAAAGAGAGAGAGATTCGAAGTCATATCTAGATGTTGAGAGAGTCAAAGATGGGTCAAAATTGGTGTTGCTTGTGGACATTGAGAGTAGAGAAAGAAGAATACTGGAGATGTTAAAAACTGCAAAGAAGGAGAAGACTTCAAAATCCTTAACCGAAATAACGGTGGAGGTTGATAAACTCGTCATGAAGGTACCTAGTTTTACAAACAATAGGCATAGTTGCACTATTAATTTTCACGTTGTAAACAGGTCTACCTATTTTTACGACTAATTAATGTCTTTAATTCATTGAAATTGAGCAGGTTGCAGCTTTGAAGGCTGCTGCTTCCACAGGTGGGGTTATAGCAGAGTTAGATATAGAGACCCTTACTGAAAATTTGATGAGAACATTGATTGCATTGGATGAAATTTACGCAGAGGGTGAACTGAAACTGCAGAGAAAAGAGCAGGTACGGAACATTTGATTTTGCACCAATTGATATGTATGTCACTAACGTTGTACGTTTTGGAAAAAATTTATGTGAAGGTTAGGAGAGTTCAGAAACACATTGAAACTCTTGATATGATGAAGATGGCAAGGAAAAACTCAATTTCCCCGAAAAATGATGAAAACATGGCACGGGAGAGGCAGGAAAATACTAAGAAGGAGCAACCGATCAAACATTGTGACTCAGTTGTGGTGACAACAAAATGGGAAACATTTGATTGAGGCTTTTAGATTTTCAAGGAAAATGCTGCATTAATATTGCATTTTGAGTAGTCTAGTTATGGGTTGCATTTGACTTAAAATAATTTATTTATTTTTTCATTGTAAGCCTGCAATTTACAATAATGTTTTGTTCACATTACTTTTGCTTTATATCTACTTGTACTGGCATCGAATCATTTCACGGGAGGACTAGGAAAGGTAAAAAAAGTTGCTTAATGGTAGGTATAAAAGGATGCGAAATAAAGAAACCAAGAGGTTAGGTAAGGATTAATTATTCATTTACATTTTCTTTGTATTTTAGTCCTTACGCTTAGAAATTATTTATTTTAGTATTTATACGAACAAAAAATTTTAAATTTTAGTTTCTACTGCAGTTAAATACAATTTAATGTGGTTAATAAATTTTATAATTTAATTTCTATACTTAAATTATTTTTATGATTTTGTTCCTATTTCTACATAATCTTTACGTTTTAGTTCCTATATTTAAAAATTACTTGTTTTAGTTTTTATACCAGCAAAGTTTTGAGGTCTTAGTCCTTTTACATTTTATTTTAACTATTATATTATTTTTATTTTTAATAATAAAATATTTAATTTTCAACAAAAAAAATATTAAGAGTTCTCAATTAATAAAAAATTATATATATAATCATAAAAAAATATTTTTTCTATAAAATAAAAATATTTATAACATTCATATCAACATACTTTTTATTTTATTTTATTATATATTAATCATTGAACAACTAATTTTATCAAATATTTATCGTTAATAAATTAACAACTTTAAGTTTTTAACTAAAAATTAACTTTATAATTTTTTAAACTAACTTATTAACTAATATAATATATATTTAAATATTATTAATTAATATTTAATTATTGATTGACCATTATGATAATGAAACTTGAACATTCAAATTTTTTCTTCATATATATATATATAGGTAATAAGTTTAATAAAATATTTATTCAACACACTCTTATTATCATATAAAAAATTATGTATATTTTTAAAGGACAAAAATAATATTTTATTACTTACAACCTACTTTGGATAAATGTACACACAACATATAATTTGATTTAGATACACAATATTTATATCTTGTGTATATTAGTTATAATCTATTACATATTTTATTTTTGGATAAATCAAATATCTCTCCTAATAAATACTTAAATATTAACTTTTTTTTGAAGTGTAAAAATTAGTAAAATAAATTCATTTTTTTTAATAAAATATATTTAATATTCAAAGTTAGAAATAAATCTTCTATTTAAGATTTTTTTTGGTAGAGTAGATATTGTAAAAAAAATAAGAAAGATAAAAAAGAAATGAGTGCATTTTATTCAATCCATTGGATTAGACCCACTAATAAAGGTATTGTTGTTTGCTGGAGTAGAAGTACATGTGAATGAAAATAAAATTATAAAATATTATTATTTAGTAGAGTAGAAATAGATATGAATGAAAATAAAATAAGTTAATCACTTAATTATGTAAAAATAAAATTAAAAAATGCATGCAAATTAAATTTGTGTTTGTATAAAAACTAAAATAAGTAATTTTTAAATATAGAGACTAAAATATAAAAATTATTAAAGTATAAGAACCAAAATAAAAATAATGTAAGTATATAAAGTAATTTTTGCTAGTGCAAAGACTAAAAACAAGTAATCTTTTAATATATAAACTAAAACCTAAAAATTGTCTAAATATATAGACGAATAAATAATTAAACCTAATTAATACAATTTCACATTTGTTTAAATATTGTGATGTTCAGCTCTATCCAACTTTTACGTGTAACAAAAATGATTCATACTGCTTGCATGAAAGATTTTACGGAATTTCCAAAGTTTGGAGTTAGAACGAAAATTTGAAGTTGCAAACTTTTCTATGCAGACAAAGGAAAAAAAAATTCAGTTTCCTCCCGTGAGTAGTGATCTCTGCCCTCGAATCGGTTTTTCTGTGTGTGTCTGTCTGTGTATGTTAGTGTTTATCTGTGAGCTTTTTCTTTTTTCTTTTGGTCCGTTGCGTTGGGACCATGTAATTAATTTATAGATTCGTAGATTTAAAAAACGAAGGGTATTAATTTTGACAAATGATATTTCTTGCTAGGTTGAAAATATTCCTTGTCTCGCCAATCACTTAAACTGACTCGGAAAAGGATATTCACGCTTTATTGCATCACCCATAGTTTTTTTTTCCTATGACCCTATCTCTCTTATTTATGAAGAATTTATGTAATAGTAAAATTTCTCAACTGATTCGTTGTATAATTTTTAAGTGAAACAAATTATTAATCAAAAATTATTTAATATCTTCAAAATGAAAAATATATTTCTCTGGTTAGCAAATTATATGTAAATTTTACCATAAATTTTCGTTAAAATTAAGTCTTTTCTGGTCTTGCAATAATACCGTATTGGTACGTGTTTTTTTTTATCTAAATTTCTTTTTAAAGAAATGAAAAATATATTCAACATTTCTTTAATTAATTATTAAAATTTATAAAAAATATATATTGATGAGATTTCCGAAATTAAAAATGGTATGATGCACTAAGAATATATAAGTTATTAATAATATTGCCTTTTAGATTGTTAAATATTTTCAAAATAATAATAATAATAATAATAATAATAATAATAATAATAATAATAATAAATATAATAATAATAATATATTTCTCTTATTATTTTATAATTTTACAGGACACATATGATAAAAGACAACAACACATATAGTCAACTATTGGTAAATATATATTTGAATATTTAAAAATTTTTAAAAATTATATATTTACAAATATTTTATACCATTTTAATTTATGTAAATGTATATTTTAAAATATTAGTTTTGTAAATATATTTGTATTTATATAACTTAAATATAAATAAAATTTTAATAAGAGATAATAATATTGAAAAATATTTTAAATTTTATTTAATTATTACTATTCTTTTCTTTAAATAATATATTTCTAGTATAAAATAAAGAAATGAATAAATTAATTAAAAAATATATATGCACGTGTGCGTACATATATATAATATTAAATTATAATATCAACTAGTATTTTAATTTGTGTTTTGTATAGAGTAAATATTAATTTATATAATTAAAATTTATAATAAATAAATAGTGTAAAATATATAAATTATATTATAATTAAAATTTAATAAATAACTATTTTAAATATAAATATATTTTAAATTTATATTAAAAATATATTATAATACACTATTATTTTTAATATTGATAATGTTTTTAAAATATTAAAATTTAATTTAAAGTTAAAATATTAAAAAATAAATTAAAATAAATAAAAAATTATGAAAAATCCTAACTAACTAAAAACATTCTAAGATATGCATTCTTAACTTCTATCAGAATTTTTCATTCTTTACTTACCACATAGCATTTCTTACTTGGCAAAACATTTTTATATAAATTTTATTGATTTAGTCAAATTTTAATTTAAAACTTTATGCTATTATATTATACAACTAAGTGATTTAGTCAAAACTTAATTTAATATTAGTATTATTTTAAATAATTTTGTATTATTCAATTTAATTTAAATCTCGATTTAAAGTTGAATTATAATAATGATAAATATTAATTTAAAATTTTAGATAATTTATCTACATTTTATTTTTAATTTATTAAGTTATTATTTTATTTGTATAAAATTGTAATTTAATTGTTATATATTGGATACGAACTATTTTAATTAAAATTTGATTTGAATTAAGTCAAAATATTATCCATTTTTAATTTGATCTTTTATTTATCGAATTGATATAAAATAATTTTAAGAAAAAATGTTTTAAAAGATAAAAATATTGCAATGATGATGTTTAGGATCCAATTAATTCTTTATTTAAAAAAAACATATTAAATTAGATTGTTTCCATGTCTTTGATGTGAAAACATGACTGTTGTTCAAAACACATAATTAGTATTTCTTATAGAAGATAAATATGCAACATCTTAATCTTTTAAATTGAATTATTTATTTAAAAATAATATAAGTTATTAATAAAAAATTAACCATTAATATTATATATGCATAAATTATAAATAATATCAAGGGCTAATTTTTTTCTACAACAAAATAATAAATTATTTAATTTAAATTTTAATTGTTTTTTTAAATATGATATAATAATACTATTCATGATTGTCTCTCAAATGATTTATTTAAACAAATTTTTCCACAAGTTATTATAGAAGAAAAATAAAATAATATTTTTCATAAGTTAATATTAGCTTATGCATAAAATTATTTATAAAAGTTTTCTCAAATTAACTTATTTAAAAATAAAAATAAAACTTTTATTGATTAGTTTATGTATAAGTTAATTTTAATTTATAACATTTATTTTTTTCTTTTTTCCCTATAAATACTTATAAAGAAATTTAAGATGGTGTATTGGATTGAGATTTTAAAAGACTATTTTTGCATAAAATAATATTGTAAATTTTAAAATATTATATAAGAAAGTAATGACTTAAAGATTTTTTTTAGAATCATAGATTTATATAAGATTTGTAATTTGAATTTTAATTAGTTTATATTGTAATAATTTATAAGATTTTAAAAAACTTCGTAAATTTATATGATTGTAAAATATTTCGTAAATTTTATAAAATTAGTTGTCCTAACTCAAAGTTTATCCAAGATGAACATTATTTTGATGACATATTCAAAAGCAAGTGTTCATTTGTTTTACTATTAAAAAGTAATGAGTTTTGTGATGTAAATTTATAATCTCTTTTATAATATATCAAATATTATTATTTTTCTCTCTATCTCTTTACTTTTTTTTCATATATTTTTCAAAATTAACCATAATAGTCTCAACGTCATCAAAAATAATTTCAAAAACTTTGGTTTGATAATTGATTCCACCTAAACTAGAACCTTCTTCTTTCTCATGTCCATTTCTATTATAATAACTTTATTTTTTCGGGAGAGCCTTTAAACTTAATGGGAAATGAGATAATTGACTAAATTAGTTAGGTGATGAGGTTAGTAAGATGATTCGTAGTAATTTGACATTATAAAATAATCATTGTTACATGATTAATTCAACAATTAAACAATCGTACATGATAATAATCTTATATAGTGTAATTGAATTAATAAATGCAAAAAAGAAAAAAATATTATATAGGACTTGATATTCATAATAAATTCGATCAAACAAATTTACAAAAACAAAAAATTAATTACAATGAAAACATGTATGATTGGAAGAAAAAAAGAATCAAGATAAAAAAAATTACGTGAGAGAAGAGAAAAAAGTTTGACATTAATAAAAAAATAATCTCAAGATCTTGAATAAAATTGTTAGACTGATAAAATATTTATACCTCCTATTGAAAATTACATCCTACAAAATAATTTATTAAAATCTATATGTTTTCTAATATCAAATTTTTTTTTATAGATAATGAGAAATTTCAATTGAATACCATTATATTTCACTACTCTCTTAATTTTTTTTAATAATTTTAATTGAATATTACTGAATTTTGTTATTTTCTTAAAAAAGCCTAATAATCATAATTAAATACCATAAAATTTATTTATATTATTTAAATATTTTAATTAAATGATAAGAATCATCTTCAAAAATCTTTTAGAGTCGTAATTTAATACACTCTTTCTCCCAAAATATTTGTGCTGTATTGGGAGTTGAAAATGGAACCATGAGAGGATGTGTGCGCTTGTATGGATGTTTTTATCTTTTTGTCGTTAGTACAAAGACAAAGAAAGAACAAAGAGCCCAACAGCAGCAATACAACTATGCTAAGTAGAAAAGACAACTATTTAAACAAGCGCTACTGGGTATTAGCTTCAGTTTGTCTAATGGAACTTTTTCATACATGTCATAGCTGTTGGATAGTATCGTACAGACCCGGTGGGGTCTTTTGGATTAATGGGCTTTAAAGCCCACAAATCAGTCAAATTAGAAACTAATTTAATTATTTTAATTTGAATTATTTAATTCACCTTGTCCTTGTATATCTATTTACACTTATTTATCTACTCATTTTTACTTAACTTTCCACTTTTATGTCTTTTAATTTTTCTGTAAACAAAATTCAAAATCAATATGTTTACTTATACTTTTTTTTTTTACTTTTTATGTTTGTCCTTATTTAAATTTTTTAAACAAAAATAAAAATAATTTATGTTTATTTCTTCCATTGAATACTTCATTTATCTGTTTTTATTTATTCCAAGCTCAATCTCTGCTTTTTTTTTTACTCGTATTTTATTTTATGTTTATTTTTATTATTTTCTTTGTTATATTTGTGTTATAACTTATAAGGGTAATTACGCCATTACATATTTTTTTACGAAGTTATATGTTCAGGATTAATTTTTATAATTTTTTTTTATTTCATACCTGTACATTGTTGTCGGTTTTTGTTTCCCACCCATGCATTTGTAGTGATTGACGATTTAATTTTTATTGATTTAGCTTAAATAATTGTTTAATTTTTATAATATGATTATTTTTGTTTTAAATATCTTAATTTTTTATTATTTTGATTTATTCCTCTTAATTTTTTTGTCTTTATAAATTTTTTATTTTAATTTTTATATTTTTTATTTTGATTTCTATAAAAAATATTTAATTTTAATCATTATCACTGTTTGATAAATTGGACTTTTGTTAGATTTAAATCTAACTATAGCCACCGCAATGAAATAAAAAATATAAATTGGATAAAAATAAAATAAAAAATCATAAAGAATGAAAAACAAAATACTCGTATATTATAACATTAAAAATTATTTAAATTATTTTAGAAATATTCAAAAATATCATTCACATTATTATACATTAAAAATATTATTCCTGAAAATAAAATTCGATAACTCAAAATAAATAGTACCTTACCTAACTGTAAAATCTGTGGAGAAGTTATATCAATTAAACAAAGTAATTTACAATTACGATATATAGTAAAAATCTACGGTCATATTATATATAAAATTTAATTTTATTATTGTAGTATTAACTTAATTAACATTTTAATTAATTAAATTTAAATAATAATATAATAATTAAAAATAAAATTATATATACAAATTCTAGCAGTAACAAAATTGAATTTCTTTCCCTTGGCCGCTTCTAGAATGAAAATGACCACAATCCTTATTCGGTGGATTAAAACAACTCCAACCAGAATTAAACCTTTTTTATTGGCTTAAGCTATACCACTCAGATTCATTAGTGTCAAATTTGCCGGCATTCCAGATAGATAGATAATGTAATTTTCATTGAAAATTTTAATTCAAAAATATTAAAAAGGGAGATGTTGCTCTCGGCAAGTTCATCCTGAGCTGTATTCTATTCATATCCCAACATACATAATTTTTTTGGACAATAATAGCCAAAACTAAAGCGTAAATATACATTTTTTACTTGGTAATGGATATAAATTTTCTTTTATTATTTTATATTATTCAGTTTTCTTTTCTCAAAGTGACGGTAGATAAAAACATGCATTTTACATTAAAAAAATCTTGTTGTAATTAAAACATTATTTTGGTTGAAACATACAAACTAGAAAGAAACAATGCCGAAATGTGTTTAGATATTTGGACGGTAATTAAAGAAACGAAAGGAATGGAAGAGAATAAATTAAAAGGTCTATTAATTAGTATAATATGTATGTTTAGAATTCTTCAAATTGATAGAAATGAGAGAAACAAACGAATGCTAAGCAGGTAAGGTCTGTTTAGATTTTAGACCCTAGGACAGATGTGACGTGTGAAGCAACAAAATCAAAGAAAAAAGAATAGAAAGACAACGCAAGACAACAGGTTCAACAATGAGTTTTCTTTTTCTTTTGTTTGAAAATCTTCAAATGATAGAAAATTAAAATGTTCTTACTATAAATATGGTGTTTTGAAACTTTCACAATTTCTTTTCTTGTAAAACTCTCACATTGTATACTAATTATAAGCTGCTATTCTTACTAGTAATCATCAACATTTATGCGTGTTAATGGTGTTATTATGAGTTTATTATAAAGAATGATCACAAAATATGGTTAAACGCAACCTAAGGTTAAATTGTAATAGTTAGCTGGGGCTTTCAGATTCCAATATTTTCTAAATAAAGACAGCAACTTAAAAAAAAATAATCACATTTTTAAAATTTTTTGGACATTTTTTTTATAACTGAATTATTTTAATATATTAGTTTGTCTAAAACTGAATTATTGAGTTATTACTTTTTAATATATTAGTTATCTTGCTTTTTATTGAGTTATTACTTTTTAATATATTAGTTATCTTGCTTTTACATGTATACTTACGTGTTTTTATGTTTTTTTAAATTTAACATTTTAGTATTTTATTATTTTACATCTTCAATGGGCTTAGTTTCAGACATGCACACATACTATATTAGTTAATAATTAATATTTTTTATCTTAATAATTGGACTAATATGATGTATAGATTGATTTGACGCGCGGATCAGATTGGCAGATAATCGAGTAAAAAAGAGGGTGATCCTAGTAGTAAAAATACATATTGTTTCACTCGGTACTTGGGAGTTGTGAATTGGTCTGACGCGTGAATCTAGTTGACAATGACCATGTCAAAGAGAGGATGATCCTAGTAGTAGAAACAATTATTGCTCTACTCAATACTTGGGGGTTGTGAATCAACCTGACATGTGAACCTGGGAGTTGGTCAATCTTGATAAGGGACCAACAACCTCAATCTGTGTAACCTACGACATAGTTATAATAAGGATAATCGACCGAACATATATTAGATTCATACTTCCCTAATTTATTGTTACGGGAAAAAATCACCTGAGAGAATAGTGAAAAGTAGAGGACAACTCAAGGAAAGTCACTTTTCCCTTAAGATTGACAAATATCATCCTGGAACTGAGCCTGAGGGAACATCTAGATATAAGACAAAAGAGGAATCTTCTACTATCAAGTTTTAAGGTTCGAGAGAAATAACCCTTCCCAAATGTTGGTATATAAGCGACCAAGGAAGAAGAGTAATAAGAACAACTCATCTTGTATGTATATTTTATGATTGAGATTATCTTCTTTCCGATACATATCTCAACAATAATAATAAAAATATCGAATTATAATATATATTTTGGATTTAATATAACTATGTAACTATGTAAAGATGTGTAAGTAAATATTATTTTAATTTTTGAATGAAATGATTTTCAAACTTAAAATCAATACAAATTGATCCAAAGATTCGAAGACAAACGCATTTGTATTGTATGAAGACATATTTTCATTGCTACAAGCATATTTTCATTGCTACTTCGCTAGAAACAAGTACAAAGACAAATACATTTACTAACCAACACTAATAATAATAACGAACAGTCAAACTTATCCAAATTTCATAAAGAAATTGTCGCTGTCCATCTAGTTACTTAATTCATATAGTACACGAGCAGCATGAGACATGCATTTTGACTTGGATAATGAAATAATATATAGCAATTTTGTGCTGTGTATTTGGACAGCGTATGGAGCATGAGAAAAGTTATTAACATATATTTTTTACACACTTATAATCTTTTAGTATTATCTTACTATTAAAAAATTAATATCAGTAAGAGATAAAATTCATAAAAAAAAACTTTAAAATTTCATCACTAAAAAATTAGTGACAAATTTTGTAATAAACACGATGTGTCACTTAAATAAGACATTGCAAAATAATTAATTGATGATTATAGAATTCATTAAAAATTATGGAATGGAAGAAATATATTTTATCAAAACTATATATAATTTGTTACTGTCTAATATAAACAAGCGTCAAGAGCAAGTTAAGTATTTTTATGGCTGATTACTAAGGACTTTTTTTCTTACTGATTAAAAAAATGTGTTTGATAAATTTGATAAAAAAAAATTATTTGTATAGAAGTTTATTTTATTAATTTTTAACTTATTTTTATAAATTATTTTAAGTAACTTATGAAAATAAACTAGTTTGTAAACTACTAAATTTTTTTGTTTCTTTATTTTTATTTTTATTAATTTTTTTTGAAATAATTTTTTATATATTTTTATTTTAATTATCTAATTTATAAGTTTTTACCTTTTCATTTCCTAACTTATAGTTTATAAACTTGAATTAGTTGATAAATTTTTAGCTAGTTTGGAAACTAGTTTTAATAAATACAATGAAGAATTTTTCTTTTTCTAACTAATTAACTAGGAACTTATTTTCCTTACTAATCGGTGACAAAACAACTTTCCAAATAATCAGTCGTTAGACGGATTTTTTTCTCTTTTAGTAATTAGGTGGCCATTTTTTAAAAGGAAAATCCATAAATGCAGAAAAATAAGTATGATAAAATAAAAATTTAGTATAGCATCTAAAGTCTCACATCACCTATAAAAATTAATTAAATTTTAATGAAAAATTACATTTTACAATCAATTTTTAAACATATCCATATTCAACTCATCATCTAAACAGAGTTGAAGTTCTACATGCTTTTACAAAAAGAAAACAAATGGAAGAACCTTCCTCTTTCCACACTAAAGCTGAATAAAAATTGCAACTCTATTCCTTACTTCTTTACACCCAATTGCTCAAGAATATGACTGTAAACTTAACCCTCTAAAGTACAATCCAAGATTTATTGACTAAGCAAATACTAAAATCTTCCCAAAATCCTCCCCCATAAGTCTTAGCAATAACCAAAAAATGAACTCACAAACAACCAAAATCACAAATTGAATATGACAACTATATAGAGAAAAATAGAAACAAGACATGCAGAAACAACTTTTTTGTTTATATACATTGTTTGATTTCAACGTGCTTAATTTATTTGTAAATAAAAGATAAGTCTATGATTTTTTTGGACTCAACATTGGTGCAACAAATTACAGTCTAATACCTTTATATGTTTGTACTTCTTTATTTTTTAACTTCTAAAAGCACACAATTATCTTTCCCTTATTTTTCTATTTCAACGAAATTTCTCTTTTATTTCCTTATCTATGCAAAAAATACAAGAGTGAATCAATCATTTTCTATATATTATGTTAATTAATGTTATTTTAATAAAAAAATCAAATATATATTAATATAATATATAGAAAATGAAATATATATATATAACAACAACAATATATCTCTTATTTCCTATCCTTAATTATTATTTTAAATAATTTATGATGATTTATTTTCAAAATTTTCTATATATTAAATGAATCCTTATTTTAATTATTATTACTTTTTATAAAAACATATTTTAGAAAAACCAAATTACAATAAATATATATTTTTAAAATTTTATTATATGTGAACAATTAATTTCATCTTATCATTTTTTATATATTGTATTTTTATTTTATGCATATAATACAATAAGTTGAATTTTATTTTCTATAAATAGTTAAATTAACAACCCATATGAAATTTAAATGATATTTTCTTTATCAGATAAATTAATTCATATTAGATTATATAAAATAAATAAAACAATGGAATTGAAAATTTTAATTTACAAATATTGCATGTAACATTGAAACATATAACAAGTATAAAACTGAAATGCAAAGTTATTAAACATTTATTTTTCATGTGAGAGAAATTTATTAAAATAAATCTAAAATATAATTTTGACACAAAATTTTGTTATTTAATTATTTTTTTTGAAAAATTAGTTTATAAAACATATTTAAAAAAATTAAAATAAATATTAATATAATGTATAAAAAATGATATATAATAATATCTATAATATATATTTATTAAACATATGACTTTATATATATATATATATATATATATATATATATATATATATATATATATATATATATATATATATATATTAAAAATCTACTATTAAATAAAAATTAATTATTAAATATAATATGTGTCAAATAAATAAGTATATAAATCAATAGATAAATTATTATATATATTTATCAATTTATTAATACTATATTAAATGTATTTAATTTTTATCTATTATAAATATCTTTTATAAAATAATTCCTTTAATTAATAATAAAAAATTCAATGTATATTTTAATATATACTAAAAAAAATTTAAAATAGAACATTTTAAGCATAAATTAACATAAAATTAATAAACGGATATATATAATAATGTATATAATAAATTATCTCAATTTTTATACTTTATAATTTGACTACATATTATATTTAATAAATATAGTATTTAATGTTACTAGACAGACAGTTTGACTTAAATATTTTTATTCAATTCAATATATTTATTTAATTTAGTAAATGTAATATATGTTTTAATACATTAAATGTTTTATTTTCATTATTATTTAAAATAATTAGTTGACTAGACTTATTTTAAAATAGAAATATTAAATATACATATTATAATGTTGTTAAATTGATAATATATAAATTATAATAATGGGTTCCTTAATTTTTATCCTTGATAAATTTATTACATATTGAATTTAATAAATATATTATTATTTTTATTTGGATAGTCAATTTACTAATAATATATTGATTATGATATTTATTAATGTAGCATATTTATTAAATTTAAATAAAAAGTAAATATTACAAAATTAATACCTATATATTTTATTAAATTATACATTAACAAATTATTATTTTGTTATTGTAAAAGAATTATTTTATAAAATATATTTTAAAATTGAAAATCTAAAAATATATTATTTTAATGTTAATAAATGGATATATATATATATTAATTTATCTCTTAATTTCTTTATTTAATCATTTGACTACAATTTTTTATCTTATAATATTTAATAAATATAGTATTTAATTTTATTTGGAAGTCAATTTTAATTCTAATTCATTAAATTTAGTATTTATTTAATACATTGTATTTTTCTTATTGTTTAAAATAATTAATTGATAATATATATTTTAAAATATAAAAATTTAGATAGATATATGTTATTATAATATTGATAAATTGATAACTATATAAATTTATACAGTAATTTATCTCTTAATTTTATCCTGAGTACATATTATATTTAATAAATACAACATTTCATGTTATAGCATGGCCAATTTTACTTATAATATATTAATTGTGATAATTATTAATATAATGTTTGTTTTAAATTTAATAATATAATATATATGTTTTTTTTAAGCTAACGAATTTTCATATGAATCTATATGTATATTACAAATTCATTATTAAATTAATTAAATTATTAAAAATTTAATATCTAAATATAAGTATATATGTATATATTAAAATATACATTAAAAATTTATTATTTATTTATTATTTTAAAATGATTAATTTGTAATACATATTTTAAAATATAAAAAAATTGATAAATATATAAATAGAATTCAAAACATAATTCTTTGGACATGTTTTGTTCTTTTGTTATAATAATGTTTGTTTTGTTAATTACTTTTTTCTTCTTTTTATATATATGGGTGTATTATCAAGAGTACGTTACTAAAATGGCTACGATTTTTATTGTAAAATGATAAATATGCAAATTTACATTAAAAGTGTAATAAAGAATCAGGCGTTTAATAAATTAATTCAATTAATTATAATCTTCGATATATATATTTTTTTCAATAATAACTTTATTAAAAAAAACTGACAATTCATATCATTAATCTTAAAAAAACACACATAGTATCTTAAAAATATTGCAATAAATTATTTATAATACATTATAAACTGACAAAAAAAAATTCTCTTCATACATTTAAACGATATTTTTACATATTTAATCGTGCCAAACGCACCGTATGACATCTAGCTAGTAACAATGTAACGGAATAGTTACATATATAAAATATTTGAAATTTGATATATGGGACTTTGAAAAAACGGATAAATGATTTTCAAAGAATTTTCACAAGTAACTTGCGTGGATCCGCCACATGTCTTGCGGCAACAGAAAAGGAAAAAGTAGTACATAGCGTATAGAAATATAAAAGGTTGGGCAAGAGCCACAAAATTGAACAGTTAGCAAGTTACTTTTGTGATTAACTCATTTATAACATTTACGTGACAGTTTCACGGGACTCCCATGCGTTACTTATTATAGGGATACTTCAGATACAGTTTCGCGCGTGGTTTTCAAATTTCAATCAGCTTTCATCACCTCCAATCCAAAATTCCTATCAGTATGGCGTGTGCAGCTTCTCTCAGTTTCTTAAATAGTTTTCTCCTTTCGGATTTCATGAGCTTGGCTATTTGATTTCTTACCTATAAAATGTTAATTTCGCTTCTAGCTTTTGTCTCCTTCCAATATTATACTGCATTTGTGTTTTATGACAAGCTTAATACTAACATGCATGGTCAACATGTACTCTTATATGCAATATGCACCAAAATTACAATCCTAGTCAGTATTACAGAATGTGCAAGGTGTTTCCTCATCGACCAAATTCTAAGTAGTAATTACAATGTGTGTTTTAAGATTAATACAAATTTGAGTTAATTTGACTCTGAGATCAAGACTCTAAATAGATGAAAGAGCTTACATATCTAATACTTACCTTGTCAAGTTCAGGCTCCCTCTCAATTTGAAACTTGCAGATAATTTTCACATGCAATTAATATGCCTTAGACCACTAGTTTGTCTGATTAATGCACGGAATATTCTAAGTAGGTTATTTTCTTTTCTTCAAAGTAACATTTGAGACTTTTAGTGCGAAATATTATTTAAAATAATACAAAGAAAACAATCGACATAAGAATACTAATCAAAATGCGGCTGGTCAATTTTTGTTGCCAATAACCCGACACATGAGACCTCAACCCGTTTAGATCAGGTAAATGGTTATTCTATTCTAACTTTGCTTTTATTGACTTTTATGTCTATGACTTAGTAGTACTGGGAAACATTTTACTATAATTATTAAATGATGTGTTTTTATAATAAAACTGTTGACTGAGGATGGTTATTTGAAAAATCACATGTATTCTATTAAGAACTTTAACATGCATGCTAGAATGATAGCACAATGAATCAAAATTAAAATCAATTGGTTATTGCACAAAAATCTGCTGATGTGAATTTTCTAAAGAAGAAGGTTAATCATTTAATTTTTAAGAGGGATAAGAGGAGGAGCTTTACAATTTAAAAACTTAAAAAGTTTATATAATTTTCAAACGACATAAAATGGTTATTATTAAGTTTCTATACAATTTACTCTACTAATATGGTGTGAAATAGTAAGTATAATTAAGAGGATGGTCATACTTGTGTGTATAGAATAATATTTTTAAAGTTTTACTTAAATTTTTCTTTTATTTCAAATTTTAATCATTACTACTCTTTATAAATTAATTTATTTTATTTTTAAATTTACTATTTTTCTCCAAGACCTAAATTATATATATTTTTACTCATTTATTTGAATTAATTATATTTATTTTAAATTAAAAATGTTCTCTTTTCATATTTTTAATTTTTTACTTAAATTAAAAAGTAACTGTGCAATACGCATGATACTTGCTAGTTACTATCTTATCAAGAAAAACTATTTTCAGTAACATTAGAATCATTATTTCGAATTCATGCTAAACATAATTCGGGACATAACTAAGTTGAGATGTGTTTCACAAGAAAAAAAATTCACTTAATTTTAATTCATAAACTACTCAAGTTCAATAAATTAAACTTAAATCCTATTCTCAATAATTATTTTTATTTAATTATTAATTATTTTAATAAACACATATATACATAAGAAAATGAGATGAAATCATTTTAAAGATTATTTTCTTTAAATTTGTTCTAGAATGGACAAAACAGGCCAATCTAAGTAACTGAAACTACTTTAACCATAATACAATACAAGTTGGAAGGATTCAAAATTCACAATAGAGAAACCACACCTCGATCAAGAGAAATCACACAATAGAATGGTATTGAGACATGTGAGTATTTTTTTAAAAGGGCTCCCTACATATTTCATCTCAGCCCACTTTGGAATATCCTTATAAATGACACACCTTTAATAGTGTCATGAACGTCTTTTTTGCCAACTGCTATCACTCTACCGAATTCTTTCTTGCTTAGAGCATTGAAATGCCTTTCTACTCTCATCAACCATTAATCCATATTGCGCTAGAGAGGAGAACCATTATAGAAACATTTCAAAAGGATAAGCAACAAACTTCTCAGACTAGTTCAGAATTTATTTTGTTTATATAGTCACAATTAAGTGTACATTTTATTCTAGATCATAACTATCCTTTATAAAAAATAATTTATTTTGAGTTGAAAAATTTTATAGCATAATAAATTAGGTCTCGTATTATTTTTTTTTCATACACAAAATTCAAATACAAGATCTTATTTAAAGAAAATCATCATATACCACCTAATTTAATTTAATTGATCGTCATTGGTTTATCAAATCATACTCTTATGTGACATATGAGTCTAACTTAGAAAATATAATATAGGCATACACACGTGGAAGTCTAACTTATCAAATTGTTAAAAATTACTCATTTTAATTTGTTTCATTTTATTTGTTTACTAAGATAGGTGGTACATAATCTAGTTAATATATTTGTTTATATTATAATCATATTTAACTTTTTAATATGATTTCTATTGTTTCTTTTCAATTTGTAATAAATATGTAAAATACTTAAGAATTATATAAAGAAAATAGTATAAGTAATATTGTTTTAAATATCTAAATAAACTGACAAATAATAACAATTTTTTCTCTAAAAGTAGACAAGAAACGAGGAATAATAAATGGCTTTGTAAATTGAATTCATATAGCCTATTTCATTTCTCGTCTCACCAGTTAAAAATAATATCTGATCAGAAAAAAAATCACTATTTTAAACAGCGACACACACATGGCACACCCGCTCTCTTAGTTTTTTTTCCTGAAAGATTTTTCTTTTCAGTTGAGCCTGAAGGGATAGTTCAAAAAGAGACCAAAAGAAAACAAGTGATTTCACTTCCACTCTAAATATAGGCATTACAAAATGTCTATTATAGATTGAATACCAAACGTGCTAAGATCGTGATGTGGAGCTGGTGTGGCGTTTACAATAGATCAGACAGAAAGTAGATAGTATATGCATGCAAAATCAGTTTAATCATAGGCGACAAAATTAAGTGCTAGCATTCTACCACACAAAAGAAAAAGTAGTAACTGATATTTTTCTTTGTTCCCCTTCATCAAAACCAAATGTGTGAATCGAAACAATGAACTTGAATTTATATCTGTATATTTGTTTTGACTTTCTGATCTCTAAGTCTAACTACCATTCATTCTCCTGTTTTGAACAAAAAAATAATCCACTGTATAGAAGAATAATCTGTGTTCTAATCTAAATCTTCAATATAAAAGTAAAAATGAGTTGTGAAAGAGGCAGCAGATGGAAATGAAATCAAACAAGTAAATCAGAGGCTTGTTTGGTGGCACATGGTTCCCAAAAGCATTTCTCAACTTGTTCATGTTCTACTTCCACTAGTTTTCTCTCCTCATAAGCATCAGAAGACATGAGCTCCTTAGCTCTTAGTGCTTGACCATCCCAATTGGTTCGGGCCAACACAAACATCATTGTCATCATACAAGATCCTTGCGCCGCCAACATCCCGAGCCACAACCCTTTGAAGTCAAACCCTGCAAAGAACCCCAACCACACCGCAACGGGCATGCCCACGAGGTAGAAGCAACCTAAGTTTATGTTGGCCCCCAATTTGGGCCTCGCGGTTCCCCTCAAAACGCCGCAAACCGTCGTCTGGGGACAGTTCCCGAGCTCGCACAGCCCAATGATAGGCAACACCGTACACGTCAGACCAATGATTTCCGCGTCCAGCGTGAACATGGAGGCCCAAACCTTCCTCACCGAAATCGCGAACGCCAGAGCAGAGAAGCCCAATATGAAACTGAAACAGAGGCCCACGATCGCTGCCAGTTTGGCCCTCACAGGATTCCCGGCGCCCAACTCGTTTCCAACCCGCGTGGATACTCCGAAACTCAGGGACGAAGGAAAAATGTATATCAAAGCGGTGGTTTGAATCAAAACCCCCATGGACGCAACAGTTGCATGGGGATTAACCAATAACCCGCATAACAAAATCATGATCTCGTACCACCACCATTCGAGGCAAACCGAAACGCAGCTCGGAATCGCGAGATTCAAGAGCGTCCTCCACCCCTCCAGGCACGCGCGGGAAACGCCGGGCCATGTTTTCTTGTGCGTGCCCGAGAGCACGACATAAATAATCAAGGACCCCACGAGGTTTATATTGGTGACGACAGCGCTTAATGCGACGCCTTTGATTCCGAGGTCTAGGACGGAGACAAAGAGGTAGTTGGTGGGCACGTGGAGGAGGATGGAGAGCGCAGCGCAGCAGGTGAGAGGAAGCGTTATGGATTGGCTTCTAAGGTAGATTCGAAGAGGATGTAGCAGCGATTGTAATAAGAGATCGGGGAGAGAGTAAATTATGTAGAATTGTGCCTCGTTGGCTATGTCCTGTTCTTGGCCGAATAGGAGGAGGATTTTGTTCATGTTGAGCCAAAAGAATGAGATGACAAGTGACGTTAGGAGGAGAAGAAGCACCGTCCTCTGCATGGTAAGGCCGAGGAGTTTGAAGCGTTTGGCCCCAAAGGCTTGACCGCAAATGGGTTCCATCCCCATGGCCAGGCCAGAGAGAACAGAGTAGCCTGTGATGTTGGCAAATCCGATGGCTAAGGAGCCACCTGCGAGTGCGAGCTCGCCGAGGTGGCCCAGGAAGAGCATGGATATCATGGAGCGGGAATAGAGTAATAGACCAGTGAGGATCATGGAGAAGGATATGTTCCCTATGCATTTGGCTTCCTCGAGAGCCAGGGATAAATGGGTGTTTTCGGGATTTTCACATGTTGGGGATTTGGGGATCAAAGTGGTGAACATGTTGGGCTCCTCCGGTACTTGGGGATTTGGGTGGCCCTCAGAGATAGTTGATAACTGGCGCATCTTTCACACTTTCTCACAAGAGACACGGGAATTATTGCGTGCGTGCGTGCGTGCCACCCAATTGTTGCAAGAGTCTTGTAGCAAGTGTGCTTTATAAAGGGAGGCTTTGGCTAGTAAGTATGGAATGTTCCATCCGAGTACAAGGAATTATGAATTTGGAGTATTGCACACGCACGGTCACAACCACATAGGGTCGAAACACCACTAATGCTACAGCCTCCATTTACCAGATCAAACGCTTGGATTTTTTTTTACTTTCCAATTTCAAGCCTCTTTTTATGACCGACCAATACCATATATGATAAATCACTATTTGGCCTGCAAACACACAATGGGGTGAAAGGTGGTGGCGGAGGCCGAAGCGCACTGAATTTGCACGAAATGTATAACAGTGAATGAATCAATTCTGCCAAATAATGGGTCAGAGTAGTACAAATGTCAAACGAGAAAAATTATTTAACTGGTGAATAAATTTTTTGTTTTCTAATATTAATTAACTGTTACATTAAATTCATGAATGTTACTGGGCGGTAGCAGGAGGAATGTTTTCGAAAAGGAGTACCAGAACCGAAACAAGAAAACGATTGAAGTTTGGACTTATTTTGGGAGAGCCCCATTCTCAATAAATGGTAACTGCACTTAATTTTTAATTAAAGTTTTGAGTATTTATGTATAATATTCTCGTGAAATCAATGCCATGTCGGCATTTATTAATAGAAAGTAACTAATAAACTCACCCGTGCTAAATCCCAGCCGTATAAATTGGAATTCAAAATACACTTGCCATTTCGCCCAAACGTTGCAACGCTTCCAAAAAAGGGCAAATTGTAATTTTGCAGATTGTAGACTCTGATAGGCTTTAATTCCGTTTAGGGAAATGAAGACATGTGTTGTTTGAATGTTTGCATCTTCCCAATTGTTCTCCGCGTTTTAACATTATCTAAGAAATCAGGCTGAAAAGATAATACTCAGTCCAAATTGGGTTTCACATTGGTACTAAAAGTGGAGTGAAGGATCCCTTTGTGGCTTAACTCATGTTCAACTCCACTATAAATTCTGAGATTTACAAAATTTTTATATTCAAAGTTTAATTTAACATAATTTGTTGATTTTTATTTTATTTTTTATTTTTTATTGTTGATTTCCAAATTAGTAATCAAAGTTTATAATTAAACATTTCTAATATTTTTTAACGCAATTAAATAAGATTTAAGTAATTTTAATTTTTAAAAACTTCTTCCACCAATAGAAACAATTACAAGTGTACCAATCGACCTTTATCCTCGATCCCGAATTTAATCCATCCCCTGGCTATCGAGTCTATTTCTGCTAATCGAATCCATTTTTGGACAAAAAACCATCCCTGGATAAAAGTCCATCCCCGATCAAATAAATCCATCTTGAACAGTTGAAATTCATCCCAACCAATCAAGTCCATCTTGGATAACTAAAGTCACTCTTGACCAGATTCCACAAAGAATATTGCAAACGACATACGTATCCATCCTATCATGAAGGTGGATGGTAATTGACATGTCGGGGAGGAAAGATATGAACATCGCCGTTTTTTTTCGACACGCTTTACACCTTTTATCACGTGTTTCAAGATCATGTAGATTCTCAGATTCTAATTACGTACATTTAACAAATAATATTTTACAAGTAATGAAAAGAATATAATCTTTTTAAATAATTTAATACTTTTAACATAATATAAAAAAAATTGCTTGCACTTCTTGCAACATCTCAATTTTTAAAAATCAATCAAAATTTTCAATATCATAGGAATACTCACTAGAATTTTTTTCTCTTTTATTGTCTTTGTTTTCCTCTTCTAAAAAAAAAACTTGCTATAATTTAAATTTTTTTCAACATAAATGAAATATTTTCAATTAATTATCATTTAAAGTTTTAAATTTTTGAATTCAAATAAAAATTTTGTATTCTAAAAAATTGTTTAATCAATTTTCAATAAAAGAAGTAAATTGATATATTATGTATACAAAATAATAAATAAAAATTATCTATAGTTAAATGCGTTCGTATAAAATTGTTTCTATATAGCATACATTTATTTATGAAATTTAATTTCTACGCTAATTTCAATAGCCTATTTTTTACGGGTGGGTTCTGCAAATTTACGTCTAGAAAATACTACGTAATAGCAAATAATATACCACAATAAAAGTTATTACATGATAATTTAAAATAATACTACGTAATAAATAGTTTTTATGGATTTTGTTTTTGAAATCTTAAATAATTCGGAGTTGAAAATAACTGTCTCATTCATTTTGTAATTGTTACGACCTTACCCATATCTAATATTTAGCACCGATGTATTTATTAATAAGTTATAATTAGACATTTCCTAAAAACATATTTAATTAAAATAGGTAAGACTTTGCATTATTAAATTTTTAAGTCATAATATATTGAATTATTTAAATGATTTGAATATTGAATAGGGGATAAAGTTAAAAAAAATCGGAAGAAAAACTTTTATCATTTATAATCAACATGATTACTTCTAATAAAAAGTACATGGTCAAGATAAAATAAAATAAACTTTATTATACCAAAAAAAAATTATAATATTTTAATGTATACTTTTTTCTTTATTTAAAGACTTAAGCTGGTTAACTATGCATCTAACGTTAGATCCATGAATCTATTTAAAAGTAATTTTTACATATTTAAGATATCTTAATTCGTATTAAATAGACTTTTAGGCTAGTAATTACTTAAAAAAAAAGATTATGTCGAGTAAGTAGGTGAGAGTCGAGTTTTAGATTTGAAAATTTGATACCTATTTGGAATAAAATTACTTCATTAAAGAAGAGAAATATAATGAGAAGAAAGAAAAGTGAGTTAATTTGACATCCACATAATTAAAATTACTTCATTAAAGAATAGAGATATAATGAGAAGAAAGAAAAGTGAGTGATATGGTAAATGTGATAGAAAAAATAAAAATATTTAAAAAATAATAAAGATGGGAAAGAAATATATAAAAAACGTAATATTAAAATTGATGAAACAATGGGTCTAAGTAAAATAAATTAATAAAGGTTAATATTAATTTATCTCATATTTTTCTATCATTTGATACTTATTTATAGTTTATTTTTATGATTTTAAATTATAAATATTGTTTGTATTTGAAGGAGTTTTTGCATGTGTGTAACCAGAGCTGGAAAATTGCACTAAGGAAACTATGCTTTTAGAAGAAGATTGAGTATACATTTGGTAAAAATACCTGATAAATTAATTAAAAGTTAAAAAGTTAATTTTAAACATAAATAAAAGTATTTACTAGAAATTGCTAAGTTAGTTTATTAAAAAAGAAAAACTAGTATTATTAAACCAGTTTGTGACTTACAAAATGACGTAAAAAAATATGTTTATATGATTTGAAGTTTAAATTATATATATATTGTCAGTGTAAAATATTTTTTATATATAAATTTACTAAGAATTTGTCCTATCATCAAATCATATTGATAGGGATGATTGAATAATGAGTGAAATCTAAATAAAATTTGTAATTTTCTTATTTTAAATGAAAAACTATATGTTAAACATTTTTGTCGGTGTATGTAATATTTATATTTTATAAAATTAATAAAAGTATTTTTTAATCTTGAACTTTAATAATTTTATTTTTAAGTCAATCCAACGTATTGGTAAATAGGATGATATGATAAAATAATTAAATTTTATATTAAATATATATATACAAATATTTTACATTGACTATATATATATATTAATCTTTATAGTTTTATTTTTTTTAGATGAAACAAAATTTTAAAGTAATTATATTTTCCATTTTTCAGTTAACTTTGAACTCTTGTCATGTAAAGGCCAAATATTTTTATTTACATTAAAAATAAATCGTGTAATATTAAAAATAACCCCAAAGTATAACAATTAAAATAAATATCTAGTATGTAAAAGGGCACTGCTAACTTGGAATGAAATGGGTATTAACGTATAATGAAGGTGATAATTTTTTCCAAATTTAAAAGAGGGTAAATTAAAGAATATTTTTTAAATATAAAAGATAAAAATGAAAAAAAAACTATAAGTTAAGCGTTTAAAAAGCTATATATTTCAAGTAGTGCTTAAAATGTTATGAACTAATAAAATAAGTTGAATTATCAAATATTTTTATTTTATTCAAATAATTATATAAACTATATAGTAACTATAATGACCAATTCAATGCATAAGCTATTTTTTTTACAACATACATAGGCTAAAATTGAAACTCCAAACAGATAATTATTAAAATGGTATTTTTAACCACGATTATGCATCATGAATCAGTTTCAAAACAATAATTATGAAAATTAAGTTTGTGAAAGATACATAATCACATTAAAAAAAATTATATGACTTTCATGTTTAATTTTGATTATTTGTTATTAAAGTTTATAGTTAATATTTCTTTATTTTTTCTCAATATCACTTTAAAAAGACTTTCTCACTTACTACATCTTATGTTACACAAAAAAATCTATTTAAGTCTGATTCATATTGGCTCATAATCTTTAAAGGGTAGGACATTCTAATCCGCAACAAAATATGAAAAAAAGTCTAAATTTTGATTTGTTTTATTCCATCCATGAATTATTACTTATTAATAATTTATTAAATTCTATAATTTGATAAATATATTAATAAGGCATAAATTGGATATAAAATAAAATATCAGCCTAAATAAACCAATATTTAAGTATATCAAGCGACATTTAAATAAATACTGCCAAAAAATTATTTATAATGATTTTCTTGACTTGAACAATATTGTTTTGATGAATAATATTTATGATTTATAAAAAAAACATATTTTTGAAAATTTCTTAACAAAATTAAAACCTTAATTTTTATATAAGAATAAGAGGAAAAGTAGCGAGGTGAATAAACCTTTTTTTTTTTTTAAAAAAAACAAACTAGCTTTTGTTCTTTTCTTTTACACTATTTCTCCCCTTGCTTTCTCTTTGGTGTGTCTCCAATAAATTTTTTAAGTTAAAAAATTAAAATTGTCAAATAATTTTTACTTTATTATTTTAAAATCTTTTATTTTGAACATCGATTTTAAGGTAGTTTTAAATAAAAAAAGTTAAATTAAACATAACCTTAAAAAATAAAGGTAATAATATTGATCTAAATTGATCATTTATTTATTTTTAATTAAATTATATTAATATGTACATATATTTATACAATATTTTTATTTTCATAAAGAGGCAATATTTTCTCATGACATATCTTACAATAGAGAGAGGGAGAAAAAAAAAAGAGAAAAGAAAAAGTTGCTATATGAGATGAATACAAAATGAATTGCAAAAAAAAAAATTAATTTAAAATTTGAGTGAAAATAATAATACCCTTTCACAAGATATTGGACTCAACATTCCAGTTCTTTCTGGTTACCATTGAAAGTAAAATTAGTTTTATTGGATAATACTTTACGAATTAAATTTGTGGGGTTGAGTTTCTCAAACTCAAATTTTACTAGAGTTTAAGATTTGTTGTACCGATTCAACAATCTCTACAATTCACATTCTATTAGCTGACGCTACAAGCTTATACAGATCTCAAAAGAACGGTACTCGTCTTGTTCTTTCTGATTCCAAAATTCGGATTTTTTTTCTCATGGGAATCCAAAATATATTCATGACATCAACAACAACAAACTACCCATTCTGAATGGGAAAATTTAAACGTATGATCCAATTTGTGGTGTACTGAGGTGGAAAGAAAAAGAGTGAGAATGTAATGATCAATGCTGTGAATAAGAAAGAAGAGATATATACAAAAATGAAATAATAGGATTAAAATAAGATAGAAAAGAAACTATGTGAACAGAAGTTGATTTTGAATTGCAGAAAGGCATTGAGGGCATCAACAACAACACGTACATAATTTCCAATTCCTTATCTTTTTAAAATCTAAACTCTTGTCCATCATTTCCTACCTGAATTCTTCTTGTTGTTGTTGATACCCTTATTATCATTCTCAGCTTTCTTGTTTATCCTCCATCATCATCCTTGTATATGTATGTTCCACAAACACTCGTCTTAACTTCAATCCCCTTCACTTTCTTCCCCGCACCCTATTTCCTTCATCTCATGCTGCAAGAAGAACAGAGCGTTGGAACGTTGTATTCTCATTCCAAAAATAAAAATAATATATTAATGTGATTTTAAAAATAAAAAAAAATTAATGAATAACTTAGATTCAATGTAATTTTACCCTCATCATTTGTTTACGGTTAATAACTTAACTCTAAATCAAGCAAACTCAATTATGCTATTTAAAAAGAGCCTCTTAAATTTTATATAGTTTTAATTTAAATTAAACTCATGAAATATTAATATATAATCATTTTACATAAAATTAGTTATTTTATCATTATAACTTATTTCAAATTACCTATACATGTATATAAGAAATCATATTTGTTAATAAATTCTATAATAACCTTTTATGAATGATAATTTTTATTAATATAATTGTTGAATCATGTAATCTCATCTTAATAAACATAGAGAAAATAGATTATATACTAGTATTATAAAATAATTTTACATGATAATCCAATAACAAAACATTATAATAAAATTGTTAATAACAAAATATTATAATAAATTGTTAATTTTTATAATAACTACTTTGAAAGTAATAATAACGATGACTCATAGTTGGATGAGTATAAATTTGTCTTACACTGTCAATACATAAAAGTTAATCACAAACATATATAATAAAGAGTTCAATAGTCATGCACTCATAAAGTAAAATAATTTTATATTATTATCCAATTACATATCATTATTAGTATAATTTTTATAGTATTTATAATAAAAATAAACAAATTTATCATACATGGTGAAATTGTGATTGAATAATTGCATAACCTTGCATCACCTATTTTCTCTATAAAAAAAATTTAAATAATTTAAATATTTATAAATATATAATCAAACGAGAATAATTTAATTGTATTTAATTATATTTTAAACTAACATATAGTACTCCTATATCTTTGCCCGGTAGAGAATTATGTTAAAATAAAATAATGTAACAAAAAATTAATTGATTATCTGGATTATATTAATTTTTATAATAAGTATTTAATAAGATCATAATAATAAAATATATTTATTAAAAAAAAATATAAATTTACTAAAATTTAATAGATTTTTCTTTCCATATGTTTATGTATCCAGGTATGATAAATTTTATTGTTTGGTATACGTTTAAATTGTTTTTTTTTTTTTTTAGAAAACTTGCGATGAAAATATTTTACATAGATTAGACAAGAATAAATAAATTAAAATATGCTCAGCAATCATCGTACAAAATGTAATAAATAGATTATATTTAAATTTTAATAATATATGTCTCAATTTTGTTTTGTTTATTTGTGCCCATGTTTATTTATGTAGCTAAGTTAATGATTTATTTTATTTTATTTTGATAAGCTAAATTACTAATATACTGCTTGTATTCTTTGTCTTTTCTTCATTTAAATTATATCAATATTAAAGGTTTAAATATATTTTAAGTTCATATAAATATAAATATGACTCTATTTAATTTTTACTCATTATTTTTTTATTATTTTTATATTTCTAAAATTTTCTTATTATATTTTTAGTCTTCATTATCTAGTTAATTTAGTGATGTTAATGATTAAAAGATAAATAATATTAATTAATATAAATAAAATAATAAAAAATATTTAAAAATAAGATAATTAACTTATTTTTAAATACGTAATTCAATTAAATAATATATTTATTATTTTATATAAATTAAGTAATTATATATAATATATTTTTATAATTTATTTTTAATATATTATGAGTAGTGATTGTTATTATTTTTAATATTGTTCTTATTTTTTAATTAACTAATTATTTTTAATTTTATATTTTTAAAATATATATTATTTAATTATGTTCTTATAATTTAATTTTAATATATTATTTTTTATATTATTTTTACATTTCAATTCATTAATTTTAACTTATCGTAATGTAATTTATTTTTATAATATATCTTAAACATTGATTTTGTCTCTAAAGACAAGTAAATTAATGTATAATATATTAAAAGTAAATTATATTACAAGAAGTAGTAAAAATAATGAATTGAAATATAAAATAATATATTAAAACTGAAGTATAAACATCTAAAATCATATATTTTTTAAATAAAATTTTAAAAATAATTAAATAAATTAAAAAGTAAGAATAATATTTGAATTACTTATTTGTACACTTAAAAAATAATTTAATTATCTTAATTTAAAATATTTTTATTAATTTAATTACCTCAATTAATATGATTGATTTTACTGGTCATATAAGCATTAAATTAACAAAAATTAGTTATAAAAATAAAAAAAACACTAAATAAATGTTAGAGGTTTCAAAATAACAAAAAAATTGTAATTACTAAAATCAGATGAAGACTTAAAATATATTTAATCTCAATATTAAATATAGATTATTGTTAGAAAATATATTATAGAATTATTTATTTACTACATTATGTACTAATTTAATACTATCATTACTTTTTTCAAGATAATTTCACTTGATAATACTCATTTAATACTTTTCTATTAGTTTATATGGAAAAGTATTTTTGTTAATTTTATCTATTTTGAAGTAATTAATGATTAATTTAATATTATCATTATTAATTGTTTCAAGACAAACAATGCCCATTTCATTCTTTTCTATAAGTTTATAAAGAAATTTTTTTATTTTATTTTTATCTATTTTTATAAAGTAATTAATAATTATTTTCTAAACTTTAATTGTCGTTAATATTAATAAGCAAGAAAAAGATTGATTCAATGACAATAAAATAGTATTTTAAATACTTTGATAAGCGATGTTTTATTTAAATAAACTTAATTATTGAACAACAGCCCTAAATAATAAAAAAAAAGAGCACATGATTAAGTACTATTTTCTTAATATGATTTTTTTTTCATTCTCAGTCCCTAACATTTTGGTTAAAGAAAAACAATTAGTTAGTACTTGTAACAACTTATGTTGGTCAAGTATTTAGTATTTATATCCTATTTTAACATCTGACTTACATATCGTTAATTAAGATTGAGTAGTAATCTAGACTATAATCTATCTATCTATACATAATATTAATTAAAGTTTTCTACTAAAAGTTATCACATGATATTTTAATTTTAAAATTATTTTAACCAATTACTTTAATTAATTTTCTTTTATTAACATTTTATTTATTTATTGTATATGGTTTTTTAACATTTCATATTTTCAAAATTTTGCATTTTAATTTTAATAGTTATTGTTTTACTAATAAATTTTTAAATAAATATAAATTAGAAGTACATTAATTTTAATAAATTTAAAATCTTTATATATATATATATATTAATCTCAAATAGAGAAAATAATACATTTATATATATATATATATATATATATATATATATATATATATATACATATATTCATATAATATTTATTAATTATTATTTTCCACTTATTTGTAAATCCTATAATATTTTAATGGTTCACAAATAATATTTGAATTCCTATATTAGTTTCTTCATGCTAGTTACAAAAAATCAAGTTAGTAAATCAAAAATTTAAATTTTTAAAAAGGATGGAAATATAAAAGTGAAATAAATTAAAATACTATGAAAAGTTAATAAAATAAAGTAATAAATTTAAAATAAAAGAAACAAATAAAATCATGTGACAACTTCAATAATTTGTTTATATTATTTATAATTATATGTATTAATTATAATTAAAAATATTATATTAAAAAATACAATTTATATCGTATACTGTACAGATACAAATTTAATACTAACTTAAACAAAATTTTGGATGAACCTCCAACCCTAGCATAATACTTAGAGAAATTAATTAATGCTATAACTTTTATTTATATAATCAATAATTTAATTAAAATACACTAATTATGTTAATGAGATTGTTGATTTTTAATTAATTATTTTAAAGTCTCATATATATATATATATATATATATATATATATATATATATATATATATATAATCTTTAATTGATTGACAGTGTAAAAAAAATTACCCATGTAGTGTGTGAAAATCAAACTCCATAATCAAAATATTTAAAAAAAATGTTTGGAGAAAACTAAAATATAAATAAATCGACATTGACATGTTAAGCTACTTTTTATGACATTTATTTTAAAATTTTGTTAATAACAAAAACACAAAATTCTGTTTTTTTTATTGAAATATTAGCTTGAGCAATAAATATCTCCTTTTAGTAATTGTTCGAAGGTCATTGATGGGTGATTTGAATATATTGTAAATGAATACAATTAGTTAACTCAATCTTCTTTCGTTCTTTTAGCAGTAAATCTTTGATTTTTTTTTCCAATGATTTTATAATATATAGAAATACAACAAATCTCACTGCAAAAAATTGATACGAGCTCTTCAACTCACTTAGTTATGTACAATATATTAAAAAAAAAGGAACTTAACAATTTAACTATATTGGGACGGCATCATTGACATTGAAATGGGACCGAAGATAGTCTTGGTCCTCTAATCGGCATAAGATTCAGGCCAGGCGTTTTTGTTTTTGGTTAATGAAAAAAACACAGTGCTAGTCAAAGTAAGGACGGTGTGAATGACAAGGCCATAGCAACCTTCGTATACGACTTTTCTTAGTTTCGACCATTAATGTCTTAATTCCCATATCAACACTATAACAAGCGTGTCATGCGCATGGACAAAAGGGAACATTCAAAGGGTGAGAATTTATTTACTAGGGAAACCATAAAGAGCCACAAGTATGAACAAGCAGAGTATATTTTGCCATTTCTAAAAAAAAATTATTTGATAAGAATAGTTTTTGAAAACGGTTCTCAAAACTAATATTTTTTTATTTATTTTAAAACCAAATATCCTAAACATCTTTTGATTTTCTGTTTTCAGTTTCTATTACTTTTTTTTTTCATATTTTTAAATTTTTCCCTCGCTTCTATTATTTAAAATTGCTTTTAAAAATAAAAATAAAAATATAATCAAACACATATTATAACTCATTAAAATTAGCCTAGTGGTATGAGTTTTAAATAATTTGCACGAGTTCATTGTTTTTTACCTCGTTGTGTACATAGACAAAAAAAATACACTATATTCTTTCATGTAATTCTCTAGGGTATATACTATTATGTTTTAAATTTTGTATTTATTTATTTGTGACAAATATAAAAACAAACTTCATAAGGAAAGAAATAAATACAAAGTTTAAACATGATATTATGATATTAAAACTTAATATAAAGAATCATATCCACCCTCACGAATAACTTTTTATTAAGTTGCCTCCTTAAGTTGTGAGAACTCACTTGCCGTACATTTAATGGACGCGTGTTTAAAGCATTTTGTGCTGGCCCTTTATGTGGATTTAACAACAAACCAAGATCATTTATGGATTTTTTTGTAAGGAATCCCACTTAATTTGGCACCGCGTTTTAATCATATTGTTAAAGCAATGAAATGGTTAGAAACACATTATCTAATATACTTATTCTAATAGATAATTTATTATTAGTAAAATTTGTTAAAAAAATAATATAAATTTTTACTTTTTATAAATATAATTTCACTCATAATTTTATAATTTTAATAAATTTTAATTAATATATGAGTTATTAAAATAAATATATTAAATAATATGTTGCGCTTCAAATTCATCAAATTTCTTTTTCCTTTGTTTAGTTATCAATCGTTTTTAAATATGAGACTTGTTTATTCTATTCACATCTCACTCACAACGTTATCTCCACTCATAATTCTGCTCACATTTAAATTGTCAACATTTTATATCCTTATTCATATCCTACGCTGTTTTGCTCAGTATCTTTGCGGTATGTGATCTATGTGCTCACCCTGGCTTCATAGCCAGATGTGTGATTTATCAGAAAAAATTAATTAAGGTACTGCTAACACAAAAATAATTGAAGGTTCCAGTTGATGTAGACCTTTAATTTTGCCAACTTTGGTTTGATACATTTTCTTAATTTTTGCTTATATGCTGCTAGAGCACCTGTAACTGATGCACTTGATTAATCATTTTGAGGGTTAACTGTCCTCAATTTAGTACTAAAAAAATTATTCTCTGAAGTGAATTGAATTTTACAATTGAGTAATATGCAACATCCTGTTAGTGTGTGCGTTAATTTGCATCAAAATTTGACGCTTAGTAGATATATATGGTATGGAAATGAACGGGCTAATGCTCCATGATTGTTTATGGGCTCCCTTCCATAAGAATTAAGAAGACTTTTTGTGGTTGACCCGACCATCAAATACAGAACTCTACTTTTTACTTTAACGCGTGTTATTATGGTTTGGAAAATAAAGAGTTAAAGAAAGGAAAGTCTTTCAACTTAGACTTTATTAGGCTTCTAATTTTATAGGTTGGCAACGATTTTGTGGACATGACCAATATCACACATTAGCAGCTCTTACTAGGTCAAAACATCATCTTTTTAATATATTTAATGCACTTACATCTAATTAATACTCTACTAAACTACGACCCTTCGTAAAGTATCAGTGTGGTAGAGGAATACAATTGTAGAAAAAAACTTTGTAACTGTAGTCTACTTTTTTTCTTTTGTTTTTTTTCAAACAACTTCTAAATTTGAGTTGGCCTAATATATAAAATTGTCTTATAAAATAAAAAATTATCTCTACTTATATATATACATGAAAATATTGTTAACCAATATAATCTCTACCCTATTCTCTTACACTAAAAATTAAATATTTTAGACATAAAATTTATAAAATTAAACATATGTAAATGATTTAATAATAGAGTAATCTAATAAATCCATCAACCATTATTAAGATATAGTTTAATATTAATTTCTTAGACAAGTTATCTTTATTTATACAAAGTATATAAATCTAACCAATGTGAAAGTCTCCCAGCAGAAGGTGTTATTGAAAATGGGAACGAAAATGAAAATCAATCCCCACTATACAATCATAATCCGGTGATAAATAACAGGAAAGAGAGGCAGATATAGGGTTACGCTACAATAGTATACTCCTTCACGTCCATTTGATTGGTATATACTTTACTAGAAAATGTGCCTAACGTGCGATGACCGTTGCTACATTGTTGGTTCTTTCTCATTGCTAATGTTAAAATTTTGTCTGGACATAATGAGCTTTCGACTTCTATAATCTTGTCATCATATATCTCTTGTCATCATATATCAGTTGTCATAAACAGTGAACTACATCGTGTTTCATTCTCAATACTGCAGCTAAACTATAGCTGAAGGGATCGATCTAAATAATGTTCTGCGTTCTTAATCTAGGCGTAGGGGTTTGAATTCATTTCATATTCAATAATAATTCTGTTTATTTTTAAAAAATTTTATCAATTGCATCAGGAAAAAAAAATAACCACATGGAATGAATATATTTTCGTTAAACGACTTGCCAAAGGATAAAAGTGAAAAATGTTTGCTGTGTTTTTGTCAATTTTATTTATTTGTTTTCAATCTTTATAATTTTTTTTCTTCCGATGGTGAGTAATTAATTTTTAACATTATAATAATTTTAATATGAAAATTTTCACATAAGTCATAACATTGCTAATCAGAAATCCCTTTGATATCTACTGTTATGATAAGTAGTTTCAATGTAAAAAAGACAAAAGTTTCTAGATAACCTCTAATTATGTTTGAAAACTTCAAACATGCATGCCATGAGTTTTTCGTCTATTACATAAACGATTTTGACCATATTTAAAAGAAAATTATAAAA
The DNA here is from genome assembly GCA_025330945.1 of Mucuna pruriens. NCBI lineage: Eukaryota > Viridiplantae > Streptophyta > Magnoliopsida > Fabales > Fabaceae > Mucuna > Mucuna pruriens. The sequence continues at coordinate 1,078,459 of JAENHJ010000069.1, read as the reverse complement.
GTATAAAAATATTATTTATTAATTTTAATGATATTTTATTAAATATTATATTTAAACTAAATGCGTAAAATATTATTAGTAATATTTTATATTTATTAAATGTTATTAAAATATAAAATATTACTAATAAAAATATTGACAACATTTTATTTTATAATAAAATTCTATTAAAAACGATAATATATATATATATATATATATATATATATATATATATATATATATATATATATATATATATATATATAAACAGTGAATTCTCATGGATGATATATACAACGTTAACATTTTTCACATTATTAAGTTAAGTCTGACTAAAGTTTACTAATTATTTTAATAACATGATTTTCTTATAAAAAAAGTTTATTCAATCAAAAGTTTAAGTTATTTAAAAAAAAAAAAAAACTGGAATAGACAAGATTTATTGAAAGTAAATAATAATAATAATAATAATAATAATAATAATAATATTATTATTATTATTAATAATAATAATAATATTATTATTATTATTATATTATTATTCTTCTTATTATTATTATTATTATTATTATTATTAATTATATTATTATTATTATTATTATTATTATTATTATTATTATTCAATTTAATTATTATTATTATTATTATTATTATTAATATCCCAATGTTGTTGTATTAATTAATTTTCGTTTTTCAAAGACACTTATTATAACGGCTTAAAATTATATACTTGTTGACTTATTTAAAGTTTAAATATAGCCTACATAACGACTATTATAATCTAGAAAATTTATGAAAGGGGAGATGTAAGCCATATACATATCGACCATAGTTAGGAGATTAAAAGCACATTATATTGTTTCATAAAAATCAAGGGTTATACACCGATCTTTAGAAGATTGACCAACTCTATGATATTTAGCATCGAAACGGTACCACAGACAGGACTTTTTAATCTTATATATCAAAATAAAATCAAACTCAAATTTTGAAGATAATATTATGAGAAAATAAACTATATATGTATAACAATTTTATATTATGATTCAATAATAAATTATTTTGTATAATAAATATATTAATTTTTATAATAATTATTTTAAAATTATATTAATAATATTTTTTATTAGTTAATGGTATACTAATATTACATCACCATTCAACTCTAATATGATTGATAAATAATATCAACAACCATACTAACAGTGTGCGAAAACAAGAACAATAAAGATGCTTTACTTTATTTTCCTTTATTAAGCCCGACTTAAAAGTTGGAGTTGTTCATTAAAATAAAATAAAAATTAGAGGTGGTTATATTGGCTTGTTTAAAATTTTGTTATAAAATTTTTTTTAAATAAATCTTCATCGAGTTCAAACTATTAAATATACCAGTTTAAGCAAAAAAATTATACCAGTCTTAAAAACAATCATATACATGTTAGAAATTTGTAATTTTTTAAATTTTGGATATTATATTTTTAATATACATTATATTAGTTATTTATTTAAAAGTGATTATAATCTTAAAGTGATCCGACTTAAATAATCAAATGAAACTAAAAAGATTTGGTATGAACTTGTGAGTGAATCTTGAGTTGACATCTTCGAATCGAAATCTTATATCTTGTTATAAGGAAAAGTTATGATCATATATTAAGAAAAGCGTTACTACATCTATAATTAAAAAGAAATGAAGGTTAAGAAGCCCAAAGTTGTTTGGTTAAGGAGAAATAGCATCCGCGACATTTCATGTCGAAGATTATGCTGCGTCTCTTGGAGCAATGAATGAATCACAGATATTTGTTGTCAATGTTCTTTTTATAATCACAATATAACGACGATGACATAAAGGAGCACCAGGATAAAATCTTTAGCTGGAAATAAATAAAAAAAATCTAAGGATGAAAAAATTCCAACAACACATACAATCTTTTGTTTGGAAGTTTTCAAGTTCACAAGAAAAATATGTCAAACACTCATTTTTTTTTTATTACATCATATTATTTATTTTATTTATATTTCACTTTATTCTATAATTATCAATTAAATTTCTATCACGTTATAATCATATATATAAATATAATCATATATATTAAATATAATAATATAATATATCACAAATAATAAATATATAACTAAATATAATATATTATAGTAATATATATATATATATATATATATATATATATATATATATTTTTTTTTATATAATATGAAATTATTAGTCAATTTACTATCTTATATATATTTATAATATTTTTAACATATAAATTTAATTATATTATTAATTAAATAAATGAAAAATTAAATAATTAATATACAAATATTTTTGAAAAAAATATTTAAATAAAAATTAAAATTTTAAAAATCTTATATAAACTTTAATTTAAAAATTAACTAAATGAATAAAACTAATAATTTAGTTAAATTATAATTTTATAATTTTATAATTTATAAAATTAAAAATTAAATTAAAAACTATTGTTTTAAAATTATATATAATTTAAAAAAAATTATTTTAATATAATTATATTTATCTATTATTACATGTGTAAGCAAATATTAGATATGATGAAAGTTTACTATGTTGTTACATATCTAACTTTTTCTCACTTCATATTCTAGTCTCCCCGTTCAAAAGCAGTAATTCCTGTTTGGTCTAACCAGAGACAAATCAAGAATCAACTAATTCCACTCAGATTGCAACTATTAATGACCAGGTCGTTCAGTTCACGTTACAATATCTGCCTTCGTTTCGGTGCCCCAAATCCAATTTTCTTTTAAATTGTATAAGTTGAACATTTAGCTTTTAAAATTTTTAAGTCATTTTAGTTTTCTTTAATTTTATTTTTTATATCATTTGACTCTAAAAATAAATAAATTAAAAGTGAATAACGATTTTGTAAAGTTAACTTTTCTATATTAATGTAACAATAAGTCAATCTTCTTGGCTAAGATCACTACAGGAAACCTCTCGATGATTTTGAGTTTGGATTTTATGTGCATCTGTTGAAAATACAGCTAACAACCATATTAGTACTACCATATAAAAGATATTACAATCAATGTAAAGAGATAGACAGATGATCACTTACTAAAGGATGCTGAGAATTATGGTTCATAAATACTGAATATTATAGTTTTTAATAAGGATTAAATTTGTTTAGTTGATCGTAAAGTTTTTTAAAATATTTATATATTTTAGTGAGAATCAAAAGAAATTATTTTAAAACTTTATACATTTGTATTAAATGATCTAATAATAGTAATGTGATTAACATGACATTTTACAAGAATCAACATTTAAAAATGTAAAACTATATTCTCATGTCTCTCGTGGACGGAACAATTTTGTGAAATAGAGAAAAAAAAAAAAAAAACATTCTCTCAAACAACAACATTTCTAGGAGATATTTGCTTTTTAAATAATAAACTAAACATGAGAAACAAATGTTCTCAATTTTAGGAGTCTTAAAAAACTTAAAAATATTCTTTCTACCAAACTTTCTTTGCAGTATAATGACTTTGTGTTGAACAAACAATATAAATTTAGAGTAAATAATATATATCAATAATGTAAAGTCAATCATAAAAATAAGTTTTGTTGAATTTTATTAAAGTTTAAATTTATTAAAAATTTAAATATATTTTAGTTATCGTAAAATACTCTCGTTTGCTATTTTAAAGTTCTTAATAAAATTTTTATTTGATTTTATCCATATAAAATTTAAATAATTGTTTTAATATTCTTGTTATATGATATTCTTCAGTTATTTATGCATCAATGAAAAGTCAGTGGTCTTAATTTCATGTCGTATTAACATATAACATCTTTTAAAAAAAATTTATATCTACAAAATAAATATTTTTATCTATCTTAAAATAAAAATAATTATTTAATTTCAGAAATGAAAATCAAATAAAAATATATTATAAGAACAAACAAACAAAATTTACTCATTTATCAAAACTAAAATAAGTGATTTGAAAATTTAGAGATGAAAATCGATAAAAATTTATAAAATTTTAAAGACTAAAATCAAACTTCATTTTCACAGGACTAAAAATATATTTAAATATTTATTAAAATTATATAAATATGTTAGAAGTGTTTCAACAATATTTTCTTTATTTAGGACTACAATTATACTTCATTACAATTTTAAAAATATTACTATATATGGTAATGTTAGTTCTCTGGACAATGGTATTTTAAACATGAGGCTTGAATTCAAAGACAGTTAAGGAATCACATATATATGCTACTTAAATCAATCATTCATGGGTAAAATAATCAATATATATTTAAAAACATATTTGTAATTTTATGTAATTTTTTTATATTTATATAAATTGATTTAAAACATTGTGTGATATTAAATAAAAAACAAATCTTCAAAATATGGGATGTTAATAATCACAACTTTTTTTTATGTCCTCTGCCTTTCTTTTAATGAAAAAACAATGCTTCAATAAAAAAAAATTAAACATTAAAAAAATGTTGTATCAACTTTTATTAGAAAGAAATGACCAAATTTATAAATGAAAGATAAAATATAATTTAAAAGATTTTTTTTATTTTTATATTTAAAAAATTATTTATTAAATTTATTAAATTAAAAATAAAATACAAATTTGGACCATATTGATTAACAATCATTCTGATTCCAACGTGTATGTAACTATATCAAATCTAATCGTGTACTGTTTATTTCATTCAATAACTAAATCTCATGAGTTATGATCATTCACTAAGGTTTGTTCTAATTTATTCTAAATTAATTAATATTGTTATGATTAAAATTGTTTTCATTCAGTTGATTCATCATTCATTTAATATTTATTCTGATTAAATGTTTAAAAGTCTTAATATTGTTATGATTAAATCTATTCAAATGTTTATAAATGCTTCTTCGTTCAGAGTGTTTGTAATTTGATCATCAATCAGTGTTTAACTCATATGTTTTAATAGTTAGAATATATAATTATATAATTCATTTTCTTTTCATTAAATATAATAATTATTTAGTTAATAACTAAACATTAATGTATTCAAAATAAAAGTCTAACAAATAAAATTGTTTAAATGGTTTTCAGTTTTATTTATTAATTTTATATTTAGTTACAATACAATTGTGTTAATATATTGTTTAAAAATATAATAGTAAAAATTGCTGAAATGAATTATACTGATTTCTCAAATCTAATAAATAATGAAATGGAGTTGATTTTGTTTTCAATACCTTTTATATGAAGCTCGACCTCAATGACTAGTTCTTGTATGACGGTCCATAAATGCTAGACACTAGTAAAGTTCATAATGGTCCACTTTTGATAATATCTTTTTTTTATAGGTTTTTGTCTTGATAAAATCTTACCTTCCAATAATATCTTATTTTGTTGCCTTATTGTTATGAAATTTGTTTATTTTGTAATTGCTGTGTATTATTTATTTGTTTTAAATACAAATTAAAAATGTTATTAAAATAAAATTTTTATCTTCTAATGTACAATCTAACTGTGAGATAAGTTGCAGGAAAATTGGATGGTGAATAATTTTTGTTGTTTAAATTAATTATATAAAGAATATAATGATAAAATGACTCAGACATGAATTCTTTAGATTTTTAAATTAATATTGAGTGAGTGCTGTTCTCATTCTTTTATATAAAATGCCATGGGTGGGTTTGGAGAAAATGAAAGGTGCATTTTAAAATTAAAGAGTTATAAGTTGCAAGTATTAAATAAATGTCAATTTATATCAATTATTTAATAAATTTAGTTAATTAAATTTTCTCATCACTTGATCTATATCTCAGAAGTTCTTTTCAACATGGAGAAATGAAAATGCTGTTTGAAGAATTTTGCTGCTTATGTATAAAATGGGTGAAGAAGAAAAAAGCCTGTTTGGCAAAATCTGAGTTACCTGTTCTCATTCTTTCCTATCAATCACAGAGATCAAGTTGCTTAATAAATTCCCCAGAAGAAAGTAAAGGAAGGATAATTTTTATTTTTTTAAATTAAGATAAGTTATCATCAAATTCATACATAGTAAAAGTTAATTCGTTAATAATTATATTTTTTGAAACTTCTCAATTCAATGTTAAATAAATCCCCCTCCATTAACTACTCCCCAAATAGTTTGTCATCAAGGTTCTGTTGTTCTGATTTCGTCTTACAAGGATAAATATTTTTGGTTAATCTTCTAGGACTAAGGTGTTTTAGTTGTTAATTTGTAAAAATAATTTGATAAAAATCCTAAAACTGTTAAATGATGGAATTTGGAGAAATAATTTTGAGTTTTCTCTTTTAAAAGCTATGATATAAATTTTTATGTGTTTAAAAGTCTTTTATAATCATTGTTTTTGTCAAAATATATTTTAATTAAACATTTTAAAAATAATTAACAAGTGTTCTAAATCATATTAGGTAAACTTATTTATTTTTATATTTTAGGTTTTTAAATAATGATATAATCTGATTCATCTAAACTAACAAAATAAAAATAAAATATAAAAGGGACCACCAAGTGCTCATCACAACATTGTTGGTCTTTCTTATACTGCAGAAGGCAGAACATCAGTGAAGGAACAATTCTGTTGTCTTCAAAATCTCTTTTGATTCTGTTCATTTGTGTTTGTTTGTTTTTGGTTTGTCTAAAGGAATCTCACCATGAACTCTAATTGCTTGTAAAGCCACTCTTTCTCTGTCAGACTTTATAGTGTCTCGTTCTGATTCCAAAAGGGTTTGGACATGGGGACTTCAATGCCTGCTTCAGTTGATTTTTATATAAAGACTGATCATCGGCATATTTGGGCTCAGCTGGTGTAATTCGGTTTGATGAAATAGTTTGGTTTTATTAAGTTTCATTCCTCATTATTTTCATTTTATTTTTAATTTCTCAATAATTCTTTGTTTGTTTTTAGTATTATTATTAATATTTTTTGGTTTTGTTATGAGAAATATCAATATTAAATGATCAATCTTATATTAATGATTGTTAACTAATGCAGAACTCAATTTTAATCTTTTAATAATTTTTGACTTATTTTAAGTTCTAATTATTAATGGTACTTAATTAATAAATATTTTAGTATTTTAGAAATTTTTGTGAATTCAAAATGGATGATTATTTAACAAATTTTATTGTTAAAAACTATCAAAAAGTGTTTCAATAAAATATTTAACAAGTAATAACAATTTTGTCAGTTTCAAACAGCTAAAGAAGTGTTTCCTTGAAAAAGTTTAACAATGTTTACAATTTTTAGAAACAACAAGAAAATGTTTCACTGTTTGTTAAAATAATAAAAACTTGATGCAACAGACAAAATAACAAATAATAATTAAGAGAGTTCTAACCAGTCAAAAATAATTGTGGGACTAAAAATTAAATTTTAAAATAGTTAGAAACGAAAAACCTAATTAACTTGTTAACATATAATTGTCTTTGTCACTTCATGTTAATATTTAATGTCAAAAATAATAATTGAGATACTAAAATCGATAAAAAATTATTGAAAAGATTAAAATTAAATTTAAGAATAATTTGGAAAAAACTTAATTAACCTATAACTTTAATCTAATGTTGTTGTAAAAAAGTACATGATTAATAATTTAAAATTTAGTAAAAATTTATATTATTCTAATTAAGAAATTATAGTTACCCCAAAAATGAGTATATAAAATTCAACAAACTTAACACATATAATAATTTTTTTATTAAATAAAATAAAAATTTTGATGAAGGAATTTGTTTTTTATACATAGTAGTGTATCAATCAATTAAAAAATAATAATGTAAAACATGTAATAAAATTAAGATACATAACAAAAATAAATAATAAAAGATAATTATTTATATAAAAGATATAGGGTATTCTACATGAAAATAATAATTTTTATCAGGACATAGAATATTTACATTAAGGAAAGAATTTAATATTATACATAATAGTATCAACCAATTAAAAAATAAGTGTTGTTAGGATGCATTTAATTTGAAAATTTTGATGACGGTTTCTCTATTTGTTTTTTCTTAGGTGCTATATAATAAATAAATGAGGAAAAGTATATAAAACATGTAACAAAATTATTGAGATACATAATAAAAAAATAAATAACAAAGGTCGATCCTAAAATAAATTATTGACCTTTTTATTTATTATTTTATGCATGTATATAGTTTGAACTGTTTTCTTCTTCTTAAAAGCTGTTAGAACCGTATCTTTGGGTTAAGTATACGAGTTATTTGAATAATAAAGCTATGGATGACATAGGACTTGCTGAAAATTAAAAATTTCTGAGTTAGATAATTTTTTAAATAAAATATCTCTTTAATCAAAATCAAATAATCACCCAAATAAAAAATTCTCTAAATCTTTTGCGAAAACTAAGTAATTTCTCCGAGTAACAACAAAATAAATTAAGTACACAAATTTAGTAAAAAAAAAATATCATCAATAGTTTATAAGTTAGGTGAATAACCCTTCTAATTAATGGAATTTATGATTTTATTAAAATAAAATATTTTCTAAAAAAAATAGATTATTAATAATAAAAAATTATCCATCAAAATCTAATACAACTCAGTCATGATAATTTAGTAATCCTTAACATATTTGTTTTGATAAACTACAATAAAGTAATATAGCTCTAGTTGTGACTCTATATAATCCATTCCAACATTATGTGAAATCTTTGGGCCATGAGTCTAACTATATACTAATCACATAATCATTTGGTTCATTTAACTTTGTATGCCATTTTCACAATTATAAGTATTAAATGAGTGACAGTGGACAAATTCATATTTAATTCTTTTCTATTAACTGGCTTATCTTGTATTGCTCCAATCTATATAAGATCTTGTATTTTCAAAATTTACTATACTAGTCAAAATGCATTAATTCATCATCTAAGTTTATAAAATCAAAACACCATCTCATAATCATGTATATTTATTGGAGTTTATCTAGCTCTCTAGATCTCCTTGCACTTAAGTGGTAACCATTATAATGACCATATGCATCAATGTCTTACGATCAACTAACATTTTTATTTATTTTTTTTTTTTTATAAGTATATCTCGTTTGATCGTAACATTTAACTTATATTGATTCATATAAGTTTCATTCATTTGTATTAATTAAGATCAATTGCACCTTTTTCATCATGGACTTTTTGAGATTTGGTTTGTGTTTTTTGTTCTTGGGGAACATGACAAATTCTTGGAACTTGAGATTGACAATTTAGAATGATTTTGAAACATGAAAAAAAGGTAATGAAAGAGCTTGTTAGAACTTTGAGAATGCCGAAAGGAGACAGAAGCCTAGATATGAAGAAAAGTGAAAGAAAATGAAAATTTACAACCAGAAGCACCATGCCTAGGGTGTGGGAGCTCCCCATAAGTGTGATAGATAGTAGGGAGGCTTACTTGGGCTATGAAAGCACCACAACAATGGTTGCCACCAATCACTTTGTTTTGTGATTTTTTCTATTTTTATTTAATTAAGCTTGGACCTCTTTAGTACCAAAAATATAAATAAATCTTTTGGGGTTTGAATGGGGCCAGACAAACCCCCCATGGAGGTGACGTCTTAAAAGGGGAGACAATCTCTGTCTTATATTTCTTCTGCTAAGTTTGAATGTTTCTTCTTTTTTATTTGCTATGCTTGAATAATCATTTTTTGTTTATAGGATTAGATGTAGAAGCATTTTAATAGATTTGTGATTTTTTATTTTCTTTATGCTAGATTGGTTTCTTATTTGATTATTTTCTTATCATGCTTCATTTTTGGGTTGATTGACCATCTATTTGTATAACGTTAAGTGTTTAGGAAAAGAATTGAAATGTGAACTAAACATTGAAACCATAGGGAAAAAATAGGCTTTAAATTATGAAAGTAGGTTTATTCTTTCGAGGGACCAAAATAAATTAACAAATGCAAATGATCAGTGAAATAACTATCCTGAAATTAGAGTCAATTTAGTTAGATACACATTGTGTTTAGAAAAGAAACAAAAGGTTCTGTTGGTTAATTCACCTTTAAATTTGAATCAATTGGACATACAGACAATAACAATAAATCTATTGATTGTCATTGTATGAATCTCAATCTCAAAAGAACTATTATTTTCATTAATTTCCTTCATTCTTGATATTTTCTCTTTATTATAATTTCTTTGTACTGTTTATTTTATTTTTGGTGCTTTTTTAACATTCATCATTTGTAATAAAGAATATTAACTATATTTTTATGGGGAGTCAGCGTTGCTTTTCGTAGCGTGCCTATTGAAGAATGGTAAATTTCGTAAACATGGCTTAGTTAAGAGAAACCCTTTGATCTTCATATCTTCATGTCACTGTTATGGACCTAGAACCTGGGTGATCTATCCATGACCAGGATGAAACTTGGGTGAAGCTAAGTGAGTCTGAATCGTGATGTTGAAGAATCAGCGGATGAGTTGTGGTTAGAAGTGAAATGCCACTCGAACAGGAGGCTGGCTGGTTCTCTCTGGAATGCGCTAAAGACATAGCAGTTAACTAGACATCTGAAGGGTAAAGCACGAGGGGTGGTTTTGAAGGGTTATAAGTTCTTTGAATTGCGTATGTTTGATTTTGATCTTACGTCCTTGTATGTCTTGTGATAAGTTGTGCTACTTTTTATTAATATAATTTCTTTTGCTTATCATTTTTTTTGTCGGGAATTAATGTTAAAGGTAGAAGTGAAACTATGAGCGTGACCCAAACATTACTCTAACCTTCTTGAACTCAGAAATACCTTGAATATGCCTATCTTGTTATTTGTCTAAATTGAAAGTGCTTGTGGTATTAAATTTTGAAATGTTAACACTATTTTTTATTAGGACTGGTTATTGATCAATTATGGTAAAGTTTAGGTCCAAAATTCTAAAAGGACTAATTGATTATACTTACTTTTAAGTCTAAGTGGGCTTTTTAGTTTAGGTGAATTATATGTTAGATAGGTTTAAGATATTTCGGATGAGTTTGCGTGATTGAACTTTTATATAGTATGAGTTCCATTTTTCACGCTTTGTTGTTAATACAAAATTATTTACTTGATATTGTGTGATGATATCGATGAGATGAAAGTGAATGAAGAAAAAAATTGAACATAAATTCACAAAATACCTAATGTAAGATTAAAATTAATTAATGACTTATTAAAATTGAAATTTTCAGGGACTAAAATAAAAAAGTGACAAATTTTAGAAAATAAAAATAAATATTAAGTTGAAGTGCATTCAACACTTAATATATAACACATCCATAAAGTTGCCCATGACGCTTTTGAGATTGCATGACATCTCCATGTGGTAGATGTGTGGTATTCATGGCACAAAATTCTACGTTAATGTTGCGTAATCTCCAAACATTATACAATGTGCTCATGCGTGAAGTGTTAACATGTATCTTTGTCAGATGCGTTGTTATTATTGGATTTAATTTATTCTATAAATAAAATCGCTGATGAAAAATAAATGAAACTAAAAATACATAATTTATTTTATGGAAACTAAAATTCAAAACTTCAAATTTTAAGGGACTAAAAAAAGCAACCCTATTTTATTTTCTTGTAGTGATAATAGTCACACATGTGTGAATATTGATTTTCCTAACTGATTTACAAAACTTAATTAGAAGAAGAGCGACTGTACACATACATATACAGCCGAATGACACAGTTAGTAGGAAAAAGGAAATAAAGATGTGACATTAAGGTCTTGGTGAAATTAAAACTAACGTTGGTAGCTGCGGCTATCCAGTGTGACTTGCGCATCATCTACGAGAAGTTTATATGTGCCACAAAATTAAACATTTCTTGTCAAATTGTCGTTGTCATTCTCTATAATATATAATTCTTGATTTTCAATTGGCTTTTATCCAAAACCTTAGAATTGGTGCCCAGCTATGTGCCAACTTTTCATATACGGACAAAATTACTCAGTTTACTCATTATGAAAATTCCCACGGTTTCACTTTTGCATACTACAATTGTCTTATCATGCTAGATGCTAGATTACTCTCCCTCGATCAAACCATCATCTCCCTCCCTTTCTCAATGTATTTAAACAAGAATAGAACAAGGTAATTGAATCATCTTAAAGCATACCAAACTGTCTCATTATGTAGTAGCCTTAGATATGATACTATAAATATAGTTGACCTGACCTATTACTCTCACGAATATCCTCAATTAAACTAGTGAAACTAGAAGCAACAAGTTCCAAATTCCATTCACTTTCTAGCTAGACCACCTACCTCGCATCCTTTACCTAGTGCATTCTATCTTTCCCATTTCCCCCACGCCAAATAACACCACCCAGCATGGCATCATCATCAAAGAGGCACAGTGTACCACGGAATCCGCTGTCGTGGAAAAATAGGTTACTGAAACTGTGAGCTGAAGACAAACCGCATATGGTTGGGACATTCCTCACGGCGGAGATGGCAGCCCGCCTACGACGTGGCGGCGTTGGCCCTCAAAAGGCGGTGAAGCGGTTCTCAACTTCCCCCGACTCGGTTGGAAAGTACCCAGTACCAGCGTTCAATCCCCAGGACATCGCACCGCTGCCCATTGCTGCAGCCGAACTCATCAAGTCGAAGCCAACGTTAATGCATCAACAACTAATGCAGCACTTGGAGTCTGATAACACTGATGCTGCTGTTTATGATGAAAATGCTTTTCCTCAGTTTCAAACTGAGTTTCTGGACGAGGAAGCCATTTTCTCCATGCCCAGTTGCTGGTCGACATGGCAGGTGGAATGCTGCTATCCCCTCCCAGAATGAGCCCACCCTCCGATAACTGGCCCGAAACTTTCTGCCGGAGAAAATTTGTGGAACTTTTGATCCTACTATAAACCAATTCAAATTAAATATATATATATATTTTTTTTAATCCTTGTATTTTCAGTCCAACGTGATCAAAATAAAATATAACAACCTTGATCACGTCCAACTGAATGTATAAGTATTAAAATCACATTTTCTGTTAAATTAATAGAATAGAATAGGAAAATATGGTTCGAATCATACATAGTAATTAGGAACTTGGATAGTTAATGTAAATTAATTAAATTGAGAACGACAGGTAAAAACTAAAGTAGGGCTACTTTGTTCTGAGACCATGTATCTCTGTGTGCTTTAATTAGTAGTTCTTCTGCTATATAATATGTATTTCGATCGATCTTGAGACTTGAAAATTTGTCCCGCACTTGATGGGTGAGTTCGTATCAGAAGTTCCTTTATACTTTTGTTTTTTACTTTTTTAAGTGAGAGCATTTATATAAAAAATTTCCTTTCTTTTTTTGCGTCTCCTGTTAATAGTATAAGCATGATTTTTCTGTTGTTCAAGAGTACTAAAACTGAAACAAGAGGAGACATAAAGTAAGCAACTTGAGAGACATGAATAAGAAGAAGATCTCTATTGTGACACAAAAGTTAGAAAGCGTCGTTAATGTGCTTTGATGGAATGGTATCTGTCGTGAGCGCAATATGCAGGAAATGCCGACTCGTACAGGCTTAAAATTTATTTTATTGCACACTCTTTTCTGCGTTCGACTTTTTTACCATGAGTCTTATTCTTTAATATATTTATTATTATTGATTAAAATTTATTTAAAATATAATTTTAATAAATTTTATTTAATAATAAAAAATATTTTAAAATAATAATATTTATTTATTTTTAAATAATAATAAGCAAACAAATTTCTACATATCATTCCCATAGGTCAAGGTATTGAATCATTCACTCAGATAAGATCGATACTAAATTGTTTAAGGATAAATAATAGGAAAAATATATTGTTTGTTTTTAAAAAATAAATAATAAAAAGTATTATATTTTAAACAAGAGCAGTAAAAGGTTGTGGTTATAAATTTAATTTTTTTTAATAAGAACTCATATTAAGCTTTTGTAAATGAAAAAAAAAGACCAAAATGTGTGAATGAATATCATTATTGCTATGAATTTAATATTATAATTTAGACCAAAAATAAGGTGGTCCCATTAATATAATAAACTAGAGTGAAGAGATAGTGTAATTTATAATTTGAGTCAACATCTACAGATGATATTATGATTAAACCTTCCCACTGTTTAGTTGTCTGAGTTGCAATCATATAGGAGGTGGTCTTCTTTTTTTTTTTTGACATGAAGTCTACTTTTTTTTTAATAAAGGATAATAATCTTTTATGTTATCAGATATCTAAAAAAGAGGCGGGTAGAAGCTAGATAAATATAAATATAATATATAATAAAAATAAAGAAATATAAGGATTGTCAATTTAGTATATATACTATATAAATATTCATGTATCGTTACTTTGAAAATAAAAACGGAAACAAATAAAATGAAATTTCACCACCACTTGTATGTGCGTGTGATGTTTTGACAGTTCTTTTTAGGTATTCATATTTTTATTCTTCACATCAAAGCTAAATGCATATAACGTTACTTATTAATTTTTTTCACATTTTAAAATACTTTATTTACATTCATTCTTTCTTTTTATTTTCTTTTTTAAAACAAATTACTTATCATTTTTTTTTTACATATACTATCATTTTATGTTTCTTTTCTGTACATTCATCTCACACCCCAATAAAAAGACATGAAAATATCGTCGTTCATATTGTATAATAGTTACTGTAAAAGACCGCATGCAGATGTTTCTTCTGTTTTTTTTTTTTTTTTTTTCCTGCAGTTTCGGTTTCCATATAAACACCTTATATATTGATTTGCTGGAGAAAGGAAAAAAAGGATAGAAGAACATGACTTTATTGTTATTTTACAATAATTTATGTACTAGATAAAACAATTTAAGAGATGGTAACAAAACTTTAAAATTATTTTTTTGCAATACATTAGTAACGAAATTTTGTCCATAGCACAGAAAGAAAAAAAAAGACTAACAACCCTTGTACAGTTGTACTTTTATTTTCTCAACTGAAAATGTTAATTTAGTTCTTAATTATGAGTATGCACATCCTACTCTTTAAATTCCCACAAAAAATCTTACTTTTAAAAAAAATTCTATTCAGGCAATAAAGACATTGGAAGGGGATTTAGATTTTTAAATATAAAATAATTTAGACTAAAATTTGATTTTATTAAAATACTCTCTCAATTTTCTTATAAATGTTTCTTATTTACACTAAAATGAACCGTGTACTTAAAAATTATAATTTCCTAAAATTCAATAACCCAAAATTTTCAAATATTACATATACTGACAACAATAAACTTGTAATATCATTTGTGCACCAATTACATGAATTAAGTAGCTAAAATTGTGCTATACTGTGTTATTATATAAGCCAAGAACAAAAGAGAAAATAAGTGTGATAAAAAAAATGTAATTAATTCATTGACAATATTGACATGTGCTGGTTTAACTGATAAGAAATTTAGCTCCTTTAAGCAACATAATAAGTTTGGCTCTAGTAAATAAAATAAAAAACAATAAAAAAGTTTACAAATCTACTTAATTTAACTTAAATTATTTTAGACTTAAAGTGATTTCAATTATAATATCAATAGTCTAAAACATCGAGAAAATAGTAAAAGAAAATAATGTGAAGATAAAAAAAGTCATTCTAATCACCTTTCGCCTTCACCATTAAATAATAATCACAAGTTAAAACTAAAATTGATTTATATATTACTTATAAATGTTGTTCTTCACTTTATTTTCTACTTGTTTATTTTATAATAAAAGCTCTTGATTGAAAATAAGAAAAACAAACACACTTTCTTTCAATATTATTTATCTTTTTTTCTTACGTAAAGGGGATGGGGCAGGGCTAGTCATCTTCCGACAGAAAATCTTTCAAAATTTCCAAACAAACTTTAAAGGTCTGACAAAAAAATTAAAATTTTAGAAAATTTAAATTTTGAATTTTACTTAGTCATCTTCTGACAAAATATCTTTCAAAATTTCCAAACAAACTTTAACGTCTGACAAAAAATTAAAATTTTAGAAAATTAAAAATATTTAAAATTTGAACTTTACTAAAAACGAATATTAGCTAATTTAAAATATTTAATAATTTAAAAATATAAATGTTTTTTAATTTTTATACCAAATATTAGTAAAAAAATAAAAAAAAGAAGAAGAGAGATGAGAAGGAGAAAAAGAAAAAAAAATAGAAAAGTAAAAAGATAAAATAGGAAAATAAATGAAAAAGTGGAAAGAAAGAAGGGAGGACATAGAGATAAAAGAGGAAAGAGGAGAATAAAAAGAATGAGAAGATGAGAAAGAGATAAAAAATAAAAATATTTTTTAATTTTTTTAAATTTAAAGTTCTACTATTTAAGTAATTAAAATACTTTTTAAATTATTAGAACTGTAATTTTTCATTTAAATAATATTTTATCACAAAATATTTTAAATTCTCTTAAAAGAAATTCTTCTCTTAAAATTTCTTATCAAAATTTAAAAAATTAAACTTTTAAGCATCTATAGCACAAGTATTGACCCTACCGGGTATACTTTCTTTCTGGAGGAATAAAAATAGGAACATGCTTTTTTGCATACCATTTTATTCACATTTCGTATCATTACTTGCATCTGTAAAAGGTAAACTGTATGTTATTTTAATTATTACGATCCTAGAAAACTGGGGTAAAAAAACAGCGTGTAAATAATAAATAATAATAAAATTATAAAAATATCAATATTTGTACGCATGTCTTGCTTCTAGGCACACTAATTAGGTTAGTAAAGTAAAACACAATATCGAAAGTTAAACAATTATGTTCTTTAATCAAGTTTCAGAAGTGGATATGAAATCATAATTAAAGATATTATTTTATTTTAAATAAATAAATTTAGAATGAGGAAAAATTAGTTAAGGGTTAAAAATAAGTTTTAAATATTCTGATTAAAAAATATGATACATTATATTAGTAAATATAATGGTTGATATTTAAAATAATAAAAAATACTAAAACATACTCTCAAATTCAATTCAATGAACACAAGTTGACTGAAAATTTAGTATATTAATAAAAAAAAACTCAACATATCACTTTTATTTTTAAAAAAAATTCTGAATTTTTTTTTTTGACTTTGGTCACGTCACCGTTGGCGTGTCCTGTATATACGTCTGGTCCAGTGCTGATGAGTCAACAGTCACGAGAGATGGAGGAGGAAGAACAAAAAAGATTGAACAAGTCGGTCCTAAAATAAAAAGATGGTGATTATATTTATATGTGATCTTGATTTGAATGTGTGCTGTTGTGGAGTAAGCTTTATTGATCGAAAAGGGAATTGGGGCCACGTAAATAGGGTGGTAGGATTTTTTTGTCTATCTGAGGAAATCAATTTCAGTGATGTGCAGAAATTTGTGCTGCAAACTTTGAAATTAAAAGCAAAAGATTGACTACAGTGGCGACATAAATGGCCGACATCTTTCTCCCGGACCCCTCCGTCGCTTTCCTTCTTCATCGCTACTATCCTACTGCTTGGTTGGTAAACTCTCTTTTCGCTCTTTTCCTTTTCTCTTGCACAAGGTTTTTAATTATTGGGAGCATATCTTGTTTATAATTATATACATGTTTTAATATCTCTGCAAAACCACAGTTTTCAAAAAAAAAAATCTAAGCCATGAGGGGATTCTTGCTGGTTCATCATTGTCGATCGAATTAATGCATGTCAGAAATCGTAGAATTGATTCAATTGAATATTGAAACACGATTCATACGCGACCGTCTCTAGTACTTTTCTTTTTCTTCCTTTTCTATTAGTTCTATTATTTGAAGTTTTGAACATTTTATATAGTAATATAAACAATTTTTTTTTTTTTTGTATATGGACATTTCAAAATACATTACAAAATTAAAGGAACAAGCTTTTATCGTCCAATTTGTATATATGTTCAAAAATCATTTTTCATTTTTTCTAAAATTTAATTAAAATTTTGATGTTCTAATAGTAATAGTACATTTTGATGTACACTACCTCCCCGATCTGCATGCATGTATAATAATTAAAATTAAGAAACATAATTAATAGTGTGAGTTTATTATTACTGCAAAATTTTGAAGAAAAAAAAGTAATTATAACATAAAAATTTGACGAGCGTTCGAAAGCAGCTACAACTATTTAACAAAAGGTATTTACACTTTATTATATGCGACGACTCTATGAGAATATTTAATTATTTAAAAATAGAATAATAAATCTGAATTATAAAAATTACATATAAATAATAAGTTTATAAGTTAGAGAGCAATTATATAATTATTTTAAAAAATTATATATTTTTAATTTTAATCATTTAAATCTAATTTAATAGTCTAAATGTATACGATAAACTAGTATTCTTCCATCAGTTTTCTTTTATCATATTTATGCTTTTTATATTTTAGTATAATTAAAAGGTAATTGAACTTGAAAAATATATTATGATCAAGTGACATTGATGCTGAATTTGCTTTCTATTTTTTTTTTAAATACATGTATTTTTTTACGAGAAATAATTATGTTGGCCTTAAAATTTAAATTTAAAATTATTAATTAAATTAAAATAATCTTATTTCATTTAATCTGCACGTTCAATAGTAACTGAATTTGCTTTAGATGGAACCAAAAAAAATTGAATGTCCCACCAAAAAAAATTGAATAACGAACTAGCTAGTTGGTATGGTGCGTGTAAGTTGAGTGTTGAGTTCCTGAAAATTTATTGAAAAGGAAAGGGGCATCCTGCGAGACACAATGATATTCCACTTTTCGACCAGATTTAAAAAAGGTAAGCTGTATGTTCTCACTTGACTCCCTTGCAATAGGCTGAAAGGACCTCGAACTTCAAAATGTGCAATTAAGTGGTCCTCCAAAAACATGTCTACAGATTGATTCCACTCACGTAGTCCCCGTGGCTTTTAACTTTGATGATTATTTTTCCTATCTTTCCTTTTCCTTTTTAATTGTTGGTATGATCTAATCATCTTTAATTACTCTAAAATGATTTTATTTTATATTTTTTGGGCAACTTCTTCAAAGATTTTGCTTTCAAATAATAATAATAATAATAATAATAATAAAAAATTTGTATACTTTATTTTTATTTTTATGTCATTTTAATTTGTATACTTTATTATTAATATATATTTTTATTATTAATGAAATTTAGATATGATTTTTTTTATATTTATATCATTTTAATTTGTATACTTTGAATTCTTGTAACAAAATTTTTGAACTGTCTTTTACTTGATTCACAGTTTGATATATAACTAATTAGTTACGTGAATATAATATTTCTCGTATCAGAATAGTTTTTAAGAAAGAAAATTATAATAGATTTTATGTGCATTTTCACACTTCTCTTGTGAACATCATATTCTCTCACGTAAAATACAATATTTTTAAAAATAGAATAATCATTGATTCGATAAGACACAAATTTAATGTTGTTATCGAATCGGTATTAATAAAATAATAATAATAATTAAATAATATATAATATAATATTAAATAAATATAAAACACTATTTTATAAACTTTTAACATTTAAATCACCATAAAAATATAAATTAAATATATCATAGTACTTAAATTTATATTTTAATAAAATACAACAAAATTTATTAACAATAATAAGTTAACATCTAAAATAAAAAAATGACAAATTGATATAATATAAAATTATAAGAATCATTATATAAAGAATTATAAATTAATATAAATGATTAAATTATATGTTTTATAAGAAAAATTAATAATAATTGATAAAATAATTTGTAATTCTTATTATATATGTTTTATTTATCTATCTATATATATATATATATTAAAAAATCACTAATTCAAACTGATTTTTTACATTGTAATTCATGTCACTATGACTCATCTTTATTGTTGATTTAGGGTTTAGGGTTCATTTTATTGTTGATTGTTGCATGCTGTCATTATGACTAATCTTTATTGTTGATTGTTGCATGCTGGTATTATATGTGTTGTTCTACAACCTTTAATCTCAACATCTCTCAAAGAACTAACTAAACTACATTATACCAACCCTTACTACACAAGAAAACCCATCTTCACACCAACTAAGCTGAATTATCTGAACCTTCCCTACAACAAAGTTCATCTTCATAACCCATATCACTATCTTCTTTCTCAAAATGTTGTTGACCACATTCCCACATAGAGATCTTTCAACAACCTTTGCTCATATTGATTGCCAACAATAACCAAAATGTAGAACATAGAAAAGCACAAAAAATTGGGTTGAACTATGTTTTTAAGTAACTTTGCAAATTCTTTGCAAATCATAGTTTGTCTTATAGAAGAACAATATAAAAATTATTATGAATGACGATGTCGATAAAAAACTTTCAAGCACAAATATGACTTGAAAGATTTTTACTTTATAAGAGATTTTGTAAAATTAATTTATTCATTAATTAATTAACCAATATAAGAGACAAAAGGTAGAGATAAAGCAACTTAATTTTTATATTGGTTTATCTAAACCAATACTACATCAAATCGTTGGCACATTACCAATAGTACCACTAACAGATAACATTGTAACAAGTATTCTTTAACTTAAGTCTCTTTGGGCTCAAAACAAGTATTCTTTTACTTGCTTCTCCAAGAAATATCTTAAATATTGTTTACACACAAGCCTCTTTAGGCTCAATTCCAAATATTCCTTGACTCAAAGCTTCTTTAAGTTTCAACCGCTTTCACTTAGAAAAAAAATTAAGGATAAAATTTATTGATCACTTTATTTTACGAAGACAATTATACAAATAAAGTTTAAAAATCTTTTCTTTTTATACTCATAGATTTTATTAAAGAAATAGGTAACACACAGGAAGGAGAGTTGAATTGTGTGTGATTTTCTAAAGATTTTAGCAAAACGAAGGATATATATATTAGAGTTTTAAAGTGTTGTCCAAAAGGATTGTCCAAAAAAGTAGAGTCAACAAAAACATATAAGGTAAGAGAGAAAAGGCACACAAAATTTATCCTGCTTCACTCTTCCAAAAGAGTTACGTCCAAACCCTTTAACACGAAGGATTTTTCACTAAGTCTTACTGACTTAAAACTAAGTATTATCTACCTCTCCAAGTTTTTTAACCCTTGTAATTCTACTTGATTATAAGTAACTTCAAGTATTCTTTTTCACTTAGCCTCTTCAAGCTATCTCAAGCTATACAAAGTTTTTACAAAAACCAATTCACAAAGTGAGCATATAGCAATACAAAACATATGAACTTAATTTTTCTTTGCAAAGAAAGTTTTAAAAAGAATATCTAAAAGTTATCCAAAGAGTATAAAAGTTATGTTTTGCATTCTTGTTCTCTCCGAGATTGATCATCCCATTTTATAGGGATGTTGTGAGACGAACGTTGTTCTTGCATGAGGAATAGTAACTTCAACATAAAATGCTAAAAACATACTTTTTGTTGTACTTTTCCAGACTCTTTTTTTTTAAGATAGAGAAAAGTTGTGTTAGAGAAAGTTATTTTTTTCTGTTCTTGACGTGTTGTCTTCTTTTGATAAGAGATGAAAATTCTTTTTGGTTCCTTCTAAGTAGAGTCATGACCAGAGCTTTCTTTTATTAGACTTGACTTGAGATATTAAAGTTTTAAGCATAGACTTTTGTCAATCTGAAAATGAACACATCTTAACAAAGTAAGTTAGGTAGAACAAAAAATATGAATGTTGTTGAAATGATTATAAGTTTGTGGATATGTGATAAGTATCATGGATAAGATAAGCACTTAAACAAATTTTTATGCGTATAAAAAGATACTTCATGTATAGAACATTACTTTCATTATTTATTGGACGATCTCTTCTTTGGATGACGATCTCTTCTTTGGATGACGATCTCTTCTTTGAACGCATATAGAAAACTTATTCAATGAACAAGTTTCTTTTAATGGAGCCATGCCAAATGTTAGGTAGATTAACTTGTTATTCTTTTGAAAGCTAAGAGAACTTGTTAAACATTTGTTCGTCATTCTTTAATCATAATATTTGTTATCATAAAAACTTTTGGATTATTTTGGATGCATATAATTATGTTATAACATTTATAAGTGAAGAACTAAAGGAATGAGTGTTAAGTTTGTTTATAAGTCAAGTAGACGTTCTTCATTCTTTGAATTCTTTGGTATTTATAGGTAAGATTGAAATGAATTTGTTGTAAGACTATTGTTCCTTCGTCCATTTGGCTAAAGAAATATGAATGTTGGTGCATTAAATACAACATTAAATGACTTCTAATAACTTGTTACTTTGATGAAATAACATAATCTATTTATCTTTTCATTTCTTGTATTGACATCATGCAATAGAGAACAAAACTAATTTTTCCATACAAATATATTGTTGTATTTTACTTTTTTAGTTTAGTGCATCTTTTGACAAAGTAGGTGAAAACAATTATTTGACTTTTGCAAGTGTCACTTCATGACTTATCGGGACCTTCCATACATTTTGATTCATGAAAAGGTAGTAAGACCATACAGACACACACATACATGTGTAGGATGTTGCTATTTTAACTAAACACAACTCATGCTTTATTGTCTTACTAAGATGATTTGTTTATTTGTTTAAAATTATGTGCTTAGTGATAATGTTGTCGAAACACTATCAAAATCACTAGATTTTCTTAATTTCTAGAGTGTAGGGACTAACTTAAGTTAATTCTCACAAGGACACAATCATACTATGCATAATCTTCTTAATCGAAAACCAAAATGAATGTCAAAATGGGGGTTTGGGTAAAACATAATTATGTAGTCCAAGTAATTATGTAGAACGAAGTTTATGCAAAATAGAATGGATCTAAAATTAACATTGTAACATCAATTCAAGGATTCAATCATACAATTAGTTATCATGGTTTTAAGAAGGTTGCAATTTCATATCAACCTAAGTTTCTTTAGATAATCATCTAATATTTATCTATGCATATTGAGATAACAATTGCAATCTCTAATTAACATGAATTCAGGATCATAATTGGTTGATTTTAGGTTATCAATCAATTACCTAATAGAACATAATCCAAAATTTAAGCAAGATCACAATCATGAAAACAAATTAAGAATTGGAAAGACAAATAGTAGAATTTGCATAAGAAAGATAAAAAATCAAGAACTCAAACCGATTTGCATTCTTGAACCTTGAATTGAAAAAGAAGTTTAGCTTTCCATGGCTATTGTCATAAAAAAACTTAGTAGAATATAGAGAAGGAAAATGCTAACAAAAAAATAATTCAGAAGAGAGGAAAACTTCCCATGCAAGAAGCCTTCTAAACTCTTCAAAATCTGAAAAGTCTCCAAAACGTTTCTAACTAACTAACTCCTTAACTATCAACTAATGTACAATGATTACATGCTCGAAAGTGTCAAGGAAAATGGGCTTGGATAAAAGAATTAGCAGTCCAAAAAGCCCACCAACCAGTGGCCTATAATTTGGGCCAAAATATACAAGGAAAAGTCAAATGAGAGTGATGTAAAGGAAGTAACTTCATATCCATATTTAACATTGTAGATGGTCTAACTGAGTTGATTTGTAAAGAGAGAAGTTGTAGATCTTTGTCTTAGCTTTCCAAGGCTACCAAGATTGTCCAATTTGAAGGTCTGTAGCTCTAGATATGGTCTACGCAATATAACAATCTTATAATGAAAATTAAGTTCGAAAATAAGCAAAGATTAGCAACTAATCCCAATTAAGTTCAATGACCCAAGACTCAACAATATGTAAATATTAACCAGAAAATTATGTCAAATGTGTCCAGCATAAATCACTATTAGGAACCTAAAAAATGCTCTATCACTTAGTACTACCAACTTAAAAACATTTTTATTTGTTAAATCAAGAGTAACGAGAGTTATAAAATATCCTTAAGGTCAAAATAAGTTAATTAAAAAAAGCATTTGCAAATACCAAGTAGATCGATTACAAGATGTGAATCAAAGGTCATAACAAGTTAATTCAAGCAATGATTTACAAATTCTAAATAAACAGATTAGAAGAACACATGCTAAGAAGTTGAAGAAAATTTTAAATAGACTTGTTTAAGATCGTGATCCAAACAAAATTCTCTCTATTGAGCAGAGCTTAATAACATCATCAATGTAATTCGGCCTAAAGATAGACTTATATATAGAGTTTGAGGTCAAAATAAATGAAATTAAAAAGAGCTTAGGTCATTAACTATGCATGACTTGCTTGTATTTAAAGCTTAATCGTGTTATTATGGTTAAAAAATAGTGTTTAATAATCAAGTGATATACTTGGATGAATTTAGTATTTTTAGTCATGTGTCTTTCTATTTGTCAGCGTTAATGAATGCATTTAATTGTAACTTAGGTTGATTAAGTTGTTTAATGTGTTAATATATAGGTTAATTAAACTATTTAATGTGTTAATATATAGGTTATTTAATATTTAATTAATTACACATGTAAGTACTTACCAAGTTGAAACAAAATTTATATATTTCAAAAACTATTATATTTAAAAGATCAAGCATGAATGAAATTTTGTGTTTCTGAAAAAATTAGAATTTGAGTGTTTTCTCTTTAATTCTTTCTCATTTTTTTTTTTACTTATCAAGACTTAATCAACCTTATGTCTCTTCAATACTTTGACTTCTTATTTCTTGTACTAAAGGGTTTTTGTGGAACATCAAATCTAATTCTTAACTTTCTTGAGGTGAGTATAATTTAAGTGACTATAAGATGTTCATAGGTTATAGACCTTCTTGTGGTCATATAATTTGATTATCAAAGTTTTTATCTTAAAATAAGGTTATATCTCTTTTAGTTTGTTTCTTCTTATTGTAAGTTTTATCTTTCTTCTTTGTATTGTTTTTATCTATTTATCATCTTCATCTCAGTGTTTTGTTTCTTACATTATGAGTTCTCTTTATTTATATCATTTTTTTAAAAAAAGTTAAAGAAAAATATGAAAAAATAGAAAAATGTAAAATAAAAAAAAACAGAAAAATATATATACAAAACTAAAAAAAAGTACAAAAATGAAATAAAGAAAAATTGTGTTTGACTAATAATATTTAATATTCTTATTTCTAGTTCTTGTTCCAATTTCTCGAGTTCTTTTTGTATGTATCTAATTTGAGTTGTTTTTTTGTTCTTTAATTGTTATATTTTACAAGAATTGTGCTAGCTTTTGGTGGAGTTTGATAAATCTTCTACAAAACTTCTAAGAAGACTAAGAGTTGAAAAAAAATAAAAGACTATTCTTCTAAAAACAAGACAATCAAGAGTGACACGCTAAGGTAGAGTATCATTTTTTTAGGTAAAACATGTGAGAAAATGTGTGCAGAACTTATTTTTCTAAAAAGTTTTTCTTGTAGCATTCAAAATCACAAATAGAGATGATGCATCAAGTGGTGAAAATGCACATAATATAAAGTTCACATTAAAATCCATGCAACAACAATTTGAACATTTCACTTTTGACATTTTAGAGAAGTAAAGGATATGATGGATGACCAAAAAGATATTATTGCAAATATGCAAAGGAAACAATCAAATAAAGATCCTAATTCTAAAGGACATGGTAGGATAAACCAAAATGGTAGGGATGGTTTTAAGTCTAAGAATGAAGATGAAGGTAAAACTGATGAGCAATATGAATCAAAAGTTGAAGTAGGCAGAAATAGATGTAGAAGTGATAGGTATAAGAGGAGTGATAGATGAGTTTCAACAAAAAAAAAGGAGAGATAGAAACCTCAATAATATTAAAATGAAGACACCTTTGTTCTAAGGTACAAATGACCCTAAAATATTTTTAAAGCAAAAAAAGATATAATTAATTTTTTATTTTGATAAATATTCTAAAATAAAGAAGACGAATTGAGGCATTGTATTTTAGTTATGTTTATTATTAACTTATTTGTATCACAAATAAAGTGAAAACAACAACAACAATAATACAATGTAATATAATGAACTTCTTATTATTAGGAGTCCATGTTTCATTTGTCCACCACTACATTTATCACTTTTAGTAACATTTATTAAATATAAAATGTTATTAATAATATTTTGCAACATGACTCATATACAACATTTGCTAAAATGTTACAAAAAAATAATAATATGTAACATTTTTTTTATATTTTCATAATATTTTTTAAATAATACTAAGTCATATATGTTGTAGTGATTTGTTCAACTAAAACTCATAGTGTTTCTATAAGAAAACAATTTATTTTGTGCTAATTATATGTCATTACTGATAAATTAATCGTACTCAATCTTTTAGGATCTATAGAAGTGATTTAGATATTTTTGAATAAAATAATATTAATTTATTTAGTATTGAGTGCATGCATTAAGAGGAAGCCAAAACACCATAAAAATTATCAAAACACCCTTAGATTTCAAAAGTCACGCAAAATAATAGCTTTTGCTTTATTTTCTACATGATGTTGAACTTTAACAAAATGGAAAGAACATTTCTTTATACTAGAAAGACAAAGCTTTTTGTATGACTTGTTTTTGAAAAGTCAAATTTCATTTTTCTTTCTAAAGTGATGCCTACTACTAGGCTTGGGAAAGGATTTTATATTTTACCTTTTCACTCACTTTTTCACTAAGTATAAAAGTCATCCTTAAATATTTCTCACTCATTTGAATCCTAGTAGTGTAACACTTCCTAAATTTTTCTTTTCCTCTCTTCTTCCCCTCTTTTGGCTAAGTCATTCTTCTCAATCCTTGCTTTTTATTTAATTTTTTTTCACACATTAACCAAGTGTTTGAAGACATTAGTACCCAATATATTTTTTGATATCCTATTAATTCAAGCATTTTCTTCATCTTCTTAAAAATTCAAAGAGCAAAAATGTAAGTTGTCCTCTTATTTTCTATATACTTGATTAAACCAACACCTTGTTATTCCTCCCTTTTTTTCAAGACACCTTTTGAAAAAAAACTTTTATATTTAGGTTTCTTTTTTGTTCTTGGAGGAATAGTTAAAAGAACAAGCTCAAAGCTTTCCAAAGAGGCTTCAAGAGATAAGGAGAAATAAACACACAAGTTTCTGAAGCATAATGGATTTGTGTGTTTTTGGTTTGTGGAGGAAACTACAAGGCTAGGATTTTTTTCGTTTCCCTTATATAATGTGTGTATTTTATGTATTTGATGCTTAAAAGATGATTTTTTAGCTTGAATAACTTAAATATGGCTTGGAGAATGCATGATATGATTTAGCCTCTTTTATGTATGCTTGTTAATTGGTTTGAAAAAATATGTTAAAGCATGAATCTTGATGTTTTCCACCTTTTGATTGTGGATTTTTTTGTAATAGTGCATTAAAAATAGATTATTGATACTTGGCTTGATGAAAAAATAACAATTGATACTTGGTTTGATGAGAAAATGGAACCTTGAAGACTAAGGGGGATTTAGTCAAGTTGTCCAAGAGTGAAAAGCTTGGTAAAATCTATTTTTAAGACGAATCCTTAAGTAAATAATTTGAAAAAATAAGACTAGTAAAACTACTAATAAAAAAGACCAAGTTACAATTATAAAAATTTATTAAGGCACCAAAATAGATCCTGACGGTTCGGACTATCCTAAATAAAAGTAAAAAGAATATTTTAACATGATTAAGGAATTATTGATTTAAGTTTATAAACTTAGTTAAGAGATCCATGGATATATAATGCTATTTGAAAAATGTTTGATGGCTAAAGTAAAAAAAAATTAGGGAAAATTTGAAACTATGTAAAATCAAACAAATTAATACATATATTCTTAAATTTTAGTTTAAATACTTCATATAAGTTATTAAGTTGCAATGAAGATAAAGTTAAGTGAAAGGTAGAAGCTTCAAGGGTAAATAAGTAATTTCACACATGAAAATTAGAAAAATAGAACAAGTCTAGAGAAAAATATAAAACTTAAAATGATTAATTAAGTTAAGAAAAAATTTAAGAAAAAATTAAATGTATAATTCTAGAATTTATAAGAAAAATATTCATTTCAAAATTAATTATTGAAAATACAAGTTATATGGCAAGAGGTTAAAGATAACTTACTAGGTGAGAAAATTTCATAATTAAATGAGTGTACATAAAGCATAGAAAATATTTTATTTCATAAGACTTTTCTATTCTTTATAAGACTAAAGTAGAGTTTAGCTCAATTGATTGAATAGAGTGTGAATGTTGCAAACTTTTTGATACTATCTTTACTTCTTATGAAAAAATAAAAAATATAAAGTAAATGCCAAATTAATTTAACTAATATATTTAAATATTTAATTAAGGTCTTCATATCTTAATTTGAAAATTAAGAGTTAAGTTAATGTTAAACATAATTAACAAAGACTAATTAGGGATTAATTGGATATTTTGACTAATGACAAATAATTAGTAAGATTTATTTTGATAATTATTTAATTATTTTCAAGATTAACACTTGGAGTCAATATTAACTCAAGTTGATCAAAGTTTACTAGTTGACCAAAGTAAATTGAGGTGACCTTTTCAATTAAGCTATTAATTACTAGTTTAAGTTTAATCAAAATAACTTTTTTTATCTTTATAATAATCACTATTTGGAGTTAAAATTAATATTAATTAGCACATCCTTATTTGATTTAATTATTTTAACTTAGTTAGTTATTATATGTTTCCACAATTTACATAAGATTTTCTTAAGTCATTGAGACTTATATAAGATATTTAACGTAAAGGTTATTTGAGTCATTATTGTAAATTATTCTAATTTACATATATTTATGCACATTTGTTACCATATATTATCAAGGGAACAACACCCCAAGAGTGGGTGAGAGTGGGAGGTGGATATCATTGAAGACCTTAGAGATATTTGGATACATAATACCACAAGTGACTAGGAAGTTGCATCTTCTATCATGGTAACCCAACCACCCCGACATGAATGATCTAGACATAATTTTTTCATACTCGGGATCAATTACAATGTGTTAGCCTAAATAGAACATTTGACACATAACACCAAATATGCATATGCGATAGTATCAATATTGAAATAACTATGTTAAGTAACATTACTAGTAGGATCACTCACCTGTTTAAGTTTTTACGAATACATATTAGTGCATATTGTCATTATTGATATTCATTGTAATTGTTGTGTTCTATGTATTATGTATTTGGTGTGATAGTTGTCATGTTTTCCTACTATACTTCCTTATGCTCTTTTTTACGATGCTTCTCAATCTATGATTGGATGTCGTGACACAACTTGCATCCTAATACTTTCAAGAATAAGTATTATGATGACGATAATAAAGAATATAGGGTATGGCATGTTGACCTCAAGGGTTAACTTGTCATATGTGAGATTAACCTTACCTTCATTTATTGGCTAGCTAATTGTGTCATATATATGTTCTACGTTTGATTGACCTTAGAATTTATGTTACCCTTGGAGTTGGTAGATCCTATTTTGCACTCTAAGAGGGATTTATTATCTCACAAGAATGTGGTCCATCTCTTGAGGATTATGATTTATAGGGTTTAGGTTAGTTTGGATGACCATTTAAGAAGAGTTGAATTTAATTTTGCATGTGTCTTTAGGAGTATGTTTTAATGTCTTATTTTATTTTGGGGATCTTTGTAAGGCCATATGCATATATTATCTGCTTTAGGGTTTGATATTGGTTTTTATATTATTTTGTTTGTGTCTTGTACTTTATGTTATCATCACAATTTGGTGTAAGCTTGTGAACAATAACTACATTATTATATACTATTATTTTGTATCACAGGATTTGCCTCATTAGTATTTTCGTTTAATCATTTTCAAAGAGATATATGTTCAATTTTTTTTTAAAAAAGTATACACATTTTCTTAATAAATATTGATCTATGCTTTCCATAAGTCTAATAATAATGAGTTTTAAGTCAATGTATCACATAAGGTATTGCAAAATTAGTTGCGATTGAGTTTATGAATTATAATTTTGTTTTAAGGATAAACTAATTTTGAATATAAGGAAAAATGGTAAAGGATACATGAAAACGTGGAGGAAAATCAAGATTTTAATAAGAAAAATGGTTTATTCATAATAAGTACTATACAAACCTCAATAAAAAAAATTGCAAAGGCTTACATAATGATATAAAAGTATAGAGGAATATTATCAAAGAATGAGATAAGGAAATAATAACAATGACTTTGAATGGGCTAAATAGAGAAATAACACATATAATGTGGAATGTAGAGTTATAAAAAAAAGTTGACATGACCTACATAGGGTAGGCTTAAAAAAGCCAGTAAAGCTAACAAGTTTTATAGAGCCTTATGGAGTAGGTCCAACCTGTGGGCTTTAAATTTTAACAATTTGACATATTTTTTAAATAATTAACTTGATTCACAAGGAAGGCGAACCTACTATATTGATTTCTTATGGACTACCTAAATCATTTTAATTATTTTGATAAATAATTAAATAATATAAATTAACAAGAAATCAAGAATTTAATAAAAATCCAATTTCAAAAAAAAAATTGAGATGATATACATAATTTTTTCTTTTATTTATTTTTACTACACAAGTTATAAATCATTTCATTTTTCTTTTTTTTTTCGATTTCCTGTCCTAAATCAGACGTACCATTAATTGACAAGGCTTTTATTGTCTTCGTAGAGGTTTCCAAGTGTCTTGTACCTTCATTCCAACGACAAAAAATAATTGATGTGATCATTAACTACTACGTAGAAAAATAATTAGTTTAATTAGTTATATGTTTGTTACTTCTCATTATATGTCATATATTGCTATAATAAGGAAACAAAAAGAAAAAGGGTTTAAAACTATTTCTTAGGATATTTTTATCAATAAGCAATGATATGATTACTAATTACCAGCAGAACAATTGTAAATTAAATATAAACAAATAATTATAAATTAAATATAAAAATAATATTAAATTAAGTTTTCTCTTTTTATTATATGTCATATTATTATAATAAAGTTTGGATTTTTGTGAATAGCATAATTACATGATTATCAACAATGTGTGGAACAAATTGAATAATCATAATAACTTATTGGTTTGCTATTTTGAAATCCACAAGCTATAAATGTCAATGTTTCTCCATTTTCATTTATTATGTCATTTTTACACAACATTTTCAAGAAAAAGCTAGCTTCTCTTGGTGCGTGCTACATTAGTTCACTCTTTAGCCATTGTGATAAAATAATTATTATCATTGTGTTGATGTTAGCTAAACTCCCTTTAGCCTTATCCTTAACCCCACTATTTAGAGACTATGTAGGATGAGGGTTTTTCAACCCCCTTATTAAATGGGTAAAAAAATAAGATTATTATAATAAGTGAGGTAGATTAACCCGTCTAAGGTTAATTTGTCAACTCTAATATGGTCGAGTAGCTACATTTTGTGGAGTTAAAAGACATTTTGCACATGGTAATAAAGAGGAAGAAATAACTAAAGTATAAAAAAAGTATGAAAGTACAATTTAAGTTCTAGTTCCTTTTTCAAACAAAGTTGGAAGAAGGAAGAAAAGATTGTTCCAAAAAGAACCTCGAAAAGCAAAGAGGAAACTTCAAAAATAAAGATAAATCTAATTATTAGGTATATAGAAATAATGATATTAAATATTTCAAGCGTTGGAGAACATTTCATATTCCATCATAATGTCCTAAAGAGAGTCATGATTATGCATGACAATAAAGTAATGACTAAAAATATTGTGATGAGTTCATTTTTCACTTAAAGATGCAAGAATCTATAGGATTGAATAAGAAACTAAAAGAGAAGAACCTATAACTTGTTACATGTTTTGAACTCCCAAATTAAAAATAATGGTATGGAGAACAAAAGGAAACATATTTTGTACTTATTGCCTTATAAATAACATTTAATTATCACAAAAATGGGCATAATATCTTCCAAGAAATTAACAAAATTACTTTAATATGCACAACCTGATATGATTAGCATACAAAACTTCTTATGCACCATGGTGTCACCTAAAGCTTTCAAACCATAATGAATAAGAAATATAACAAAAAATAAATAAATACAATGTACAAATTGATGCCACAAAAAATTTCAACACCAATATGAAACTAGAAAAAAAAATTGACACAAGTAAAACTAAAATACATCGTATTAGAGATTGTTTTGATAAATTTCTCCATAAACACTTAAAACAGAGAAAAAAAATAAAAAATAAAATAAGTTTTTTCATACACTAAAATTAGCTTATGTATAAGATAATTTGTAAAAATTCTCTTATAAGGTAGATTTTAGCTTATAAGAAAACTTATTTTTTTTATTTTTTCTTTTATAAGTACATATGAAAAAATTTATTCAAACATGCCTTAATCACAAATCACATTAATAATAATATACTAATAGGTATAATTATCATTAGTGCCATATTAAACACAAATAAATTAATTTTCACAATTTTGTATAACTGTTATGATAATGAGATGATAATTATTCAAAATATTAATAATTATACTTGTAAGAAAAATTAAACAAAAGCATTCAAAATGAAATATGTCAAGAAGCATTAAAAAGACAATTGTTTGAATCACATAACCCTATAAAATTAATTTATTAAACAAAATACCCAAAGAGTACAATGCACTGTAGTTTAATTAATAATGTTAAAAAAAAATACAAAAAATTGTTAGACCTAGAAGCTGAGAGTGTGATATTAAAAAATACAAAATACTCTGTATTTTAGAGCGTTAAAAAAATACTTCTGTTTCATGGGTATCCGTTGATTCTCGACGGACGGAGATTAGTTTTTGCTTTTGCTGGTTGATACCTTGATTAAAAAAAAAAGAAAAATCACATAAAAATACAAAATAATATTTTAAAATTATTTTTCCCAAGAATTAACGGAAGTAGGAATAAAATGGGCCTAAATGCGCCTACACTCTCCTCGTTCTACCATTCAGCGTCAATAAAGAATAGAAATCAATCCTGAAAACTGGTCGGCGAAGTTGCAAATTCTACTCGCAAAGTTCTCCAAAAAAACCAGCATATTCTTGACCAATTTTTTAGGCGCAGACTTGCAACTTGAAAATAAGTACAAGCCCACTTTCAATTGCTTGAATTGATTATTATTTTGTGAGAATTATGGAGTCAAGATTGATGGTGCAAAAATAAGTCTAAAATTGAAATTCACGAAATTCTCTCAAATGGTTTCAATCTTTTAAGAAGAAAATTTATAGATTATATTATCTAGAAAGAACGATAAAAAGCACTGAAATGTAAAAATAACATTAAAATAATATATTAAAAATAGATGATAACTGTCAAAATAATTTTTTTTAAACAGGGTTAAAAATAAATTAGTTAATTAAAAATTAAGAATAATATTAAAATAAAAAGTTATTGTTTATAATATATTAAAAATTAAAATAAATTATGTGCAATTATCTTATTTATAGAAATTAATAAATACATTAGTTAATTAAATTACACACATAAAAATAATTTAATTATCTATATTTAAAATATTTTTATTATTTTAATTAATATTGTTTATTTTTGATAATCCTATTAAGACTAAACTAACTCATGTTAATAATAAAAATTTAAAAAATACTAAAAACATATCAGATATAAAAATGATAAAAAATTATAAAAACTAAGACAGAGTTATATTTATAGAAACTTGAATCATATTTAAGAAAAAAAAAATTAGAATTTCATCATAATTCTTTTGAAAGTCAGACTACACCAAAATCCCGTCTATCGTTTGGTTCGTATAATCCTTGAAATCGGATAGTAAAAAAATCAGCTAAAACTGTGAAAATCGAACAAAATCAATGATTCCCTAGTTTTGACCAGTTCTAAAAAAATTGCTTGCAAGGCAAGCCTTGGCCTTCTCCAACCTAGCTAGTTCGAGGGCACCTTGATCTAAGGAACTTTGGCATTTTCTGCTATAATCCAGTCCCAACACTCATGTTCTTTGTATCCTTCCCAGACTCAACACAAAGCTTCAGTCTATACTGTTTGCTCCTTCTTCTGTGTGATATGCATTCGTGCTAACGAAGACATGAAGGATGACCTGTGAGTTTGCGACTTTGTGTAAAAATAGACACCTGAAAAGTAATTACAATCACATAAGGGACAATTAAATATCATATGATATTATATTTTTTACTTTTATATTGTTAAAGTTAAATATTGTATAATTTTATAAGATGCGTCCAAAAGTCCATCACAGCTTTATTTTCAACTTCTATATTATTAGAGTTAAATATTATATCATATATGGTTATATTTTATGTGTTGTTCTGGATGTTATACGGTATATGTACTGATATTTTTAAGCAATGTTCTTTTAAGGTTATAAAAAAACGAATATCATATTATTTTTTATTTTAAATTGTTAACACATCATATTTGTTGAGAATATGCATCTTCAATGTCGCAGTTTGATTTAAATAAGTTAATTGCTTTTTTTTAATTAGTTAGAAGAATATGTTCGGTAAATGGATAAGTTAATTTTTTATTTTATTTTTTTATGATGAGTTGCATTTTCTAAAATTATGGAATATGATTTTTTATTCTGCTAAGAGTTGTAGTTCCTAAAAAATATAACATGATATTTTATTCTATTATGAGGTGTAGTTCCTAAAATTAAGTAATATAATTTTTTATTATATTATTTCAATGTATTTAAATATTAATATCAATTACTTCTAATGAAAATTATGATTACATATTCAACACAATCTCTCATTTATTTGCTTTCATTCTTTGTTAATTTTAATTATTCACTATTAAAAACTAATAATTGGTATTAGAGTCCATTTCTTATGGGATATCTAGATTGGAAGCAAACACAAGCTTTTCCCAAGTAACTCCTCCTATCTCTCATGGGGGGAACTATGACCTTTGGGTCATGAGAATCGAATCCTACTTGGAGGCCTTGGATTTGTGGGAAGCTATGGAAGAGGATTATGAAGTGCCTCTGCTGCATGACAATCCCACCTAGCCTAGATAAAGAATCACAAGGAGAGAAAAACCAAAAAGGCAAAGGCAAAGTCATGCCTATTTGTTGTTGTTTCTCATACTATCTTTACTAGAATCATGATCCTCAAATCCTAAAATCAATTTGAGACTATTTGAAGGAAGAGTATGAGTGGGTTTGAGGCATTCACGTGCTAAACTTGATGAGAGAATTTGAACTGCAAAAAATAAAAGAGTCTGAGATAATTAAAGGGTACTCATACAAATTGTTGAGCATTGCTAACCAAATTAAATTGTTGGGCACTAATTTTGCTTATTCTAGAATTTTTGAAAAAATTCTGGTTACAATGTGCGAGAGATACGAAACACCAATAACATCCTTGAAAAACACAAAGGATTTGTCCAAGATCACTTTGGCATAAGTCATACATGTCTTGCAAGCCCAAGAGCAATGAAGACTTATGAGATAAGATCGCACGATTGAAGGTGCTTTATGAGCCAATAGCCAAGAAACTAGTACAAGCAAAAGGAAAAGCTACAAGAAAACCTAGACAGCAAACAGGGAAAACACTACAAATAATTACAACAAAATAAGGGTAAAAAAAATTGTCCACCTTGTAAACATTGTGGTAGAATGGGTCACCCTTTATTTAGATGTTGGAAAAGACCATATGCAAAATGTAGCAAATGCAATCAAATATGTCATGAAGTTGTAATTTGCAAAGCTAATATTCAATGAGCTGCAATTGAGGCAAAAAATGCATAAGAAAAGGAGGAAGACCAGCTCTTTGTTGCAACATGTTTTTCCAACAACAATACATGTGAATCTTGGTTGATTGATAGTCATTGCACTAACCACATGACTTATGACAAGGAATTGTTCAAACAATTGGAGAGCATAAAAGTCAAATGGGTCAAAATTGGAAATGTGAACACATCCCAATAAAAGACAAGGGAACAATAACTATAACAAGTTACTTAGGTACAAACATCCTCATTGATGTTTTATATGTACCTGGAATCGATCAGAATTTGCTTAGATGTTGGATAGTTACTTGAGAAAGGGTTCAATGTTGTTTTCGAAGATAATATATGCATACTCAAGGACTTACCAAGCCAAGAAATGTTCAAAGTCAAAATAAAGAAAAAGGGTTTTTCACCTGATCCAATGAAAGAGGAGCAGACTGCTTTTCCAGTCACAACAAACTCAATTGATCTTAGGCATAAAAGGCTAGGTCATTTCCAACATTCGAGAATAAGCTACATGTTGAAAAATCAACTTGTTCGTGGAGCTCCTTCCTTATCAGAAAAGCTAGTTGAATGTGAAGCTTGTCAATTTGGGAAGCAAACAAGAAAGTCATTCCCTGAAAGTAGTTGGAGGTCGAGCCAAAAGCTCCAACTTATTCACACTAATCTTGCAAGACCACAAAGAACTTCATCACTAAATGAAAGTCTTTATTATATTATTTTTATTGATGACTTAACCAGAATGTAGTGGGTTTATTTTCTTAAATACAAATCAGAAGTAGCTGTGATGTTTTGGAAATTCAAAGCCAATGTTGAAAATCAAAACAATTCCTAAATTCAAATTCTTAGATCAAATAATAGAAAATAGTATGTAGCTAATCAATTTCAATAATTTTGTGATGAAGCATGGATCGAACATCAATTGACTACCCCTTTACTCTCCTAACAAAATGGAGTGAGTGAAAGAAAAAATGTATCAATCATGCTTCAACAAAAGGAATTACCAAAGAAGTTATGGGTTGAAGCTTGGTTGTTTTCATGGAAAATAGACTTTCTGCACGAGATTTTCAAAATCAAAATCCTTTCAAGGCTTGGTTTGATTTTAATCCTTCTCTGAATTTTTTAAAATATTTGGTTGCTTGTGCTACTCACATGTACCACAAGTTAAGCATGACAAGCTAGACAAAAAGACTGAACCTGGAGTATTTGTTGGCTACAACACAGACATTAAAGCTGATAGGATTTTTTAGCTTCAAATTGGAAATTTTCTCATAAGTAGAGATATGCACTTTATGGAAGATGAAAATTAGTGTTGGAGTGACTCAAAGAAAAACTAGAATATTGAATTAGAGCTTGAAGATACAATAGATCGTCCACCAATTCATGGTACAAGGTTGCTTTCTGATATCTATCAAAGAAACAAAATAGCATTATGCAATATATCTGTGTGAGAACTAGCCAATTTTGAAGAAGTTGCTATTGAGAAGAAATGATTAGCTATAATGTTGGAGGAGCTATCCATGATCAAGAAAAATCAAACTTAGGAGTTGGTTTGAAGACCACATGATAGAAAATTCATTAGGTTGAAAATGAGTGTTTAGAACAAAATTCAACCCTAATGGCTCTATAAACAAGCACAAAGCAAGGCTTGTTTAGAACATTTTTGCTCTAGTAGCAAGACACAACATAATAAGACTACTACTTACCATTGTATCACAAAAAGGGTGGCAAGTGTTCCATATGGATGTCAAGTCAACCTTCCTTAATGATTTTCTACAAGAGGAGATTTATGTTGAGCAACCAAAAGGTTTCATGATCAATGGCCAAGAAGACAAAGTTTACTTGCTAAAAGAGCTCTATACGACTTAAAACAATCCCCAAGAGTGTGGTACACCAAAATTAATGACAATTTGCTGCCTTGGGTTTTCAAAAAAGCCTATCTGAAGCTACACTTAATTAAAGTGTGTTGGTCCTAATATTTTAATCATTTCTTTGTATGTTGATGATCTTTTAATATTAGGAAGAAACCTAGCTCTAACTGAAAAACTTAAGCAAGAAATGAAGGATGTCTTTGAAATGATTGATCTTGGTCTTATGACATATTTTTTTGGCATGGAGATCACTTAAAAGAAGAATGAGATTTTTTTTTGTTAGGGAAAATATGCAAAGGAAATCCTTAAAAAATTTCAACTTGATAAATGCAAAGTGATGAATACTCCTATGAATCAAAAGGAGGCTCATCAAGGAGGATGGAGTTGATAAATTTGATGAAACTCATTTCAAAAGCTTGATTGGATGTCTAATGTACCTTACATCTACAAGATCTAACATCTTATTCCTAGTTAGCTTGCTATCAAGATTCATGCATTGTGTTAGTGAACTGCACTTGAAGGCAACAAGAGAAATGTCAATTATGGAGTCAAGTATTGCAAGGTACAAGACTTTAAATTATCAAGATTTTCTAGTAGTGATTTGGCAAGTAGCTTGGATGATACAAAGAATACTTCAGGATACTATTTCAATGAGTTTAAGAGTATTTTCTTGATGTTCAAAGAAGCAAGAGGTTGTAGCTCATTCAACTGCAAAAGCTGAGTTTGTAGCTACAATAGTAGTTGTAGCAAATTTGGGACTAAAGCAAAAAAAATTTGTTGATAATCAAATAATCATTTCAATCTCATATAATTCTATGTTTTATAGGAAGACCAAACACTTTAATGTGAAGTTACTTTACTTAAGAGAAGTGCAAGAAAATGGTGATATAAGTTTGATTTACTGTAAAACCGAATATCAAGCTGCTGATATGCTTACAAAGTTCTTTTCACTTAGCAGGTTTGAATTTCTAAGAAAGAAGTTAGGAATTTGTAGCCTCCAAAGCAAAGAGGAGTTTTGAGAATGTGTCTCTTCGATGTAGTAGTTTAATTTAAATAAGTAATTAGTTTTTTAATTAGTTTGAAAAATTTGTTTTGTTGCAATTATTGGATAAATTAGTTTCTGATTTTATTTTTTCCATCATGAATTGGAGTTTCCTTATTCTGTTATGAGTTGCAATTCTTAATCTCGGGTAATTTTCTTTATCGAAAAAAAAAACCAACAATATTAATAATTAATTATTTAATTATACCAATTTAAGTATTATTTTACTATTAAACCTTAACTAGTTTAATACTCAATTCAATTTTAAAAACATTAGATTTTACAATAGTTTTATGTGAATATGCAAGTTGACTTTTTTCTCTTTGTTTATTGTTTTCTAGTGGAAAATTAGTCTATGGTACCTTAATCTCATCCCTTTCCTCTCCAACAAGTGAAACTAAAATGGTTTTGTACATTTTTTATAAGAGCCAAAAAAATCCAACATATTTAATATAAGTGGGTATAAAAATAACCCAATCCATTTTAGTCCACATTTAAATAGATCGAAGTGAATTTACTTACGTACTAAATACACCACATATTTATCTAGTTTGTGTATCACTTAAGTCGTAGACTAATGAACTAATCCTTAGGCCTGATAATAATATATACAGAAAAGTTAGTATTCAGCGTTGCAATGATATTTGTGGGACAATAATTTTGGGTAATTAAAACATGATAAAATAATTTTAATCAGCAATGATATAAAAGTATGAGCCTTGATTTAAGGTGGTGGCTATCAATCTCAACCGTATGACCACAGATTTGACATGACAATTGCCTCAATTTATCTTTATCCATTCCATTCGCGAATGACCCAAACCAGTGCATCTTTTTTTCTACTATCTGAACACGACTATAGCGAAATCCTAAACACGTTTTAGACTCTGGTTATCCAAACAGTCCAAAGCTTTGGCATTGATAGTCCGATTCTGGTATCTTGCGGCTGTAGCGGGGCACAGCCGGGTCAAATTATGAGTGTTAAGGTTGCAAGTCGCAACAGATTGTGACAACGTTGAACCATCAAACAAAAGCAAGTGTTAACCGTGGGCCGCTACTTTCACACTTCAATTGGTCCCACGGGCCAAATTAGACTACTGTTAATGCCAACTGTACCCGTTTCCGTGTCCACATCGTAGCCACGTGCGTTAATTTTCCCAGCCCCCAAATATTAAAATGCTAAGTATTCTTCATCCACATCCACTCATTTCTCACTCAGACACAATTTCACAACTTCCAATTCACATACCACACTTCGCAACTCAACTGAGCCGAAATCAAACCAACGCAAATTAACATCTATCGACAAATGAACATTCTCGGAGAATCATTGGACGAGTCCAGCAATGGGTGCTACTCTTGTTCGTCGCCGAACACTTCTCACTCGGACGAGGAACTGCACACGTTAGCATCGGCGCAGCCGAAGAAGCGTGCGGGGCGTCGAATCTTCAAGGAGACCAGGCACCCCGTGTACCGAGGAGTGCGACGGAGGAACAACAACAAGTGGGTCTGTGAGGTGCGTGTTCCCAACGACAAGTCCACCAGGATTTGGCTCGGAACGTACCCGACGCCTGAGATGGCCGCACGTGCGCACGACGTCGCCGCGCTTGCGCTTCGTGGCAAGTCGGCTTGCCTCAACTTCGCCGACTCTGCGTGGCGGTTGCCTCTGCCTGCGTCCACCAATGCAAAGGAGATACGGCGAATGGCGGCGGAGGCTGCTGCGGCATTTGCGGCGGAGGACAGCTGCGGCGAGCAGCGGAATGTGAATGCCGTAATTGATTGCGAAGTTAGCAGCAGTGACGTCAGCGTTGAGGAAGATTCCAATAACAGCAAAGCTTTGCGGGGGTTTTGTTATCTGGATGAAATTACAATGCCAGATTCATCGGGTTATGAAGACAATGACATGCATGAGTGGCTTCAGAGTATGGCGAATGAGCCTTTGCGATCCCCTACTTTTGTAACGTATGTTAGGGAGTGGAACTTTGTGGAGGACGATGCTGAGGTGTCCTTGTGGAGCTTCACCATTTGAGCCACATGCAATTCAGGCTTAGGCTTTTAGGTGTTTACTTTTCTTTGTCTTCTTTTCGTTTTTGATTTTTGTTCATAATTAGGAACGGAGTACCAAGTGTACCGAGACCCAGACGATAAGGATCTAGGAAGGTAGTAAAAGTGTAAACATTGTAACTTTACCCATTCAGTTGTTTTGGTTATTCTCATCAATTGTGTAAAACAAATTCGATAATGATTTTTAGAAATTTTACTTTTCTAAACATTTTAATAATTTTGATTTTTTTTATCAAATCATATTACTTTATTTATATTTTTTTATCTTTTTTCTACTATGTGTGTTAAATAAATTTTGGACGTACAAAAATCATTTTCAAAGAAACTCACGTTTTACAATCCTCCAAGGATTAAAAAGGAAAAGAAAAGATACATATAGTATTGTTAAATGCAAGCTAAGTGCATGATTCGTCATAAACAAAATCCAAATTATGCACTCAATAATTAATATGTTCTATGTTGTATGAAACAAAAACTTTGTCATACATGAAACAAGTTTATTAAGTAAATGAGGGCATTAGATAAGTAACACGTGATAAAACTACACCACCTCTATTACGAATTTTTCTATGTAAATAAAGACATTAGATATCTTCAAAGCTATACTGATATAGCTCGAAATTAGGTCAAATTTCTAAAATCTCATGCTCTTCCTTCAATGTTTTGTTTCACACTCCAAAGTTCTATATCTACCTTTGGTAAGAGAGAAATAGAAAGAAAAAAATAGAAATTGAAAAAAAAAAGAAGAAGAAAATAACGGTTTTATGTGATAGAAAAAAAGGAATATATATATATATATAATTGAAATGTAAAAGATTAAGGTTAATACACATGTACGAGAAATACAACTATAACAGTGGATGTAGCATTAGCCTCGACATGCACGAATGTAATAAGTGTTGGCCAACTAGTATTAAATTATTTTTTATTTTTTTATACTTTTCCTAATTAATTATTTTTGTACAAAATTTATTTTTCAATATAAACATCTACTAAGTTGACAATATTATTTGCCATGCTCTTCAAGGTACGCCTTCCTAAACAAAGTAATGTCTATGGCTTGCTCCTTCATGGTGGGCATAACGGGGCCTACATTATTTTCGTTGATGTTTTCATTTTTTTTTTTTGTCTTTTTGCTAATCAATAAATTTTGTAAAAAATCTTTCTTAATGAGCATCACGGGGCCTACATTATTTTTAGTTTGAGTGCTAAAATTAAAATTTGAAACCCTTTCACACCTCCCTCTTTTCTCAATGGTGAGCTTCCGATACAAATCCAAGTCTTCCTACTTGACAATCCCAAAGGTGATGAGATGCTACAAGAAAATGTTCACATCAAGGGTCTTCATGTTCTGGACTCCGCCAAGCTCTTCAAGGATCGCCTCCTTCATAGTGTGCATCACCAGCAGCCTCGACATTCTGATGACCAAGTCCACCACCATAGGAATCAGCGACTCCAAAACATAGATGCAGGTCAACCCAAGTGTTATTCCCCTTTTCTCCCATCTCTTGTTCACAAGGAACATCTTGGAAATCGCTTTGAGCACGAAATTTGTCATCTTCATGGTGGAGGAGAGCGCCATTGTGGCGCTTGTCGAAGTTGCAAAGGGAGGACTTGGTGGCTTGAAGGCCGTGGGTGTGAGTGAATATTGTGCTTGAGGGCTGCGAATTTGTTGAGGAGGTGTTGTTCAAGGGAGGATAAATGGTTGGAGAACTCCTTCTAGAGGAGGGTGCAACTGGTCATGAGAGAAGAAATTAGCATCGACTCGACTAATTAATTGGGACATTTTTTTGAAAAAATAAATAGTAATGTAAGTTTTTCTGAACATTGACGGATGGATGCATATTAGTATTGGCCTTTTTTATCAACTCAATCACATTAATATCAATTAGTTTTTAAATAATGTTAATATGCATTTTTGTTGTGGTAAATCTCTCTCTTATTGCATCATACAATATTTAGAGAAGATTCAAATCTTACACTTTTATATATTATATAATTTTTTAATTATAATATACCAACTCTAAACATTTTAGCTCTTATACAACACGTATAAACTCACATAATATCAAAAGATCACTTGTTATGATATATATATATATATATATATATATATAAACTCATTTCCCCAGCTAGATCCCTCCTTCTTTTTGGTTTCTCCATTAATTAGGTTCACCTCCCTATATTTAGATTTTAATACCTTACACTATAATAAGTCTTTTTCCAATAACAATTTCCACCTACACTTCCCTGTTAATACCAAATCGAAAGATTCTAATTTTTTTATCCCAAGGTTCCTTTTTATTGAAATGACATGTTCTATGTTACCTCATCCAAGCTAATTTTCTCCTTTCTTTTTCTCAAGAAGGAATTTGAGGAGGGTCAACATGGGTCAACCCTTCCCTCATATTTTATTTTATAATAAAAATTATACGTAGACTTTAATATATATATATATATATAAATAATATGTGTTTCTCTCCTTTCTTTTTCCAATTAGATATCTTTAATATTTTTTTCTTTATCTACATTTTACATACTATTCCTGTTATTAATAAAAAAAATCTCTTAACCATCTCAAGCTATTATTTTTTATCTTTAATTTGTCTATATAATTAATTTTTTTAATCATTTATATCTTTTAATTCACTTTTTTTTATTTTTATTTCTAAACTGAATATTGGACTAGTCAGCCACTCGAGTATTATTAGGATCGACCAACTATAACTTGGTCAACTGTTGAGCGGCCAATCAAGATGGTCAACTTTAAAGCATTTTCGTTTACGCACGATGCTTTTGGGGCTGTGGACCAACCAACTGCCCGTATATCACTAAGACCAACCAATTATAACTTAACAAGACAATTGACAGTAGGAGATGACGATACTGTAGATCGGCCAACCAACCGAGTTACCAAGTCGATCGACTATAACATAACGAGGCTCTTG
This sequence comes from Mucuna pruriens, assembly GCA_025330945.1. Taxonomy (NCBI): domain Eukaryota; kingdom Viridiplantae; phylum Streptophyta; class Magnoliopsida; order Fabales; family Fabaceae; genus Mucuna; species Mucuna pruriens. Next base: position 1,034,807 of record JAENHJ010000069.1, on the reverse strand, counting down.
ACAACCCTTAAACAGTAGGGTCAACGGCTAACAGCATCGTTGATGTGAGTTGATCCAAAGCGTACCACAGAAGTTAGACGAAGTAGCAGCAAAAGTAAGGTATCAGTAACAAATCGTGTAATAGAGATGAAGGGACAATAAAGGGTATAAACGGAGTAGGAGAATTACCCAAAAAGAGGGCCACGAAGACACCACCGAGAGAGGCATTTAGAGTAAGAGTTAGGATTCATACCTATTAGTCATTAGTACAAACGTGGACATTGGCGTGCATCGTAGGACTGTTCAGAAAATTATTTCCGACAACCACTGCACTTAAAGGCAGAAAGGTAGCGACTGTCAGAGCTAACCAAGCTCTGGTAGCTGGGGTAAGAGGCAATGAGGGCGATGAGGAGGAGGCCTCAGAAAAACATGGTCCCGCATTCACCTGTAGATTTGTCGCCTACAGATCTAGTGCATGTTGATACCCGTTGCCTGCCTGCTCGCGTAGAGTTGCCTGCCCTAGCTTGCACTTAGCTGTTGTGCCTAGAGTCATCCTTGTTGCATGTAGGTCTACACCCACCGCACGCAAATTCACCACCTCTAGCAAATCCCCCCGCGCGTAGATTCGCAAAACGGAACGGAACAACCACAGCGCAAGCAAAGCCTAACAAATTTCGAGTGTGTCTCGTTAATTAACCACAACATAGATTAGCCCACAAATCCAGTCGGAAGGTGATTTGTATTAAGACATAATGCTACCAAAATATCAGATTCTTGACAATCAGCTTGTTCAGAAGTGGAAGGTTACAAAGCTGAGAGATGAATTGAAGAGAAGGAACCTAAGTACCAAAGGCTTGAAAGATGAGTTGGTTAAGTGTTATTAATACAGACACCATCCAAACGTCATTAAGATGAAGATCTCGTCCATGTTGGAAGAATGTCGCTGCTTGTGGAACACGTCTTGACTCGTTCAAAATTAGTTGTTTGTATTTTAAATAAACCTATTCCTCAAGAATAGGATTCTTAGTTGATTTGTTTTTCCGTAGAAATAGCCATGATATAGTCATGGATCCTTCTTTTTTACGCTTGGTTATATAAAGCCATTCATTCCATTGAATAAAATAAGCTTGAAAGCTACAATTAGTTTTGATATCATCTAATTTTAAACACTGGTATCAGAGCCCACACAAGGGCCTGATATTTAGCAAACACAAGAGAGAAAAGCTGAGTGAAACACATGGCTGACGGAAATAGCTTCCTCAATATTCCAAAGTTTGATGGAGACTATGACCACTGGTTCATGCTAAAGGAAAATTTGCTTAGGTCAAAAGAGTATTGGAACGTGGTGGAGCAAGGCTATGAAGAGCCTAAAAAACCGAAGTCACTCACAGGAGCAGAACGTCGAACCTTGGAGGAGCAAAAGTTGAATGACTTAAGAGCAAAGAACTATCTGTTTCAATCTATTGACAAGATAATTTTTAAAAAGATCACCAACAAAGCCACCTCCAAAGCACTCTAGGATTCGATGAAGCAAAAATATAAGGGGAATGCTCAAGTTCAATGAGCTCAACTCCAAAGGCTTCGCAGGGAATTTGAAGTTCTAGAAATGCAAAATGATGAGTGCGTAAATGATTATATCTCTAGAGTCATGATAATTGCAAATGACATGAGAGGAGCAGGAGAGACCATGGAGGATGGACATATTATTGAGAAGATTCTGCGCACACTGTCTGATAAATACAATTATATTGTATGCTCAATTGAAGAATCCAAGGATATCAATAAGATGACAGTAGATGAGCTGCACAGTTCATTGCTTATACATGAACACAAGATAAAACGACAAGAAGTGACTGAACAAGCATTGAAGGTTACAGGAGACAGCTCTGCTCTACGAGCTACTGAACAATTCGATAACAGAAGCAGAGGGTGTGGTGGATATAGAGGCAGAGGTAGAGCATTCGACAAATCCACAATTTAGTGCTATCGATGTCACAAGCTGGGACATTTCTAGTATGAATGTCCCACCTATGCTAATTATGTAGAACACACAGAGCTGGATGAAGGAAAAGAGATGTTGCTTATGTCATATGTGGAAGTGCAAGGAGTCACACGAGATGAAATATGGTTTCTGGATTCTGGATGCAGTAATCACATGAGTGGAGACAGGAAATGGTTCATAGAGCTTTATCAATCATTCAGACACAATGTTAAGCTGGGAAATGACTTCAAATTGAATGTCATGGGAAAAGGCAACGTTTGAATGAAAATAGAAGGACGAATTGTGATTATCACAAAGGTATTTTACATTCCTGATCTCAAATCAAATTTGCTTAGCATTGGTCAGCTTGAAGAACGAAATCTATCTATACTAATTAAGAATGGATATGTAGCGTCTATCATGATACTGAAGGTCTGATCATACGAACTATGATATTTGCAAATCGTATGTTTGTGCTTTTGGCATCTATTCCCTCTATCTCTACTAATGTATCAAAAGCAGACTATTTAAATGTAACCTCCGAAAATGTCACAAGCTTGTGGCATTAGAGGCTTGGCCATCTTAACATGAAAGGATTGCGGACTCTTGCCTATAGGAGGATGGTTCAAGGCCTGCCAATATTAAAGAATCAATCCAAGTTGTGCACCATATGTATGACAAGAAAGCAGCAACATCATCTCTTTCAAAAGAAAAGCACTTGGAGAGCATCTAAACCTCTACAACTCATTCACTCAAACATATGTGGTCCAATTACTCCTGAATCTCACAGTCATAAGAGGTATATCATTACTTTTATAGATGATTATAGTCAAAAAATGTGGTCCTATTTTTTACACGTCAAGTCCAAAGCTTTTAATACATTCAAAAGGTTCAAGTCATAAGTTGAGAAAGCAACAAGATACAACATAACCTGTTTGCGCACCGACAGAGAAGGAGAGTTCACCTCATCAGAATTCAATGACTATTGTAACACTAATGGAATCACAAGACAACTCACCGCTGCCTACTCACCACAACAGAACGAAGTTGTAGAAAGAAGAAATCGAACCTTGATGAATATGGTGAGGTGTATGCTTGTAGCATGAAATGTTCCAAAGGAATATTGGCTAGAGGTAGCAAACTTGGCCACTCATGTTCTGAATAGACGTCCAACCTCAGCCTTGCCAAACATGACACCTGAAGAAGCCTGGAAATAGAGAAAACCATCAGTAGTACACCTCAAGGTGTTTGGATGCATAGGATATGTTCATGTTCCTGATGTTACAAGGAAGAAGTTGGATGAGAAAAGCATCAAGTGCGTATACATGGGAGTCAATGAAGAGTCAAAGCTTTCCAAATGTATGATCCAAAAACAAAGAAGATTATCATCAGTCGAGATGTAGTTTTTGATGAAATGGAAAAGTGGGATTGGGAGAAGTCAGGAGAGACAAATTCTCTTGAATTTATGTGCGAAGGAAAAGAAGAAAATAAGGGAAATAAAGATTCAGAAGTTGAAAATCAAGTAGATAATAATGGTATAGAAGAAGCTATAGGAGATGAGAGAATCAAGGTCCCCAAAAGGAGAAGAAGACTGTCAGTGTGGATGAGAGACTGAGTCTGGTGCCGAATTGTCAGAAGAAGAAGAAGAAGTGGAGCAGGAAGTGGAGCAGCTCACCAAGGAGATGCAACAGCTTGCTATTTTTGTGTCATATGATCCCAATGATCCCACCACCTTTGAGGAAGCAGCCAAAAGTCAAGTATGGAAGGATGCAATGGAAAATGAGATTGCAGCAATTGAGAAAAATGGAACATGGCAACTAACAACTCTGCCAACAAGAGCAAAGAAGATTAGTGTTAAGTGGGTATTTAAGACCAAGATAAACGAAAAGGGAGATGTAGACAAATATAAGGCTCGTCTTGTAGCAAAGGGGTATGCTCAAGAGGCTGGAATTGATTACACTGAGGTATTTGCACCTATGGCAAGATGGGATACCATTCAACTAACCTTGTCCATTGCAGCTAGTCGAGGATGGAAAGTTTATCAACTCGATGTCAAGAGTGCATTTCTACATGGAGAGTTAGCAAAGGAAGTATATGTGGAACAACCGAAGGGATATGAGGTGACAAGTGAAAAAGACGAAGTGTATAAACTAAAGAAAGCTCTCTATTGGCTTAAACAGGTCCCTCAAGCATGGTTCAACAAGATAGAATCATACTTTATCAAGGAAGGTTTTGAAAGAAGCACGAGTGATCACACTTTGTTTACAAAGAAAGAAGGAGGAGCAGATGTTCTTATTGTGAATTTGTATGTAGATGACCTCATCTTTACAGGAAACAACGAGAAAATGTTCGAAGAATTCAAGAGCTCAATGAAAAAGGAATTTGAGATGACTGATCTGGGAAGCATGAGATATTTTCTTGGCGTGGAAGTCTCACAGACTTGAAATGGCATTTTTATTTGTCAGAGAAGGTATGCTAATGAAATACTGGAAAGATTTGGTTTACAAAATTGTTCATCTGTCAAAAATCCAATCATTCCAAGGTACAAGCTCACAAAGGATGCTGGAGGATTGAAGGTTGATGCTACCGCATATAAACAAATGGTGGGAAGTCTTATGTATTTAACTGCCACTAGGTCGGACCTAATGTATGTTGTGAGTCTGGTGGCTCGTTTCATGAAAGCTCCAACGATTATGCATCAATAAGCTATGAAAAGGGTCCGGTGCTATTTGAGAGGAATCACTGAATTGGGGTTGTTTTACAAAAGAAAAGGAGGTGAGAATTTAGTAGCTTTCTGTGATAGTGACTATGCCAGAGACCTTAATGACCGAAGGAGTACCTCAGGGTATGTTTTTAAGATGTTGAATGGATTAATTGCTTGGAGTTCAAAGAAGCAGCTTGTGGTAACTGTCCACCATTGAGGCCGAATATATCTCTGCAGCAGCTTGTGCTACTCAAAGCATTTGGATGATGCATGTACTTGAGAATTTGGGGATTAAGCAAAATAAGTGCATTATTTTCTGTGATAATAGTTCAACGATTAAACTCTCAAAGAATCCAGTTATGCATGATAGAAGTAAGCATATTCATGTTCGATTTCATTTTCTTCGGGAGTTGACAAATCAAGGAGAAGTTGAATTAGTACACTGTGGTACTAAGGATCAGCTAGCTGACATCATGACCAAGACCTTGAAACTGGAAGTATTCGTGCAATTGAGAGAAAGACTTAGAATATGCAGTATTGAAGAGATAAACTGACTGTATTTACTTGAATAACAGTTCAGTTTAAGAGAGGGTTTGTTGGAAGAATGGCGTTGCTTGTGGAACACATCCTGACTCGTTCAAAATTAGTTGTTTGTTTTTTAAATAAACCTATCCCCCAAGAATAGGATTCTTAGTTGATTTGTTTTTCCATAGAAATAGTCATGATATAGTCATGGGTCCTTCTTTTTTACGCTTTTTCTGTTTCTGTATTGGTTATATAAAGTCACTCATTCCATTAAATAAAATAAGCTGGAGAGCTACAATTAGTTTTGATATCATCTAATTTTACACAGTCCAATCCTCCTCCAGCATCTCCATACGCCATGGATAATCACTAAATTTAGGTATGTATTATAACTAAGCTTCATATCTTAAAATACGCAACTCATTTACATTTTGTGCAACAATTTAAAGACATGTGTGATATGCTCGATTAATGACCCCTCGTACAAAATTAAAGACCTGTATGAGGTAGTCGACCAATCACCCTCGAGACAAAAATAAAGACCTGTGTGAGGCGATCAATTAATGACCCCTCGAGCAAAATTGAAGACCTGTGTACAACAGTCGACTAATTACCTACGAACAATTTTAAAGACTCATGTGAGGCAGTCGACTAATAACTCCTTGGACAAAATTAAAGACTTGTGTGAGACGATCGACCAATGATCTCTCGGACAAAATTAAAGACCTATATGAGACAGTCAATCAATGATCCCCTGGACAAAAATAAAGACATGTGTGAAGTGGTCGACCAATGACCCTTCAAGCAAAATTAAAGACCCATGTGAGGCGGTCAACCAATGACTCTCGGGAAAATTAAAGACCTCTATGAAGCGGTCAACCAATGACTCTTGGACAAATTTAAAGGCCTGCATGAGGCGATCAACCAATGACCCCTCGGGCAAATTTAAATACTTGTGTGAGGTGCTCGACGAATGATCTCTCGAGCAAAATTAAATATTTGTGTGAGACGGTCAATCAATAATTCCCAAACAAAAATAAAGACATGTGTGAGACAGTCAACCAATGACCATCAAGCAAAATTACAGACCAGTGTGAGACGGTCGACCAAGGACACGTGAAGTGGTCAAAATGATCCCCTAGACATGTGGGGCTATAGACCGACAAACTGTCCAAGTATCACCAGGCTGGCTGACCGTAACTTGGTTGATTGCTAAGCGGCCAACCAAGACGGTCAACTTCAACTCATAACTTTAAAGCGTCTTCGCCTTCACTCAACGCTTGTGGGGTTGTGGATTGGCTAGCTGCTCAAGTATCACCAGGACTGGCCACCTATAACTTGGTTGACTATCGAGCGACCAACCAAGATGACAAACTTTAAAGCATCTTCGTCTTCACTCGGCGCTTGTGGGACTATGAAGTAAGGTATCAATAACAGATTGTGTAACAGAGATGAAGGGACAATAAAGGGTATAAAAGGAGTAGGAGAATTACCCAAAAGGAGGGCCACGGAGACACCACCAAGAGAGGCATTCAAAGTAAGAGTTAGGATTCACACCTGTTAGTCATTAGTACAAACGTGAACATTGACGTCCATGGTAGGAGTGTTCAGAAAATTATTCCCGACAACTACTGCACTTAAAGGCAGAAAGGTAGGGGCTGTTGGAGCTGACAAAGCTCTGGTAACTAGGTTAAGAGGCAATGAGGGCGATGATGAGGAGGCCTTAGAAGAACATGGTCCCGCATTCACCTGTAGATTTGTCGCCTACATATCTAGTGCATGTTGATACCCCTTGTCTACCTGCTCGCGTATAGTTGCCTGCCCTAGCTTGCACTTAGCTGTTGTGCCTAGAGCCACCCTTGTCGCATGTAGGTCTACACCCATCGCACGCAGATCCGCCACCTCTCACAAATCCCCCAAGCGTAGATTCGTAAAATGGAATGGAACAATCACAACGTAGGCAAAGCCTAACAAATTTCGAGTCTATCTCGTTAATTAACCACAACGTAGATTAGCCTGCAAATCCACTCGGAAGGTAATTTGTATTAAGACATAATGCCGCCAAAATATCATTTTCTTGACCATCAACCTGTTTAGAAGTGGAAGGTTACGAAGCTGAGAGATGAGTTGAACAGAAGGAAGCTAAGTACTAAAGGAACCTGTTTAGAGATGAGTTGGTTAAGCGTTATTAATACAGATGCCATCCAGACGTCATTAAGATGAAGATCTCATCCAATCCTCCTCTAGCATGCTCACACGCTATGTAATCCTAAATTTAGGTATGTATTATAAATAAGCTTCATATCTTAAAATACGCAACCTATTCACATTTTGTGCAACGTTGAAGTATAAAAAGGATTTCGGCTTCCTACTCTACCGCAACAATTTAAAGACCTGTGTGAGATGGTTGCCTAATGACCCTTCGGACAAAATTAAAGACCTGTATGAGGTAGTTGACCAATCACCCCTAGACAAAATTAAAGACATGTGTAAGACGATCAACTAATGAACTATGGAGCAAAATTAAAGACCTGTATAAAGCAGTCTACTAATTACCTCCGGGCAATTTTAAAGAATCGTGTGAGGCAGTCGACTAATGACTCCTTGGACAACATTAAAGACTTGTGTGAGGTGATCGACCAATGACCCCCAAGCAAAAATAAAGACATGTGTGAAGTGGTCGACCAATGACCCTTCAGGAAAAATTAAAAACCTGCGTGAGGCGATCGACCAATGACTTCCAAAAAAATAAAGACCTGTATGAAGCGGTCAACCAATGACTCTTGGACAAATTTAAAGGCTTGCATGGGACAGTGGACCAATGACCCCTCGAGCAAATTTAAATACTTGTATGAGAAGCTCAACCAATGACCTCTCGGGCAAAATTAAATACCTACGTGAGGTGGTCGATCAATAATCCCCAGACAAAACTAAAGGCATGTGTGACACAGTCAAGTCAACTAATGACAATCAAGCAAAATTACAGACCAATGATCCCCGAGCAAAATTAAAGACCTATGTGATGCGATTGACCAATGACCCCCAGATAAAATTAACGACCTATGTGAAGTGGTCAAAATGATCCCTTAGACATGTGGGGCTATAGACCGACTGACTGCCCAAGTATCACCAGGTTGGCTGATCGTGACTTGGTCGACTACTAAGAGGCCAACCAAAATGGTCAACTTCAACTGATAACTTTAAAGTGTCTTCGTCTTTACTCAGTGCTTGTAGGGTTGTGGATTGGCTAGCCGCTCAAGTATCACCAGGATCGACCACCTATAACTTGGTTGACTATCGAGCGATCAACCAAGATGACAAACTTTAAAGCATTTTCGTCTTCACTCGGTGCTAGTGGGACTATGGACTGGTTGATCACCCTGAGTATTAGCAAAATCGATCAATTGTAACTTAACAAAACTCCCAACAGTAGAAAGCGACAATATTGTGGACTGGTCGACCGACTGAGTATCATCAAGTCGGTCGACTATAACTCGACGAGGCTCCTAACAACTTGTAAACAACAAGGGGCAACAACTGATAGTGTCGTTGATGTCATGCGACTTAAAGCTTACCATAGAAGTCAGGTAGCACAATAGTAAAAGTAAGGTATCAATGATAGATCGTATAATAGGGATGAAGGGACAAAAAAGACTATAAAAGGAACATGAGAATTACCCAAAAGAGAGGCCACAAAGACAACCAAGAGAGACATTCAAAGTAAGAGTTAAGATGCACGCATGTTATCCATCAGTACAACCATGAACATTTATTTATGAGTTCTTTTCAATATTTTGTCCATAGTTAAAATTAACTAATTATTCCAATTTAATTTATTTATTATAAATTTAAAATATAATTTATATATTCAATTATATTTACTTATTATTTATTGTTATTATCATATAATTTATATAATAAAAAATATTCATCTATCATACATTTTAATTATAGAAAACAAACATTTGATTTTATGCACGACTAAAAAATACAGAAAAACTTAAATATTTGATATATTTTTATAGTTTGAGCCATGTTATTAATATACTCTTTTGAATTTATTATTTTTCATTATGGTTACACTAAAATTTCTAATTGGACTAATGTACATCAAATTCAGCAATCAATAAAAAGAATATTGTTACTTTGTATAAATTAAAACATCTTGAAATTAGAGGTTATTTTTTACATTTTTTTTTCTTATTTTTTTTATCATAATAATGTTTATGATTGAAACATAACAACATTAAAGTTTTTTTTTTACCTTATTTTGTTACTTTTTTCACCAAAATAACATTGATGATTCAAGTAAAACAAATAGAAGTAATAGCTACCAACAATAGTTTTACCTTTTTATGACTATAATACACTGATCTTTTAACGCATGTTTTGTTATCGGTTAAAATTTATAATAATTCATTAAACTCATAATAAAAAAACAGAAATGAAGCTATGATTAAAATTTTAATTTATATAATAAAAAGTGAGTTAGAAATTAAGAATATATTAATCTTTGATCGAATTCATCAAAGGTGATTAAAAGATTCTATGAAATTAAAATATAAGTAAAATTTAATAAATATCATAATAGTGTTATAGAATTTTAAAAAATATTTATTTAAAATTTATTATATTTATATTTTAAAATATATGCTACGATGAAAATTTAGCTTAATTTGTTGAGCAGAGAATTTGAATATTATAAAATTTATTATATTTATATTTTAAAATATGTTTAGTTGTTTATGCTTTGAAATGTGTAAAATGCTTTGAAACGGAAAATAATGTAGGAAATAAATACGAGGAAGAGTACGTATGGATCGCTGTAGGAAGTGGGAAGTCAACAGAAACATGTGGCACGTGCCTTAGCGCGTGAAGAGAAGATCCAAAAGGGGTCAACTACAGGTCTATTGCCAGTCCAAAGCAGGCAGCAACGTATTTGTTTAACTCAAGTAACTCAGTATACAACAAGGTTCAAATTGGCCCAATAATAATAAATTAATCTCTTTTGAGATTCAAATTTTTATGAATATGAATTAAGAAGCATCCTTGCTTCTTCTTTCTTGCATCCCCAGAGTTCTTTAAACTCATTGATATTTTCATTGCACGCTTCTCACTTCAATCTCTTAATTTGTCTGTTTCCACACAAACATTAATTTAATTCTCTCACAGACTATTGAGATTTGAGATCTTCATCGCCGAAGGTTCTCAAGTCTTTCCCCGCTCTGCAGTTCTTCCACAATATATAATCCCTAACCATCTCTATACTTCTACACCATAGTCTATTTCCTCTCTGTTCAATTAATTCTCAACGTAGTTATATACAAATTTTCATGGCTTCTAGCGGTGGGAAAGCTTTGTGTAATCATTCTCTAATACACAGTAGCAAACATCCCCCAAAACGCTCCGTTTTGCTGAAGGACTACCTCAGGGACGATCTGAGCTCATGTTCATCGAACGGTTTTAAATCGTTACCGCGCCAACAATGCTGCACCAGCGTGGGATTCTTCGTGGGGAAAGATCTCGAACGCAAAAGAAGGAACACGCGATTCATTTCTTCTTCCTCCACCATGTTCGCTCTGCAGAGAGCTTCCGGGGCCGTAATCAACGCCATAAAGTGGTTGCCCTTGTCGCAAAAGAGTAGTAAAGCCGGTCTTCTTTCTAGAAGCTTCTCGAGGAAGCTGTTGAGTAGAAGCTTCTGGAGAAAAGCGGCGAGGGAAGAGGGTAGCGAAGGTGTGCCGCGGAGGAGGAGATCTTTCCGCGAACTCATTATGGAGGATCAGGAGCATCATAAAGCGACGTCGTTCAATGAGGATGCGCATGCCGCGAGCATCACCACCTCTTCGGGCTGTGGCAGTGACAGCTGGGAAGACAGTGAATTCACTTTTTCATCTACCGCTGCTTCCTCTGAGAGCTCTAACGAAAATTACCTACCTCTGTGTACCAAAGAGGATGCACCACATCACAAGGTGGAACAAGTAGTAACCAAGGTAAGTAATTTCGAACTTCAATTCTTTTACTTTTATGGATTTTGTTATGCCACAAGTTAAGAAGGAAAATTTTTCAATCTGGCTTCAGAAAGTAAATTGAACTTGTCAGATCTGGGGAAAAAATGTTAGGTTAGGACAATGGAGAATTCGGGGATTTGGTGGCTTTTACATTAGTATAAAAAAATTGAAGACCATGATATATGATTTTTAAATTAGAGCCATCTGTTTTACATTTATTAATAAGAAAATTATTTTATTATACAAAATTAAAGGTTGATAAATTGAGAAATTTTAACTATTTTAAAGAGAAACGCACTTTAAAAATAAAATATCTTAATAATCATTCATTGAAATTTTAATGATGGATACTCTATCCGATGTTTTATATAAAAGAAATTAATTCATAAAAAATTAATTAAACATCATTCAATCCTATAATCTCATTTAATAATAAATATTTTTCTTAAACTAACTTTTATTTAAATTTGTTATAAAAAATAAAATAAGATTATTGAAAAATTATTATCTAATAACACTACAAGAATTTTTTTATTTTGCTACTAATTTTAGCTACCATTTAAATTAGTAGTTAAATCCTAACTAATTAACTATTAATTAACTAGAATATTATTTTTTCTAACTAAATTGGAGTTATATTCAAATTAGTTAGAAAATAACTATAAATTTTAAAAAATTTACTACAAATTAACTAAGATTATTTTCTTAGCTAATTTGTTACTTATTTCATGTTATCATTCAATATTATAGTAATTTTGTAACTAATTATTTTTACTAAAAATTTGTTATAAAATAAGTATTGATTTTAAAATTAACCACAAAATTATTTTGTAACAAATTTTAAATTTTCTAGTAGTGAAATGAATGATTTTTAAAAGATAAGTTTATTAAATGAGATAAAATTAATTAAAATTTATTTATATTTGATATCAATATTTAAAATATTTATTTATATTTTTACTTGTATGCTGTAGAAGAAGGATTATAATATTCTATATGTCTTCACTATTGTTATAAGTATTTTTCTCTAATATGGATGGAGGATACGAATCCCTTGATTAAAACCATGCATGTAGCGTGATTGCACGTGCGAATCGTGTACTTGGAGTGGGGAGGGGAGAAGGGATACTACTATACAGTATATCTGGGCAACGTGTAATTATTTAAGGCGAGTTTTCTAAGGACTGCTTGTCCACTAACTCTAAGCGCCTTCTGCGGCGCAGATACTCACTGCAAATCTGCAATTACTGACACTAAGGACAGGTTTGGTCATTTTATATCCAAATTGGTTAAATAAAAACTTGTTGTTAAAAAATATGATAAAAATTTATTAATAATATAAAATATTATATTTTTAATAAAAATCCCAATATTTGTCTTTTTGTGCGCGGCGGCTAGGGATACACTGCTTGTCAAAGTAATACATTTCAGTGCGTGGCGTGAACGAGTAGGGTTGGGTTTACCCTCACTCGGCGAATTTGACTTCATAGTTCACATAACTTTTTGACAAGTATTTATTATTAAATATTTTAATCATTTAAAAATATATATTTTAAGTAAGAACACCGGTTAACATGTTTTTTTAAGAAATCGGAGGATAATTTACTATCATATTATTTTTATTTTTTCTCAATGCATCTTAATTTTTTAAGAAGTTAAATAAAAAAATCTTTTATAAAGATTAAACACATAAATTAATTTTAATTACTGTCAACTAAGTGAAATTATTTCAATTTAAGTTCAAATTTTAAATATATAAAAATACGCAAAATACTCAAAAATGTAATTCTGCCCGCCACAATGCGGCTCGTGTACTTACGAAAAGTTTATTGGAACCAGACCCAAGCGGGTTTTGTACAGTGGAATTTGTTCATTTTCCTCTGATAGCTTGAACTTTTTCCCTTAATAAAACGTCAGTTGCATGTAAAAAAACTTTGAGATCTATTTATGAAATGAAAATACGAGACAAGTGAACAGCGGCTCTCATGAAACAGGAATATTGGTCGAATGAGAAGGAACAATTTAGTCCTGTATCGATACTAGATTGCCCATTTGAAGATGAAGAAGAGAAGTCTCATTTCAGTTCCACTTCCACTGTTCTTTCCTTCATCGAAGGTAATGTACCTTTCTCTCCCTCTCAACAACAAAATGCCATAAATACCTGTTGTTGTTTTATCTGATAAATTGAAAGTACGTATATACGATGTAATTACAGGAGCCAAAGCCAAGCATATGCAGAAAAGACGCCATTTTGAAGGCGTGGCTCCACTGGAGCCGGTGGTTTTAGAGAAAAGGTTCACGCGGTTAGAGCTGGAGGATGAACCACGCAAACATTATAGAAAACAATGTTCCCCCGTATCAATGCGTACCCAAAATGGTAACAGCAACTTGCGTCGTGACAAGAGTCACAACATCGAGGAGAATGCTCGGGATCTTCTCAATTTGGTTAAAAGCTCAATTCAATCCAACTGTTTGATAATTAAGACAGAGAACCTGCTGTTTGATTACTTCAAGCAGAGTATTGAGGAAAACAAAGACATTGATGATGATGATTCAAAGAAGCTTCACCTTTGCAAGGTAGCCGAGGATTGGATACACGGGCAACCCCAAGAAGTGTATTTGGATTGGGAAGTGCAGGGAGGAAGGTGCGTCTACGTTAGGGAGATGGACAAGTGTGGGGAGTGGAAAAACTTTGATCAAGAAATACATCAGTTGGCCCTGGAGTTGGCAAATGAGGTCTTGGCAAATTTGGTTAATGACTCCCTACTTGACCTCCTCACCACACTAACATGAGATGCTGCAAGTATCTTATTCCTTTTTTTTTTTTTTGTCTACATCAGTTCTATTCGTCTCTTCTCCCTGTCTCGGGGATACGGGCGGCTAAATTTTGGAACTATTGGGGGAAATTTTGGTTTTAGTTATGATCTTTTTCTTCCCCATATCCTGCACGAATTGCTTTGACATCTAGAATTTATTAGGACTTGGTAGAAATCAACTCAAGTTCATCTTCTCCGACAGCAAGCAAGGGCACACACCCACTAATGCTAGACGCGTGTGTTGATGATAAATAGTTGAGTCAGGAGATCAAATTCGTAACATATATAAGTTGAATAAAATCTTACCAACTTCTATACATGTAGTGCGAGTTTGGTTTAGCTTCATCAAGGTTATCTAAGTGAAACCCAATTATAGCTTTCAGATTTTTCTTAAATGGACTCCATTTCTTGGCCATTCAACTTGTTTTCAAACACATTGAAACTCTTACAACATATCTCTTTTTTACTTTTTATACATCTCAAGTGACCATTATATATCTTTAATTTTTATTTTTTATTATTTAAGCAACTATTTTATATAACCCAACAAGTCTATTTTTTTATTAAATAGATCTCATAGGTAACATATATCTTTACGTTTCATCTAATATTAATTAGGCAAAAAAAAAAAAAAAAAAGAACCATGGTGCTTAAATAAGCACCTACTTTTTGAGAGAAGCTTAATAAGCACAAATCTATTGCCAAAATCTTATTAAACACTAGTGCTTATATAAGCAAAACTAATATAAGCACCTCAGCTGAAGATAACTTTATAAACTTAATTACTTTTAAAGATTGAGAAATTGTATTTATATATAATTTGTACAAAACAATAAAAAAAAAAGAGTGTGAAGAAACATAAATGTGAGATGAGATAGTTAATGCGACAAAAAGAAAAATGTTATAAAAAAGTTGTAATGTTGAGATTTTAATATTATTCTCAATATAATAGAAACTTATATGATCACACAGTTAGAATAAGTCAAAGTTGGGATTAAAATTTATCTTATGAAGTTAATTGAAAAACCAAGTAAAGACTTAATCAGACTCTTAACCAATTAGGACATTAAGTTAAACAAAATGGGCCAACTCAAACATGGTGTGAACATAAGTCTAAGCCTATAATTTGTATCCAAGAACTTTGGGTCAGTATGAACGATGGGCCCAGGATAATACTTAAATCAAACCTGTTTTCATTATTATTTTTTATTTTTCTTCGGAAATGAAAACAAAGACAACAAAAGCAAACAAAGTCTCTCTTCTCTCTGATTCTTATATAGTAACTATGTTTCCTTCGTTACAAAACTTCATCACATTCGACGAAAAGATATGGGGAATTTTCCTTGTCTATATATGAGCTTATTAATTTGTTTTACACTGAATCCATTTTTGGCATCATGCAGGCGTTTTAATATTGTGGTTGAAATTAATTTAAGCATATATTTCAATTACATTTAACAGTTCAAAATGAATTTTTTCAAACTTTAAAAAATATTATAATATATCTTAAATAATTAATATAATTTTTTATTGTAATATATTCTTTATAATTTTATTATTGTTAATATTATTTTTACAAATTCCAATCATGTTTATTAAATTTAATTTAAATTTTTAATTTTATATGTGAAAGTTTATATAAATATATATCAATCTCACTATCTATATATACATATGTGTATAATATATTTTAGAGAACAAATATATGTACTAACATTATACAAATGAGCACGTACGCTCTTTTTGTTAAATTTGATATAAAGCACGTCAAAGTTAATTTTTAATTGATTAATAATATAAAATATTTTATACTAACAATGCAGTGATTAACTTTTATCAAATAAAATCTAGTTAACTATCTCAAGTTAAATTTTCTCTTCTAATCACGTTTTGGTCGTATATTTTAATATATTACAAATTCAGCAAACGTTCTATTTCTTTTTATTTTTGGAAGTTGTTATCTCTTTTTATTTTTCTGTTTAACTTTTTTTATGCTATTTAAAAAAATAAAAGGAAAGATATTGATTGCCTGGTGCGTGATCTGTGTCTGCATCTGTGATGGAGTAACTGGTAACCTGAGTGTGGTTTCAAAATCAAAAGAGGTTCAATGATGAAGCGCTTTTCTGTGTCGAACTCGAAACCCAACCCTGCCGATACCAACGAAACGGCCGTAACCCGTAAGTTACCGTTAACTCAATTGTAATTTCATTTGCATAGCAATTAACCGATTCAATCGCTGTTTAGTTTCTCTCTGGATGTTTTAATTGATTTGGATGCGAAAGATAAACTGAACCAAAGTGGCCCGTAATAGTTGCCTTCCCGATAAGAAATCATTATATGTATGTGTGTATTTCATTTTCATTTTCATTTTGTCAAAGTTACAGTGCTTGGCGGTTAATATTCAATCTTTCTTTTATGCTTAGTAAACCAATTTGGTTAGAGCTTGTCATATATCATCATGGCTTAACATATTAAATTAGGACAAAAATTAGATATGGTAACATACTGAAGAAACTGTTCTCCAATTAAAATTGTCATTTCATTTTAGTAATAGCTGCTTTTATCTCTATAACTAAAATTGGCCGCTATTATTGTGATCAAATGTTGATTTTGGTTGGAGAATAACACCATCAGTAGTATAGTGTGAAAGTTTAGCCCATTAAATTATAGTTTGAAGGATTTTTTATTTCTATTTCCTCTGGCTATGAATACTCTGTTGATTTTTGGCAAATTTATTTGTTCTTACTTCTTTCCAAGTCCAAAACGCATCACTGCTTTTTGGTATTATTCAAAGTTCAAACTCGTTAACAGCTGGGTTGAAATGCAGATAAAGAATCACCCAGATGAGCTTTGGGAAGATGGAGTCAGAGATTACTTAGCTAGTTAGATCATTCTTCAAGCATTATGGTAATTCTTCCCAAGAATTAATACTTGGTAGTTATATATCACTTATTTCTAATTAACTCAGTTGTACTATCTCTTACACAAGTAATATGTTACAAAACTGGTCTGATATCTAGTACTGTTGTACTTGTGTGCATAGAACAATGAAATAAACAGATGTCTTCATAGTCTCAATGATCTATGATAATAATTCCAGATTTTTGGTCAGGTCTATCATGTTTTGAAGTCATGTTCTTGGTTCATTTTGAATGCATAATCATTTTCAAGTCTAACAGGCAACCATGAAAAAAATATAAGTTTGATTTGTTGTGTATTTTGAGAAAATAGACACAGTTCATTGCACTGACGTAAAAAAAATCATTTTGGTCCCTCATATGGTCCATTTTCTAGTTTCAAGGTGATTTGAAGTTGCTCTATACATTTTTCAAAATAATGTCCAGAAGATTTGTAAGACATGATGCATATGTGAAAAAGTCATTTGAGTTTTGCTTGAAAACTAGCCATGAAGGGTTCTAATAAGGCCATAACCATCTTATTTGTTCTATCAAGGGGGAATCTGTTTGCTGGCAGTAAAGACAAATATCATGTTTAACATATCCTATAGTATAACATATCATGTTTAACATATCTTTGGTGGGTAACAGCTGTGGCTATACTGGCATAACTTTGCTTGACATTGTCTTACACCTTGAATGCTTTGGAGGTGAACATTGGAGATGTCATACGACAAGTTTCTAAGTTTAAGTATCTGGGATTAGTTGTACAAAATGATGCGAAAATTAATGAAGATATCACGCATATGATAAAAGTTGAGTGGTTTAAATGGAGAAAGATATTGAGAGTTGTTTGTGACCATAAAGTATGATCAAGCTCAAAGGAAAATTTTATCATACTGTTATACAACTAATTATACTCTGGTAGTAAATGTTGGGCTTTAAAGAAACAACATGAGAAAAAAGTAGCAAAAATGATAATGTTAGGATGGATGTGTAGCCACACAGAAAGGATAGGATACAAAATGATTGTATATGAAAAATATTGGCATGATACTTATTGAGGAAACAATGACAGAAAGTTGGTTTAGGTGATTTGGAGATGTACAAAGAAAGTCACTGAGCACTAGTGAGGAATGTAGATCACATCACATGGTTTCTAATCCTATGAAAAAGGACAGAGGAAGACTAAGACATTGCAGAAATCAGAAATTATTAAAAGAAATCTCATATTGAATAATAATAATATAATATTCTTGAAATTTTGGTTTTTGTTTGATCCCAATAGGGTCATGTGATCTGTGTAGTCAATTTCATCTAATGGTATAAGGTGGTTGTTGTTGTTGTCATCATTGTCTTACACTATGAATGTGTTGAGCTATTAGTAGCATGTCCATGCATGACAAAGAATCATGTTACTGCTTAAGCACATTTAACAGTGGCACTAGTCATTTGATTATAGTGACAAAATCATTGTCCATGTATTGTTTCAGGAGAGATTTTGCAATGTTGTCAATTGGCTCAAACCAAATGCAACCAAGGGAGACAATTTTCCTGCTTCTGCTGCTGCTGCTTTTGCTGGGAAGAAATTGTTGCTTGAGAAAATAAACAATAAAAGTAAAGTCTTTGGATAAAAAAATTGGTTTACTCTTGTTAGCACTACACTACTACAAATTGGTTTACTCCCTTTATATGCTAGTATTGCGTGTTATTAGCTTTAGATTGGGGTCAAATTGGTGGGGACATCTTACTGGTCACAGGTAGTACTTGAATGCATGTGACTTGAATGGAAATCCAACTCCACAAATCTTGCTCTTAAAATGAAAAGCAGAAATTTTGATCATGTTGCAGATACAATTTTTGTGGAGTTCAGTTTATAGAAAACCACGTTAAGAGTATTCATGGAAATTTGTCATACTGGCATATGAATCTAATGGTAACATGGAGCTTTGTATAGAATATACTGATTTGATATGTCATCCATTTTTAAAGCAAAGCTTAAAACTATTACTCTACTCTCTGTACAGATACTCATCATAAGTGGAACTTCATAATGAAGCCACATATTAATTTGTAAAATAAAAGACCTTTGTCAAATAATATTGGATGTAAGCAAAATTAAACTAACATGCTTAATAAATTTTTCTGTCATTTATTTTATTTTAGTTCAAAGCTGTACCTTATACTTTAAGTGAAACTTATGTCTCTGTTTACCTTTTAAGGTTAGAAGGCGAGATTCTGTCTAATTTTTAGGGAATCAAAGCTCTGTTCCCTATAACATGGCCCCTTAGATGGTGAGAAGTGGATGCTTTTACCCTTTGCTGTTTCTGCTAGTTTGTTATTTAATTGTTTCAGCAATTACTTCATTGCATATAGGATCATCCCATTCACCTTTGCATTGTGTGTTTGATTTCACTGACTGTTCCATGTTGTGTATGCTGGAGGTTTCCATGAGTGATTTACCAAATAGTGCTCAAGAAGTTTATCTGTTAAATATGTTGATTGCTTCTTGTGCTTGTTGGAGGCAGTATTGGTAATTGTATTGTTCCTATATGCAAGTTATGTGTCCATTTCTTTCTCTATAAGTGCAACTCTTAACATGACATAAACCCTTTATTTGTGAACAACACAATAACATTTGTGGCTTTTTGTTTTAAGTATGCTGCTGGAATATGTTAATTATTAAGAAAAAGACTTTTATTTATCCCATTTGACTAGTTTAATTTTGACTTTGCCCAGGGGAAATGGATTTTGTCCATTTTTTTTAAATGGGGAAATTGTAGTTTGAATAAAAATAAAATCCTTCCTGCTTTTGAGAATACCAAGGTGAATAAATCATACCTCTCTGAATTTTTAATTCACTTATGAACTACATTCACCGCCTTTTATATTATTTTCTTTTTTTGTTGCTTATGTACCATGTTGATTGTTTATGATAAAATCATTACTTATTTAACGTTGTAGCTTGTACTTTCAATTGTGACTTTGTACTATGGCTCAATAACTAATATCATGTGAACACGAGCTGATTGGATTTTCCATTGATACTCTTGTTTGCCCATGTTTATAAAATTTCCATTTTTTTTGTAATTAAGGCCGTTGATGGAATTACATTAGAATATTTCCAATGATCCCAATGATCTTTTGTTTTTTACCCTTGGTCCTGTCTAGTGATCCGGCAGATAGGGATGTGTGGAAAAAGATAAAGGTGGGAGCCAACTGTCTATTGAATGCAAAGAGAGTGTTAGCAAGGCTATCAAAGTGTCAAATCCTGAGATCCTTGTTTGAAATAAGGTATGTTCTTTTTGCTGATTTTTCATAGTAATATGTGCTAGCATCTTTTTGGGAATAAGCCTAAATGTAATTTCTAATAGTTTCAAATGGGAACTGCACTTACTTTCAGTTTCTGTTGCCTTCACTGATGACCGGTGGGAAAAATTCTTGTCAATGCCTTGCTGTATCTAGGCATCAAGACAAAAGAACTCCATGGTTGCAATATTCCATACTTTTTTGTAATGCGCTTCTGATGAAAAGTTGCACATTTAGCTCAGTAACTGCAGATAACTTGAATGCTGAAGTTGAAAAAGAAATTACGTTCAACATACTTAAACCTAGAAGAACCACTGTATAGAAAAAAAAACTCCATGACTGAGACTTAAGTGTTTTGGCAAGCAGACAATGCTTGAGTTTTAGTGTTCTATCTGTGATAACTGACAGGGATGGTCACCAGACAGCAGTCAGGTAACCCATCAGCTTATTGTTCTCATGTCCCTTCTCTGTCTTCTGTCAAGTGTGTAGTTCTATCTATCACTCGAGTAGCTGTTTGGTCTTTCCTTTTCAACGTTGTTTCTTCTCCACGATGGAGCAATTTGCTGTTCTCCTTTCTGTGTTTTTTATTTTTTCCTTTTGGGGAATGGGGTTCGAGTCTACTTCTAGGGCTTCTTTTGCAATACTGGATTATATCTTTTCTTTTTTTTTCTAAATAGAGTACGTGTGTGGTTGTCAAAAAATTTCTTCTTGATATGCTAATCAGCTTCTCTTAAAAAAGAAAAATTGGTTGTTGCTTTTTGTTTTAGAAATAGTGTAGCCTTCTTCGAAAGTGCTTTGCTTTCTTCTCTTAAGAAAGTATTTTTTTTTCTTTAAAAGATAGCTAATAATAATTTTAATTGGAATATACTAACTCAAAATATAAAATATTAAAAGCTGTTTACATGGTTAATTAATTATAGTTGTCATATAATTAAAAATTATTTATTTTTGTAATAATTACTGTAAAAGTTATATTAGGATAATTTTTAATTGATTGGCAGTTTAAAATTTGTTACATTTACATTGTATCAAAATGAAATTCATATTAATATAATAAAAAATTTAAAAATTATTTTCCTGAAAATTGTTATCTGTCCCTGGTCTTTGGAGTAAAGACCTAAATTAGTACAAAAGCACACTAGGAGACATTAATTCCTAACAAAAATTGAACTCATGAGAGGTCCATAACAAGTTACACCACGAGTCACATTCATCCTTTTGTTAGTTAAGCTCCGTTACACTTAATGGATATGCAAACTTACTACTTTAAATTGCTAATGTTAGTTGGCAATGATCAAATAGGTTGTCTATTGTGCGTGTGTTTTCTTTCCACGTCTTATCACCGAATAAATTAGAGTACGCCACATGATAATGGTGATAGACAATATCATATTCACAGTTTCTATACCTCTCTATCTTTATCTGCATTAATTGCTATTTGTTTGAGTTTTACCAACCCAATTGACCTGGATAATGAAATGTCAGGAAGGGTTCTGCAGTTTACATGATTAAGGAAGGTGAAGATACTTGTATGGAAAAACAAAAGAAGGACAAATATTGCATCACTGTTGCAAGTGTTGAAAACTAAGAATTCTATACAGCCGGATGTTGTTTGGGACTTGTTTGATACCTTTCCTAATGGTAGGCTGTGATAAAAAAAAAAATCCCTTTGAATCATCCCTCTTTCTCTCTTTATGCATCTAGTAATGTCATTTTTTAGTATCATATAGTAAGTCATACATGAAGCCTTTTAGAATTGCCTTCTAAGCAGAAACATGCCTGAGAAATTCCATCAATTATTCAACCGTTATTGAAGTTCAAAGAATAGTTTTTGGTGTATATATGACACTGAAAATCTGCCTTATGATTTTATTAATTTTTATGATTCCATGCTAATTAAAAAACTTTTACACTTGATTTGACTCTTATGACCGTTAAATAAAAGTTAAAAGGTAATCTTTCTCCTATTAATTTCGTTAAAGGCTGTTCGTGCAGAATGCTCAGGTAGATTCTCAATACTATTTTTTTTGTGGTTGAATGTATACTGTATTTATATTAAACCTTGTGTACTTGACTTTTTTTTTCAAAAATTGTGTTTGATTTTTAATTCCGTTTGTAGTTGGATTCTGTATTTGCTTTTAATTAAAAGGCTACTAAATTAGATGTCAGTTTTCGCATTGGTGTAAAACGTTTGAATTTCTAACATTTATTCAGTGTTTCAATGTGTTATTTATATTAGACCTTTTGTATTCGACTTTTAATTCCGTTTGAAGTTGGATTCTGTATTTGCCTTTAATTAAAAGACTGTTAAATTAGATGTCTGTTTTCGCTTTGGTGTTGAACTTTTGAATTTCTAACATTTATTGTGTTTCAATATGTCAAAGGCCATACAAGACTGAAGTTGAAAGTTTACCAAAAACTAAGTGACCTTCTAGAAACTTTGAATTGTTGGTTCAGTTTACACGGTAATTTTGTTTTCTTTTGCTTTCCAGTTATATTCTTTTTCTACAGCTTGTCTGTGTCTATCCAAGTATATATGAAGTTAAACAAAGATCTATTGCGGGGGATCTGGTATAACCGTACATGTCTGTTTGTACTCTTCACAAATTGAAAAGGGAATATATTAATGTTTTATCACTTTTATTTCCCAAAAGAAGAATTAAATATTTTGATGTCAACTTTTACTTCATTGAAAATGACCTTAAAAAACATTTATAACTTACCCTTGTTTATTTGGGTGGAAATAGAGCGAAAGAAAATAAAAAAAAAATGAAATAAGATAGAAATACTAATTTTTTTGTCGATTGTTTGGAATAAAAAATAAAAAGGGAAAATTTATTTTTGTGAAGTCTACTAAAAACATCCCTCAAATTGGAATGAAATAGGAGGAAAATGATCTCTCTCTTTTCTTTTTTAATTTTTAAAATATATATATAATATATATTTTTAAAAGATTGGATTGAAATTATATTTTTATTATTTTAAAAATATTTTTTATACAATTCATTTATTTCTTTTCACTTGTTTTTTTTCACTCTTTCAAACAAGCATTGAGAAATTTTCTTACTTCTTTTTTTATTTTTATTCACTCAAACAATATATCTTTTTTATTTTATTTTTATTATTCCTATTTTTTTCACTCCCAATCGAAACAAAGCAGAGGATATAGCGTGCACAATTCATCCAATTTCTATATATGAAGAAAAGGACTTGTATACCATCATTCCGTTCATAGAAGTGTTTAGGGTTTAGAGAATGCAGTAGACACTACCAATCTTATCTAAACGATATATATTGTATAACGTCACACAAATTACGCAGCTTACTCGAATCTAAGACGTTTATGATCGACGTTATTTATATAAGAAATGATATCAACTATACACTACTTGAAAAACAAAAGTAAAAAAGTACTAGTAATTAATAAAATAAAAACTTTAATTATATTAAAAATAATTGAGAGTATTTAGTATTTAATATATTAAATGTTCTATAATTAATAACATTGTTCTTACTTAATAAATAACTACGTTGAATACTTAAAATAGAGAATTTTGACTGTTTTTCTATAGTATTTTTACCCCACTCAAGAAGATTGTGATATGTATTAAAAAAAATGCTATAACCAATGATAGATAATGAGACATTATAAGGCCATTGAATTACCGCAAAAAAAAAAATTATATGGGATTATTGTGATATTAATTCCGGTACCCAGTAACCTAGCTAGTCCAAGTCTCCAACCATCTTCAATTGTGTCCATTAAAGAGCTTTAGTGATTTTCTTTTTTTGTTTTTAGGTCTAAAAGTAGGTGAAAGTTGCTTTATTTAACAAGCTATAAAATTGGAATCCGTGAACAGCTAGGAGGACAAGTTCGTCCTCCAATAATGTACAAGAGTTCCCTCAACTCAACCTCAAATGTTGTCCCGGAGTAGGAATAAAGCCAGGCAAGTATTTTCAGTCCATCTAATAGATAAGGTATTATTGAACTATTCATAACTGAGGTCGTTGAATTCCATTATGGAACTTTCCTCTCGGCTACTTGAAACGATCAAACAATTATTGCCGATTGAACGTTATTTATGAGTCTCCAAATTAGAGCGTCCCACTAATTTGTGGTAATTGCCATTGTACTTCCTTCTCTGCGGTAAATGACCAAAACTTGAGGACCTCTTTTCTTAATGCACTTCTATATCAATAAATGGACTTTCATATTATTTCAGGTATTTACTATTTATATCTAATTAAAATTTTGTCATAGCACCATCAAATGAAATCAAGTATGTGAGTTCGATTCGATTATAACGCTATTGGCCTAAAAAAGATATTACTTTAGGAGAGAAATTCCTGTTTGGGAATAAATTCACCACCACGTGCTTGCCCACTATCAATACAAAAATTTACAATTCATAAAAAAAAAAATATTCATCATTTATTAAATTTAATTTGATTCTTTCTTATAAGAATACGATATAATTAGTTTTCTTTTAATAAAGATTTAATCTTAAAAATATATGGTAAATATTTATAGAAAAATTAATTAATTTCTCTTGTTATTTTTATTTATATAAACTAAATAAAAAAAATTCTTTTCTACTTCCCTCTACTATCTTATATATTTTGAGTTTTATTTATATTATTTTCATAACACTTTTTAACATTAAGAAACAATACAAATACTCAAATTATTTTAACCATAGATTATTCTAAATGAGAAATATCATAAATATATTTTTTATGTATTTTTTAATATATTTTATACTATTAATTAAATTTTATATGAGATTCATCTTTAAGAAAATAAAATTCGTTAAACAAAATTGAGACACATGTTATTTAATCATCTTAAATAAATTTAAGTGTTATGAACATAATATACATAAAAAAAACAAAAGATTCAAGATGGTAAAGAAATAGAAAAGAAAAAAAGAATTATATATTATTTTGTTTACACATATAAAAAATAACAAGAAAAATTAATTAATATACTTTATAAATATTTACCATGTCTTTTTAAAATTAAATATTTATTAAAAAAACTAATTATCTCATATCTTTATAAAAATAAATCAAATTAAATATTATAAATTAAGATTTTTTTATAAATTACAAATTGTCACTAGGATATTAGTAAAGACGAAGTATTGAATTTTAATTCACACAAAAATTTCTCAAATTGAGAAACTTAAATTTTGCATTTCATTACAATTTTTATTTCAAAAACGAGGAATCAAGATATTCTTTTAATTATATACTAAAAAAAATAAACACTTCATCACTTTAAAAAAAACTCATTAATA
The DNA here is from genome assembly GCA_025330945.1 of Mucuna pruriens. Taxonomy (NCBI): domain Eukaryota; kingdom Viridiplantae; phylum Streptophyta; class Magnoliopsida; order Fabales; family Fabaceae; genus Mucuna; species Mucuna pruriens. The sequence continues at coordinate 1,009,288 of JAENHJ010000069.1, read as the reverse complement.
TTTTTTTCCTTTCACTTCATCTCTCAAATATCAACTAGAAAGAAAATGTCTAGCAATCTTTATTAAAAAAAGAATACATTCTATAAGAGATAAAAGCATTTTACATGCGTTATTTTAAAATTAAAAAGAGCGAAGAAAACAGACAAGTGAAAAGAGAAAGATTTGAAGCAAGAAAAAGTGGCAATGAAAAAGAAAAAGCAAGTTGTACGTGAAGGCCACCGGCAGTTATTAGGTGCATTAACAAAACCCAACTGTCTTCGCAAATTATGTGTTGTACAAATAGTAATTGCAAGGCAAGGACATCGGAAGGTAATTTTGAATGATGCTACTTGAAAAATCTCTGCATTTTCTTGAGTATTTATGGTTTGTGGGTCCCCTCACTAGTAATCAATTAAGTTAGTTTTCGGCGAAATAAACAGACAGCAATCTTTATATTGCTCAAATATGGCCGTCATGATTGTTGGGGTTTTCAAAGTTTATATAAATAGGAACAATGGTTGTTCAGTTACTCACTCATCACTACAACTCACCTCAGCTGTAACTGCAATGGCTCTCTCCTTTTGGAGGCTGCAGCTTTTTGCTTCTCTTGTTGGGTTTCTCTTCTCAACTCAACACTCTGCTTCCCTAAAAGGTTATTCTTCATCTTCTTTTCCTCTCTTTACATCCATAACATATTCGCATACAAATTTCTTATTTTCACATCATCTACATCTTTACATCTTAAAACATATAACAAGAGAAGAAAATTAAATATAAATAATTAATATAATTAAATATTTGTATTTAATGAATGTCCAAAAGTCACCCATCATCGACAAATTGCGGTTAGATTTCATAACAGTACACTGCTACCAGAAATAAGTACCGTATGGTGCCCCATGAAATTTGGACGGTACTTAGTGAATATTTTGAAATTAGAAGTAAAATAATTATTTTAAAAAATTTATTTATTTCAAATTATCTAATTAAGAAATTAAACTATAAAATATTTATTTAAAAATACTATCAATACACACCTTTATTTCTTATCCATTTCCAACATGATTTTTAGTATAAACTTTTTACTGTACCGTTTGATTTCTTAGCAAGTATCATTAGCTAAACCCAAAATATAATTATATTTTAAAAACGGTAAATATATATATATAAAGTGATTCTTATTAAAACACTAAATTATGATTATTTAAAAACGGAAAAAATGATAATACTGAATTAGTGTTGTTATGGATTTTTTTAGCAACACACTTCCTACGAGGGAGAGGGAAAACCCCTTGAAGCATGTTTGAATCGTCGAATAAATTTTCACATGTATTAATACGCAAAAGAGTATTATTAGGGAGATATAGGTCATTTAGTTAGTTAAGCTTAAATAGGATAAACTTATAATTTCGTGTTTGATTTCTATAGATAAAAAAAATTGGTGAAAGAGTATTTAATTTGAAGTTACTATATATAGACAGAATACAATTTCACCTAATCACTGCTGTATCCTGGATAACTAGAAAGTTTTAAGGAATTGTAATTAACTGCAGCAAGGAGAAACTCAATAAACGCAAATTCTCTCAACTAACAAGCACATGGCCATTGATTAGCTATGAGGAATATAAATCATAGATAATGACAGATGCATCAATGAGTTTCTCTGGCATATTCACAAACACATAAAATGAGTGGAACCAAAGAGAATAAAATACAACATTTTGCTTTCTTCTTTTTATCGATCTGCTCGCCAAATGCTACCTTAATTATGTTAATTAGGGTCGGATTTCTAATTACGTGTATAAAAAATTACTAAGAAAAATAAAGCTCACCTCGCTTGAAATTATTAATCTTTAGTTGTCAACTGTCAACTTTGAGATGTTTTTTATTTTCACAAAATAAATAAATACATACTTTGATTTTAACCAATTATTTCTACATTCCCAAAGGATTAATTTTCAACTATTGACGGACATATATCTTTGATTTATAAAAAATAATAATATTCTTAGAACACTTATTATCAAAACTCAAAGTTTATTGAAATAGATGAGTACATTAAAATAAGCATCCAATAGAATATATAAAATATGTAGGAATCCTTTAGTATATTTATATAATAAAATTATGTTTCAATTAAATAAATAGAGTTCGGAGTAACTGCAATACTATATTTATCATTTTTAATAATATCCATTATAAAAATTTTATCAATATTATTTTTAATAATATTTTTTTACTTTTTTTATAACATTTATTAAATATAAAATATTATTAGTTACATTGGTAATCTAGCTCACACACGACATTTATTAAAATTAACATGTAACATTTTTTTATATTATTCACAACATTTTTTAAATACTATTAAAAGTCATATAAGTTATACCGTAAAAACTTATATAATATTATATGAGAGAAAGATAAATATAAAATTTAAATATAAGCTATTACGTAGATGAAATATCTAGTTGCGTGCGCGAAAGATATAGTAAATAAATGGGACGTTGAAGAATGCCCTCGTGCTTGTTGGGGGTTTTCTTCAATCTTGATTTCGACATGCCAACAATATGGCGGCGATCCATTGTTTCTTTTATTTATTTTCCTTTTAAATTAAAGATGGAAAAGGGGAAAAAAAAATTTACATCATCATGGTTCGGTGAGAACTAGAGAGACGAAAAAGGAAAACTTCAGCTAAGTGTTTCCATGACATTAAATGATTACCACTTCAGTTATATTGATTATACCATCTCTAACTCTTACATTTATAGTGCTACAAGGTAATACGCCTTTATTATTATCGAATAAAAATGTTCTCTCGTGGATTACTTATTTGGTTGGTTTTAAAGTTAAATATAATTAATTTTTAATAAAATTAAGTTTTTTGAACATGCAATTAAAATATGTGCTTAAATGAACCACTATGGTCAATCTATAAAATTTATTTTCAAATATATGTCATTGAAGAATTAATAATGTGAAAATGTCAGAGAATCATTTAAAAATTTACCTACACTAATTAAAAAGACTGGTTCAATAGATAAGAATTGAATATATATCTTATAAAAATATGAGTATAAATCTTGTTATCCATTTAAAATTTTGTTGATAGGTAAAAAGTAAATACTTATGTAATTGTTAGTAAAGCGTTGAGGCATGTTCCAGTTCTCAAAGTTAGAAAGTTATTATTATTTTTTTTAGTAACGAATTGGTGTTGGTGATTGTTGGAAAAATTTAGATTGTTGGAAAAATTTAGTAAAGCGTAGAGGCAAACATTAAGACATGACAGGGCTAGTAAAATTTAGATTGTTGGAAAAATGTAACGAATTGGTGTTGGTGTGATATTTACAGTTCCGAACTACACATTTATGCACAATGCAACGACGGCAGCAGATGTGTCATACTACGACTACATCGTGATTGGCGGCGGCACCGCGGGGTGTCCTTTAGCTGCGACCCTGTCTGAAAATTACAGCGTTCTGGTGCTGGAACGCGGTGGGTCACCGTACGGCAACCCCAGCATCAGCAACTTAGGTGCCTTCGGTGCTGCCCTCTCCGACACTTCCCCTACCTCTCCCGCTCAGCGTTTCATCTCCCAAGACGGTGTCATCAACTCAAGAGCCCGCGTCCTCGGTGGCGGAAGTTGCTTGAACGCTGGTTTTTACACTCGCGCTAGCCCTCAATATGTAAGGTACTACTACTACTTCTCTTATGCATTCATTGCTCTACCAATCAATCAACCAATATTACTTCTAGAAATTACATTATTTATTTATAGTTTCTATAGTAATCTCATGTAACTATGTTTTCTAAAATTTATATAAAAAATAATAATATATGTATGGAAATATATATAGTGGGCATTAATTAATTGATTGTTTATTGGTAGGGAGGCTGGTTGGGATGGACGAGTAGTGAATGAGTCGTACGAATGGGTGGAGAAGATAGTGGCGTTTGAGCCACAAATGAAGCAGTGGCAATCAGCTGTGCGGGATGGACTGTTGGAGATAGGTGTGCTGCCTAATAATGGCTTCACTTATGATCATATTGATGGGACTAAGGTAGGGGGCACCATCTTTGACCACAATGGCTTCAGGCATACTGCTGCTGATCTTTTGGAATATGCCAACCCCGCTCGAATTACTGTGCTTTTGGATGCCACCGTGCATAGGATCTTGTTTAGAGTCAAAGGTGCCTCCATACTTTCACTTTACTCCACATATGCTTCAACACACATTCTCATTTCCGATCTACTTTTATTCTTAGCTCAATTTTATTATAAATTATATCGTCTCAATTCTTATTTAATAAATTTTACTTATAATCTTAATTTTTAATAAAATTTAATCAGTACTAAAGAATATATTAAAAATAGAAAAAATAAATTATATTTTGATAATATAAAATAATTTTATATTATCATCATGTCACTCACTATCATTTATGATAATTTTAAAATAATTGTATATGACCATCAAATTTAAAAAATATATTTAATAGTAGTTTTCGTCATGGGTGAGAAAAAACAAGAGTTTTTTTGGTTTCTTGAAAATGAAAAATTAAGTGAATTTGTTTGTAAGATGGAGAATGTTATTTTGGTAAATCTTAAAAAGGAGCAGATGGATCAAAGCCGATGGCCCATGGAGTGGTGTTCAGGGATTCATTAGGGCGTAGACACAAGGCGTACCTGAGGCGAGATCCGAAAAACGAGATAATAGTTTCGGCGGGTGCACTTGGAAGCCCGCAACTTTTAATGTTGAGTGGAGTTGGGCCAGCAGAGCACCTTCGGGCCCATAACATCAGAATAACGTTGGACCAGCCATTGGTAGGACAAGGAATGTCAGACAATCCCATGAACGCCATCTTTGTACCATCTCCCATCCCCGTAGAGGTGTCTCTGATCGAGGTGGTCGGCATCACCAGTTTTGGCAGCTACATTGAAGCTGCCAGTGGTGAAAACTTTGCCGGTGGTTCCCCAAGAGACTATGGAATGTTCTCCCCTAAGGTACAAGTCATTGTTGCATACAAGTGGCATAAAAAGTCCACCCAAATTTAACGAGGATGATTTGGTTTTGATTGATCTCAGATTGGCCAACTGTCGAGGGTTCCCCCAAAGGAAAGGACCCCAGAAGCCCTAGAAAAGGCAACGAAACAAATGGAGAATTTGGAGCAAGCAGCCTTTAGAGGTGGATTCATCTTGGAGAAAATCATGGGTCCAATTTCAAGCGGGCATTTGGAGCTCCGAACTCGTAATCCAAATGACAACCCATCGGTGACCTTCAACTACTTCCAAGACCCCCGAGATTTGGAGAGATGCGTAAAGGGCCTTGGGACCATCGAGAAGATAATCGAATCCAAGGCCTTCTCTCCTTTCAGATACCAGAACATGCCACTCTCCGTGCTGCTCAACATGACCGCAAGTTCCCCTGTTAACTTGTTGCCTAAACACACCAATTCCTCATTGTCTCTGGAACAGTACTGCAGAGACACTGTAATGACCATATGGCATTACCATGGAGGGTGCCAAGTTGGGAGAGTTGTTGATAGGAACTACAAGGTTCTTGGTGTCGACGCACTGCGTGTCATCGATGGTTCCACCTTCAACTATTCTCCCGGAACTAATCCTCAAGCCACTGTTATGATGCTTGGCAGGTATAATAATATTTTCCAACTTCAATGCTAGTAAATTTCTCTGCTCCTCCTTTTCAAAAAATTTTTATTATTAAAAGTTATTAAAATTTTAAAATTTTGTTCAGATTCACCAGTAAATTAGGAAATAGATTTATTAACGCCAGTGAATTTTAATAGAACTTATAACTTATAACTTTTAATAAATTTTAATTAATAATAAAAAAAGTTTAAAGAGTCTCTCCAACCTTCTTTGTATTAGAAACACCTTTCTAAAAAAAAATTTTAATACACATTTTTATTATTATTAAAAATTAAGAAAAATTATTAAATAAATATAATTTTTTAATAAATATCAACTAATAAAATCTGTTTTAAAAAAATATATTAAAGAGTGTGACGTTAATTTTTCTCTTAATATTGATTTTGTCCCATGGTTTTTTTTTCAGTGTACGTAGTTATGTGTTAAACTTTGTTATGCGTTAAACTTTAACACATGGGTTGTTGGCATTTTCAATTTGGCGCAGGTACATGGGAGTCAAAATATTGAGCGAGAGACTTGGTGCGGCTGCTGCCGATGAAACAGAGCAATAAGTTGTATAGTTTTTCTCCATTTGAGGTTTTCTTCAGATGGTCTTCGTGTCACTGAGGAAAAGACAAATTCTTGTTTGTGAGAATGATTTGTGAAGTAACCTTTCGATGAGAAAAATAAGAAATAAAACATTATTCCTGTAATTGATGAATCGAAACTAGAATGGGGGAAAAATTCTTCCCGTGTTTTGATTACGATGGTGGATGAGTTATTTTTGTAAGAATAAAATTTAGGTATAACATTTTAAGTATTTTTGTGATGTTTTTAAATTAAAATTATAATTTTATTTTAATAATTAGCACTAATTTAAAATACTATTAACTACCAACGTTTTAGCAATATATCACCAATAATTTACCTAGTAAAGAATTTTGCAAGTACGGATAATAATCCAACCAACTCAATATAAACTAAATTCAAAAGGACGAGTTCTATTGATTTAACGGATTTAATCGGATTAAATTTTTAAGAATTCGAAGTATTTGGGTTGGATCTCAGTCTTTTAAGTTTTGACCTGGCCCAAACATATATTTCTTTTACTATACTTTTTATTTAAATTTTAATTTGTTGGTTGGTGCATGGAGAAATTAAAGTAAAAAAAAAAAAAAAGGTTTGGTAATGCATTTATTAGTATTATAAATTGTAAATAGATTGCTTTACTGATTTTGTTTCTATCTACATGCTAATAGAAAAAAGTACTAATTTTACAATCTCAAACCAGTACTTGAATCAGATTGCAATAGGTTGTTAACGAATTTAGTATTTTTGGTTTAATTAATATTAGCATCCACAGTTGAATAATAATTAGATAAATTTAAAGACAATGTTATATAAATCATATTATTAAATATAATTTTATGTTATTTGTTCTATTTTGTAATGTTTATATATAAAATGTATTTATTTTAATTTTTTTTAGTAATTATTAACAATAATTCTGGTCATAAATATCAATTTGTTTTGTAATTCTCCCTATTTTTCCTATTTTGTTTTCATTTTATAATTCTCTTTTATTTTTATTATTTTAATATTAAATTCGATGACTAAATCTAACCCAATCCAATGAATGAAACTCTAACATATCAAATATACACACCCAAAGCAATTCAATTCAACCATTTTTATTAGTCTGAATAAAATAACCTCAAATCCGAACCAACTTCACCATGTGTTGTAAGAATAACTATATATGCTCGAAGAATCGAAAAATTAAAGACTGAATATTCTAAGGTATATAACCCTAATGGAATGAGATTTTAAAGAAACAAAGATGTTAATCATTAATTTAAAAGGTAAAAATGAGTGCACAACTTCTTTATTTATATATATATATTATTTGTGGTAAAAGCATTTTGCAAGCTATCCATAAAATATGTCACACGGCTTCCTATTATTAGTGGGAGTAATATTTGTATTATGATCTGAATATTATATTGGTCATGTGACTAATTTGAGTCAGAAAAAACAATTGAACTTTATTTTTTTTTCAAGTTTTTAATGTAACTACATTTTAAAAAGTTCGACCTTCATTTTTATTTTTTCTGTTAAATTATCACTTATAACAATGACTCGCCAACAAATCTATGGAATGCTGGTCTTCCGCATCTATATATCTATTTGCTTAATAACTGATTTAGTATAATAAAAATGCGTTTATATATTTATATATGTATAATAAGTATTAAGTATGGATATTATTTAATAATTATAAATATAAGATATATATATATATATATAATATAAGTTTCATAAATACATTCAACTTTTCTTTAATTTATTGATTCAGTAATGAGTATTACGTGAAAATTAGAACTAAAAGTCATATTATCTAATCTCTTGGAGAAAAAATTGGCAGATTATCGATAAGATAACTTAATTATAAATTAGGAAATATTTAGTAGATCTAATTTATACAATTACAACTTTGAGTTAACATTCCACCTATATAATACGAACTAAAAATTCAATTAAGCTTAAAAATAACTTGTGGTATAATCTATACTGGAACACTAGTCTAAGCCCCATTGCAAAAAATAATTAAAGATATTTTGGTGTTTTAATTTTAACTTTTGTTTTTAATTTTCTATTCCAAATTTATCTAATTTTTTATAACGTTTTTCTTATTATCTTTGTTTCATCTTAATAGTGTAGTCAATTATTTTGACGTGACAAAAACTCTTAATTTTGTTATTTTAGTAAAATAACACTGTTAAGAGAAAATTACGAATAAAATTTATAGAAAAAGTCAAATGATAAATTAATTAAGATAAAATAATAAATAAAAGACAAAATTACGAGGAAAGTATGATAATTTTCACACTCGAAAAATTAATTAACCATTGTCCTCATACACTTTATTGACTAAAAATTAATGCAAGGCTGATCCAATTTATATCTAGATCTAAGTGAATTTTTAAACTAATTGAAATAATTTGTTAAAATTGTTATAATTTTATTTCGAGTTTATATTTAGATTTTTAAGAAAATGGTTGACAATGTTTCATAAGCAAATAAGCAAGACATGCATAATAGGTAATTAGCATTTATTAGAATAAATATTTTGGTGGTTTTTGTCTGTTCCAACATTTACAATATTAAATAATAGAAAAAAATTTATTTTAATGAAAATTTAATAAATTAATAAAAATCACAAATAAAATAAATAAAATATTTCTCAATTAAGAGAGAGGTGTTATAATAAAATAATGAACTTATTTTTTTTAGAAGAAAGTTTACTTAATTTTACTATTATATATCTATATCTTAATTAATGAATTTTCATTTTTAAATTAATAATGTTATTCTCAAGGCAACCATGATTAAATGTGAAAAATCTATTAAAAATCTTATTACTCAGTTCTCATGCAAAGGTCTTTCCAAGGGATCATGCATGTATCACTACTTGTCAAAACCTACTCGCGTACACCGGTATAAGCTTGAATCATTAAATAATATCCTGATTTCATTGTAATCATCATTATAACTTTACCTTCTTTTGGCAGGATTATAATTAATTTACCTTTAAAAGTTAAGACTTTTTTTAATTATTAAATAATATCATGATTTTATTGTAATTTTTTTACTCATATTATAAGTGCAAAGTATTTTTATTCATCGCAAAAATAATTTTTTATATACCCAAGTTCAATGTTGATCTAATTTCATTGTATTTATCATCATAAGTTTTTTTTTTTTAAAACTAAGTTAACCTTATTTTTGGCAGGAAAATAATTAGTTTATCATTAAAAGTTAAGAGTTTATTATATATCGTTAAGGTAAAATTTTATATTATTAATTAATTAAAAAATTATAATAAATTATATTTTTAAAGTGATTATTATAAAAACTATTCAACTTATCATGATAATTTGTTATAGTATAAAAACATGTTACATAGTACATACTAGATTGACAATTTTCTCAAAAGATAATTAGAATATATTTTTTTTATATTATCGATTAACTATAAATTATATATCATTAAAAAATATTTTTTATAATAATTATTTTAAAAATTATATTCAAAACATTATTTAATTATTTTATTTGATAATGTTAAACAATATATTAAAATCAAACTCATGTTTTATTGTTAAGATAGATTTTTTTATATAAAAAGAACAAGGATTAATTAATCCAATATAAATAAATGTTTTGAATGTATCCTTACTTTATTTATACATTTATTATATAAAAATAATAAATTATATATAATCAAAAATGTTGTTTCAATTTCTTGACTTTAAACGGGCCTTTTCTTTTAATACTTCATCTATCGTTGTACTCTTTGGCTTTTTTTTTTGTAATAATAATAATAATCTATCGTTTATTATTAATATATTATAAATTTGATTTTTTTTAAATTAGATAGTTTTTTTTATGTGTTGTACTTCTCACAAACTATTTTTTTTTCTTAATTAATTACTTGATCATATAAAATGTTTTATTTTCTTACTTCTTCAATTAATTACATTAAATATAATTAAATATCTAATAATCACTAATAAAACAATATCTTATCAATAAAATCATTTTGATAAGAGGTTTCAAAACTAAAAAATATAAAGCATTTATTTTATATTTTAATTACAAAAATAAGTTTCTATTAATTAAATTAATTTTCTATTGTCTTCGCAAATCACTCCAATTAGTTAAGTTTGAGCATATAAATTGTAAGCATATTGATTCAATATCTTACTAAGTAAGCCTTATTTTTTTTATTCATTCTCTTATCCTCCTCTATCCTTTATCTCTTATAAAGCTTTTGTAGGATCTTAAACATGTCCGTCCAATTTAGAAGGGACTAGATTCGGCCCAAACCAGAAGCCACTCAAGAAAAGAAGACGCGGACTGGACCCAACAAAAGAGAATGAGTCAAATCAGTACAGGTCTCAAGCGGCTCGAACTTAGACAAGGCCCCAAAGGCGGCCCAATTAACTAGACGTAGTCCAAAAGGGGTCCAGCAGCTCCAGCTCAGCGCTGATAGAACCAACCAGGTCAGCAAAATTTCAAGCAGAGTCAGTCACCTCAAGGAAAGGGACACCACCTCATAGGACCCAAGGGGCCTTGAGCTGTTAGATCCTCCAAAAGGAAGGGGAATCCTTGATGAAGCCATGTCAAGGGAACAAGGACCCCACCAACTCTAACAGAGTGAAGATACTCACCAATCACAACAATAGAATGTGCCAAGTCAGCCATTATCCGAAGAACGTGCCGCGATTCTAGGAAGAACATGCACGATTAGGCGCGGGATCCAATAAATATCAACCTAAGGATTGCTAGGGCTAACAAATTGAACCAGAAGACCGGGGCAACTCCCCATGGCAAGATATGACACGTGCCCTCGTCACCCTCCAAACATTATAAAAGGCCCTAATGCAAAGAACTCGAGGCCAGGATTTCGCAAGGGAAGCTCAAGGTGAAATTACTGTAGATTTGTTGAGTGACTAGTGACTAAGGAAACGCATTACTGAGGAGTTCCAACTGAAAGCAAGGGCGCCAATAGCAACTCTGGATACCAGGTAAGTGTCTTGCCCAAGCTATAACCATGTCATAGAAAACACTCCCTCATATTCAAAGTAACACACCAAATGGTAGGCATGTAGCTCGCTGTGGTAACCTGACTCCGAGTCAGTCTTTGCATTCGGCCCCAAGTGGTCTCGATTTCGGCCTAGCATGCATATTCATGCAAACATTTAGTCTAGGGTCACTTTTAAGTCAGGACGCCTAATTGATAGTCCATGCTTCGATTCAAGAACCAGTGGGATCTGAACGCCTAATGGATAGTTCAAACCCCATACCTTTGATCCCCATGGACGCCTAATAGAAAGTTTGCCCGCATTAGGAACCACTTGCATCAACGTCATTATGAGCCAGGACGCCTAATGAAAAGTTCGTCTCTACATTCACCCCATGCATCAAGAACTACGTGAACTTTGATTCCTCTAAACTATGAAAGGTACGTAGGAGCAAGAGGCACACTCTTGTCAAGTTATGTATCCAAAACACCCCCAAGCCCTATACACACATCCCCTAAACCATTCTTCAAAAGACAATAAAAGTAAAGGTTATGATAGCTCATGTGGTTCATAGGGTAACTACCAAATGGTAGACAGGTGGGATGACACATCATCCCCACGCGTAACTGACTCCTTACCCAGACCTCGCGTTCCACAAACTTGCCTTATTCACTCCCGGTTTCTGACGTACCTTTGAAACGTCGGTGGTGATTTCTCTCAGAGTCGGATCAGGTTTGGTCGATCCTCCCAGATTGGTCAAGTTGACACCGAGTCAGTAAAGTCAGTTCCGTCCCAAAAATGGATTCGACCTCTAGTTTCAAACTAGTCTTTTTATTCACTAAAATTTTATTTTCTAAATCGTCCCCGACATGATTTAGGTCGTGTCAACTTTTAACAAGGAACAGTGATACTTATAGGTGTGGGTAGAAAAAAGAATAAAATAAAATTGATGTAATAAAAATAATTACATGAAAATGAAATGGAAGAAAATTTGAGTGTATGTTTAGTATTTTTCTTTATTAAATATAAGGACAAATACAAAGGACGTGAGTGGGTTATTACATCTTTCCTTATTAATAATTGATTTTTTTTCACAATTTCATCTTTAAATTCAAATGTATTATTTATTTAATTTATTCTTGTATAATAAAATGAAATGTCCATTCTAACAAAGAAAACATTTCTATTATATTTCATCATGCCCTAATTTTTTGATAATGATAATATTTTTTATATATTTTTCTTTTAATTTATATTTTTTTAGTTCTATCTAAGTTTAAAATTAATTATACAATGCGTAAATAACTTATTCATGTTTGATAAAATTTATTTAATTTTTTACCTCTCCCTTCCTTAATTTCTAAATTCATTCCTAATGATGAATCAAAATTTTGCTTTTTTCTCCAATATTTTTGAATTTATATTTTAAAAATATCAATAAAATGAATACTTACTAATTAATAAATAAAGATAAAATTGTACGTGCACGCATCTACACTTGTCTATCTACATACCTTTCAAAGTGGTTTTGTAGGTTTGAATTTTCAGTCCCTAGAAACTGAAAGCATTACAAAACAAAAAGAAAAATAATCAAGAGGAATATAACGTGGGATATTCCATCGGGCCAGGATATTGTTGCCAGTTTTTTATACGATAAAGAAAGTTAGAAAGAATCTCTTCCCTTTGACAACCCCTCCAGCACTGGAACCCCTTCTTTGAAAGGATAGAGAATTCAAGAGAAAGTGATCCAAGAATCTGTTAACATTGGAGCAAGGTTCTTTTTCAGATACAATAATATTGTCTTGCTTTGCATGGAATGCGTAGAAAGCAGGCACTACCCAAGCATATGCTAATGCTACCGCATATGCTACTTCTTCAGCTCACTATAAATGTCTCTATGACCTATCAACAAACTCACTCCTTCACCACAGTTTATTTAATTGAGATCAATAAGCGAACCAGCTGCGGGGCTTCTCTTCTTTGGCACACACGCTCTACTCCCCAAACAACAACACAAATCACATGCCTTTATTGCTTTCTCTATGTAATCACGTACGTGCCAAAGGAGAGTTGCCCTGCAACTGATTCTTGCTTAATGGATGTGCCTCAATATCCTCCTCACTATCCCCACAACCTTCTTCTTTATCAAAAGGTATCATTCGTCTCAAACCATATCAAGTCCTATTTATATATACCCATAGCTTCTAATATTTTATTTTAAGTCTCAATTAATTATGTCTTCACTTTTATTTATGTGTAAATGCAGTCACTGCAACATCCCCATAATCCATGAAACCAACCATATCGAGCATAATTGTTAAATAGCTAAATTCTTTAAATATATTACTAGAGGTGTAATTTTTATCAGGAAAATTTTTGTTTAAAAAACGATACTTACTTTGGCAATTATTGTAAAAAAAACTTAAGTCACTTATCGATTAAAGATATAGTGTGAATAGAATATATAAATATTATATAAGAGTTTATCTTAAATTTATTATCAAATCAAACACCAAGTCTAATAATAATATGTGTAAAAAATACTAAAAAAAAACATAAGTTATACATTTATTAGATATAGTATCTTAATAAAATATAAAAATGAAATAATTCTCACCTTAATTATAAGTTAATTTTGTAAAAAATATCGAGTTAAGTATAAGTCTAGTTAATGAAAATATCCTTGGTAAATATATATATATATATATAATGCATGAAGCTCTTATGTACATCTTATACTGGATATTTTATGGTATATGTTGAAGTTAAAGAGTCTAGTTTGAATGAGACTAGCAGTTTAGACTCGAGAGACTAGAAATGAATACCTTGCTGCATTCACAGTTTTTGACATATATGGGGTGCGGACGACTCGACCAGCAGATTGATCAGGGTAAGGCATAAATCCAAGTAACTATAGTGGCTGGTAAGCTAAGCTTCCATGCTTACTAGCAATTCAATTAGCAATCTTAGATCCTGGAACAAACTCTTTTAACATGCTCTCATCTTTCTTTAGAGGAAGTAATTAACATAGAAATAATTGAGGAATCCTTCTATCAAACTGCAAAGTAAGCGTGTTCTGATTCATGTTATCCAGGAATAATTTGCCTTGAGTGGACAAATTGAGGATCTGCTTATTTATCCATTTGACCCATGATCTCTACAAATTGAATGGGATATCATATACTTATTCATAGTACCCACACATACGACTTACGAGTCCTGTCCGACGATATTAATGATAATAAGTTACGAAGAGTACTGATGTACTTTGTTCATAGTTTAGACACATTTTTGAGCAAGTATTTACAATAGAAATTTATTAATAAGGTAGAATCAATCAAACTTCTTATACAAATTAAAATTAATCTATGTATCATAACTTTCTATAGTTGACAAAGATGGTTGTGTTAGATATTGAGTGAGTTAAAGAAAAAGAACATTAAATTTTAGTTGTCATTGATAAGTTGTTATTATCATGGTTATATTCAATAAATAAATAAATAAATAAAGTGATAAGAGATATGAGAGAGGAAAGTATTAGAAAAAAAATAGTTAAAAAGAGTAAGATGAAAGAATAGGAAGAAGAAAGGTTTTTAAAGAAGAGGTGAGAGAAACTTTTCAAGTCAACATTAATTATAAAAAAATGTTTTTAAAAAAATAATATTATTTAGAATTGATAGTATGTTAACTTTTTTATTTTTCTGCTTAAATTGAAAATAGAAAATATTTTTTCAACACTAACTTTTTTTATTTTTCAAGTCAATTCTATTTATAAAAGAAAATAATTATTTTATTTAATGTGAGTCTCGATGATACTAACTTTTTTCACTCAAATTAAAAATTACCCGACACAAATAATAATAAAAAAATGAAAAAATAATTTCATTTAAGACTAACTTAATGTAATTGGTGCTAATTTTAATTTAGTGTCTACTAAGCCAACATCATTTAACTTGATATTAAAAATAAA
The DNA here is from genome assembly GCA_025330945.1 of Mucuna pruriens. NCBI lineage: Eukaryota > Viridiplantae > Streptophyta > Magnoliopsida > Fabales > Fabaceae > Mucuna > Mucuna pruriens. The sequence continues at coordinate 994,101 of JAENHJ010000069.1, read as the reverse complement.
ATAAAATACAATTTTAAAAATTGCATCTACCTAGTATTAATTTAGTCATGCTAGTAGCGTTGGTGAAGTGATAGACTCTAATGCACACCCGTTTTTTTTTTAATGATTTTGAATTAAACATGAAAATTTTATAAAAATCTTGTCCCTCCTTTTGTCTTCGATTTTTCCATTTTTCTTAACAAAATACTATATGTTTAGCTTTTAGTAGGACAAGCATATATAATCCACAATAAATACTCTCTTGCTTGACATGCTTGTTATCAAATTATATAATATAAACAATCTCTTGCTTGACATACATAGAAGATTAATTAATGTCTAGTTAAAAATGCTTTAGTAACTAGTTGCGGAAAAAAAATACAGCAATTAGTTAATAAACTTGACTCATTCTTATATTTATAATATTTAGGCTTATAGTATTATTTATCTATATATTAAAGAAGTTTATGTTCATTACACCAAGAAGTGTCTTATACATCTATAAATACCTATATGTGTTTTTCATGTAAGTCAAGAAAAGCCAAAAAGTCAAGAAAATTTTCTTTTGAGTTTTTGAGTGTTCTACCTTCTTTATCATCATCTTTCATACAAGTGTTTTATTTACTTGCATCAAATAATCATTCTTGTCATTAGTCAAAATTGGATTAACCTGATTGGTCTAACTGATCCAATCAAGAACCGACCATATGGATGCATTTAATTTTAAAAAGTAAAAACTTATCTTCCAAAGAACCAATATATAATTGAATCAATTCAAAAGTAGAAAGCCAGACAAAATCAGGCGTGGAAAAAATAACTTTTTTTAATTAAAAAATCTAATACTATGGAGATATGATGATTACCGATCTAACTCATTACTGGAATGATTAATAATTATATTAACTATTTATTTATTTATTTATTTATTTATTTATTTATTTATTTATTTATTTATTTATTTATTTATTTATTTATTTATTTATTTATTTATTTATTTATTTATTTATTTATTTATTTATTTATTTATTTATTTATTTATTTATTTATTTATTTATTTATTTATTTATTTATTTATTTATTTATTTATTTATTTATTTATTTATTTATTTATTTATTTATTTATTTATTTATTTATTTATTTATTTATTTATTTATTTATTTATTGTTGCTGATAAATATTATTTCCTGTAGTTGAACTTAGCTTTTTTATTTTTATTTTTTTTTAATATCATTAAACTTAGATGCTATCACATATTTGATTTAGTTTCATATTTAATTTTTTATTTATATGTTATGAGTTATGAAATTTAATTATAGATTTAATTTTGTTTTTAGTCGTTATAATTTGTTAAATAATAATTTTAGTCTTATAATTTTAATTGCTTAAATCAAATTTTTATATCTTTTAAATTGAAATTTTCAGTCAAACACTTAGTTTATTATAATTTCTAACAACAATTTTGATCATGTGATTGGTTAAAAATAATGTGGTACTTATATACTTACATAACACTTGAAAATTATCTTTGCGAATTAAAAAAACTTGAACTCACTGTCCTATATGTTAACAATATGGATAATAATCATTAGGTGACTTAACATATTTAGTATACATATGAACAATATATTATATATAATTTAAATGTATAGTAAATAAAAAATTATACATATATTTATTGTTATTAAATAAATATTATAATATTATAAAATCAAATGAACAATAACATAGTTTTACATCACAATTATAGTTTAATAGTTCCATATTAAATGATTTCTTCTTTTATAAATTAGTGTTGTTTAAATTTTTATATTTTCTTTGAATACTTCATTAAGTTCAATAAGATAATATTATTGACGTAATAATTTTTTTATTTTACTAAAAAAAATTGTTAAATGTAATTATATTTCAAATAATTTATATAATAATAAAATAAAAAGGTTATTTTTAGTGACTAAAATATGATATTATTATTTATGTAATAATTTTTTTATAAAATACAAAAAAAAAAGGTTATTATTATTTTTCAAGAAATTATTAAAAAAGGTTTTTTAATTTTATTTTTAATAAAATACAAAAAAAAACTATTACATCAATAATAATATCATAAGTGTCCTACATAGAAAGTAATTCTACTCAAGTTGGATGGGAATGTTATAAGCAACAAAATTCTCTCTTTAAATATTTAACACAATATACAAATTCAAAATCATTAATAATTAAGCTAAAACTTTATGTCAATCAATTCATGTGCTTAATAATAATAATATTAGTTTAACTAACTTTTTATCTTTATCATTCAATAACTTTCTCATTAAACACACATGTATATGAGACATATCAAATTAGAACTCTTGGTTATTATGTGACATGAGTAAGATTCTATATTCATACATGTATGATCAAAATTAAAATTTAGTAGACACATTACTATCTAAAAAAATTATGTAGATTTATCTTCTAATTTTCACTATTTGAATATAACATATTGATCTAGATTTATAATTTTCATTTTTATAAAAAAAAATAAAAATTCTTATTTAATACTAAATATATCTATATATACACATAGAGGTGAGAGAGAAAAAAAATTTACTATATAATCATGCATAACAGTCAAAATTATTTAGATTAATTTTAATTTTAACTATCTATTTAAATTATTCATTAGAAATTCGGTTTTCTTGTATTCTCATTTTTTTATGCATTCGTGTAATGTGAACTATGGTTAGGAAGACAATATCGACAATAGCCAATAGGTAGTGTTAATTTTTTCAATTAAAATTGATATTGCTTTTTAGTAATTACTGAAATAAATAAATAAAAGTATAAATAATAGCTATAATATTATATCAAAGGATTGTCGTTATACTTGTAACCTAGAAAACCTTAACCTTACTCGAAACGAATTAATAGCAAATCTTCTGGAGTATCTGAAGTTAATCTTGTGTGTGAGTATCCATAATTCCATAGTAGGACAAAGGACTTAAACTCGACGAACGTAAAATTGAAGCCAAATGGTGGAGTCATGGTGTAAGTCATAAAAAGACCGCGTCAACGTTGATCAGATGCTGCACATTTATTTTAGTTGTTGACTGATTCAAAAAAGAAATTAATCCCCGGTCACGTGGTGGACCGGTTCCACGTAAAGACTCATAACAAAGGGTTAAACGTGATGCTGTGACAGTGAAAGGACCAACCAGTCTACAACTGTCATTATCCCAAAGCATTCGGCTCTACATGATTTGTATCATATGCTTACTGTTATGTGCTAGCTAATTAACTGTTTTTATTATATCTGCATATTTCCCGCTTTTGTCCCTTCCAAGAAATCACCACAACCACTTCTCATCTTGACTACGATGGGCTTTATTGCAAAGTCCTTGAGATGAGATCGTCGCACATATATGGACCAACCCCTTCCAAATGTATAGTTGTAGTGGACATTGATTTTCACCGGTAATCTCTAACCCCATTAATGTCATGAACTGACCTAGTTCAACATCTCTTTACTAATTAATGTCACGAACTTTACAATTTTGTTGATTAAGATCGAAATTAATAAGTATCACTATAAGCAACAGTCAACTCTACATGGTACTAAGTCCTAATTACCAATAGGTGGAGTAAGAAATGTTAACTTAGTGGTGGTTGAACGCCCCCACACGAAAAAAACTGTGACCATGAATTAGGCATTTACTAATTACAAGAAAACTTTGAAGTCAATGTTTTGAAATTGGGAGGGGACGACCGAGTCTAAAGAAGCAAAATGCACCCAACTCGTGGTGCCGAAGCAGCATCACAACCCTGCTTTAATGGCTGTTTCCCATCTCCACTCCTTGCCTCTGAGAGGCCCCATAGTACTTCCAAGCCTAGAGTCAAGAACAATGCAAACGATGACTTCGCTGCAGCCACATCTTCCAGCCTTGACCCACACACACAATTCACAAACCACGAGACCCTCCCTTCTTTGCACGACTCGTACATCAGCTTCACCAAAGCATTCCCTCAATTCTCCACAACTTCTGAACTGGATCAAATTCGAGCCCAAGAGTACCATCACTTGAACCACTCCAACACCTGCTTCGATTACACCGGATATGGCCTTTTCTCCTACGCTCAGCAACAAAGATCTTACCCTGCAACTTCAATGGCTTCTTCTTCTTTACCATACTTCAAATCAGACGCATCCTTCTTTGACATATCCTACAAGTCGGTGAACTTGCAGTCCCAAGTTCTTTACGGCGGGCACGAGTCTGAGCTAGAATCCCGAATCAGAAAGCGAATCATGTCGTTCATGAATATCTCCGAAGCTGAATACACCCTTGTTTTCATTGCCAACGAGGCATCTGCTTTCAAAATCGTGGCTGATTCTTTCCAATTTGAATCCAACAACGGACAGGTCCTCACAGTGTATGACCATAGCAGCGAGGCATTGGAAGCGATGGTAGAGAGTTGCAAGAAGCAAAGGGTGCATGTCCTGTCAGCAGAATTCTCCTGGCCAAACCTCGGACTAGAGTGGAGGAAACTAAAGAAGATGATAACCAACAAAACGAAAAAGAGAAAGGGAGGTTTATTCGTTTTTCCACTCCATTCAAGGGTCACGGGAGCACCGTATTCCTACGTTTGGATGTCCATGGCACAGGAACATGGCTGGCGTGTCTTGCTTGACGTGTGCGCGTTGAAACCTAAGGAAATGGGCACCTTGGGTATGTCTCTTTTTAAGCCTGATTTTATGGTTTGCTCGTTTTACAAAGTTTTCGGTGAAAACCCATCAGGTTTTGGGTGCTTGTTTGTCAAGAAGTCTAGTGTCTCTTCTTTGAAAGATCCCGGTAATTATGCCTCAAGCATAGGAATCATAAGCCTTGTCCCAGCATTTAGACAACAACCTCAACACGAGACTGATCAAGAAGTAGTTATTGAAACTGAAACGGATCACCAGCAAGAGGAGGCATCATCAACGTCAGAAATTGAGGAGTTAAGCGTATCTTTTGACTCGTCTAAAGATAGAACCAGATTAGTTACTAAAAACGAAGGGTTAGAGATTGATTTTAGAGGATTAGACCACGCAGACTCGGTGGGGTTATTACTTATTAGTAGCAGAACCAAGTATTTGGTCAATTGGTTGGTTAACGCATTAATGAGCCTTAAACATCCACATCATGAAAATAGTTTTTCCCTAATTAGGATTTATGGGCCTAAGATAAGCGCTTTCCGTGGACCCGCCGTGGCGTTTAATATATTTGACTGGAAAGGAGAAAAAATTGATCCTGCACTTGTGCAAAAGCTTGCTGATAGGAACAATATCTCTTTGAGTAGCGCATTTTTGAGAAATATAAGGTTCTTAAACAAGAATGAAGAGGAGATACATTGGGCCTTAGAAACAAGAGCATCTGAGGTTGTTGAAGGGTTGGGCCTGTCCAAGAAGAAACGCAGCCCACAGGCTGGGATATTTGTCGTGACTGCCACACTGGGCCTCTTGACAAGCTTCGAAGATATTTACAAATTATGGGCTTTTCTCTCGAGGTTCCTGGATGCAGATTTTGTGGAGAAAGAGAGGTGGAGATACATGGCTCTAAATCAAAAGACCATTGAAGTATGAATGCCCTGCTTCCCATTGTTCACTTCGATATTTTTCTCATGAATTAACATTTTTATGGTTTCATTATTTAGAATCATGTTGACCATCTTAAGATTTGTGCCCAAATAAATATATCTCTATATCACCTTTGAAAAGAGAATTTTTAAGATTTTTTTTTTATTTTTACATATTTCACGTGACTTTTATTATGGGGTACCCTATATTTTTTTATTTTATTTTTCTTAAAGATTATTACTTATATTTTATATTTTTATGCACTATATCAAAACAATAGACATAAACATGATCATTGTTGATTTAAATTATTTGCTTTTATAAAAAAAATCAATTTTATAAATCTTTTGTCTTAAATTTATTTATGTTTAATAAAATAAAATTATCATTATGGATAATTAATCATTTATTTTATAAGTTCATCATTATTTAATCATAATATTATTTTATTTTATGTTTATATTTATTTAAATTTAAAATACTTATAATATAACGTAGGAAAAACTTGTTAGTGATATAATCATGTCAATTAAGTCAATAAACTTTAAAGTTTTCAATTTAAATTAAACAAATTGTGAAAAATGATTTTAATGCTGTAAAAGGTACAGGGTAAGCTAGGTAGAATTAACTTAAAAGTTAATGGAGAAAATAGATAAAAGTTGAAAAAATATTTTTTAATCAAAAAATGAAAGTTATTAAAGTAGTTTATTAAATTAAAAATATTAGTTAAATTAGCTATTAAACTAATAATTTAATTATATTATTTTATCTCTGTACTTTTTTAATTTCACAAATTTTGTTCTTAGATTTATTTTTCTTTACGAACTTGATCCCTACAAATTTAATTTTACAAATTTGAGCTAACAATTAACTCGTCAAATTTTGATAACGACATAACCTGACACAATAACTTGGCTAATAATGTGGTATTTCTTTAAGTGATATGTATGATGGTAAATAAATAAAAATAAAAATCGAATTAGGCATCCAATTTAACGAAAACAACATCGTGGGATGATGACAAGACTTTGCTTTCTTCTAGGGCTTGCAATAGCTACTCGTGAGACTCCATTGTAGAAGGCGTGAAGCAAGTATGTAGGAGCCTTGATTCCATTGTGGTGTTGAAACTCCATTATTGACGTCTTCATGGAAAGAAAATCTTAGGGGTTGTTTTTATGGTTGTAGATCGTATCAAGTAACATTTTGAAAAGGGTAGGTTAAACGATGAATGAATGATAAGCCAAATATATGTTTGTTAAGGACAAGAAAAAAGAATATGTGACTTCTTTATATAGTTTGATAATGATATTAATGAACGTGAGAAGAAAAATATAAGGATTTTATTAAAGAAGGTGAACAAATAAAAAATGGTGGAGAAGATTTGAAAGGCTATTGCAATTACACATTGAGAGATTATTATTGGCCTTTTAATTGTGATTGTAAAAAACAGTAGATAATGTTCTATGTAATGTCTAATTTGAAGAAAGATGCCTCAATTAGGGATACCTTTAGTGGATTGTAGGTTATATTGTCAAACAATGCGCCAGTAAGGTCAACTTCAAGTGCTTTGAGGCATTAATTTATATGTACAATCATGGGTCGACATATAGGTAGGTAACGGGTATGAAATCTGGGATTAAAATTACTAGATAGGTGAGTATGAATTTAGATATGGATATTCTTTGTAGATGCAAGGATGAGAATTAATATTTTAGTATCTCACTTATTGTCATATTTAGAAGATATATAACTAATCCTAATTGCTATTCTAGATCTAATACTTTCCTTAAATCATTCCTATATTTTATTTAAGGACAGATCTACAATTTTTTTTATTTTGTTACTAATTTTAATTATCATTTAAATTAGTAGTTAAATCTTAGCTAATTAACTATTAATTAATTAGAATATTATTTTTCTAACTAAATTTAAGTTATATACATTTATATTTTTTATTACTACAAATTAACTAGAAAATAACTACAAATTTTAAAATTTTACTATAAATTAACTAAAATTGTTTTTTTAGCTAATTTTCTACTTATTTCATGCTACCATTCAATATTATAGTAATTTTGTAGCTAATTATTTTCACTAAAAATTAGCTATAAAATAATTACTGATTTTAAAATTAACCACAAAATTATTTTGTAGCAAATTTTAAATTTTTTAATACTGGTTGTGGGACACTTGTTCTCACGAACTTCTAACTTTTGTTAATATAATATAATATACATATAATTATAAACTTTTCTCATAATAAAAAATGTAGTGAAAAAATTTCTAATACACAAGTTAGCCAATGAGATTTTCACTTTTCTATTTTCTCAATTACATATTATCAATAATCTATATTTTTTCCTTTAATTTTATATACTACTTCAACAATTGGTAAAGAAATAATCGTATACCCATCTCAAATTATTCTCATTTTATCTTTGTATACTTGACCTGTCTCCTTCGTTTTATTTTTTTATCTTTATCTCTAAATTGAATTTATATGATTTTTTAAAAGAAATCATTGATAGTTAAAAATAACTTTATATCACAAATTTGATTATAAATTATATAAATTATAATTATAATATAAGTTATAAATTAAAATTATTTCTTTATTATAATTATATAAATATAAAATTTATCATATAATGCATAAACTAAAATATTATATATGTGTGCTCTCTCGATCATTTAAAATTATTAAATTTGTGATAAGATATAGTCCATAGAGGACAAAGAAGACTAACTCTAACTACCTATGACTTTCACAATAATTAAGTAGGGAAAAAATACGAAAGGTGATTTAAAAAATAATAGTGTATTGTTGACAAATTTAATATTACTATTTGTTTTAATTTTTATGATGTGGTTAGAAGGCTCTTACACACAAATAAGAATAGGTCAACTTAAGTTAAACTCACTCTTTAATAATTTATTATTGAATAATTTTATTTCAAAACTAATTATTAAAGTTGATGTTCTTTTCATATAAATCATATTCACAACATTTAAATTAATCTAAAATTATTTAATATCTCATTTATTTATATCAAAATCACAATATATACTAATTTTAAAATATATAAATATATGAATCATCTTATTATCTTTTTTATTATTGCTAAATATATTTTACTAGATCTGATACAAATAATATAAATAATAATGATTGGTTTATTTTTATAAGAAATAAATAACTAATTCTCAAAATAAATAAAAATAGTTAAATTCAATTAATAATATCTTAAATTTAAATTTTATTTTAGAAATACTCAAAATCAAATAATTGAAGTGATGATTATATTTAATACTACTACTCATAATTAAAGGGATAATTATTTTCCTGCTAATTTAATGATTGCAACTTATATATTGTTAACTGCATGTACTTGTGTGGGAAAATTTAAATATTTTTTGTAACTTAAGGAAACTCACTTATTTTTCAACTACATTTTCACATTAACATTGATATTTAAACTCACATCCTTATTTAAACTCACATCCTTATACAGTACGAGTCTTATTTTTATCAATTAGACCAATACTTATTAGCTTTGTTAATAGATTTTATAATAAATTAATTAATGTTATAAAAATTTAATAATTATTACATCTATATTTTTTTATTATAGAACCAAAAAATAGTATATATTTATAATTTAACTTTTGCATAAAAAAATGTATTTTATACAAATTATTGAAAATAAAAGAGTGTGTGACACTCGTAATAATGCAACTTAATATCTTGTGTGTGTGAAGTGATAGTATACAATTATCAAAATTCATGAATATTCAGATTGTAATGATTTTCAAACTCGACACATCAATTTATTTCGGTGGTTGTTCATTTATTTAATTTAGGTGAATTGGTTTGCATGATTTTCAAACTCAGCCCACATGAATTTAATTATTTTGGTGGTTGGTTCATTTATTTAATTTAGGTGAATTGGTGACAGGAATAAAACGTGTTAAATTGGTTTATGATTGCTACAACATATGGGCTTGTAACATATTCTTTTCTTTTCTTTTTTTTAAATGTATCTCTTTTTAAAAGTAGGCAATTTGGAATCTATAGGTGGCATTGATATGGAATCTATACGTGGTATTGACAAGTGATAAATTTTTAAAATATAAAATTAGGAGAGTTGAGATTAAAATTTATGATTTTTTTTTTTTTTACTTTTTCACTCTAAACCATTAAGTTTTTTCACTTATTTGAATTGTTATATAAATAATATACTATAATTAATTCATGAATACATTTTTATATAATTTAAATTTATAATAAATAGTTTAAATACATAAATCATAATATAATTAAAATGTATAATAAATATTTTTAATATATATTATATTTTAAATTTATAATAAATAATTTATATTGTGATATAATTTATTTTAATTATTAATAATTTTTATTTAAAAATATTGAAATTCATTTAGAATTAAATATATTCAAAATAATAGATTAAAAAAACTTAAGAAAAATTCTTTAAAATATTTTCATTCAATTTCGCTTTTCTAATTTATATAGACAAAGTATTATATAAAAATAAATTAAATAATAATTTATATTATTTATTTATTTATTGTTTTTAAATTATATTTAATATTAAATAAATATTTAAAATATAATTAACTCATACAATAATATTATATATAATATATTACTTAATCGAAACATGTCAAACTGAAAGAATCAGCAAGTGACGCTTGATAGATATGAGATTAGAAAAACGATACATATAACATTAATTCTCACAAAAAAGTTATATTTTAAAATATTTATTTAATAATAAATATATTTTAAAAATATAAATAATAAAATTATATAAATAAATTATACAATTTATTATTATTTTGAATGAAAATGCTTTTAAGAATTTTTCTTAATCTCTTGTTTTTTTTAATTTATTTTTTTCATATCTTTAATTCTAAATTGAATTTCAATATTTTTTTATAAAAATTATCAATATTTAAAATAATATTGTATGACAATATAAATTGTTAATTATAAATTTAAAATATTATATATATTATTTATTTATTATAATTTTAATTATAATATAATTTATGTATTTAATTAAAATCATTTATTATAAATTTAAGTTATATAAAATAAATATTTATTTATGTACAATTCACATATTCTAATCAACATATTTCAATCTCCTTTCGAACATTGTACAATAATATGTAAACAAACGTTACAACTTATCACATATGAGTAAGATCAATGATGAATTTAGAAAATAATTAAATAATTAGAAATGAGATTAAAATTTATGATCTTTCTTTTCTTTTTAAACACCTAAATAATTAAGTTAATTAACTTTTTTGAATGGAAATATAAATAATATATAACATTACTATATGAGTTAATTGTATTAATAAATTAATTATTTAATATTAAATATAGTTTATAAATAATAAAATTATGTAATTATATAATAAATAAATTATATAATTTATTATTTAATATATTTTCTCATATAATAAATATAAACATATAATTACTTTTGTCTTTCATCTTTTTATTTATCTCATTTTTATCACATCACTAATATTATATTATTTATTTTAATATTTTAATGTTTATATATTTAAAATAATATTCAGTCATTTTAATATAAAACTATTAAATATTATATTATTAAAATAAATATTATAACATTAATGATGTATAAAAAATGAGATAAAAAATGAAATATAAAAGTGATGGTGTGTTTTTATACACTAGTATTTTAACATGTTATGACATAGAATAAATATTTTTTTATAACTTAAATTTATAATAAATATTTATAAATATATAAACTATATTATAATAAAAATTTGTAATAAACATATATATTTTAATATATAAATTATATTTTAAATTGATATTAAATAAATTATATTGTGATGCATTGTTATTATTATTGATAATTTTTATTAAAATATTAAAATTTAATTTAAAATTAAAATATTAAAAATGATGGACTAAAAAAGACAGAGTTAAGAAAAATATCTGAAAATGGTCTAGTGGAAGAAAATCTCTTAGAAATACATAATGACAGTTACAATATTTTTATTCAAGTTAGCTTTTATATGAAAAATAAATTAAATATCGACTTATATTATTTATTTATTTATTAATTATTATATATGATTTTATTATTTATTATTTTAAAACTATATTTAATATTAAATAAAAAAATTAAAATATAATTAACTCATACATCAATGTTATATGTAATATATGATTTATATTATAACTCAAATAAAAAGTAAAATGACATTGGTGGTAAAAAAAAAAAATAAGGGAAGGTGATATATTTGAATCTCAATTCCACCAATTTTAATATTTTAAAATTTTATAAAATGTGTTGGTGGTAAAAGAAAAAAAAGGAAGGTGATAGATCTGAATCTCAATTCTACCAATTTTAACATTTTAAAAATTATCACATTTTTATGTCAATATCACATATGATCACATCACTCTCAGTTAAAGATTAGTGTCACGGTTTAATGGGGCTAGTCATGACATTCGTAGATGTATTATTGAACATTCCTTGATAAAAAATAGAAGTAACAAAAATTAAAAGTTTAAGCTGTATTTCAATAAGGTATATAGACACACTAGCAAAGGACAAATTAAATGTTATATACCTAAAAAAATGACAAATTAAATGCGCGTACAAAAACCTCAACCATGATTCCATTAACTAAATTGCTCAATTTTTTTTAGTTACGCCTAAAATCATGAAGAAATTAATTGTACTCGTTAATCTTAATCATACATGTATATGAAAGGTTAAAAATGTTTTAATTAATTGATCTTAATAATCAATTTATTTGAATTATCTGGTCAAAATTAATTTTTTTCACACAGTTATCTCTCATATTGTCAAAATTAGTTTTTTTCACATTGTAAAAGAGCTCATATTTTATTTGTTCACTACTATTTATTAACTATATGTATAAATAAGATATTATTTAATAAGATTGTGAGAGATAAGAAGAGTTAATTTTATATATATATATATATATGAAAGGTTAAAATTCTTTTAATTAGTTCATCTTAATCATTCATTTAAAATTTTCAGTTGAGCTTTTCTTTACATTGTTATCTCTCACATAATTATTAAAGTTGCATAATCACTTAAAAAGTTTGTAAATTCACATTACTTATATGATAATCATGACTATTTATTATAAGATCTAATTATTTACGTTTATTGTCCTATCTCTCAATAAAAAAGAATATTTTCTTACTTGATACATTTATATTTGGAGCATATATAGTGAAAAATTCTTTTTTATATTAATACAAGAAAAATAAATTTAGGTCATACAACCATCTATGAATGATCAATATTTAAAATCACATGATCACAAGTCATGTGATTTAAAAAAAAATTACATGACTTATGTGTTATAATCTTGGTCATTCATAATAAAATTTAATGTTTAATGTTTACTTCTTTCCTTCTAACATAAGAAATACATTCTCACTAGTTATATCTTATATAAGTGAGTATGTATTGAGAGAAAGAAAGACTAATTATGTTACTTCAAAATTAGTTTAATTAATATCCCCTTGTACAAATTAAATTTTATTAATTCAATTGAATGTTTTGATATTAACTCAATGATTATGTACATGAATTTTAAGATAAATAGATATTTGTAATTATTTAATTTTATTATCAATATTTACTTATATTTTTTAATATATATATATATATATATATATATATATATATATATATATTACATTAAATTGAATTTATTTAATGAAATATAGAATGATTTTAAAAATTTATAAGAAATGTATACATGCGTAATATCTACCGATTTTGCTTAAGACTATTTTATGTTGAGAAACTTGGCCAAGGTCTTTTTATTGAAATATTCTCTTATAATTACATTTTTTTCATCTATAAGACATATACGTGAGACTATAAGAATCCGATCACAGTATTACTCAGATCAACTTAATGTAGTAATAAAATAAATGCATGTTTGATCTACTCAAATAAGAAATAGCTTATTTTGTTTTTCAAAGTTTACATCATTAAAGATTTAGTTGGTATGGCTAAGTTGTTATTCCAGTGGTTTAAAAAATATAATTTATAATAATTTTCAACTTAAAAAATTTAGATTGACAATATAATTTTAAAATATGTCTAGTGAAAATTTTAAAGCCATCAAAATCAAACTAAAAAAAAGTATCTTGTTCCTCGTGCAATCCTCAATCTGTCCCCTCCTTTTCCCTTCTCCTCCTCCCCCTCACCCTGTAATTTGCTAATGTATCCAATTAACAACCTTATCAGGCCTTTGAGATTCCAACAAGCTTCCGTTCCTCCTCACTCGTCTCTTACTTATAATAAAAATGTGAACATATTAGTAAAAGGTGTTACAAAGATAGTCATTAAATATACATTCGAAACAATATAGGTAAGAGTATTTGTTATTAATAGAACATATGAAACTATCAATATTGTTGCTACCATGTGAGTGACAATACCAAATGGCAGCAGGGTGGCATTGAAGGGAGTAACAACAATATTGAAGATCTCATTAAAACTATTTATAATTTTGTTTATATTATTCTTAATCTTAATTAAATAAATATTATTGTTTGTTTTTATATTTTTACATAATCAAGTATTTTCACAATAATTACTCTTTATGAATATAAAAATATTTATCAGAAACAAAAGCATTTGTTATTTAATATATAATTCTTATAAAACAATTAAAAATATTTGATAAAATGTATTTAATGTTTATTATCTAGTATTTGTAGGATTCTCATTAACTCGTGTGTGCAAATAGATATAAGTAAGTAAATTTGATTATAAAATTATTTATTATGAATATTTATTTTATTTTAAATTTAATACATATAATTATTAAAATAATATCACATAATATATTAATTATATTTCTTAATTTTTATATTTTTAAAAATATTAAAATTTAATATATAAAACTTAGTAACTTATTGTTAAAATAAACGTGATTAATTTAGGTCAAAGAGGGGGAAATCTTAAGACAATAATGACGCAGTGGAGGTATTATTTTGATGAATTTTTATTGTTTTCCTATAAATGTGTGTTATAATGTTATTTAATAATTCATTAATTTTGATGAATTTTTATTAACTTCATTAATAATTACTTTAAAAATATTTTATATTATTATTCAATCATAAATAACTGTTAAGAGTGTTTATACAAGATAAGATTTTTCATATAAAAAATAATAATGACAAGAGTTATGAATCTCAATCATCATAATTATTAAGAATGATTAAAATTTGTTTGATTGATTATAAATATTTTTAGAATGTTTGCGTATGTTTTATAGAAATTAAAGTTTTCATATTTAGTTTTAATACAACTTTTTTAAATATATAAGTGATTTTTAAAAATATTTTTTTGATAAATAAATTCACATAAAATTTTATTATAAAAATATTTATTATAAATTTTAAAATTATAAGTTTGGATAAGTTTTATTGTACAAATATTTTTTATAAATTTTAAAATTAGAAATATTTTAGTATAATTTTTAATATTTTTTTATTTAACTTTAATATAACAATTTTTTTATTTTCTCTACTTAATTTTTTTACAATTTCTACTAAAACATTTTCAGAACATTGCGGTAATAATATTATTAAAAATTATAAATTTTAAATAATTAAAAAATAAAAATATTTAAAAATTAATATTATATAATTATTATAATAATTATTGTAAATAGATAAAAATGAAATTAATTTAACAAAATAACTATATAATATGTAATTGTTACATGATATTGTGTTCATTTTTCTATTTTCTTAGATAGTTACGTGGCTTAATGATAAAATTTCATCTAATTATATTTTAGTTGAATGTAAATCAAATTAGTTGAGAGATATTTAAACATATAAATAATGTTAATCAAATAATTTAACAAATTTTATGATTTTATAATTTTTAATTTGTAGATGTAGTTTTAAATATTTTGAATAAAATTTAAGAAATATTAAAAAAATCTATTCAATAAAGTCTAATTAATTTAAATATAAAGTTTTGTTTTTAAATTTAAGACTCAGATAAATTTTATATTATATTATTCTTTTCTTTAAAAAATATATAATTTTAAAACTGTAATTTAAAATATTTTATTTTATATCATATAATTTTTCTTTATTTTAAAATAAGTTTTAATATATTAGTGATTTTTAGTTAAGTTTTTAAACTAAAAAAATTATAATTACCGCTTTAAATTAAATTTTTTTATCTTTTATATTTTTTGTACTTGGGTACTTGAAATTAATAAAATCGCCATAAATAATTATTTTTTCAACAGTTTTAAACCGCTGCAAACTAATTTCAAAATTTTAAGTATAAAAATTATAAAAACTTAAAGACTTAATTATAATTTTTAATTTAAAGATATAATTATTTTTTTAAATAGTTCATAAACATGGTAAAGTATTAAAAGAAAAAATCCGGCGGGCCCGGACTGAGTCTAGTTCTTTGACATTGTTTCCTCGGTGCGACTAGTCTACTTGTCCCCACTGGCTAAAAAGAAATATAACAAATTACAAATAAAATGATTCGTGGATTTTTTATTATTTTGATGTAACAGGACATATAGTTTAAACTTTAAATTCAACGATATTTTGCTATATATATTCACGCGCAGCAGAATTTATTGTCATTGATTGTAACGGTGTTTTACAATTTTCATATATAATTTCAATACAAGAGTGAAGGGGTAGATCATTAATTTTATTTTTAAAATTATATTTACTATTTAAATTAGTTCTTGAAATACTAATTTCTTGATATCATATTTGATTTCTGTGGATAAAAAAAACAGTTCTTGAATTGTTCTTAAATCAGTTAATTGAGAGAAATCCATAAGAAAAAAAATAGTTCTTGAAATTAATAAAATAACAAAAAATTAAATATATTTTAAATTTTTATAAATATGACTTGTTTTAATTGTTTACAAAATAAAATTTGTTGGATTTAAATTTCTAACATTTTCTTGGTGTTATTTTTTAATCTTATCATTAATTTTAATTAGTTTAGTACTGAAATGATTAAAAAATAAATAATATTAATTAAGATAATTAAGATAATAAATAAAATTTTAATTAAGATAATTGTTATATTTAAATGTGAAATAAATTAAGTAATATATTTATTATTTTATATAATTTTCTTTTATAACTTACTTTTAATATATTATGTACAATAATTTTATTATTTTTAATATTATTCTTACTTTCTAGTTTACTAATTTATTTTGAACATTATATTTTAAAAAAATAAATATTTAGATGTTTATAATTTAATTTTAATATATTATTTTTAAATTTTAAATTATTAATTTGGACTAATCGTAATATAATTTATTTTAATATATTATATTTTAATTTACTTCTATTTTTAGAGACAAAATTAGTGACTTGAAATATATTAAAAAATAAATTATTTTATAATAAGTTAAAATTGATGAATTGAAAAATAAAAATAACATCAAAAGTAATATAGTAAAATTAAATTATAAGTACATAATTAAATTATATATTTTAAAAAGTAGAAAAAATAAATATTAATTAATTAAAAAGTAAGGATAATAATAATAATAATAATAATAATAATAATAATAATAATAATAATAATAATAATAATAATAATAATAATAATAATAATAATGATAATAATCCTTCCTCATAATATATTAAAATAAATTATACATAATTATCTTATTTATATAAAATAATAAATATATTAATAAATTGAATTACACACCTAAAAATAATCTAATTATCTTAATTTAAAATATTATTTATTATCTTAATTATCTTAATTAATATTATTCGTTTTGTTTACTGTATCAACATCAAACTAACTAAAGTAAGTGATATTAACTAAAAATAACACTAAGGAAATGTTATGTATATAAAAATACTAAATTATTTTTACAAAGATTAAAATTAAACAGAATCATATTTGCATAAACTTAAAACATATTTAAGCCAATAAAAAATAATTATTTAAATTATAAAGTATCAATCAATTTAGTTCCTTAAATTGTAATAATTAATCAAATTGGTCTGTCAAGTTAAAAATAAACGATAAAATAATCTTTTAAATTGTATATTATTAATCAATTTATGATTTATTTTGGCACATTTTTCCATAAAAACTTATAAGAGAATGAAATAGGAAGAAAAATGAAATAAAGATAGATAAAATTCTCTTGTATTAACTTCTTTAAAATTAATTTTTAACTTATACCTGAATTGATTTTAATTTATGGATAAGTTTATTTTATTTTTTTGTTTTTATTTTATTTTATTTTCTTATTTTTGTTTCTTATAAGTGCATATGAATAATTTTACTAAACATAATTAACTAGACACACATACATAAATGTTATGTCACGTGAATGAAAATAATCAAGACATTGTAAAATAATAGTCAAATTTTACCTTCCATATTTTTTTGTTGTTCATTTGTTTGTTAATTTTTGTATTAGTTTTCTTATCTACCCAAAGAGAAAAAGTCAATTACAATAATCTCTAAAATTAAGTTGTGTGGACATGTTTAATTAAATAGAAACTCAATCTTTTTAATGTCGTTAGAAAGGAAGTCCCTCGATTTAATTTTCATCAAACAACTTGATTTTGTATGTGTTATTGTGGCGTCATTTTCTCAATGGATAGGTAAGAAGAATAATATAAATCTAATTTGGGAAGAAAAAACAAAGACATATGGAAGAGAAAAGTTGATTATTATTCCACGGATTCCTTGGTCATTTTCATCTTTGTGACATAAAATCATATATGTATGCTTAATTATTATTTAAACACATAACACTTCAATTAAGTCTTTTTAATTGTGTCAATGACATTAGATAATAAAAGAAAAAAACTAAATTGATTGATAATTTTTCATTTCATAGACTATTTTGTTAATTTTTTTAATTTAAAAGATTAACTTGATTGATGATTATAATTTCAAATGCTAAATTATTTAATATTTATAATTTTAATAATCATTTGTCAATTTATTAATTTTAATAACTAATTTTATTTATCATTATAATTTCAAAAATTAAATTAATGATTACTTTCTTTATATGTGAGATATAGACACCTTTTCATATCATAAACTTCAATACCTAATCATTAATATAATGCGATAAGAAAAGAGGGAAAAAATAATAACTGTTGACGAAATATATGATATACAAGGTGTTCACATATAATTTATTTTTTAATTGATGTAATATTGTACTGTGTATTCTATTTACATTATTCATAATTATTATTTTAATTAGAAAAAATATTTGTTAATAATATTTTAAGAGCATTGATGAAAAATCAAAAAATATTATTTATTTATTAATAATCGGGTAAAATATGTCGATAACACTTTTTTTCATAAAAAAATCAATTTTAATTAAAAAGTGGTTAACATTTACCTATTTTTTTTATTAAAAATAATAATTAAATATGTTTATAATATTAAATATTATATTTTAATATTCATTTATTATTCCCTAGAAAAGAACTCATTTCAATTATAATACAACAGTAAACTTAATAAAACATTTTTATAATAAAAAAATATAAGTGAATGGAGTTTTAAAGAGTAAAGTAGACGAATGTTCAAAGAGCTCTTCCATGTGTATGTGTTAGTGGGACATGGACTGTATTCTTACAAAAACAACCAAATTACACATAAAAGAAAATTAAAAATATATTAAATGTGTGAGAATAAAAACTTAAATGTGGGCGAAGTCAACATGAGTATTGGGGAGGGACTGAGACAGGGGATGTGGTTATATGGTTGAACATGTGTTCACAACTCCGTCACTAACGGACCAATGAATCTTTGTTTGTGCGATGGCGTCGCTTAGGAATGGCAAGACCAAGTAAATAAGGGACAAAAGAAAGGTGAGATAGAGAAGGAGAAGAGCCAATTCTGCATTAGTTGGGAAGCTAACCACGTCTACCTTCACATTTCGGGGGACGTAAGAAAGAAACAGGACAAAATTACCTCGCACAAGTGCTTTGCTTCCTCCTATATATATGTATATATAAATATATATAAATATATGCACGTAAGACTCTTCATTCACACAACTCAACCCTCTCTCTCTCTCTGAATAAGACTGTAATAGAGCGGCTCTTGGATCTTTGGAACTGCTATCCGATGGCAAAGAATGTGGGGATTCTCGCTATCGACATCTACTTCCCTTCCACCTGTATTCAGCAGGTGACTACCTCTCTCTCTCAATTCACTTTCGTTTTCCTCTTGATTTTACTTTTCTTGTTTCGAAAATTCGATGATTTACGCAACAGCGACCATAGGTGAGTTTGTTTTTGCTAATTAATGGTCATTCGAGATAGAAAAAAATAAGAACGGCAAAACTGACTCACAAGTTCGGCTGTACACGGTTTCGTTTTCGGTTTTATGTTGTGTGGTTGAAGATCAGGTTAAGAACATTAAAACTGTGTTTAAGATTGTTTTGTAGCCCGAAAAATTTGTGATGTGCTTTTTTTTAGAAAATAAAATCACTATTGAAAAGGACTAGGCAGGATTTTCAGTTTTCATATATTGTATTCTGTGACACATGTAAACCTGTTTTTCTTTGGGAAAATCATGAGATCCCGGATATGGATTATTACCAACAAATTGGGTTCAGTTGTTAAAGTTAAGACTCACATCTCACAAAAACGAGAGTTCCAATTTCATCTTGTCGTGAATTCGAGGATTTTGTTAGCGTGAAATTTGTAAGTATTTTCTTCGAATACTCTTTCAACTTGAGACTTATTTTGACCTGTTGACTCTTTTGGTCCTAACTCACCTAAAATTTTGTTAAGAAAATGTTATGGATTATTATACGATTCGGAGCTTATCTCATGCCATTTGTTTTATTATCTTACAGATGTAAATTGAAGTTATCTATTTCCCCGCCCCCCCTTTAAAGTAATGTTTTCAGTTTCTTCACTTATGCAGGAAGTACTGGAGGCTCATGATGGTGCCAGTAAAGGGAAATATACTATTGGACTTGGTCAAGACTGCATGGCGTTTTGTACAGAAGTAGAAGATGTCATCTCGATGAGGTTTCTGCTTCGGATTTGATAATCTTTATAGTTATATTTAGGCAACAGTAGATAGTAGATGGTTCTATGTTTGGACTTGCCATTGTATATAGTATTTATTTCTGTTCCCTGAGCTAGAAATATAGTTTGAGTGGAGACACAAAAAACATATTTAACAATAATAACGTGAAGAAACAAGCCCTTTTTAACCCTTGTTCTTTAATTTTTCATTTATTTTTCTTTTTTATGAATTAATGTCTTATGATAGTAAAAATTATATCATTTGCATAAAATTTTCCAATAAATATAAAGGGTTATGTAGAAGTTTAATTCATATTTTCATATTATGGTGAACGCAATACATAAAAAAAAAAAAGTGCAAAGTTATGAAGCCAGGCATACCTATGTCCTCTCCCTGTCTCTGCCTGCTTCTTAGTTATGTTTATATATATTGCTTAGGGTATCATAGAAGTTCTGTAAATCGTGAAGTAACTTATAATGGTTTGTGGAGTCAGTTACAGAAACATGTGAATTAGTGTTCTGGTAATACCTCCAATGGTGAAGGTTCAGCTCCTACCAAATGTTTCAGGAAGAATGTAACGACCGAACCCTTCTTTATTCTATCATAAACCATTTATAACCATATGGAGACGAGTATATTGCATTATACGCAGCAAATATTCCAATGTCATATTATTTTTTAATCTTCTGCAGTTTTTATATTCTTGATGTAATTTTCACTTTACTGCTTGTATAGCACTGGATATACCCACCAAAGCCAGCTTGATATATTGCTGTTTACTTCTTTTCTGTTAGATGGTAAATAAGACTTTGATGTTGAGGACTAACTCTGGCACTTTCAGTTTGACAGTAGTTTCTTCCCTTCTTGAGAAGTATGGAGTTGATCATAAACAAATTGGTCGTCTGGAAGTAGGCAGTGAGACTGTGATTGACAAAAGCAAATCCATCAAGACTTTCCTGATGCAGATCTTTGAGGTATCCTTTCAGTGTCAAATTACATGGATAGATGATTCTCTGTCAAAGTAAACTGACTTTCTTCACCATGTGATGGCAGTTTAAAAACTCAACTGATATAAATACAAAACCATATATGTGGAATGATTAAACTTTATATTCAAGTATTTAATGTTGGATTGGAGGAGGTCTTTAGCAGTCAATGTTGGGTATATCAAACAGAGAGCACAGCTAAAGTGGTTCATAACTATCTGGGCTCTTTTCATCTTTGATTCTATACCCAGACCAGATAGTAGTCTTAGTCACTGGAATGTCATTAAGTAATGTTCCACTGTCTCAAATATAATAAGTATTGTTAATAATCAGAATGGTATGGTTCTGTTAATAACTTTGTTGACCAAATTATCTATTTCTGTGGCTTTTGAATATAACAATCAGATACTCATTTACTTGTCTGAAACAAGCAGAAATATGGAAATACTGATATCGAGGGCGTTGATTCAACTAATGCATGCTATGGAGGAACTGCTGCTTTGTTCAATTGTGTCAATTGGGTGGAGAGCAGCTCATGGGATGGACGCTATGGACTTGTTGTCTGCACTGACAGTGCTGTAAGATCATTTCCATATGGCCTTTGAACTATATTTAGTAACAGTGAACATGTTTCGCATTCCCTTTAAATGTGCTTTTAAGAACAACTACAAGTTATGAACTCAGACACATATCCTAGATTCTGTTGTACAGTGAGGTTAGTCTCAACTCAAGCATGTGTCACTGAAGGGTTCCTTTCTCAGGTCTATGCTGAAGGACCTGCTCGGCCTACTGGTGGAGCTGCTGCAGTTGCCATGCTAATTGGTCCTGATGCTCCGATTGTGTTTGAAAGCAAATTGAGGGGAAGTCATATGGCTCATGCCTATGACTTTTACAAGCCTAATCTTGCCAGTGAATATCCAGTAAGCTGTTCAGTCTCTTTGCATTTTTGTGTCAAAGAACTTTTGACTATGGGATCTTATGTTTTGAAAGTTTCCATTTCCCCCCACTAATGCAAAAGCAATCATTGCAATTTCCTTTCAGTTTGAGAAAGTGCTATGAGGGATAGCATTTGACAGTGTCCATTCTTTACTTTTGAATTTTGACTACAATAAATCCTTGTAATTTATGTTTTATAGGTTGTTGATGGGAAGCTGTCTCAAACTTGTTACCTTATGGCCCTTGATTCTTGCTATAATCACTTATGTCACAAGTAAGCTTCTACTGTTAATAGAGTTTTTCTGAAATTTGGTTTATAAATTTAAACCAAGCACCTCATGACATTGCTTTTTGCAGATATGAAAAACTAGAGGGAAAAAAATTTTCTATTTCTGATGCTGAATACTTTGTATTTCATTCTCCATATAACAAGGTAATTTAGGCTATAAGGATCTCATTTAATATCTTGACCCTCCCTCTTTAACAGTTAAGAATGCTTTTTATAATATCATTCATGATTGTATCTACCTAAGTTGATATCTACATATGTATTTTTTTGTCTATTTATATATCTCTTTAATACTTTTGAGTTATTGCAGCTTGTACAGAAAAGTTTTGCTCGTTTGGTGTTCAATGACTTCTTGAAAAATCCCAGGTTCTTTTTATTTTTCCATCGTCTGGAAACCTTTTCAATTTTAATTGTTTCATGTATTGGTGTTTATAAGTTGATTGTGATTACAGCTTTGCGGATGAGGTTGCCAAAGAAAAGCTGGAACCTTTTGCAACATTATCTGGTGATGAGAGCTATCAAAGCCGGGATCTAGAAAAGGTCTGAGAGCAGAGCTCTAAGTATAGTTTGGAAGTATAAATAGTATTCTTCTGTTTCTTTTATTCACACATTTATTTTCCATTTTTCCTTCGGGTTGGAGAAAAGATGTGATTTCCCATTTATGTAGTTCTATCAAAAAAAAAAAAGAACAATTTGAAACTTCTGCTAATGGTGTGCAGTATTCTTGTTTTACAGGCATCTCAGCAAGTTGCTAAGCCTCAATACGATGCAAAGGTGCAACCTGCCACTTTGATACCAAAACAAGTTGGCAACATGTACACTGCATCTCTTTATGCGGCATTTATTTCACTTATTCACAACAAACATAGCACATTGGTGAATGTTCTAAACACTACCTTAGTCAAATATAAACTTCTTCTCAACAAAGGTTCTAGTTTTCTGATAGATTTACATTTTACAATTTTCAGGCTGGTAAGAGGGTAATATTGTTCTCGTATGGAAGTGGCTTAACTTCCACAATGTTCTCTTTGCATTTACGTGATGGTCAACATCCATATAGCTTGCCAAACATTGTTAAAGTGATGGATGTTGCTGGAAAATTGAAGTCAAGGCATGAGGTATTTATCTCTAAGAGTCTTTCAAAAATAGAAGTATTCCACAGGTGCTGTCAGATTTAAGATTTACTTTGAATGTAGCTGCATGCTCCAGCAATTCATTAATGCATCTTTGTTTGGCCATAAAGAAAGCTTATGATTCTATTTTTGATAAATATTCGATTGACTAGTTTCTAAGTTGATAGAGATATCTACACAAGTTTTTTTTGGAAAAATTCTTTTTTTTGTTCTTCCTTTTAGTCGTGTACCTCACGAAATTTTAATGACTTGGAATATTTGTCTCTTTAAACGCCCTAGATCTTTGAGGATTAATAATTATAAAATAATTACATGTAAATAACTGAAGTCGACCAGACTTTGTGTTTGACCATATTGTTTTAATTCTCAACAAGATGCTGAAAACAGAATCCTTTTGAGTTATACAATTACTTAGACTTTTGATGAGTGCAATATTTTATGCAGTTTCCTCCAGAGAAATTTGTTGAAACCATGAAGCTAATGGAACATAGGTATGGTGCCAAGGAGTTTGTAACAAGCAAGGACACCAGCCTTCTATCTCCAGGCACATTCTATCTCACTGAAGTTGACTCCATGTATAGGAGATTCTATGCAAAGAAAACTAGTGAAAACGGTTTGACTCATGCAGAAAATGGTTTGATCACCAATGGTCACTGATGTTTACTTAGAGAACGTGTAACATCTAGAAGCCAGGAAGTCAACTTTGCCTAGCATTTAGAAGGCTGTTCTTGTTTGCATTAGTTTCTTCTTAAGGGAAGACAAATGAACAATTATGAAATCCGTAGAAGCCAGGGTTGTTAGTTCAAATATTTTACCATGTAGTTACTCTTCAAGTCTAAATGATTTCACCAATTTTTTTTTTCTAGCAATTATGCTTTTGAATATGTAGCATTGTGAAAGATTGGAAGTTATAAATTCAAGTGCTCGGTATACAGTTAACGAGGGGTGTTGCAGTTTACGCATATTTAACGACACTTGTTAATTAAAAAATTTAAATAATCAAAATTACTTAAATTTTTTTGTTTTTTAAAAATGAAACTTTCTACAAGATGAGATCAATTATAAGAATTATTTAATGTCATTTGACTCAGTTAAAAATTAAAATTTTAAAAATATTATTATCATGAGATCTCATGACAAATTGTTTTAAAGTCTTTGTTTAGTTTTTCTTTCCTTTTTTATTTATAATTAAAAATCATACAATTTACTCTTTGCATAGGTGATTTTCATGTACTACCTTAATCAATTTTTTTGTCATTTTTTTCCATTGATGTTCCATTAATTTTTTATCGTATATAATCATTTTGTATTTCGTCTTTTTTTTTATGATAATATATTCATTTTAACATTTTCATTTTTCTGCTCCTTAATCTCACTTGAATCACATGTTGTCCCTTTAAAGTTCATTATTATATAGTATAGTTGGTAATATAATATAATTTGTCAATTACGTAGGTAATTTGTAATTACAAATCAGTCTCAATGACTTTTTTCATTTTAGTCATCCCATTTATATCATGTGTGTGATAGCTTCATTAATTTCTCCATCACTTTGTATAATTGATTCCAAATATTTAAACTTAAAAATGTATAGTATAACATTTCTCATTTTTATTTCAAAGTCATTCTTCTTGTCTCGTGCTAAAATTGCAATACATATACTTTGTATTATTCCTACTTAAATTATAACCCTTTGTTTTGTTTTCAATGCTTGTCTTCAAATTTCAAGCTTAAGGTTAATTGCTTCCCTTGATTTCTCAATCAAAATTATATTATTCATAAAAAGCATGTAATTAAGGATAATCTTTTGAATGTCCCTTATAAGTACACCCAAGACTATATTAAACAAGTAGAGATTTAAGGTTGAGTGTTAATGTAATCTTTAACCTATAGGAAAGTTCTTTCTCTTGCCTTTTGGAGTTCTCACATTACTAGTTGCCCCTTCGTACATGTCTTGTATAACCTATATATAAGTCATGTGATCATCTCTCTTCTCGAGAGTCTTATACTTATGTAGTTAGCACATTTTTTAATATCTCACTTGTTTTTAAATATATAAATCAAAGTCTTCTTCCATTTTATTTAACATTTTTTTAGATATCAAAATCTCATTGAAAAGCTCGGTTTGCCAAATGTAATCTTATTTTCTAACACACGTTTAAGCTTCAATAAGGATACCATATGGACCAATAATTTTACCCTTATTCGTCCTCTTAAGGGTCTCTTTTATGTAGCCAAATTTTGTTTATCTTATGAGATTTTTAGTTCTATATTAATATCCAATATTTGTCCGTAATTGAAAATCTTACAAAAATAATTTCTCCATCTTTCCTTAATATAGTAATATGTGACCAAAACTTTCCTTTCATCCATAATGCATTTAACTTCACCCAAATCTCGTCTTCCACTCGGAACTTTTCTTGTTTCATTTTTAACATTTTAATACCTTGTCAAGTTTTTATAACTAGTGAGTAAACCTCGCATTGTATCTTTACACGTAATATGAAATCATATTTAATTCTCTCAATTTTCTTCTCTACCTTCATTTTTAACATAGACATGACAAATAAGTTTAAACTTGTAGGTACTCTTCTAACCCTACTTGACTTTGATGGAAAAAACCAAATTTGATTGAGTAGATTTAGGTTCTTCTAGTCAGATATAAGTTCCACCTCAAGGATTAAGACAAGCAATGCGAAACTTTTCAATACCATCCCTCCACATATGCCTACCAGAACAGGCAATGATCAAGATTAACAACTATGAAGTTATAGGCTCTGATATTATGTCAGATTTTAATTTAAAATTAATTGATAATAAGTAAAATTGTCCAACAAATATATAAGTTGTACTTCAGGGATCAGTCCATGTGAAACTTTCTAACACTCCTTGACTTGGAGAAGTAAGGT
This sequence comes from Mucuna pruriens, assembly GCA_025330945.1. Classification (NCBI taxonomy): domain Eukaryota; kingdom Viridiplantae; phylum Streptophyta; class Magnoliopsida; order Fabales; family Fabaceae; genus Mucuna; species Mucuna pruriens. The sequence goes on along the minus strand of JAENHJ010000069.1, from coordinate 967,141 downwards.
AGGATTCAAGAATACAATTACATACATATAACACGTGTATTAAAATTTGAATTTATTCTTGTATACTATTTTTTATAACTATTAAAAAAAAATAATAATAAACTTAAAATTATACAATTTACTAAAAAAATAGTGGTGATTCTTAATTTTCTTATTTTTAAGACTATTTATTTATTTGTATATATTATTTGAATAAAAATATAGTTAATAATTTAATATATAATTTATTAAAAATGTATATAACTAAATTATTATTTTTAAACAAGACGAATTTTGTGCGGATATCTTCCAAACTCAACAAAGATGGGATTGATTTAAGTTTTTCATCTCTATCTCAATAAAATCTCCCAACCTTATTTTATTCTTTGCAAAATTGAAGGTAAACAAAATTCATCCCGTCGGCAACCTATCTTATTGTGATGCCTATTTTCATATTGACATAGGAGGGGCTTCTGAAAATATGAATACTCATTCAAAATTAAACACCATAAAGATCATCTACAAGTAAACTGGTATCAAGAGTCCTTCGCAATTCTCAAACATTAGACTTCTAAGTACATTACACCTAGTCTAGTAGAGGTACCATGTATGACTATTATTTATGTTTTTTTTTTTAATTATCTCAAATTTTGTATAAATATATGATTATTTTTAAAGGTACGTGTTTGGATTGACGGTAAAAATTCGTATTTATTATAAAACTATGATAAAATCAACCAAAAAGGTATTTGTTACTTAAAAAATTATAGTGAGTATAACTTACGTATTACCAAACATGCATGGTTCATTCGAGATGATTTGTCAAGTTTGAAAAAAAGAAAAACTATTTTCATCAGCTTGGCTATGCCGTGATATGATCAAGTTTCCGGATTCTAGAGTCTAATTTCGTTTTTTCGTTCTCTCCATATGGTAATGATCGTTGTTCGATGCTTAATCCTCATGTTTTCAACTTTCACCATTAGGAATTATCTGAGCTGATTAACTGAAAAAATATCAAATAAAGAGCAAAAGGAAACGTTTTTTCGTTTTCTCCGTATGGCAGTGAATGCTGTTCAATGTTCAATGCTCATGCTTCCAACTTTCACCATTAGGAATTATCTGAACTGATGATTAACTGAAAAAATCAAAGAAAGAACAAAAGGGAAATGTACCTAAAACCCAAAACACAAGAACCCAAAAATAGGTAGTTGTACTACAATTCCAAGCTGCACATAACCCATTATAACATATTTGGATAAGGAAGGTTAGCAATACGTTTCAAAGTATTTGTTTAACATTTTTTATTAAATAAAATTTATGTTAATTTTATTTAACTAATAAAAAAATATTTAAGTGTCTTTATCCATTCGACATATCGCCCGTAACCTAAACTCATTAGTCTAATTTGATTTTTTTTTTTACCTATAGAGATAAAAGACGGTTCGAGAGAGTTTACAATAATTATCTATTTTATTCAATTAATTTAGTTAAACTACACCAATAATTCAATTTAATTTTTAATCACTAGAAATATAAAAAGAGAAGAATAAATCACATAGAGACAAAAAGTACTTAAAATGAGGTTAGCTAAAATTATTTAAAAATTATGATAAATAATATTTTTAATTACATTAATGACATTACACGATTTATGTAGTCAATCTATAGAACAAGATTATTATTGATATTTTTTTATCCTTCTTTTTTGTGTAATGTATATGATTGTAAATAAATATTTTAGTCGGTAAGTAATCTTTTTTCGAAAAATATGATAATACTTATTGGTGGACTACCTCCTCCTAAGAAATATAATTAAAAAATTATATTTATAACATGTTTAAATATAATTATATATCTAAATTAAAATTTATTTATAAATAACATGTTTCAAAAGGATTTATATATTTGAACCATTTTAAATCTAATATTATAATTTAAGTAGAATCGAAAAGTGAATTGCTTCTCTAATAATTCAAATTCCAATCCGTAAACTATAGTTCATAGATGATATAAATTTTCTCTGGTTCGCCATACTCGAGGAAGGAGAAAAATTAAAATAAAAAACAAAACAACAAAATAAACATCTTTTTAATAGATAAAACGCTAACATATTCTCTTTCAAATACAATTTTTAATATTGATTAAAAAACATAAAATATTCAATAAATTTTACTAATAATTACATAATTTTCAATAAATATTTATTACTAATAAAAAATATATTAACAAAAATAGTCACTTTGTTTCTTAGTTTAATAGATATTTATTGTAAATATAAAAAAAATTACACGATCAAAAATCACAATTCATATAACTTTTAAAATAATTATTTTAATAAATATATCTACACAATTTGTAATTAAATAATAATATATAAAAAAATATACCATCCGTGTGTATATCATTTATTTTTTTTTATATTTTTAAAAATAAAAATATATTTATATATATTTGTTTATTTAGAAAGTTTAAAATAATATCAACTACCATATTTTGAATTATGTTATTATCCCTATTTAATCTTTAAATACTTTACAAAATTACTAAAAAGAACATAAAAGTAATAGTGGATAGAGTATCATTGTATCTTTTACCATTTTTTAAATTTTTATTAAAATATTAAATAAAAAAATAAATACATTTAGTATTTTGAAAATATAAAAAATATTTAGTACTTTTATATTTAACAAGTAAAATATTATATGAAAAGGTTAAAGATAATTTAATATAAACAAAAGTTTTAGATCATATTTCTTTTGTGGGTATTTTGTTTTGAAGTGAAAAGATGAAAACTATTTTGCTAAATGCTGAGGCTGAACTCTTTTACATAAATATTTTCTACTTTTCTGATGGTGTATGAACCACCATAAATTAGTGGTGCCTACCAATGAAAACCATTTATTAAGCCAGAAAGCCCAACTTTTCCAGGCCCCCTGACATCATCCTTAGGCCTTATTGGTCTAGAAATGAGACCACCCGTCCCAGTGGTCCACGAATAAGATGGATGACAAATGGTGGAGCCCTCCAAGTAGGTCTCAACACGTGGCACCCCATAATTTACCTTGACCCGTTTGATCACATTACAATCGTCTGATGATAAGGATAAGTTTCCCACTTGGACATTTATACCTCATCTCCACCCCTCCAAATCCAAAATTCCTTATTAATAAAGGTTATTGGTATAAACAAGTACCTACTGTTTAAAAAGGTGATAAATACAACCATTTATCAAAATTACACGTAACAAGAACTTCGGATCAACTAACAATATACCACATAATTTGATGATGATATTATAAAGTAGAGACTTTACATTAACCAACGAACACATAAATATTATCTTTTAAGTTATTGTATTAGTACAAAAATTTTGTGTAAAAGTTGTACGGGCCAAGTTTATTTATTTATTATTGGTTGTAAGAATAACACATGAAATACATGGGGAATGGATATGTTTAGAATATTAATTGAAACAAAATTATTAAGTGATTCATAATTATAATTGCAACTAATTTTTGTATCACATATAATTAAAAATTTTTATAAATTAAAATTTTAAATATATATTACATATAAATTAATTACAATTATGAAGAGATAATAATTCAAGATTACTTATTAATTTCTGTTTTTGAAAATTTTATTCTCTAAATAAAAAAGTCTAATTTGTAGTACAAAAATAAATAATTAATATAACATAGAGAAAAAACAATATTATTTAAATTTACTGTTTGAATAAGAAATGTGTTACCTTTATATCCGTGTATTTAATTAATCATTATTTATATCACATTCCCTTTGTTGTATTGCACTTGGTGTTTTAGCCAGCACACCTAAAAAATTCCAGGCTCCTTCCTTTAATTTCACTGAAGCCAAAAACATTTACTAGATATTTTTTTTTCTCACACAGAAATAAAAAAACTAGTTCCAATTCTTTCCCTTGAGGTTCCTCTTCTATTCTTGTATCATCTTTCAATTGAGTGAAATGGCGTCAGATCAAGTTGAGCACGAGATGGATCAAGACGACGAGGGAGGAACAACGGACCTCAGCACCAGTGACGCAGAGAAAGACCCAACCCAAACAACCAACCTCAATGGAGTTTCCAAACACCGCCACACCAAAGGCTTTCAAGTCTTCCCTATGAAGGAGGAGCCAACGGATTCCGACCCTGACCCGGTGGCGATGCCCGTTCCGGTCAAAGCGCCCAGACGCTCCTCCACCAAGGACCGCCACACCAAAGTGGAAGGCCGTGGCCGCAGGATCCGAATACCCGCCACCTGCGCAGCCCGGATCTTCCAACTGACCCGAGAGTTGGGTCACAAGTCCGACGGCGAAACCGTCCGGTGGCTCCTGGAGCACGCCGAGCAGGCCATCATCGAGGCCACCGGCACCGGCACGGTTCCGGCCATCGCGGTCTCCGTCGGTGGCACGCTGAAAATTCCGACGACGTCATCGAGCGGCAACCAGGTGGAAGAAGCGTGGAACAAGAAGCGGAAGCGGCCGTCGAACAGCGAGTTCGTGGATTTAAACGACGCCGTTACGCAGTCATCCGGTCTGGCCCCGGTTCAAGTGGCGCAAAATCTGGTCCCAGTCTGGGCCGTGGGTAACCCCAGCATGGTGGTCCCTGCTAACACCTTGTGGATGATCCCGCAGGCCGCGACCACAACGAACCAGCAACCCCAGATATGGGCCTTATCTCCCTCCTTGTTCAACGTGGCACCCAGGCCCATAACTCCTCTCATGATGGCTGCTTGCACCAACACTTCTAACTCAGCCGTGATTACCAGCACTGTTGGGGCTAAGGTGGCCACCAACTCCAGCATGGCACCCAGTGTTAGTTCCAGCGGGACCAAGACTGGTAGTTCTCACACGTTAAGAGATTTTTCTCTGGAAATTTACGATAAGCAAGAGTTGCAGTTCTTGGGTAGTCACACCAATCGATGAGAATTTCTCTTTAGTAGAATAAATGTGACCATGTGCAAATAAATGAGAAAGTCAGTCACAAATGTTTGTGCTGTTTTAACTCCCAGTTTCGTTGCTATATTTTTGTTCTATTTTAGATTGCTTTATATGCTTTTGGATGAGAGACATGGAAAATGGCATGTTGCATATAATCCGTTGGAAATAAAAATGAAATAGTATCAGTTCGGGCTGGAGGAATCATGATTCTTTTTAGATTTATTCATCTTTCCACGTATTGTCTTTACTTACAAACAAATGAATTATGAATCATTTTGGAATGGAAAAGAGAGTAGATTGGAGAGAATGGAAAAGAGAATGCTGTAACGGCAACAACTAAAAAATAAGAAAGGGATTGGAAAGAGGGAGGGTGCGTAAGGTAAGGAGGAGTACGGGAATACAGAGTGGAGAGTTTGACCTTTACCTTTACGACACGTGAGTGGAAAGTGTGACACGTGTGGTGAGGGGAGTGGGGGAGTGGGGGAGTGTGGCCCACCAAGCAATGGAGATGTCAGGTAACGATGGTGGATGCCGGATGGGCCTTCCCTTCCCCCAAAAGCATTTCACATTTTTACATTTCACTGTACTCAGTACTAACCATATATACATAATATAATAACCTTTTTCAGTTGTTGAGGATATCTCTATCCCATTCCAGATCACAAATCTCTTGTATTTAAGTGAGAAATCCCTCTTAATAAATATTCTTTATATACACAGATCCAACTTTTAATTATATATTTAAAATATTTTCTTATTTTTGTACTATAAATTATATTACATTATATTGGTAAAAATTTGAATAACCTATTATAATATTTATCATTATATTATATTTTAAAAGGTTTTCATATCTGAATTTATATTTATAAGGTAAGTAATTTTATTTAACCATTAGGTATTGATCTATTTTTATTATTTACATTTTAGTTAATTTAAATATTTTTTTTATAATGTGTATATTTGAAAAATTAATAAAACAATAAACACTACAATATTAACATTAATGGTAAAAAATTAATAGAGAAATGTTGATTAAAAACATAATATATAACTTAACTAAAAATATTTAAAACAATCAAATTTTTAATTATAAATAATTATTTAATTTAATAAAATTTATTTTAGAATATTAATTATAAAATATAAAAAAATATATAATATGCATATGCATATAGTTGGGATTATAATATTTATACTCAATCTTAATTATAGATATTTTTATATAAAATTTCATTAAATTTAAGTGTAATTATCACCCCCAATCCAAAGTCCAACTAATATTAAGGTGTGTGAAGAATTTGAGAAAAAAAACATAAATATCTTGATGTAATGCACATAATGAACTTAATTGTTATTAAATAATTGTTTATTTTTAGTATAATATTGTTTCTCTTTTTAATTAGATCTAAGATGTTATTAAATACGGTTTATGTTAACAAATACGGTTTATGTTAACAACTAACTCATGTAAAATTTTCTAATTTTATTAATTTAAAAATAAGTTAAATAAAAAATTGATTTTTAGATACTTTAACTCGAAATTGAGTTGAGAATTTTAAAATATTTTATATATAATAAATATAACTTTAAGAATTTAATAGTTACACATGTGTAATATAAAATAATTACATAATAATTATTATAAAAATTTATTATATACAATAATTTATGATAGAATAAAAATAATATATTTTTTAACTTTAATAATTTTGAAAGAGTGGTACCATTTTTACAATTTTTTTTTTATATCTTTATAACATTTTTTAATTACAAAGAATAGCTATAAAGATAGAATATTTGATTTTGAATTGTTAAAGGCTTAGGGGTGTGTGACGCTCAAGGATTGAGGAGTAAAAACCGTTCTGTAATAGTGGGTGGGGCCTCTGCAAGCCCTAAAATTCAAAGCCGCCAGCTGCGTTGCGCACACAGTTATTGTCTGGACGAACAGGCGTGTGTCCATTCCGTCCCATCATCCCATTTGCCTTTGGACTGGGATTTGGTGAGACATTGGAGCCACGCGCTGCAATGTGTATTTGTTATATATTGGATATTGGATGTTAGATGGATGGTGGGGTACCCTTCAAGGTGTCTTCTCTTCCATCACAACACACGCTCTTCTTTTTGTGGGGTCCTACTTCTGCCACCACCTCTTTACCTCTTGCTTTTCTTTCATCATCTTCCACACACACTATCAAATTAGCAAATTTTGTAGCATTCAAATTAGCAAAATTTAGCATTCAAGCTACACAAACATATCTAATCCTAATCAGGTGAGCAGATTCTTACATGTACAAGTTATTCTTAATCATATTATTAATTCCAACTTAATTTCTCTAATGTGAATAAATAAGTAAAATAAAAAGTAAATATCTATTTATGGTGGTTTTTAATTAAAGTGTCTCATCATCTTAATTAAATTTAAAAATTAATAAGATTTTATTTTCTTATTTAATATATCTATTTATTTAAAAAGAGTTAAAATTTGTTAATCTACAAAACGTGACATAATTTATTGTTAGAAAAAATTTATTGGACGAAGAGAAGACAACACATTTTTTTTATATTTTTTCTAACATTTTAACGCATTTTATTATTAATAAAAACTTATTAAATACTATAAAATTAGAAAATAAATTTATAGAATAAGAAATAAAATTTAAAATTATTTATATTTTTAATAAATTTTAATCAATAATAAAAATACGTTTAAAAATGTGATGTTAATATTTCAAAAAAATATGAATTTTTATCACTTACATTACTCTTACTAAACTTTTATTCAGTGAAAATGTTTCTTGAACACAAAATTGAAACAAAATGTTGTCTGTTTTATTTTATGATAATTTTAAAGATATGGTATATGGTTAATATAAAAATAAGAAAAAGATAAATATATAAAATATTATATATAATATCAATTTTTATAATAAAATAATAATTTACTTTTTATATATTATTAGTATAAATTTTTTATAATATTAACTAACTAGAATTACACTAGATATAATTCTTAAAATAATTATTATAAAAAATCAATAATCTTACCATAAATAAAAACTTATCAAATAATAAAATTCTTCAAATAATGCAACTAATAAAATGTTCAACGTTGAAGATTAAATAACAATGGAAAGTGAGGAAATGTGAATTATTAAACAATAAAATATTAATAAATACTTTTTATTAAAAAAATTATAATAAAATATATTAATAACATTACATATTATATTTTGAGTATATTAAACCTATGCATTCAGTATAAATTTTTTGCGTTATATTATTAATTAATAAAAAAATATTCATATTTTAAAATAATTATTATAAAAATTAATTAATTAATTATATACTATAATCTATAATTAAATGATAATATAAATAATTATCGACTTATAATTAAAGATAATTCAACATTTCTCTTATTATTATCAAAGAAGTTTCTTAAAAAGAAAAGAAAGAAGATTTCGACATGTATGATGCGTCCATATATTAACAAGAAGATTAAGGAGTTTTAAAAATAATATTAACAAATAAATTAATTTTAGTTTGAATTTCTTCATTTTTTATTTATAATTTTTGTAATATTAATTTTTTTTCTTTCATATTAGTCTTTATCACAAAAATACATTTGTGGCTTTATATAACATTGTAAAAGGTCATTCCTAACAAAAAAAAAAAAAAAAATTCTTACCATCATTTTGAATATTATTTTTATTATGTTTTTATTCGAAAACGGTAATATGTTTATAATTAAGATTTTTTTAAAATCAATAAAAATCAAAGAAAAACTATATTAACCTACCTTGTGATAAAAGTATATCATAAAACAATTTAAATTTTTAAAACTATGCTTGGAGGTCACTGAACGATATAAAATATAATATCTAAATAACTAATTGGATTAAATATATATTTGTTAAAAAATTAATAAACATATTAGAAATCTTTAGAAGTTACTACTTATAAAAAAGAACCAACAATAATTATGCATGAGATATTTTAGTAAAAATAAGATATAAATTAATAGTGAGAATTGACGATTAACAATGATAATGATATGATGTGATTGTTTTGTCTCAATTAATAATGATAATGACATGATGTGATTGTTTTGTCATAACTATATCTATGTGTTCAAGTGGTATAATATGATGGAATCTCAAAAAAATTAAAGAGAATGATTAAATATGAAGAGATAAGAGGGAAAGAAGAAATTTAAGACTATTATTTACATTAATGATAAGAAAGGTTCATGCTTGAAAATAAAAAGAAATAATATTTATAATTTTTATTTACATCTAATATTGTGCTTGTGCATAAATAATAATTTACAAATTTATTTTCCTAAGATTGTAGGTAGAGTTTTATTGAAAAGTGAGAACATCATCCTTAATTGACTAATTACTTATGATTGTTTTGTTTTTATATAAATATTTTTACATAATTTTAATTTATAAAATTTTTATTTTAATAGTATATAAACCAAATAAATAAAAATTTGATATCCCTCAAGATTTTTGTAATGGAAGAATGATAAAAAAAAAACTGAATATTAAAAATAAGAAACTATTATATTTACGGAAGAAAAAAAAGTACGTAACCTTTTAGGAAAATAAAGTAGAAGAATATAATGTGTGTAAAAATAAAATGAAATTGATGGTAAATAAAATGAAATTGATGGTAAATAAAATGAAACTAATGTATTTTAAATTTAGTGGGACATTAAGAAATTAGAATCGATAAAAAAGGTTATAGTAACTTGAGGTAACGTGTAATCATCCTAATTCCAAATTTCCAATTATTGCTATTAGAACCCTTTTGTAGCCCCGGACTTTTGATTGGTTTGTTACGCTAACTGTATAGATGGAAACACACACGATATAAATTCGGATGTCCATATTATAGTCATGGTATATATATTGTATATATGATTTTTGTGATACGCGTGACAGAGAATAGTAGGACCTACTCTATATAGTTAGATTTGAATCTTGAGTTATATATGTTTAACAAAATATTCAACATATTAATTACTTAATACAAAAAAATATTAAATGTAACAGAAGTATATGATATATTTTAAAACTAACTAAGAGAACATTGTTCTAAGAACTGGTTCAAAGACTGATCTTAAATAATAAATTATATAGTGCATAATAACTGTTCCTCTAAAACTAATTGGATTAAAATAAATAACATGTTTTGAAAATCTTTCGAAATTAACATTAATATATACTAAAAGAAATTGTTCTGATCTCTCATATCCAACGAATAGTCAAAAAGTATTTTAGGAGGAAAAAATTATTCTAAAGTAAAATGATTTGCCAGCAAGTTCGGTCAGAGGAAAATTATTTGTAAATTAAGTAAAACATTTGTTCTTTAGGTAAAAATTTTGAAATGCAATTTTTGACAGGTGAGCAATAAATAAATCAAACAATTAATACAATAATAATACATAACAAATTTTATTTAATAAAATTTTAAAGAAGAGGTGGCCTAAGCTTGGCCCCTCTGCAAAGTCTGCATTCAATTTCATAAGAAGATCAAAATGAAATAAAGGAAGAGAGGGGGAAGTCCAATAGTTCATACCCAATTCAATGCTCAAACAATTTTACTTACATTAATTAAAAAAAAAGGAAAACTTATAGGACAGGCCACTCTAGGACTACCATTGGATTATAGTTAGAAATACTACCAAAATTGCAACTACCAATATAGTGACAGAAATGTAGTTTATTTATTACCTATCCTTATACTTTCAACTCACCTCAACTTTAACTAAAGAAAAAAGCACATTTATTACCACATCTAAACTAAGGTAAAATCATTTGACTATAAAATAACTAATTGTATATCAAACTTGAATTCTTCATATAAGCCTTCCATCAATTGCATAGCTAGGTAACCCTCAACAAATAGAATTGAAGCAGGAAAAAAAAAACGAAAAAAAAAAGATTAGAATGTGACAACAATTGCTAGATTTCAGAAAAATAAAGACAAAATATTGATTTCAGCTATGAAAGAAAAATATACAGTCCTTACAAAATAGGATCAGTCACTCACTTATGCTAGCTGGAACCAAAACTGCTGCTAATCATTGAAGACAAATCCCTTATTTACCTTGCTGCTAGAACGAGAGTACATTAAGTTTACATTCATTACAAATAGTACTTCCTTTTAAATTAGACATGGAAAATTTAATGTTCTTACGTCATTTTGCTTGACTTTGGAGAGAGATGTATTTGTTACGATAGACTTTCAACTTATGGACAATAAAATACTTCATCCATAAAAACAGATAAAGTTAACTAGTCTCATTTTAGAAAATAGGTTATAAATCATTTTTTTTTAATTGAGTTCATAAGTCCAATACTCATTAAAAAGAATTAAATAAAATAGAAAAAAAAAGTTTCACTTGTACACAACAAATTTAATTAATAAATCATGTTATTATTGGTTAATAATAATAATCATGTTACCTATCCATTAAAAATAGATGAAGTTAACCGATCTCATTTTAGAAAATATGTTAGAAATCATAATTCTTTTTCGTTTTAAATTGAGTTCATAAGTCGAATCATCACTTAATAAATAAATAAAATAAAAAGAAAAATACATTAAAATCTCACATGCACACAATAAATTTAATTAATAAATCATGTTATTATTAGTTAATAATAATAATACTAAAATTGTAAGATTTGAGGAGTTTAATCTTTAAAATTATTAAAGTTTTTGAAATAGTCCCTAAATTAATAAGTTATTCTCTTTATTACCTCTAGTTAATTATTGGTGTTGTTAGACGTAATGATGTAACATGATGAGTGCCCTACTACTATGTGCTAGTTCACACATGACAACATATAATCTTTGAAATTGTAGTACATTGTCAATTAAATCTCTAAAATTATTAAAATTTTAAAATAGTTTGTAAAATTGAAGATCATTGATCAAGTTAACCCAATATTTCCTGTCAGTCAACTAACAATGCCAATCATATTTATGTAACATGTGAAGTTATTGAATAGTTTCCACATCATCCTCCTACTCATGCATTTTAGTCATCAAGACCATTTTGATATTGGTTTTTCTTATAATATTCACATTATTTCCTCTCTCTCCCTGCTTGTTAAAAAACATCTCTAGAATCTCAATCTACAAAATTAGAGCTCTAGGAAAAACAACACAAAAGTAATGATGATGGACAATACAAGACCATGCATATACAATCATGATAGAATAGAAAAGACACAAATGGGGATTCAAGTGCACCTGCAAACTCTAAGATTAATGATTGGAAAAATAAGCTTGAAATCTAAGCTTCTCTAAGCTTTGTGTTCAAAAGTTTCATAACAAATTTTTATAGTTCATGGAGTATATCATTCAAAGTTGAAGTTGATCAAAATCACACGAGAAGTTTCATCTAACTTGAGAAGTAGTGGGCTTTTCAATGATCCATCTTATGGTTAAGAAAATACTCTCCTCGGATGATATAGTTATTGTCACATTGAACTCAAAATTTTGATAATTGTTAAAGGAATCTTTAATACTGAAAAAATATTTAACAAATGTTCAATGTTATACATATGGTAAGGTAGATATCTTATTGCTTATATCCTGCCTTCATCCATCCATTAATAAAATTACTACTATTATAAAGTCTCAACAACATGTGAAAGAAAATGTAATTCATCCATCCATTAATAAAATTACTACTATTATAAAGTCTCAACAACATGTGAAAGAAAATGTAAAGCAGAATTATTGGTGAATAAATCATATGGTTATTTCTAAAAATTATTTTTAATGTATATACAGGGATGAAAATAAGTTAGACGATCTTTGAAGGACTTGTAGCATAACTTACATAACACCTATCTTAGCCTGATTTATTTATTAAAAAGGTTAAATTTAAAGTTTTTTTTTTAAAAAAGTTTTTTAACTAAAAATATCAAATATTAGGCTTAAAAAAAGCCTATTAGATATGAGTAACCTTTTATAATATTATATTTTTTATATTATATATTATATAATATATATATGTATATATATATATATTATATTCATTTATATTTAATATATATATATAATTATTAATAATTTTATAATAAAATATTTTTAATTATAAATCACTTATATTTTATATATGTTTTTTTATGTTTTTTAAATTGAAATGAAATTCTATCCGACTAATACAAATTATATATTCGTAAGTCATATTTAATGGCTACTATGCATCTATTTTTCGTATTTTTATCTTACATTTTGTATTTTTGTTTATTCTACCTTCCACCTTAGTAAATAATATGTTTCACCTAGTCGTTAGACATGACACGCACGTAGCACTTGTATGATTAGATTCAGATAGAAGAAATTATTAAATTATTATAAACATTTATTAAAACATACCATATATATAGATCGTAGATGAAGTCAGATATTAAAAAATAACTAATAAAAAATAAACTAGACAAACTCATACTTCTCAAAGCCTAAGCGGTTTCCACCTTTGTAAATGGCCTAATTAATATTAGAAGTCATAAAATTGACTATATAATATATGTAGTGTCATTACATATGTACTGTCTTCAAGTTCAATTGTTCTGTCAAATCAATCGATATACCCATAGTTATGTATAAAGAATATATCCTGTGGATATCCAAGTTGTAAAGTCAAAAGCATCCAAACAATTGTTTCTTTTTCCTTTGAGGTAATCTCAAATATATGCTGTATTTATGTTCATTATTATGTGAAGGAAGCATTGTCCGTGAATATGATTTAATACTTAACAGTAAATTACAGTGACAAATATAATGAGCGTCACAAAATAACTCCATGCGTATTTTTTTTGTAGAAATAGGGGATGTGCTACGTATTAGTGGGCCCGAGTTGTACCAAGGTGGGCCCAATTGATGGGTCGTCTTCCTTCTCTCAAGCCTTATATGTCGTAAATGAATTACGTAAATATGTCGTATTGGTTTACCCAAATCTATTTTGGGTCATTAACTTGCTGGGAAGAAAATGTATTGCAAGGAGAGAGAGAAAGAAAAAATTACAATATATAGTGAGGTCCAGCCTCCTTTGGTTTTTTGCCCACTACTCTAGAAAGGTAGGAAAAGAATACTATGCATATATACCTTCCGACTAAAATCACCGCCCAATAAATAAGTTACACCTATCTCAATTGTGTAAGTTGTTTTCTAGGCTAGGATATAAACCAAACAAGTTAAATTGAGTATTTAAAAATCAAGCTTAATTTGTAAATAAATATTTAAGTTTGATTTCTTTATTTGAACGAGCTAAGTTTAAATTTTGGACTTAATCTATTAAAAAACAAAAGTCTGATCTTAACTGGTTTCACTTATTTGTAATTTGACATTTCTTTTTAATTATCAAATATGTTATTGAGGTATTTTTTACTTTACTAACTTGGTATTTAACAGACATTTTTATGATAAAAGTAAAAAAAAAGAATATTTGAATAATAAAAAGTATGTAATTAAAAATTTCAAGATAAAATTGCAATTTTTTAATTTTAAATTACTTATTTTTATCATTACACGCATGATAGTCATGAGCTTTTAAAGTTAAGTAAATAAAAATTAAACTCTTCTACCTATTAAAACAAACAAGTTAGTTCACCAACTTGAATAATTAATAAATAATTCATCTCATCTATGCTCATGGTTCTAGATCTGTCCTCTCCAATAAATAAAGGTTTATTTACATAAGAAATCCTTCTTCCTAGGCTTCTTTGGCTAAAGCAATTTGAGGTAAATTTCACCACAAATCCCCCCATTAAGCTGAATCCTCTTATACCTTAACTTTGTTTGGAAACTCTTTTTGGTCTTTTCCATTCTTTACTCTTGTATCTTCACACATTTCCCTCCAGGAATGATCTTCCAAATAGGAAATGTGTTTTTCACCTCTTTTTACCTTATTGATCAAGTGGCTTACCTAGCTACCTTACACATACTGGATGTTTCCCCCAAGAAAAGTAAGTACAAGAAGCGATTTAACCCCATCAACTTACATCCATAACCCATTGATAACTGGTTCAATCAATAATTTACTAGTTAAACATTTAAACCAATAATTTATTGATCCGATGCATAAAGCAAATCGTTGTGTTCAGAATTCAATAACTTTGATTTCCATTAATATTTGGCAGATAAAAAAAAAACGGAATGATTTCATAGTGGATAGAATAGAATCACTATAAATAGCCTTCTTTTAATCCTTACACCAGTAAAATAGTAAATTATGCCTTCTTTTCCTGATATTTTTTACGAGAAAATTTAATTACATTTTTTTAAGATGTTTTTTTCTTTAATAAATTTCCATACACGCGAATCATACATTCAAATACAAGTCAACACTTACAAGGTGCAGGCAGTGTTAACTGTTGAGTTTACTCTGAGCATTAAGGTGTGCAGGGCAGGCACTTGGCGAGACTGTCCCAGCAATGCATCACTCTTTTGGAACACGAAATAGTAAAAAAGATGATAAGAATAATATATTTCATTCGTCAAATGATGAGACTGAAGATTTCAAAGTCTTAGTTCCGAAAATCATATTCTGCTTGCTCAGCACGCAATGTGTAATAATCCAAAAGATCTTCACACTCAAACAGAAATGAGAATCAGTAAAAATACAACAAGACAGCATAGCATCCACACAGGAGAGAGATGAATGAGAATGATAAAAATGGGAAGATTTACACTTAAGCTTGAAGCTTGTGATTTGGCTGGAATACATACTTAAGGAGGGAATCCTTGATAGACAAGAGTTCTGGAAATTCCTTCTTCAATTTGGCGGCATCAAGCTCGTTGTTGCTCCTCGGGGCAACAATTACCTTGGCCTGTTCCTCGAGAGTGAAGTTCTTCCAGGTGAAGTTAGGGTCAACATATTCTCTATACATTTCTAAGATTTCATTATGACTAACCACTCCAGGGTTGGTGAAGTTCCAGATCCCAGTGAGATTCCTCTTCGCCATCTCAATGGAGATCGGAAGAAGTTCATCCAATATGGTCATTGAATTAGGAATATCCACAACCTTGTCGTATCGCGTGATCTTCGTGATGAAATTGCGCGGGTTCGATAAATCAGACGAGATAGGCATCCTCACTCGCAACGTGCACACGTTATCGTAGTTCCTGAGCAGATCCTCTACCTGCGGACACGATGTAATTAATATGAACCTGCTACCAGATCTATATTATTATTATTATTATTATTGTTATAATATAAATTGTGGTAATATACCATGGCCTTGGTTTTGGAGTAGAAGGAACCGGTGAAATTGGGAATGTCGTGTTCTTTGAAACCGATTCCGGATCCGAGGGGGTGAGCGGAATCGTACTCGAAGATGCAGCCGGTGGCGTAGTTGATGAGGAGAAGGCCCTTGTCGCGGCACACATCGGCGAGTGTGAGGGTCCCAACCACGTTGGTTCGGATGGTCTCCACCTTGTGGGACTCACACCAGTCAACGTTGGGCCGGCCTGTGACTCCGGCCGCGTTGAACACGTGGGTGGGCTTCACCTCCTCTATGTCGGTTTGGAGGGAGGTCCTGTTCTCGAGGCGGCCCGAGCCGTACTCGAAGGGGATCCCCTGGTCTCGGCAGAGGGTGCCGAGGAGGCCGCCAATCCAGCCCGTGCGGCCGTAGATCAGGAACTTGATGGGCTTATCCGCGGAGGAGCCGTTGGCTGGGAAGCCCATGTTTCTCTCTCTAGATCTCTGCTTCCTGTCTTCTTTGAGTCTCCTCTCCTCTGTATTTGCCAATTGCCACTCATATATACCTGGATAGACCACACCCAATATTCCATTTTTATTTTACAAACTCGTTAATATTTACTAAAATTGCCCTCACACATCTCTCTGTTTTATTTCATTTCAGTGAATTCTATGTTATTGTTTCTCTTTACCATATTTTTTAACATGTTTTTTTTTTTGGACATTTATATTTGTTTTTAAAAGTGTGATAAATTTCTAACTTGTTTAGTAAAAATGAAAGGAAAATATTGTTAGTCTTTTAAAAATATGAATACTCTTTCTTTTCTCTTCTTTTTTATTAGGGTTTGGATGGATGATAAAAATGAGCGAGTGTTGTATTTTTTTTCTCTTCTCATACTTTACAAAATCTTCCAATGAGAATGATGAAATGAATCTTATGCAATTTTTTCTATTTTTCTATTATTTGTCGTTGGTGATTCAGGTGTTCCAAACAATGCATTATGTTTGGTAAGTTGGATGGAAAATAAAAAAAAATTTAAAGTTAAAATTGAAGAAAAAATAGTAAAAAAAAAATTTGAATTATTGTAAAAGTCAAAATTTCTATTTTTTATTTTCTTTTCAACGAAATAAAGAATACATTGTTATTTATGTTTTTATATTTTCTTTCCATCTAACTAAATATACAATAAATGAAGTTTATAAAAATTCAAGAAATAACATCAACCTCACTTATAGTTTTAACGATAATATAAAAAATTGTTTTATCTTTATCCATGGCCGCTATACAAAATTTTACATTATTAATTAATTATAAGTTATGATAAATTTTTTATCATCTTTAATAATTGCAAGTAAATGATGGAGTATAAATACTTTACATTGTCGTAGACTATTTACTCATAAAATTATATTACAAAATGTATTAAAATTATGTTGTTAATTTATTTAATATTAAGGTAAAAATTCATCATCTCACTAACAATTTTACCAGGCCTAACTCACAAAAACGATAGGTAAAAAATAATATATTTTATATAAAAATTTAGATGTAACTTTTTTATATTGGCTTCAAAAAAATGTTTAGTATATAAAATAATTTTTAATTTGAAATTTATTATACAAAGATGGATTATTTATTAACTTTGTAATTTAAGTACATCAAGTATAGGATTTTTGCTTGTTTATGATAATATTTAAGTATTGAATTTTTCCTAAAAAAAATATAGCATCTAACTTTATGTTCATAATTTGAATAAAGATAAGGACATTATAATTTATCTAGACATATTCAGAAAGGTTTTGTTGACATGGAAAAGCTTTCAATTTTTATTCAATTTTTTAATCTTGAAAGTGTCTTTCAAATTTAATTTAAAGGATGAAGTGCATTTCCTCACTTAAAAGGAACCAATTCCATCCCAATTTTAAACATACTTTGATTTTTTTTCTTTTAAAAATTTGAACAAAATTATTTATTTATAAATTTAATAGTTAATGTATCATTAATTACTTCTCACTCAAGACAAACCTATAATTATTAGATAATTCATAATTAATAATAATATTAAATAAATTTCAAGGAATTTTTTTACACAGATGCAAAATATTTATTTTGCTCTAATTGAATATTTTTAATTTAATAAAAGTTTCAAATAAATTTTATTTCAAAATTTACTTGATATGTGATCTCTATGTATTTATATGCAACATATTTTTGTGTGTGTGTGAACTACAATTATTTTAAATAAAAAATAACTTTGAGTTGATTATGATAGCTCTTGACAATAAATATAAGTAAACAGTGATAATTATTATTTTCATTTAACAAAATAAAAGTAATGCTAATAAAATTATTTTAATACATTCTATCATTACGTTAAATTTAAAAGTTAGACTCACATCAATTTAAGTAAATAGTAAAAGTGTCTCAAAAAAATTCTACTCTTTAACCTAATTAAAGTTTTATTTAAAACTACAAAATCGAATAAATTTGATATTGTCAAGTGCAGTCAAAATAATTTTGATTTAAGATAACATATGTAATTAAGATAATAAAAATAGAATACAAATATATTTCGCCTTAACTTAACCCAACCCAAGTTTATTTTCTTAAATTTCCTAATTAAATTTAATCTATTTAAAGTGGTAATTAATTTAAAATCTTTTAATACAATTAATTCGAGTCTTCGTATGAGTTAATACAATAGCATATTTAAAATATTTTTTAACTTTAATTAAATGAAAAAAAAGGTTAATGGTTAGCTGGAATAGTTCATAGGTAAATCATTTCCTAGCTCGTTATATAAGGCCCTATTTAATAGGTCAGAACTTGAGTGCCCCCAAAGGCCCAAACAGTTGGAAAAATAACTAAAGCGAGAGGAATGAATCATTTCCAGTAACATTATCACATTATAAAATCATAACCTTTTAATAAATTTTATTAATATAATGTTTTTATATAATAAACAGTGTTATGATATCTAATTACTGTAATTTTTTTTTTTCATTTGAGAGAATTCTTTTCCTACAAGGAGTACAATTTCATATCTCACCACATATTCTTCTATAATTATATTCTTCCACTAATATTTTGTTTAACTAAAAATAATATTTAATAATTGAGATTCATGCAATTCAATAAAAAAAAGAAGAAGCTGCAGGAGATCTTGATCATGGCATCATGTGTGTACTAAGTACTTTATCTATTCATTGTTTTATCTTCTATATATTTATAAAAATTACTAAATATCTTGCATTTACAGTAATAATATAAATAAAATATAAAAATATTAACATACAAAATTTAAATAGAATAGTAAATGGTTTCAAAATATACTTTTAATTATAATTTATAGATTTCAATAAAAAGAAAATAAAATTCACATATAAAATAATGACACTCAAAAGTACACTTTATTATTGTATATTTTATTTTTATTTAATATGACTACATGTGACAAATAAATAATTTTTAATTCTTAAAAAATTAATACACTTTGATTGTCATTTAAAAATAAAAAAATCAAAATTAAAAGGTTAAAAATGAGAAAAATATCTCAGGTTCAGGGAAAAACAAAAGTGAGGTTTCAGGTAAAGAGAGAGCAATATCATCATCATGAATTCATTTGGGTGAGATACGTTTGCTTTAGGAAGAAAAGTATAAGGAAAGAAATTGGAATGAAAAAAAAATAGAATATAAGATATAATTTTTTAGTAAGAAAAAGTAAAAAATTATTTTCTCGTATTTAATTACATAGGAAAAAATATGTTCGTGAAATACCATAAATATTTTAAAAGAAGAGAGGTACTATAGAAAACAAGTTAAATTTCATTATATATATATATATATATATATATATATATATATATATATATATATATATATATATATATATATATATATATATATATATATAAACTTCTTTCCTTTATTTTATTTTGATTTATAGGACTAATAAGTATATAATAAAGATTGGGACAAATAATATGGAACTTTTCAACAACTAAAACTAAAATGAATTTTGAGAATTTTTAGTTTTTTTTTTTTAAGATTAAAAATGAGTCTAATCCTATTCTATTTAGTTTATTTCGACTCAATTCAATAAAAAATAATTAAATATACTCAACTTAAATTTGATACAATTTTATTCCTATATCCTAACAACTTAATTTAAATCATTATCTTAAATTACATCAACCAAGAGATAGAATAAGGCTAAATTATGGTTTTATATAATAATATTTTATTTGCCACAGTAAAGAAAAATTAATGTCAAGCCAACAATTTCTATTTTTAAAATAGAAAAATAATAAAATAAATTAATGTAAGATTTTAAGTCTCCATTTTATTTTTGGTATAAAAGTAAATTGTGTATAGAATCCAGTATTTATATTTAGAAATGATCAATTAAGGCATGTGTCTCTTGGATAATTTTTTTTTTGATGTTTTAGAAAAATTAGAAGAAATAATTCAAGTATAAATTATTAGATGTTACACATGAAGGGAATATTAATTAGTAGGACCCTAAAATTATTTTCTTTAAGAATATTTTTAGTTTTGTATATATATATTTTTACTTTTTTAATCTTTTTAGTTATTCATTTATTTTTAATTTTTTGACTAATAAAACTACCCACTCATCCATAAAAAAGACAAACTTCACTTTTTAATCCATATTCATCGAGTGAGTTAGTCTATTACAATCCATTTTCTCGGGATGGATTATAACGAACTAAGTGCGTTCATTTCATCATCCATATTTAATTCATGCATCAAATTTAATAAATTAGTTATCAAATAAATTCTCAAACTAATTTTGGAATTCGTTGGGACAGTAAACATTTATAAGATGATTATTGTGACAGTAAACAAAAACTGTTGAATAATTGAAGATGAACTTGGGAGTTAGGATACGATGGAAGATGAATATGGTAGTGTACCTAACCTTGCATCGTGCCACTCTGTTGTGGTGGCCACCACGTTCCCGACACTCAATCACCACCCTCTTATCTGGCTTCACAGTTGAGATCAATATTTGGACACGTACCAAATAGTTTTCTATCCATAAACATGTTTATGCCTCATCACTTACGGCATCTTTTCAATTGAAAACGAGAATCAGCTTAGTAGCTTTACTAGTGTTAGTTACACTTGTAAAGCGAATTTGAGATAAAGGGGAAAAAAGTAACAATATGCTTCGCAAGTTGCAACTTCAAATATTCTTCTATATGAAGTTTTTACAAAACTGGTGTTTTATATAATTGGCCCAATTATAAAATAAGAAAAGAAAAATTGTTAGTTAAGGAAATCATTCAGTGTTGATGTTTGGTTTTCGTGACTTACCAATTCTTGTTAACCGACAATGGCTACTAATTTTGTCTTCAATAATCAATAAATCATATTCATATATTTGAATAGTAGTTTTACTTTTTTATTTCCCTAATTTTCTCCCTCTATCTTTTTTTCCATGTGTTATATAACATTATTGATCATATCTCTCACTTTTTTCTCTTTTATTTTCTTTTTATCTCCTGTTCTTTTCACCTCATGCAACAAAATATGGACTTGAACCAGTAAAAAAATACACATCATACATCAAGCACAGAATTAGGAACTAGTAGACCAGATCAGTGGTAACAAAAATCTCAGAACCACAGACCTCTGTTGTTTTGTTTCCACCGACAAACCACAGTAGCAGACAACCAAAATTACTGTCATCAAATTGGTCATATCTATCCCATCAAACGAAACAGCAGAAAACCGGTTACCAGGCAGACATACTAATGTATATTTATATTTTGGATCCACGTTATTATCTTGTTTGTCTTTCTCTCTCATTCGTTTTGCATCTTGTTTTCCATACGAGATAGTTCTTTAACTTTTGTCTCAAAGAGCTAAAGAGGATCAAACTTGGTAAAATTAATCTGCATTTCTATCTTAAATTTACTCTTGCTGTTATTTGATTAACAATTTCCTGAATTTTAAAAAAATCAAGGATAAAAGCAGAATATCTTTTTTATCCTGTCTGATCCCTGTAATTCTTCGTAAAAGAATTTCCATGCTTAATTGGTTTTCTTGGCATTTACATATCTGATAAGTATCTCAAATGTAACAACCAAAATGCTTTGATTTCATTAGCCGATCCGTACATAAAATTCCTTCATTGCTCTGCAAAAGCGTTCGTTACTGATAGTTTTCTCCTCCAAAGGATGGAGATGTTGAAACTTGTAATGTAACTGATATAAAGTAAAACACAAAACTACATAGTACTACATGCAAACATAACAATTATAAGAAAAACTCAGCACCTATAAAAATAATATCAATACTTCTTCTTCAGCCAGTCAATTCATAGAAAACAATTTACAAATAAAAAACACTTGAAGGAAATGGAGGCAACAACCATGCACAGCAAGAAGAGAAGTTTGTATCCGTTATATAATCCAAGAATTTACCACTAGCAGTTTTTTATGCTTTCTTGTGTTATAGTGCATCATCCATTATCTACTGCACCAGACTGGAATCCTTAGTGGGAATACTCTCTGTCAGCAATCAGCATAAAGTAATTAAAAGACCATATACATATATATGTTACTATCTGTTCCAACCAGGTAGGAACTAAATCTGTCTACCTCTTGCGCTTGGATTTCAAAGAGGTAACCGATTGAGAGTTGCTGTGCCAGTTGCGTTTCCTTTGGTTGATGAACCAATTATTGATTTGCTTCAGCTGCAACCCTGTCTCCTCCACAAGTTTTGCCTTGTCATCTTCCTGAAAGAATAACAAAAGTAGAGACAATCTAATTTTATCATCAGATGATCAGTGTGTTGAGTGCTAAAACCTAAGGCACTATGATTTGGTTGACACCATATAAGTAATATTAGTGACCAGCAATTACCAAGCATACATGATATAACTCACATCACACTACTTAGCTAGATCTTAATAGAATGGATTTTTCGTAGCTTAATTCTATCACTCTTGTTAACATACAAGAAACATGGTTTTGTGGATATATATGTAATGTATGTAGTAGCTATAATAAACCTCATAGTCTAGTTTTTGGTTTCTCAGTAAATAAATTATGAGAAGATTGATGATGAAGATAAAGAGACACAAATTAGTTAATTGGCTTACACAATGATTGATGCTAAATTGCTCAGGTAGAAGATGGTTTACTCATTATTACTTACAGTTGGGTAAGGCCACTTAGCATGTTGCTGCCACCAGGCCTTTAAAACCGATGTTGTGTCACCTGGTAATTTCCCAGCTCTCCGTTTCCTTAATATTTCCTCCCTGACATCTTCAATTCTTGACTTAAAACCCTGCAGATATTAAAAATCTGGTTTGTGATTTGAAGTCAAGGAAAAAAGAAATTGTGAACGACACACTTGCACAAATAGCATGCACATTGATTATTGACTTTTAAGAATGACCTGCTTGAGCTCAATCTTAAGTTCCTGACGAACTCTTTCCATCAGGGACCTTTCAGATTCTGTAGGAAGCAATGGACCAAATCCCATCATGTCATGCCCGTCAGCGCTGGACTGATCCAAAGAGACATCCATCTGCAAATCATCTTCATCATCTGACATTGTTGCACCTGTTCCTTCTCCCAAACTGACTCCTGAATTGCATATAGTGAATCTGATCTTAAGTTTGAAAAAGTTTGAGGGAGAACTGTTTCATATTTTGTTTTTATTAACTAGATTTGAGCACGTAGATACTAGTATAATAAGCATTAACTAGACGTTGAATATTAAGGATGGATTATTGATGTAACTAAGCTATATACTAAAAGGTGAAGAACTGAAAATGCAATTTCTGTGGTGAGAAACACTACATATTGCACGAACTTTTTAGAAGCAGCCTTAATATAACGAAGATTATAACTCGTTTCTTAAATAAGTATTATTATGAAGAGTACTAATATGGTCTTCTCGTGAGAGAAATTATGACCTAGGCTTGATGACCACCTATTCATGGTTTCGACCAATCTTTACGTTATAAATGACTAAGATTTTCAATTTACAAGAAAGAGTTTATTATATTCTGCTAGATGAACATATATGAAGCGTAATAATGAAGCAACAGTAACATTTTCATCTCATTTTCTTTACTTCTATCTTTATATTAAAGACAGTGTAAAGAATAGTAATATGAAAGCAACTGATACAAAACTAAGGGAAGGCTAGAAAACGTCTAGCTAGGGTATATCCTTACTAGTTAGTATGTGTGCATATTTTATCTCTTCCTATAAATACCCTTATTTTTCTTGTGTCATGTGACTTTTAAATTTCAAATCAAACTAATATTTTTTAATTAATTATTAATGTAAACAAGATTCACACTCCACCATCATTTATGCCTCATTCACTAAACCAACTTAATTATTCCCCATTTATACACTATATATAGGTCTAACACACCTTTCTCATGTTGAGAATTTGACATCTTAGAATATAGGTTGAGTTTAACTCAACTTTACAAAATTAACTTATACGGTAAGGATTGTTCCCAATTATATACATTATTCAAGTCATCTTAT
This sequence comes from Mucuna pruriens, assembly GCA_025330945.1. Taxonomy (NCBI): domain Eukaryota; kingdom Viridiplantae; phylum Streptophyta; class Magnoliopsida; order Fabales; family Fabaceae; genus Mucuna; species Mucuna pruriens. The sequence continues at coordinate 942,425 of JAENHJ010000069.1, read as the reverse complement.
TAGTCAATGTAACATTTCCAACAACTAATAAGGATGATCAATAAGACAGGTAAATCAGGAGATTAATACAACTCTAAATGGTTGTCTTTATCATTTTTCTAATATAAATGAGTAAAAATTATTTACTTAACTTTTTAATTATTTTACTTAATTATATTTTCAATTATTTAGATGACTTATATATATTTTTAGTATCTTATATTTGGGTCAATTTTATTTTCATCTACCAAATTTAAAACTATTTTTTGAGTCTTTACATTTTTTTAAATAGTTGATTTTAATCATTTGTCTTCTATAACAAACGAAATAGAAATTATCATTTACTAAGTATATAATAAAAATTAAAAAATATTGTCGATCCTAAAGTTTTCCATTCAATATTCTTCAATTTTTGACTTAAATAATGTTTTTTATTTCATTTGCAATGTAAAGCGAATGACTAAAATTAGTTATTTTAAAATATAATAATTAAAAAAATAATTTTAAAATTGAAAAAAAAATAGAACTAACTCAAATTTAAAATATTAAAAATATATTTAAGTCTATTTCGATATACTATAATTTCTAGATCATTATTATAATCATTTGGTTCAAGTTTCGAGAACCATACCCATCCTAAAATACATGTAATAGCATTTTAGTTTAATTTTTATTTAGTGTCATGTGGCATGCATGGTAAGGATGACTCTACCATTTAGAAAATCTTCAACTATAGGGGCTCACAAGGTCAATTAGATATTTTTAAGTTAAAAATTATTTTTAGAAGATAATATAAAATAATTTTTACATATTAGCTTACGAAAAAATGTTTTTTTTTTATTTTTTTTCTATTATAAATGTTTATAAAAAAATTTAATCACTCGTACCTTATAATTATAAACTACAGGTAAAAACAAACCTAAGGAATATATTCGGTAAAAAAAAAAAAACCTCGCAAAAAAATAAAGGAATATATATCTTACCTTTGTAATAAGGATAGCGATTTTGAGAAAGTAGTTATGAAATTTTGATGTTATAATTTTATATTGTATGTTGAACGCTGGCATGTTGTTTCCAGATAAGCCAATGCATTTCTTTTGCGGATCCCTTAATAGAGTGATGACCCTTGTGCCGCTGTGCACACAATTAGACATTTCCATACGTTTTTCATAATACATGGATACGTGTTTTTTCTATTATATGTTCGTAGATATACAATATAATAAAATATTAAATGTATTTTGTGTCAATTGAAAAAAAAAAGTACGATTTCCTAAATTTTTTAGGGATTATATATTATAAAAAAATCAAATTAACTTTTTTTTATCTTTTATGATTATTTAAAAATTTAATTCAATTCTTTATTTTATTTTTTGATTGGTCTAACTAGCATTTTAGTTTATACATTTCACTTTATAAATATTTATTTAATTATTTATATATAATTAAAATTCATAATAAATAAATAAAATTTAAATTTATAGTGAATAATTTAAATTATAAAATTATTTTAACTAATGGTATTTTAAAAAAATATTAAAGTTAAAAATGAGATAAAAGATGGTAGATTTCCCCCATAAAAAAGGTAGATTAGAAAAATAATATGATTATAAAATCAAATATAAAAATAAGAATAAAAAAATAATTTGAGATGATTGAAAAAAATAATTTTACAAATTATTATATAAAAGAGAGGAGAGAAAATGTTAAAAATGTTTTAACTGACAGAGGGAGAGGACAGTAAAAAAAAATTCACTTGAAAATTATATATTATAATTTATAGTATATTATTGATTTTATAGACAGTTAAAGAAGTAATTTGACAGTCACAATTGATAAAAAGAAAAAACTAAATTAAAAATAAATGATAAACAACTAAACTAAAGCCTTTAATAAACATAAACAACCAAAAAGTGTAATTTACCATCTTTTCAACTGCAACGACTCAATAATGTTTCTATCATTATGGGAATGCAAAATTTGTTAGTGTTCCGTGTCGTTTAACTCCACTGCTCGTACATAAGAAAATGTATACATTTAAGAAAGGGTTTATATTTGATCCACACAAATTTTGTTCAAATGTAAGTCCTCCTAAGAGAGATTTATCTTAGAAAAAAAATAAAAATAGAATAGTACAAGTTCTCATTTTATTATTCAATTACAAGTAATTTTTGATTAGTTAATGATGTAAAACAATAGTGTTCAAAATTTAAACTGTAAAAGAGAAAAAATAGTGTATAAATTAATAATGAAAATTTTACTCTCATCTATTCATAATTTGTTGTATAAAACAGGTTTGCGGTTGACTTTTATACTAATTAATTAATAATGTAAATATTTTACATTAATAATATAAAAATTAAACTCAAAATTAAGAAAACATTTTTCCAAAATAAATTTGTTGGTGACACTCGATCCCAAGTTTTTTATACTAGAAGGTTTATAGGTATAAATACAAGGGTTGGATTTGTGAAGAATATAATCCGTTACGGCATGAGAGGTTGTTGGCAATGGCATGGTGGGCGAGAGTAGCACCTTCCACCAAACTAAACCACTTGTATTTGTGTAAACTTTCTGTAGACAAAGTTAGTGGTAACAGTCCCCTTAAAATAGCCTAAACTGACCCAGAAAGACACATCGGTTAATGCCATTACACAGCATCTTTCCTTTCTCTCAAATCCCTTGGAAGACAAGAAAGAAATAAGCAAAAGAAAGCGCAACTCATACCACAAATAGCTTACATACCTAACTATTGTATTTGCTTTTAGTTAATATTAATAAGTCACTAGCAGCGATGTTATAAATAATTCAATAAATAAGAGAGTTGGAAAAGAATAAATAAAATTAAAAAAGAAATTGATGAGACGATGGGAATCAGAATGGAACGAAAGAGGAGTGTGTCGTGAAGAGAGTACCTGTCAGAGCTTGCAAGGTACTTTCAATATCACGGCAGGCCATGACAGCCTCCACGGCATGCACCCTGACATGTTGCTGAAGCTGCTCTTTGAACGTACACAACACAATCAAATATTGGGCCTGCAGTAATAAATAATCATAAATCCATCCATGAATTTGTTTTTTTATTAATTAAAATGAGAAAGTAAAAGATGTACCATGAAGTTGTCGAGTTCTTGTCGGTCATGAGGTAAGAGGGAATGAGAATGGTGTGAGGCGTAAGAGCGGAGGAGATGGTGAGACTGCGATAACTGAGCGTCGATCAGTGGCAACTGATCGATGGGTGTGGCCACGCGGAGGCACGACACGTGTGCAGCCAGAACCTGTTCATAAAGTGGGTGGGTGGCTATCTCCGCCTTCACTTGACGCTGCTGGTGGTGGTGGTGGTGGTCGCCGGCGGCTGACATTTCTCCACTCATCATTCCCAATCCCGCCTCTTGCATTTCCACTCACTCAATTGTAATGATTTTATTGGGAGAGGATGAAATAGCTGACACTTTTATCTCTCGTTTTATCTTTTATACCCCCTCTCAGCTAGGGACAAGGATTTTAGAAAGAGGGGGAAGCAAAAACATTTTAAAGGATTTTTGTGCCTTGTATTTCAGCTTGGCTGGGTAATAACGTTCTCACTTCTCACTCACTCCACATTTTTATAATGAAAAGAAATATAATTATAAAATTTAGAAATTATAGTAACAGTAAGTTATACATATTATAAAATAAAATTTTAATAATTTTAATTTCGAATCTTTATTTAATATATTTTTATTTCAAAATTTACTATGAAAATATTTTATAATTTTGTTAAATATAAAGTAAAAATAATATAATTCTTTAAATTTTGTTTTATCAGGATTTCGGAGCGAAAGAGAGAGATAATGACGGAACAACAGAAGAGTAAGCTGCGAAATAATTAGCACGAAAGAGAATGGAAGCGAAGTTGGGAAAAGGAGATGATAAAGCTGCCTCTGTGACCTGACAGTTTCTGTTCTTATTTTTATTTTTTCTTCATTAAAGTTACAGTGTTGTGTTTTACGGGTGATGTTAGGTACCTTGATTTGATTGGTCATAATAATTTTAGGATAAATGATTAAATTGTACCTTAAAATTCTAAGTGTTAAATTACTTTGTGTTTTTAAATTTTATATAATATTTAACCTTGTAAAATTATTTATTTTAATCTTTAATGTCAGTAAAAAATAAGATTAAGGTGAGTAAACTTTTGTCAAGTTAAAAATTAAAATGAAAGTGACACTTAGTAAACTATAATTTACTCAATATTTTGGATTGTCACTGGGACTGGGAACAGGCGGGGCAACCTGGCTAGTACAGGGCCTCACTTTAGGAGCGTCAAAATTAGGCAACTTAACCTAATTTAACTCCACTTGTTTTTAATCAATCAAAAATAAGTTGGATTCATTTTTGTTATTGGGTTAAAATTTTTAATTTAATATAATTTTAGAAGATTGTGAGTTGTGTTGAGTCAATTTAACAAAATTTATAAAAAAATTAAATAATAAAAAATAGATTAAAAAAATTAACTCATTGAATAAATAAAATATAAAAAAATATAAGTTATTATTATATTCATCAACCATAAAGTAAATATAAATAAAGTATAATAATAATGTAAAAAATCATCAAAATATTTCAACTAAATTTTTTTAACTTTATCATTCAATTAAATTTATTGGATTGATAAGTTATATTGGGTTGACGAGTTTAATCCTACAACTTAACTTATTTAAATATATTAAACAATTTAACTTGTTGAATTTAATTCATTATAACATATCATATGACCTCTCGTAGTTATTTATTAAAATGATTATAATCTTTAAAAAATGTGTAGAACTTTCAAAAAGTTTAATAAATTTGATACGTCAAAAGTTGTTTATATACATAACATAATAATATAAAAATATATAATTAATAATAATATTGTTTAAAAGACACATTTAGTTCAAAGCCCCATTAAGGCTTATAGGATTATTGATATGCTTATCATAAAATATATTACTTAAGTAGAGTTTTAAATTAGATCATATTTTAAAAATTGACATGTAATGAGTAGATAATGTAGACTTAAGTTCTATACTTATGAATTAGATTTACTCTTATTATTCTACCCAAATTTGATTTGAAATTGTTTCTATTTCTAATTATCACCTTTCTTGTTATTATGTTTGATATTTATGTTAACTTTTTTATTGAAGAAAAGGGATGAAAAAAAAATAAGTAATAGTAAATTTTAGAGATGTTGGCGAGTTAGTTTGGATTAAATTTAATCAAATTCATTCGATATATGATAAAAATAATTTGTGTATTTTTTTATTAAATTAGAATTGACAAATTACTTTGGTTTGGATATTTGGATATAGAAAATTAAAAATTATTTTAAATTTTCTAAAAATATAATTTTTCCTTGTAACATTAATAAACAATTCTGGAAATAAAATTGAAAAAAATGTTGATTCATTTAGTATATATAATTTCAATAATATGACTATTTATAGATTCAAATAATTGTACAAGAGTTTACTTTTTCCTAGTATATATATATTTTTTATATTTATTTTTCAGTTAGACAAATCAACATTGTTTACTTGAATGGTATACTTCAAATATTTATTAATAAATGACTCATCCAAACAATGTGAAATACCAATATCACAATACTTATAATTTAAAAAAATGTTTGGTTGATATCAACATGACACATAAGTAAGGAAAGATATCTAATAAACAAAAGAATAAGTAAATAAAGCAAGATATTAATATATATATATATATATATATATATATATATATATATATATATATATATATATATATATATATATATATATATATATATATATATATATATATATATATATATATATATATATATATATATATATATATAAAAAAAAGATATCAAAAGGAAAGATACGCGAGAGAAATTTGATGAGTAAGAGACTAAAATAGTACTCATTACTTCTAAATGTTTTCACTATTTTTGTTTACTTTATTTTAAGATTTTAAAACTATAACCAAGTGCATGTTTGCTTGTTTAGTTTAGCAGTGAAATCATCACAATAAATCTAGTTAAACTTGATTCAAATTTAAGAGGTTTGCTTAATAAAATAAGTCACTTTCAATTGAGGAAGATACAGTGGGATTAAAGCAATACGAAGTTGCTTTTGCCTCATTCAAAATTAATTTAAAATTTTTAGTTGTTATATATTTTTTTTCTAATTTACCTTATTGCATACATGTCAAAGTTGTATTGTACTTGACATTATGTTTTTATATTTGTATTTTTTAATATAAATCCCTTTGTGTTTGATGCTTATGCTAATTTTATACCTTTATTATCTATTTCATCCAATTTTAATATTTTTTCAAGGGTTATGAGTTGTAGTTCAAAAGTTAAAATATTATATATATTTTTAATTTAAAAATAAAGATGAAGTGAAAAAATAATACTTATCTATTGGTTTTTAATTTATTAACACATATATATATATATAAATAAATAATTATAATAGAAAAAGAAGTATACATAGACATTACAATTTTATTATGGTAATTACATACTCAACATTTTCTTAAAAAATTACTTTTCTAATATTTGTTATCCAAACAAAATTGCGTTACTTTAAATCAATTTTAACTATAATTCTATAAAAACATATAGATCCAAAATCAATTCTATCAACGCATACATGTACCAAGTCTTTTCTTTTTTTCGTAATGATGGCCATATACAACAACGAAATCAGGTTATTCACTCACCCCTCTCTATCACTACCTCCTTTGATTTACTGTAATATTACATTTATTTTATTATAAAAATATTACCAATTCTTCATTTAGTAATATTTTGTATACCTTTAATAATATTTATTAAATAAAATATATTGCTAATTATATTTTATAACATTACTCAAATATAATATTTATTAAAATATTATAAAAAATTAATAAATAATAATTCTTTTTATATTTTTATAATATTTTTTTAAATGTTGCTAAAAATTATATATGTTAATTTTGCTACCATTTTTATTCACCCTCTCCGATTGAACCCTAACACGAAACAACTATATATCCTAGAGGAAATTTACTTGCTGGACTACTTATCAATTTGAAAATAGTAAGACCCAGCTCCTTTGTTTGCATGCTAAATCAGATTACGCTTCAAAATCAAATTTCAAAACTTGGTATGCGTTCTCACAGTAAAAACATAAGCTTGAGAAGCTCTTAGAGAGACAATTAATGTGACAAGGAAGAAACACATTTTGTAAGGCCTTCGATTTATTATAAAGATAACCCAATTTCATTTCTTGAATTATTCACTATTGTGCCCACTTTCTATTTTTCAGAAATTAGGCATAAGAAGCACCCAAACCCAATTCAAATGAAATTCGGTACAATTTGATCTTTTTTCTTCTTTTTTACATTCTTATGAAACTTGCAATAACCATGTATGCCTTCATTTGTTGACCTGCACAACATGATACATTTTTGTTATTCAAACATGGATTGAATCTATTGGTATGTACATGTTGTTAGATCTAAGACTATCAAAACCTTTAGATGACCGTAAACAAAATACAAGACCATACTAATAATTTCTTACTACAAATCATCCTACAAGGAAACTATCAAGGTGTTAAAAGTTTTGTCATAGGAGGATCGGTCATACGAAGAAGGATAACATCTGGTATATAAGCTATGAAACTTATAAAAGACGTTTTCGAAGCTTTGTCCTTAAGCAGAATAAGACAAATTCATGTACTTTATTATGATTAGAATAGAAATAAATAATTGAGTTTCCTATTATTTTATTTAATTACTTAATAAATTAGTGTAGTAAGTTATAATTTTATTTTTTTCTTTTAAAAAATAAACTTCAACTTAGTTTACACAAGTTTAATTCAAGTATGTCACGAATTAAGTTAGGTGATTAAATTTGATCGATGAGCCAATTTTTATCAATTTAACCCATCTCAAACTAGTGGTAAGTTGGGTTGGTTTATAGGCAATGACTTATTAATAGGTAAGTTAAATATAGAGGTAGTCAAATTTATATAGACCCACAAATAAGTGTTGGACTGAATTGAGTGAAAAAATAAATGAACTAAAATAATTATTGATCGTCGGTGATTTATTATTGATTTATGGATGGATGGATTAGCTCCCATCCTTGAAAAGGATATAAAAGAAATTTTTAAAAAAATAAAATGTAACTAACTTATAGTTGAAACTTTTTAATTATTAATTATTTACAAATATATTTAAAAATACGTTATTTATAAATATCTTTTATATTAACTCATTAATTTGACGTCTTAAATAAGGATGATGTAAACAATTCTACTTGAGAATATTGAGACGTTACGTTAACTGAACATGTGATCTAAAAGATAATATATTATTATGTTATTTAAAATGAAACCCCCCTTGTTATGTAAATTTTATCTCACAGTAAAGGACAAATTTCATGATTATGTATCAGTATAATGACTTTCTCCAAGTTTATGCATTATAATGCATGAACTTTTTTATATGCATAAACTTAGTTATAGTGCGATATTATATTGACACGTTAAGAATATTGGTGAATTTCACGTTGTTAAGACATATTCAAGTTAGTTGACATGTGATTACATGAGAATCAGGTTTGACTTCTCAATTTTTAGTAAACAAATAACTATTTTGTTTTAAAAAATATATTATTCTCTAAACAAAAAAAATGATAAAGTCCAGAATTAACTTTAAAACTCGAAACTATATACAATTACTTAAAAATATTTTTTATTTAAAATACAAAGTTATAATTTATATAAAAAATTATATACGTGCAAATTCTTTTATGTTATTTGATAATTATATAAAATATTTTAATAGATAAATTTTTCAAACTCTAATTTAATAAACTAACTTGGCACATTTCAACTTTGAGCTAAACATTAGTTTTTCAATTTTTAGTTAAGTTTTCAGCCTTCAGCTAAGTTATTAGTTATTATTTATTTTTACCAAATAGATCCTTCTATGTATTAACATAAAATATACATAAAGTGCATGTATTTTACCAATCATTTGCCCAACTTATAGCTTGTTTGATTAATGTATAAGTTTTTTCAACAAACAGTGATATGTATAAGAGACTTTATCACATTAATTTATAATATTTTTTACGATATTAGATAATTAACTTTATTTCATTGATTTATAATTTTTTTGAGATATTATTTGAAGTATCATATAATCTTATAATTTATTCTATTTTTTTTTTTGTCATTTTTATCCTCAATATTTTAATAAAATTTCTGTTTGAATTGCTAGATGATATGAATGCTAAATGATATATATATATATATATATATATATATATATATATATATATATATATATATATATATATATATATATATATATATATATATATATATATATATATATATATATATATATATTGTTAATTATATTGAAATAATCAAAAGGACACCAAATATTTATTTTAAATATTATACTATTTTAATATATTTTATTTTTTAAAATTGACTAAAATGTAAAATTATAATTACCTAAAATTCTTAAAAAAAACAAAATTTATATAAAAGAGTATATTAAGTCATTTATATATTTATGAGATAATAATTAATTTTACCAAACCATAACTCCTCTTAATTTTTTACTAAAATAATTTTTTACTTTTAATTTTTTAAGTCTTAATTAATTATTCATGTGTGTCAAACAACCATAGTAAACGTCAAAACATTCTTTCATACATATCAAACTAAACATTATTTTAATATTTTTATAAAGGAAAAAAACTATGCATAAATTTTTATATGTTAAATTAATTTTTTGTTGTATTTGTAGATACACTTTTAATATATATTTTCTATCGGTGACTTAAAGATTTTTTTAATTTATAATATATCATCAAGAAGCTAATGACAAATTCCAATTAAGGTGGCAATCAATTTATTGATGTCCTATCCTATTTCTTTTTCGGCTAAGTGGTAACCTATTATCACGTTTAGAGTTGAGGATGATTTTGGGTTCATCTAAAAATATTTTGAGGATCTTTATTGTATTTTTTTAAGCCACGTTTTTTAAGTGATCCTAACTTATTTATAATTTAATCTTTTTAATAAAAGAAAATAAACTATACATTAACTATATAAAATAAATTTATACAATCATCCAATTTCAAACTTATATATAAGAAATTGATTAATCACTTTTACAATAATTATTTTAAAATCATATTAATTAATAATAATTTATAATTAAACAACAATATAAAATTATATTGTAATATTGATACATAACTATTAAACTCTTCTAATAATGAGTATAAATATGATATGGATAACTAACAAAATTTTAATTAAGCAAAAATAATGTTTTAGAAATAGGATTAGTTATTAAACTAACAAAACACTTATTTAAGGTTTAATAAAACTGTACTTAAATCGATATTAATAAAGTAATAATATATAATAGTTAAGTAATAAACAAAATAATATTAAAGAAACATACAATAATTTTATAATAATAAAACTAAAACTAAAGTACTATTTTATAGGTTTTTAACATTTAAAATATTCATAAATATCCAAATCAAATTTATAATATCATAATATTAATATGTAAATTTAAGTATGAGTTTCAATAATATACATGTTCATTAAAAATAACAAATTTATATATAAAATCAAAAAAGAAAATAATAAATTATTTTTTTTAAAGAAAAACAATCAAAACAACGTAATATTATATTTTTTTTACCGGCCTATTGTGAATCAATTTTTAACCAATTTTTTGGTATTTGATATTTTTTTTATAATTAGTATAGTGATTTATTTGAACAAAACACTAAATAAATTTATTCACTATTTTTTTATCATGTCCATTCCGGTTTTAAGATCGAACACAGCAAAAGTCAGTATACCACAGTATTTTTAGTTTATAGTTATTAATTATTACCAACTATGAAGTGATGAAGATTTAATTGTAGACTATTGTGGTTCAAAACAAATTAATCAATGGACTTTAAAGATTAGGTTTAACATTAAGCATCTATATTATGGGTGAGCAATGAATTTATTGAGGACAAACTTGATGACCACTTAATTTATTGATCGTTAGTTGCACCAAAAAGAAAAACAGAAGTTTAGCGATTTGAATATAAAAATATTTTAAACATCCACACCCACCAATGCTTCCAGTTCCAATGAATACGCTCAACAAAATATGTAAAAAGAAAGGAAATCTTAACCATATGGGATGCACACCAGATAATGATTTGTAATTTGATACTTTTTTAGATAGTTGAGCTGTCATTGTTGCATCTCACTTGCTGGTGCTTCTATGGTTTTCAATTTTTTATGATCTTCTATTTATTTAATTATTTATTTACTTCTCTACCTAATTTAACATCTTGTTATCAATTAAGTATTCGGAGCTTATTGTCATTATCTCTAGATGTATTTGGAAGGAAGGAAACGACGTTTTCTTTTAAAAAAGGAAAATACCTTTTGTGTATCATCTTTGTCTTAAATCTCTCACATGATAAAATAAGAATTAATATGGGTGTATGAAAAATGAGAAAACACTATCCATAATTAAAAAACATACTGCATTGAAACAGTATATATATTAGTAAGTATATTTTTAACTACTATTCTTAAATTAAACAAACCTTATATAACTATTTGTTCCTTCTTCTGACAAGTTCATAGAAATTCAATTCACGTCCTATGTATCTCTTTTATATATATATATATATATATGAGGATGTTTAATTAAGGATACATTGTAATTAAGTGTTTATTTAATAAAATTTGCATTATCTTGATATGATAAAATTTACCATAAAAAATATTAAAATAAATTAAAAAACTTATAAGGATCATAAATTACATTTTTAAAAACTTGGAAGCTATAATTAGTTGTTTCTTATTTAGTGTGAAAAATTGCATCCAAAAAATAATGAGAAGAAAAGGAAGAAGAATGTTAATTATGGAATTAAAAATACCCTTACTTTTTAGACTAATTATATTATACGATGAAGTTTTACACTTCATTTAATATAATTATATTATCTTCTTTAATTCAATCACATAAGTATAGATTGCAACAACAAAAAATAAATAAGTAGAGAGAAGTAATTTTTTTCCATCTTCAATTTTTCTTGGATTTATTTTAATTTAAATAACTTAAAATTTTACTCATTTTTTCTTCTCTTATTCTTTTTGCTCGACTTCTTTTGTTTTTATTTCTTCTCCTCACATCCAAACAAAGGCTTTGAATTTGCAACATGACACCATATATTTGCTATATATTTGATATAAACTAAAAAAAACCAGCAGCAGCACCACCTACTATGGAGAATTACGTGAATATGTCACTTAACAAGTGAGAATGAAAATAAGTCAAGCAATTCATTAGAGTCTATGATATAGTCTGACGTAAATGTTAAATAAGTTAGGCTAATTTTTTTTAGAAGTACACACTTTAAGAATTTTCATAATCATCCTTAGGTGAGACTTCTATAAGAGGAAGTATATCTTTGACATAGAACGAAACACTTTTTAGGACAAAATTAATTTTCTTGACAAGTCCATGTATCAATACATATCTTGTACAATTAGAATAAAGCACCAATATTTAAAATACAACTTATTCATGTTTATTGTTTGTTTGTTGACAGTTAAAACTTTAGAGTTGAATAGTCCTAGACTCAATAATATCTCATTTTTTATGATAACAAATAACCAATAAAAAATGAATAAGAGCTCCTTTTATAAATGTGTTTATTTTATCAATTAATAATATGAATTATGTTGTCTATGTATGTGCGAGCACTCACTCGCATACATAATGATCTTTTTGCTTATAATATATTGTGTTCATAATTTGGCTTCCGTATTGATTATAGACAAATACGCTATATTAAATTTGTATTTTGCTGCATGTGTGTTTATGTATACATATGGTGATATATACATCTATCCCAAAATTCTTTGCTCTTTGTTTTTTGTGTTGCCATAACTAACTGATTTTATGTATCACATATACTAGATTATTTCAATAATTAATTATACGTATAATCACAATCAAAATTTGTTTGCGTAAGTTACTGAGAAACGATTTTAAGATAATTAATTTTGAATACAATAAAAAGTCAATTTTTAATAGTAAAATACTGAAAAGGATATGTGTGGAGCTAAAAGAAAAAAAATGTTGGGAAATTTAGAAGTAACTCAGAGGTAACATTTTTTAGGAGGTAAGAAGTTGTTAAAATATAATCATGAATCTTCAAATTGTCAGATGCATGAAAATAGTTTATTAAATTTTTCTTTTACAAATTTCAGCTAATGTCCCACATAAATGCACGGAAAATTTACGATTTTGGTGAATGGAAACATTTACATTTTATTTTTTAATAGATTTTTTCTTCTATTTCAGCAAATAAATGCATCCAATTATATTTTTTAATTTTTTTTCTTTTTTTCTTCTTTTTAACATTGCTGTGGCTCACTAGTACGGAGTCTTTGTTTACTAATGACTAATGATTAAAACAAAGATATTTTTTCCCGTTTTGTTTTAAAAAAATGTATTATGTTTTTTAGAGTTTAATTTTTATGTATTCACATAATAAACCAGTAAAAAAATATTATTTATATGATCTTTAAAGTAGTTATTATAAAAATCAATAAATTTTGATATATTATAAAAATCAATAAATTTTGATATATTATAAAAATTAATAAATTTTGATATATTATAAAAATCAATATATTTCCTGTATATACTACAGTGGTTAAGTAAATGAGAATGTAAAAAATCTTTTATATTATCCACGTAAACATTATTTACTTTTTTTTTTACTTAAAAAATATGTTTGTATTTTAATGCCTTTGAAAAGAAAATAAAGCAGAGATGTGAATGCGTCAAGCTAAATTAAATATTTTTGGGCTAATATATTGTTAGGCCAGTCCAATACAGTTCAAACGAGCCACATGTTTAGCAGGCCTGCCTTGTTACCCAAACTCTGTACGTTTTACTTGAAAGAGATGTACAATGAAGCTGATTGTCCCCAAATCTGGAAACTAAAATCTTACTTGGCCCAAATAATTGAGGAAGAGCGAAGAGGTGAATTGGCAGCAAAACTTCGAAGTAGCTTAAACATGCTTTAACAAAAAATAAAACAAAACTTAAACATGCATATTAAAATACGAAATATTGTTCTAGACAAAAAATAAAATAAAATATTTTCACACATGTAACCCTCACAGCAAAATAATATATTTTACGGTAAACAAAAATAAAACAAAATATTTTCACATATCTTGGTTACAGCTTACGAGGCTTGATGTCCGTATGATGTCCGTATAGCAATTTTGAAAAGAAAAAAAATAATTGACGTAGACATTAAGAGATATAAGTGATTAATATAAGAGAAATATGATTTGTATCACAATTTATACAATAAATTATATAATTAAAAGAAAAATAAGGTGTAATAAAAAAAGAAACATAAAAAATATTGAATAAAATATTATATAAGTTGTTATATGAATAATACTTTATATAATTGATGATGAAATGTAACCAGAAAAGAGATATAGAAAAGAAAAATATTTTTAATTATGCATTTGTATTATTTAATTTAGGTATCCAAATATCAAGATCCTTCCATCTATTACTTATTAGTCTAAGGTGTTATCATATCTCCTCAACAGTGCATGCAGAGAGAATCGAGAGGGGGAAATTTATAATTTATAATAGTAAATAGGAAAATGTATTTAGGGTTTCTTATTTTTGGGAACAGCAATACCTATTCCCTCCTTTGTGAACACAAAATGGACACCATGCAGAAGCGTAAAAAATAATTGAAAGAGTAGAGGGAAGATGACACCAGAATTTTTACGTGAAAACCCAAACCCTCTTGGAAAAAACCACGGGACCTAGTCCAGTAAAAGATCTGTACTATAAAAGTAGTATTACAAAGTGTTTCTCTCAATCTCTGAGGACCTCTCAATGAATCTCACCCTCTCGAATGGTATACAAACCTCTCTGTATATGTCTTTCTTTCTCTCAAAGAAAAATACAAAAAGGACACTCTAACTCTCTTAAGGTTTCTTCACTTGGATGTGTGTCTCTCAATCTAACCCCTTCTCCTCTTATAAAGAGAAACCTAACGGGCTTGAGAGTATTGAGTTTTTGTCCACATAGTTGGGAGCCTAAAAATAACTCAACATGTTCATCCCCAAACATTGTGACTTGTGAACCACAATTAAAGAGGAAATTCTAACACTTATAGGATTTTGTTCAATGGAACCCTAGCCTACTTGTCCATGCCATCCTCCCAAAGACGAAACAAAGGCTAGGGTAGGGGACCAATTTCTGTCCTACTTTTCGTTGGGTGCAAAACTGTTTACCATGGAAAACAGGGAGAGATTAAAAGGATCAAAATCTGGAGATTAGTTCCATCGATAAAATGTATGCTGGAAAATATATACATAATACTCCTCAATCCTCGTAAAAGGTTACTAGTAGCAGTTAGTGGCAAAAGATGGCAATGTTTGTGACGCGGGAGCACATGATTGTCATCTCGTATTTATCAATATTGCTTCGAAATAAGCTGCTTGGTTAGAAAACCTAAATCAATGTAACACTGTAACGTGGATTATATAGTTTGTAAAAGAATTTAGATGAACTTGATTTTTTTTTTCCCAAAATTGACTTTAATTAATAGCGTGCTCAAGTAAACTAATCTATATTTGAGAATATGTGAATAATTTGATAAGAATCTTTTAGATGTAAAATTACTAAACAAAAATGAAATCTTTTGAGTTAAATTGAACATAAATTTATTTTCAAATAATTAACTTTAAATTCTAAGTTTATTTATATTGAATTATTTGGTTTTGATATATTATCAATATAAAAACTTACACCATTATATTCAACGATGTATTGTCACATTATTTATTAAGTTTCAAATCTCACATAATTAATCAATAATCAAATTCATTAAATTAAGCCTTACATGGAGTAATAGGATAAAAATAATTTATATTTACAACGCATAAAAAACTTTTTTTTTTTTCAAAGAATAGGGTGTGTAGTTGATGTTGGCTTGTCTAATAAGTTTGGTGAAAAGCATGACATATATAAGGTAGAGTTTTTCCTTATCTAAACATGGCTCAATGACTTAAAAAAATGCGACTAGGTCGAGTCATTTTCTTTCTCTTAAAATTGTGGAATAAGTAGAACTTGTCCATAATGTTTGTCACAATGTTATTTGAACCATTGCGAGGCATTATAATGTGTACAAGAATGACACACAACAAATGAATATTTTGGATCATCTTTGCTTGTAGATAAATTGGGTTCTCGTTCCCATAGTGGACATTTTGTTTTTGATTTGTCAGACTCAGTCATATACCATCATATGAACATCCTCTAGTTTTGTCTATGGGTTCCAAGTGTATTATTAGGTTTCCAGCAGCTATCCCTATTAGCATCTCACAATATGAAGACAAAATAGTTTCAGACATGTATCCTAGCATTTAAACATTACCATCGTGGTTGCATAGATTTGTTTTTGCTCGTTTTGTCATTCTATTATCAATTCATTTCTTTGTATGTGCAATAGCAATGACTCTTTATCATATGTGACTAACAATTCCTTTTTTTTTTTTTTTTTTTTTTTTTTTTTCATTTGGTTTGTTTTCAAATATGTCAAAATCTAGTGCCAATATAATGGTCCTATTTTTGTTCACAGCTATATATCTTTTAGGTATTTAAGATATTTTTGTCATTCTTCTCTTATATATCTAAGATATTTTATTAATATGATACAATAATTTAACATATGCGCTAATTTGATTTTTGATACGATGACGTGGTGTTGACATGGTATGCTCATGTAATTAACAAGGTATTGAATAATTGGTACTGGACTTCGAAACCCGTCCCTTTACTCCAAGGGATTGCAACCACTAGGCCAAAGTGTTTATTTACTATACGAATGAAAACAACTATATATATATAACTTAAATAAGGAATAAAATTGCACATATATTTATTACTAGTGAATATAAATATAAATATAAATATAAATTAGTATATATTAATAAATTAAAGAAATCATATATGTATTTATAAATTAATAAATATATACTAATTTATATTGACATTCATATAAATTGGTACATATTTTAATATCCAATATAATTATTATTTTTTATTTATTTAATATTAGCTAATAATATTAAATATTAATAAATGTAACTTAATAAATATACACTTATAATATTAAATTTAATACTAATAAATTAATAAATACATGTTAGTATATAAATTTGTATTGTTTAAATTTTAAATTTTTCTTTGCATATTTTAGTGATTGAAATAGGATATTATTATAGATGTGATAATTTTTTTGTGTGTGTATTTAAGTAAAATATTACATCATATATTTTTAATTAACATTCTTCTAATATATTCATATCATATTCAATATATTTATATTTCTATAGAATTATATTAATATATACGATTTTTTATTTTTAACTAATATTTTAAAATGATTAGTATATATTTATTATTTATATTTAATAATATTTATTATTATTACTATACATTTATTAATTCATTAGTAATTAATAATATTAAATTTATAGTTTATTAGAATTTAATATTTAATTTATTAATATTTAATAATATTATTATATATTAATAATAAAGCAATCAATAAATAAAAAATAAATATATTAGATATTAATAAATATATACCAATTTATATTTATCAATATTAATTTATAATTATATTATTTATTTAACCGTAGTCGCTGCATGTACAATTTTAGTTTCCTATTTACTCTATATATGCTATAATTTTCAATTCATATATACCAAATAAACATTGTGGCTTAGTTATTGTATTATTGATAGAGTAAAAGGGTAGGAGTTCATACTTCAGAGCCCACAATACCAACACTTTTAAAAAAAAATAAAAAATCCACTTTTATATGTTACGTCAGTACCACATTATTATGCTATCATATCAGTTATCAATTATATAATACAATTGGTTAAATATTTAACTCAGGAAAATTCTTGATTTTTATTTGAATTTCCATGTTGTATTTTCAACTTTTATAATTAACCTTGACGTTACCCGTTTAATGTGTACAAGTACAAGATTGTTGATCATCGTTCCTCTCTTTCATAAGTTATGGATGGAACCTGAATCATATCAACTTATACGGAAGTTAATCAAAGTAGGTGGCTTGTCATGGAATATAACTATATTTATTTTAAAAACAAAATTAGTATTACATTGATTACTTGTTGGTTCAATTGCAAGATTTTGGCTTAAGTTTCAAACATTTTGCAATGACTTCTACTATGAGAGGTTCCACGCCCTGTTCAATTTCGAGATCCTGAAGGAAATCTTGTAGACATTAGACAAATTTGGGTGACCAACTTGAAACAGATATACAATCTTAACGGGGTGATTGATTATGGATGCAGTACACTTCTAGCAATATGTTTGAGGTTCGTATACACAACCGTACGGTTGAGATAAGATATCCAACACCTACGGAGAGGCACAAGAATGTCTTTATTACATGTACTAATGACCCATTTAATAATGAAGTCAACAAGCTTGTTACTATAGCCACTTTTTATCCTAACAACAACATTTTTTACTACAATTACACAAGACAACATTGACTTTTTCTCAACGAGAGGAAGTGAAATGGGTATTGTCTAATTAATGGTGTCTATTTATTAATGGCTTAAAAAAACATACATAAATAAACCTATTAATTAATATTTGTGTTATGATTTTTTTTAATGCGGTTCTTCGAGTCTGCTTTTACAAGGAAGGTTTTCTTAATGAAAAGAGAAAATCAATTTTAAGGAATGAGCAAGGAAAGGATTACCCACCCAATCCAGATTTGTCTCGAAAACTGATGATAGTAACAGATTTATTATTAAAGGACGAGACAAGCTAGTTTGTTCTAAAATAAAAATCTGTATGTATAAGTCTATCATTGAATTTGGTAGTATAAGGGTTAATCCCACCATTGTTCATGTAAAGAATGCGTTCTCATATTATGAATATTGCATTTTTAAGATGTCGGCGTTGCCCTTCTATGCGTAAATGTTACTTCGTTTCATATTAATTGATCTTTTACTATTACAATTTTTATATTATTGACATTTTTTTTTTCTAATGATATATTAATTTTTCATTTTAATTTTATTCTCTAAAAAATAAGAATAAAAATATTTTAATATAATTAACCTTGTAATAAATATTATTATCTTAAAATATTTTTTATTGAGTTTAGTAATATTTGTGATCGTATAAAATAGTTTTAAATTATTATCTAATTATTAGTTAGTATAAAAATTAATAAATTTATTGGACATTATTGTTTATGATAGAATAAATGTATAGAATAATTTTATATATGAATGTAAATATATAATATATTTTTTCATTTTGACTAGCCTTGGTAAAAAAATAATTCTGAAATAAGAGAAAAGAAGTATATATGACAAATGATCTTGACTGGCGCGTGAGAGAACGTGTTTGGAACCACGTTTTTACACCACATTCATTACAAAAATCGCATCCAATGGCGTAAATGATGAGCTGTTTCTCATTATTTCAAATAAATGGGATTCTGAGAAGAGACAATAGTGACGCACGTTGTACAATTATTTTTAAACAAGCACTTAGAATCTTAGATTGATTTGTGATCGTTGTGTTCTAGTTATCGTATTATCTTATTTAAAAAGTATAAAATTATACAATAAAACTTTGAAATTTACCCGTGGGTCGCACGGGCTTTCTCAACTAACTATTTTCATCCGGCAAAGAATAGTAGATATTTATCTATTTTTTTTTTTTTAGGTTACAATAGATACTTCTTGTAATGTATGAGAAAAGTGTATTTGGGGATGTTCCCACAAAGTATTATACTGGGTCTGGTGATTTCAAAATTTCAAGGGCGATTCTGCAGCAGCATCGAGTGAATGAAGGAAATGGGGGCCCATATAATTTATAAAGTAATATTATTATTTTATGATGGGTTGGGAGTGAGGAATAAGAAAGAGGGTTCTACCCCCACCCGCATGCTACTGACACGTGACAACGTCTGGGACATGTCTGACCAATTATTGCCCACTCTCTTATTTGCTAACAGTACCAAAATTCGATATGTTCCAACCCCTCCTACACACTGGCCCAGGTTTTCAAACAATAAAATTTATATTTTATTTAATAAATATATAAATATTAAATTTTATATAAAGTATTTATGTTTTAAAATAATCCAAAAATATATTTACATAAATAATAAACTAAATATATTTTAAAGTCTAAGTATTATAATTATCAAGTCGTTTCATATGTTATAGAGAATTTTCATGACTTTATAATTGAAATTGATGTATGTATTAACCATTATTTTTATAAAAAATCCTATTAATCACTTTATAAAAATTTATTAAACTAGAATGATTTTTTTATCACAATAATAATTAATAACTATTAAAGATAAATTTGTCTTTAGATTAATAGAAAATAGGAACGTTACGTTGCTTGAGTAAGTTGAGATAAATAAAAAAATATATATAAAAAATATTTTTTTAGTGTGTCTTAAAATTTAAGACATAAAAATAGTTAAAATTAAAATAATAAATATTTTCAAAAATATTAAAAAATTAATTATATTAAACTATTTTGACTACAACAGGACAAAATATTATTATTTCTGTAATAGATTAAAAATATTTGTTTGGGAACATTTAACACCAATAAAAGAGAAAGAATTATTTCTATAATAAAAATTATAAAAAGATATATATAGAATATTTGTCAAAAATAATATTATTAATTATGTTCATAATAAAATAATAAAAATAGAATAAAATATTCTATTGAAAAAAACAATATTTAAATATTAATTTTTTTAGAATAAATAAATAATAATATTATTATTTTTACAACAAATTTCTTAACAAAAATAATAAGTGTCATATATATTTTAGAAAATTAAATTTAACAAAATCAGGTGCCAAGATCGTAAGGATGTTAATGCATCATTTCAAAACACATTTATATATTTCTTTCACCTGTGTTTGTCAAAGAAGACAAAAGTAAAATGCAGTGAAGTAAAATAGTGAAAAATAAGGTAAAAAATAAATTATTTGATAATAGAAATAAAAAATATTATATATATATATATATTGTTCACGTCGGAAACTCAAAGATAGTTTCATATATAATTTTTTAACTATATATAATTAATATATTAAACAATTAATTATATATATAATCAATTGTATATATAATTGATTAAAAAATCACATTATATATATACAAGAAAGAAATCGTAAATTATATACATATGATCGATTAAGAACTCACATATATGATTATAAAATTAAATTTTTCGTTATTTATACATTCTTTTCAGCGAAAAAATAAAAAGCCGTAGAACTTATATTTATTTTTTTGCCCGTTAGTTTTTCTGCTATCAAACAATCATATGTCTTCGTTTCTTCATTTTCTCTTTCTATTTCTCCATAATAAACGAAGCGTCAAAGTATTGGAAAGTCATTAGTTCAAAAAATATAATTAAATATGTTTTTTTTTATTTAAATTTTAATATTCTAGTCTTTCAAATTCTGAAAATTATTTTTATTCTCTTGAATAATCCTTGTTAAAAGTGAAGCAAATTGTAATATTCACGGAGTCATATTCCATTTGTTACGTAAAACATGGAAAAATTAAAAACAACAATTTTTAAAATACAATAATTAGAAAAAGAAAAATCAAATTTAAAAACTAAAATCACATTTAATCTAAATTTTAAAGATAAAAAACATATTTAAGTCAAATAAATAATTCAATAATCACCACAGTTGTGAATATAAATTAAAAATATTGTTATTAAAAAAATAGTATTTAATTCTATCCGTATATTTTTACTGTAACTTTAATAAAAAATTATTTATTAATTTCTAACTAATATTTTTAGGATAATAATTAGAAAAAACAAAATGATTAAATATTATAATATAATGTATTCAAAATTAAGGCAAAATATATTGATAATACTTTTTATTCTTGATTGCTTTAAAGTTGTGTTAATATTTTCTTGAAATTTATTAGATTACGTGAGCTCACTTTTAT
This sequence comes from Mucuna pruriens, assembly GCA_025330945.1. Classification (NCBI taxonomy): domain Eukaryota; kingdom Viridiplantae; phylum Streptophyta; class Magnoliopsida; order Fabales; family Fabaceae; genus Mucuna; species Mucuna pruriens. Next base: position 920,257 of record JAENHJ010000069.1, on the reverse strand, counting down.
TAAATGAATTATACTTATTACTTTATGATTATAAAATTTTAATTAATAATAAAATATATTAAAAAATATGTTACAAAGATTATTGTATGTATACACTTTAATATTTTAATATATATATAATTTTCTTATGATATTTAATATTTTAATATAAGAGAAAATAAAAAATATAACAAGTGTATAAAATTTTTTACTGCATCCAATCATGTATCAATATATAAGAAAAATTTATTGATTGTTAGTATAATAATCTTAAAAATTATATCAACAATAATTTTATAATTAGATAATAATATAAATAATCAATACATAATTATTAAACTCAATATTTTTGCATAACTTTTCTAAAATATAGTATATAGTACTTTTCTTTTATCAGTTTATATATATTTTTTTAATTTACACAAAAAAAATTAGATAACTAAAATGAGTTTCATGTTCAAAAATCAAAATGGCCATCCGACAAGAGAGATATTAGTTGAATGCAAGTGTTTATATTCTATCTCATTTGATATAAAACTATTAATAAACAAATAAATAAACTGATTTTTTAATATTTTAATGTTCAACTAATCCTATCGTATTATAGATAAAATTTATAAACTCGAGTCGATCTATAGCAAACTAATTTTTTTTAATATATATAAATTATTATGTCTTTTACACGAAGTTATATGTATATTTCTAAAATTATATATATTTTGTTTTCTCTAATTTTTATTATAATTCTTTAAGAAAAAATAAATTATAAAATAATTAATCAATTAATTAACATTTTCTTTAATCTTCTATATTTTTATTTTTAAATAAATTATTAGTGTACTTATATTTATATATAATTTTTTTATTTTAAAAATAATATTCAATAGTTGAGTTAAAAAATTTAAAAATAATATATAATGAAAATAAAATCATTCAATTTAATTTAAATAACATTTTGTCTCATCAAATTAATTTAAAAAAAACAATTCAAATCAAAATAAATTATAGATTATTTTAATATAATATTTTGCTACAAACCAATTCAAATTAATCGAATAACCATCCTGATCTTAACTTAAAAAAAAAAAAAAAAACTATCAACTTTAGAAGTTATTGGTGTAAGCAGTTTTCTTTTTCGATTGCAGTAGCTCTCCTTTGTGACTATTTGTCCGAAAATAACTGGCATGTGGCAACCGACAGGTTTGTTTGGTGTTACAATCGCAACATTGGTCCTGTCCGAGTAAATGTCACTGGAAGCATGGGTTGTCGGTATCTAAGCCCACGCGTCATCAGGACACACGATAGCACTGAGGTTTTTGTGCCACCAACGAGTAAACAAGCCTCATTCTTTTGAGAAATGGCTGAACAGCGTGGATTCACGTGCATTGGGAGCATTTATTCCTAGTTTTTCTCAATTTGGGAAAGGTTTAATTTCTTTTTTCTCGGGGTTTACCCAAATAAGAAAAAAAAAAAATGATTCGGTTCTTTTCTAGAACTAGCACCATCCTTTTAAGTTTCACCATCTTTATTAATTATTTTCTGTATTTTGCAAGAATATTTGGTTGGGATATATACTCCATTACTATTATTATTATTATTATTAACAAATAGGTTGTGCGCATAATATAATAACAATAATGATATAGACAAAAGAGCTAAGAGAAGCTAGCTAGGTCATATTCATATAGGTGGAATCAGCAATCAATCAATCAGTCACTCATGCCCCTCTTTCTCTCTCTTCCGTTGTTATTCTCGGGGAAATTGTGTTAGGGTTTCTGTGACTGTGATTGAGCCTGCAAATAATTCCTTGAGAGTTGAGTTGAGTCCACTCACTCAACAAAATTGTTTGCTTGTTTCTAGATTAAAATTTTGTCAGGTTTAATTTCTTTGAGTATTCACTTTCTATTTTAGGAAACACAGTACAAGACACAGGCCACTTGTGTTCTAATCGTTGGGTTAACCAGATCTCGTTTTGTGTTTGTTTTTAGTACTTGAGATAGATCTCTTGAGGATGGTGAGGGGGAAAACTCAGATGAAGCGCATCGAAAATGAGACGAGTAGGCAAGTAACCTTCTCCAAGAGAAGAAACGGCTTGCTTAAGAAGGCCTTTGAGCTTTCAGTGCTCTGTGATGCTGAAGTCGCACTCATCGTCTTCTCCACCAGAGGGAGGCTTTATGAGTTCTCCAGTTCAAGGTATGTTACTTATTCCCCAATTCCATCGTCTTAATTTCAACATTTATTATTTACTTACTTGCTTAATCTCTCTTTCTATATATATTGTTTCAGTATTCCAACCATCCTTTTCTGCCAACATTGTTCATACTTACATTAATCAATAAAGATAAAAATGATTTTCCCTGACGCTGATTAGATGAGTAGTACTGAACATTATTATTCCTACAAGTGACGGGGGCCATAGTTTGAAAGGCTCGTACCATAGACCTCAGCCCCTTGTCAGTGGTGCTATAATTTCATCTCCTCAAGTAAAGTTATATTTTTAATTGTTACCGATCCTACAAATATTATGTGAATTTTAATCCATCCCTTAACCTATTTAATTCTTGCTGGCTTAATTAATATAAAAGAAAAATCCATTGTCATATACGATTAATATCAATTTTGAAACTGGAAAGAAATAAGCTTGTAAGACAATCGATGATTATATAGGGCATAATGTCTGCTGCACCTGGCTAAAAGCCAAGGGATTTATAATATCATCACACTTACAAAATAAGAATTTCAACTTAAGGGTTAATAATGGGGAATTGTCGAGGGCCTCAAGGTGGTCTTTTATTATAGAGTTAGAGTACATGATAAATAGAGTTGTTTTTTGGAGTTAATTCTTAGATTAATAATTGTCACATTATTTAATTTTTTATTTAGTAAAGAATTTTTTATTTATTTTAATTTAATCCTTATTAATTAAAATATATTTTTAAACTTTAAAATTATAATTACTCTTTTTACTTCAAATGCAATTGATTGGTTAAAACATCGAGGATCATGTAGCATAAAAATATTTATTTTATATTTGATTAAAAAGATTCTAATAACACAAGCATATTCTGTTATAGTGGCTCAATTTCAATTCGTGTTATAATAAATATCTATTTATTTGTCCAAACCTCATTAACCTTAATAAAAAACAATCAACAAACCCAATCAGACTTGTATGCTAGCATAATCCCATGTTTCATCTTCAAAATTGGTTGTATTGTGCATTGAATTTGATTGCTAAACAATAAACAGAATAACAAAGTTTATTATGATTGAACTGTATTGTATTATTTTACTCATGTTGTCCTTCTATGCACATCAAATGCACGCTTAATATTCAAGACAAGGTAACATATTATTTACTTTAGATGCTTCATGATTAAAAACGTGTATATAACTTGTTAACTATGGAGTTCATCATCATGAATCCAGCTTTTTTATAATACAACTCTATTGCCATGAAAACCTTAAGAAAAAACCCGGGGTGGGGGTGTAATTATGCCCTTTGACCATTTGTCATAGAGCCTCACAAAAGCATAGTGATAGGCACTCAAAACAAACAAAAAAATACTTGTCACTTAAAATTAAAAGTATTTTTTTTTTTAAAAAATATCTTTATTTAAAAATATCTCACTTAAATACATTTTTTTAATTACACTTTAAGTCATTTTATAAGGATATTTTAGTTAAAAAACTGTTCTATTGTAATAATTTATGGGATTGATAATATTTTAAGATACATGTATTACCTAATTAAATGATCATAAATAATTTAAAATGGAGATAGTATTTCTTTCAGAACAATTAGTTGTTTAATCGTAGGGCAGGTTTGAGTATGATACATCCATCTTGAAATCTTAAATTAAGATGAACAACAAAATAAGAGCTGGACCTTGATTTACCAGAAATCTGCTTTATTAAAATATGTTTCTCTTTTTCCTCCAGCACGGTTGGTAAAAGATATCCTTGTTATAGCGTGTTTCGTCTCACGTTTCTCGCATGGTTTTTTATATTCATTGAGAATCTAATAATTATAGTTATCACATTTTATTTTAGCAAAATTGACGCGAATTCTTGCTTTGCAACAGGTTTCCAAATTTGTTAGTGGCGTGTGTTAAATAAATTTTTGTGGTTTAATTGCTTAGTCATGCTTAGGATTATGCGTTGAAAACCTTTCTGCCAATATACTTTTTTTTTTTGGTTCATTTTGTATGTCTGTTAAATTATTGGTTGAGGTGTGTACAGTACGTAGTTACACAAACCCAAGGAATTGGATTGTTGGAACAGAAACCCAAGGTTCTGTCCTCTGCTATATCGATGACTATATTATCTGTCTGAGGTCTGAACTATGGTCAATTCATCACTTATGCCGGCATAATTTTTTTTAAAACAAAGGAGAAAAGATGCTAGAAACCCCTTTCAAATTCCGATGTTCTTAGTTGTAGCAGTTTATTTACTTGTCTTTCCAAGAACCTCTTAATCTACCAATACTTTTGAGGTATAGTTAGTTCCTTTGTATAATTCTTTATTGTTGAGTTTGATTCTTTTTCTTAAATCAGCTGAAACAGAATTAGTTGTTGAGTTTTCAAATTTGATGGTCGTAGAAAAACATTAATGGTAATAATCCTACCTAGATGATCTTTAAGATATATCATAAATTATGGGTGATTCTTGAACATACACTTTCGTTGAAATTCCAGTATTTCAAGTTAATAGCTAACTTCCTCTTCCCTGATAATAATGAAGATATTAATGAATATTTTTAAAGCTGAAGAAGTTTATATGTTGATATCGTGTGTAACATGTTAGAATTTATTTTTTTATTATACATGATTAAAAAAATAGGTTTACTATTTTTAATGCGTTTATATGTTTTTTTTATATGTAATCGTTTTAATTAGTAAATTTTGACTAATAAGAAAAAAATTACAACTTTTATGTAAAATAACTTTATAAGAATGAGAGAAGTTCCATGTATAAAAATGTAATTTTTTGGATTGTGAACAACTTAGACCACACACCATTTTAATAATTTAACACTACAAAAATATCATATAACAAAAAAAAAAATTATGTTAGCCATTGCGATTAATTCCATTGGTATATATGGACTTTAAGTAATGGAAATTTAAAATAGTAATATAAACATTAAAATGTCTGTGGTAATAATCTAATTAATATATCATTATTTATTTATATGATGTATTATATATATATATATATATATATATATATATATATATATATATATATATATAATTGAATCTATTTTTTACTAAATCACTGGTTAAGCTGGAACAATCTCGAGCCAGTTAATTCATGCACTAAATAATGAGCTAGCATATACTAAAAGAGAGGTGTGTATAATATTTTAAAAAAATACTATATGCAAAGTTAAATAGAAAGAAACTTTGAAACTTAAAATAATAATATAAAAAAAACTTCATTGTATTTTTTTCCTCTAATATTATCATTTATAATGTTTAACAAATTACTAATGTGATATTATTGTACTATCATTTCGCACAACTATGCCAACGCAACATCCTCCTGGATTGTTACATGAATATTTTTGTTAAGTATTAGATGTTAAGTTAACATATATATCAAAATTGTATAATTAAAATAGCGAGATATTAAATTTGTAAAAAAACAGACCAAACTCATTTAATGACAATAGTAGAGAGATTAAAATTGCAATCAACAATAATAATGTGTTATCCTATTAGATAAGGTCAATTATATGGATTACACGATACTATTTGACTCGATTATGGAAACTCCTCCACAATATTTATCATGAGATTGTTCTTGACAACTTCTATTGTCCTTCTTGTTCTCTAACACTCATAATCTTCTTTGTATTTGTGCAAACAACCTTAATTGGTTTTTTTTGTCATCTTTTCTTTAATTAGTTATACCAATCTCCTCTTGCATACAATTGTTTATCTTCTAGTCTGATCCTTGGCCTCCAAGTCTTTGGCTCTACACCATTATCCAAATCGGTTTCATAAGGTAGAATGCTAACTTTACATGGCTCTTTTCCAATTGCCCTACAACCTGCTCAACTAAGATTAGATTCATTCAAGAACTCTTTTATGACCAAAGTTGTATTAGGACCGACTTATTATCGTTAACCTTAATAGGTCGACTGATCGACTTTAATCTCATCACACATTATGTGTGACAGTAATGTACTAGTACATTCATTGTAATGACCTAACAAATTTTTTTTACTAAAACCACCACTATATAAAGGTGTATTTCCTATTAGGTATGAATCTAATCTTCATTTCTACACTCATTATTCTTTTGATGACTTGAGCATTGGAGTATTTGTAAGTGGTTACCATTAGAGTTTTCCTTGCTACCACACTAAAGCTCTCCTCTGTCTTACTCAACCCATCGAAAATCACCTTTCGTCGTTCCTACCTAACCATGGTTCTTGAATTGAACAATTTCACATCTTATCCTTTCTTATGTGTTCATCTATCTATCTTAACATTATCATTTATGCTACTCTCACTTTTTTTTGTTGTTGTTTCTTTAAAGTTGAACATTCACTATCATATAATATATATAAATTATCATAGTGTGGTAAACTTGTCTTTCAGTTTGATAAATAATTCGTAATCATAAATAACCTCCAATATCTTTTTTTATTTTAGTCATCTCACTTGTTTATGTGTATGACATTATAGGCAATTTTTTCATATTTTGTATTATTGGCTTCAAATATTTAAACCTAAAAACATGAAGTATTACCTCCATTTTTACTTTGAAGTCATATTCTTCCTACCACTTGTTAAAATTATAAAACATATATTTTATCTTACTCTTAAGTGAAAACTCTTTGTGCTGAACATCTATCTCCAAAATTCTAGTTTAAGTTAATTATTTTTCTTAATTTTTCAATCAAAATTATATCATCCATCAAAAGACATGTAACTAAGGATAATCTTTTCATATTTGTTATTTATTATCTGTAACGGAGCGTAGAATAAATGAAAATTATGTCACTTTTAACTAAAAAGACTTAAATTTAATAGATGAAGGGGATCTACATATAATTTAATATCCACATGTAGACAGTTTATGTAATTTATTCAAATATGGTATTTAATTGCGCACTCTATTAAAATCCACCAAAAAATAGCATTTGAATCGAAATTACTTTTAGTATTTCTTTTTTCATCAGAAGAGTTTCTAATCTGGTATTTAGATGACATAATTTTGTTATGTTTGAAGATGGTGAACTGATTTTTAGAATTCATTAAGATTAAGGATTGATATAGTTAGAAAGGTCCTAAAGTATCCCTCTTAATATGTAGTAGCTCAAGGCACAAAAAACAAGAGCGATAAAACTCCCCCCCCCCCCATCTTGGGTAGAAATTAGAAAGAAGGGGTTAGGTTAGGATTCTTTGGAGTGACGACATTTTAAATCTTAGCCATTATAATTGTTTAATTTATTTTATAAAAAGTACAATAAACTTGTATTTAGAAATTATAGAAGGAAGAGATAAATTCACTTTATTCTCCAATGTTAAATTTCAATGGAGAGAATCTCTCCTTAGAAAGAAGCTTGAGAGATAAAATAAATAAAGAATAAAATAACAAATGTAATTAATGATATGATTGAAAATGAAATGAGAAACAGAAAATGATTGAAGTAAAAGAAAAATAGGTGTGAAATTAAGAAAAAAAAAGATAATACATATTGGAATGTTGAATGTGCTTCAGCAGTTCACTTCATCAGTCATTATTATTCATACTTCAAATATTCTGTCATGCTGTGGTATGAAATCAGTGGTGCCTAAGAAACTTTTAATACTCTTGTCTATTGGAGATGCTCCAGTATAAACAAAACAGTCGAACGCTATCAAAGGAAAAAGAAGGACCTGGGTGTCAGCAATAAAGGAATCCAGGAAAATACACAGGTTAGCCCTCCATGCATATAAAAATTTGCATAAATTTTTTCTTATCGAATATATGTCTATGATATTGTTGGGAATATATACTATATTATGGTTCTTGTGTAATGCATCTTCAAGAAGTTAATTTTTTCTAGATGCGCATATGGTTGCTGCCAAACGCAGCAACTTAACTAACTTGGATATTGCTGCCAACATATACGCATGGATATTTTGAGTTTTGATCCAAGTTGCTCACCAAGTCTGAAGCTCTCATGTGAAACACAAATAGGTTAGAAAACAAGTACAAATATGATAGAGTTCCTTTAAGTTTATTTGGATCCAAGTAATTTTTTTACACTAAGGGCATCTTTTAGCCAAAGCCCTTATGGACTTGCAAGAAACAACATTTATGGGTTGAATATCGACTTAATTTGTGAACAATTAATTTTATGAATCTGTCTACTTATATAGTTTTCAATTATTCCATGCTTTTTTATATAAGACATCCTCACTTAATTGAATTCCAATATTTATATGCTCTGACACTCTGATGCTCAGATATGCACATCTCCATACATGCATATATACACACGATTCTATATTTGAATTTAACCTATTTAAACTTTCTGTATATGGCTTACATGATGTGCATATGGAATAAAAAGTCTCAGCTTTTTAGCAATATTACACATATTTACATTAACTCTTCTTACATTGATTTGCAAGTTACCTAATGAAAATTTGAGTCCTAATAAAAAACTTTTTTTTTTTTTTTTTTTCTTGGCACTCCAAATTTTACGTATATCTCAAATTATGCACCACGACTATTTTTTCCCCTTTCAGTTTATTCTCATGATCTGTCTGGATTTTTATCTAGACTCTGAATCCTTCTATATATGATTATCCAGCAACGGTTTAACAAATCTTACTCGAGATTTTTATTTTCTTACAAGAGTATTTAATGCAACTAAGAATAAAAAGTGGTAGTAATATGTGAGGGATAAAGATCATTAGGTAACACGAAATAATTTGAGAGAGATGCAATCTTATAAGAACACATATTGATTGATTAAAAAAATAAAAAAAATGAATTACAGATATTCCTGTTTATAAATCTTATTGGACTAACTATATGTAACTAACTTCTTAACAAACTAACTAAACACATTTAATAAAAAGTAACACTAGAATGACGTTTGGTTCATCAGAACACATAATAAGATAGCTTATTGGTGAGTGCATGAGCGGGAAATCATATTTGTGTCTTTTATTCTGTATTTACATGCATGCAGCATCTTAAGGAAGGTGATAATATCAGCATGGCAAAGAAGATCAAGCTCATAGAAGATTCCAGAAGGTTTTTGGAACCGACTTTCACTAGTTTCATTCTGATTGGTATTGAGAGAAACACATAATTGACTATTCTCAACATTGGAGATTCTTACATATTGTAGGAAGCTTTTGGGATATGAATTGGATACAAGCGGTATTGACGAGTTACAACAACTAGAAAACCAGCTCCAACGCAGCTTGGACAAAATTAGGGCAAGAAAGGTACTCTTCAATCACATAATTTTCCAGTGTTTTTATTGGACCAAGACAAGTACAAGATTTATTGTTGATGAAGGTTGAAATCAATTGGTTTAAAGGGAAAACTAAAGAAAGCTAACAACACTACTTACAGAATATTTAAGACGCACAAAATGTTAAATATTAAGAAAGATAACACAAAATTTAATTATATTCATTAACAAACAACAATTATTTCCAAAACATGTTTATAACTGTGTATGGTGTATCTTTACATATAAAATAATCAAATTACTCTTCCAAAAATATATACAAAATATTAACTCAAATCTCCAAATATTTTGGGCACGAATTCAATCGTTCAACGGTATAATAAGAATGAAGTTAGGGGTATTATTGTGCATCTGCCCAATTTAGAGACCTCAATCTATTTTTTTTTTCTCTATAAGCAAAAATTTATTGAAAATAAACTGTAAGGAACACCCTTATATCCAATCATCAACTTAAACTGCAAGGCTGAGTTCAATAAAACGGCTTAATTATTACACAAATCTAAGGAGAAAAGTAGTAAACTAAGTTTAGCTGATGTGCAGGACCAAGAATGAAATTTAACAAGGAAACTAAATAGAAAGCCCCATTTATGAAATCACAGCTGCAATGATATTATGCATCAACCACAAATACCAAATCACAGATGTCATAAAATTTGCCACTCTTTTGACCGTGTTGCCTCTTACAACGTACAAGACCTTGACACAGAAGAACTATTTGAAATCCAAGCCATTGATAGAAAAGAGACCAAACTAGAGAAGTCCTCCTGCAATGAAATAGAGCATGTAAAGATCTCTCGGTGTTCATGAAAGAACACAAATTTTGTTACTGATCTGAAATTATTTCCTTGAAAATAAATTCTGAAAGTTGGAAATCCTGTCCAACATCAGTTGCCATGAGAATGCTAGGACTTCGATAAGTATCTAATACTGCAAAACAACCTAATTATGACATAATGATCTTTGATAAGTATTAATCAATGACCAAGACCCTAACGTTGAAAAGCTTGGTGCTGCCTGTGCTCAGAATCAATTGTTCAGGGAGCAAATTGACAAGCTAAAAGAAGAGGTAATGTTATCTTCATGATTGCACGCATATCTTTCTTTAATTAATTTGTTTTAGATTGCTCATTAATTAGAATTACCATGTTCTTTGTGCTGACTTCAGGAAAATCGCTTACTCGAAGTAAATAAAGGCTTACGCGAGCAGGTTATTATCGTTCTTCGTTCTTCGCATTCCTAAACCAGATTTGTGCACCTCCTTTCTTTCAACTCATCTCATTGTAGCCAGTGATTCTTATGTTTGAGAGTGAAGTTTTGGAGAAGGGAAAGGAATTTTTTTATTTCTAATATTCTATAATTTGATCATTTTAAAAATAAAAGAAATAAAATGATAAATTATTGTCTTAGTCATCTCTTTTTATTTTTATAAAAAAAGAAATATCTTCTCTTCCCTTTCCCTTCAAAACTCCACTCCTAAGTATGCTCTAAAGTTTAACATGAAGTATCAAATTAACACAAAATATTTCTAACTCCTATCATATGCTAGAAATATAATATTTAATTAAAAAGTTAATTATCTTTTGTTATTCTTTCATGTTGATTAAAAGCTAATTTCCAACATCATTTCATTGTTGTAGTATCGGATGGAACGACAGCGTTCTTTGAGTGAGCAGGATGTGGAACTCGTCACAGAAAAGGGGGGAGAAGAGGTGGAGACGGAGTTATTCATAGGGAGACCTGAGAGACGAATGGCGTTAAAGTTGAAACCTGCAACACATAGTCCTCATACGTATATAACATAATCTACAGATTAAAAATTAATAATGCCCTTATTATAAACGCTAGCTCACCTTCACCCTGTTATATTCATGTCTGATTAAGATACGTAATTCTTGTTGTACATTACAAATCACAACGGCGCGGTTGTGAAAAACTCTCTACACTTAAATAATTTCGGTACAATGTGTCATATTTCAAAGATGTTTGTTAGAGTACTGTGTCATAGTCTTGAATTTTTTTTTATTTGATTAGAGAGTTGTGGTGTTTAGCATCTGCCATGTTGAAATGGACTAAACAATGGGAAACAAATTGTCTAGTTGATTGAACACAAATTGGCTTGAATACCCCAAAACTAGAACCTTCGCAACTGATCCCTTCCGTTCCTATTTCTTTTACTCTGGGTGTATCTAACAGTTGAAATGAATCTTGTTTATTGTTTTAAAAGATGAAGAAATTCGTCTTCGGAATATTAGTGGCTTAATTAGTTATACGACTAATCCTTGAAAGGTATTAAAACACGACATTCTCGTGACTGTTAAAACGTATATTGTTGAATGTGGTGGGGACGAGAAGCAATGGTCGCGGTTATTGCATAGTGATATAGCGGTCCTGGTGGAGGTGATATTTTCACGATACCGGTTGTTTAAGAAAATATATTTATAATTGAATTTTAATTTTGATAATTTTTTGTTTCTATATTTTTACATAAACAAGTATTTTTTTATAGAAGTCATTCTTCGCGTGTAATTCTTAAAATTCATCAATTATTTTATATAAAATGTGATAGTTTTTTTTAAATAATTCATATTTTAATATATTTTAAAAATTATATATTATATTCATATTATATATATATATATATATATTTATTTATTTATTTATGTAAAATAAACTTTCAATTCAATAAAAATTTTAAAATAAAATTATCTAATTAAAAGTTATTAAATAATATAATAGAGGTTAAAAGTTACCTTGTGTGCGAGAGAGTTTAAATCTAGAAGTAGAAAAAAAAAGTTAAAAGTCATAAGACAAGTATAATATATGAAATGATAATGTGCATGACATAAGAAAAGAACTGTTCCATGGGCTGATGTTACGTCCTTACGTCGAAAAATGTTAAAGTTTATATGTTCCTAATATGCTTATGCGTTTAAGTTATTTATTGAAACATCGTCTTATTAGTTTACTTTTAAATATTACATATGAATTAGGGGATTGAGACGCTAGTAAGGAAGAGAAGTTTTATCAGTTTTGTTCATATATAGATTTTAATATTTGGGATTTAAAATCTATATACGAAGAAAGCTAGTAACACTTCTCTCCAAGCATGTTAATTGGCTTTTTCATATGTAATATTTAAAAATCAAATATATATATATATATATATATATATATATATATATATATATATATATATATATATATATATATATATATATATATATATATATATATTACATTTCATGCAGTTCATATTAGTGTATACCTCTTCATTTTGAGGTAACTACTGACCCAATCCGAAGTCTATAAAAAGCTCTCAATTGCATGTACAAATAAATACAATAATTGAAAAAACGAAAACAACAGGAAAGGTTACATTTCATGCAGTTCATTCGACCAGGGCTTGACTCTCACCTAAGTGTTTTTTCCCCAGTGGAGTCGCCATTTAATGCGACCTAAATCGTGCCAGGGACGATTTAGAAAGAAATTTTTATTTTTTGAAATGGAATTTGATTTTTGTTGAGGGTTTGAAGGGGAGCCGAATCCACCTCCAAGGAAGAGTCGGTACATGTTCGGCCAATCCAAGGAGATTAATCAAACCTGATCCGACTTGGATTAGAGTCGCCACCAATATTTAAAGGCACGTTTGATTTGGAGGGTGGATAATGCAAGTCAACGAAAGCAGAATCTGGGTAAGGAGCCGATTATGCATGGGAGTCACCCCATCCGCCTACCATTTGGTAGTTACCCTATGAAATGCATGCAATGTAACTTTTACCTTTACTGTTACTACCTATATGGAAATGTGGGAGTGTGTTGGTACAGAGCTGAAATGTTTGGAATGCATAACTTGACAAGAGTAGGCCTCTTGCTCCTACGTACCTCTCCTAACGTAGAGGAATCAAAGTTCAAGTAGTTTTGGATGCACGTAGTGAAGTATAGAGTCGGACTTTCCATTAGGTGTCCTTCCTCTTGGGTATGGACCTAATTATGAGTTTTGGTCGGATTTTCCTCTAGGCGTTTGCCAGAGTCTGAGACATAGGGATTGAATTTTCTCTTGGGTATTCATCCCTAAAGGTTTGAGTTTCGAGCCAGGACTACTTATTAGGCGTCCCATCTTGGGGTTGAGTGAAGTTTGTGTGTGTATACTAGGTTGACTCGGACACATGCCTACTGACTCGGAGTCAGGTAGAATGCATGGTATGTCATGATCATGAGACCAAGGCTGACTCAGGCTCAAGACGAAGCGGGCTACATGCCTGCCATCTAAAGTGTATTAGACTCAATTTGGCTAAGGTCGACTACGTGTCTGTCATCTGAAGTGTATTTGACTCGATTTGGCTAAGGTCGACTACGTGCCTGCCATCTGAAGTGTATTTGACTTGGTTAGACCAAGGCTGGCTACTTGCCTTCTATTTGAAGTGTATGTGCGAGGATAAGGGAGGGCACTATCTATTGCATGCTTGGAGTTGGGTCAAGGGACTTACCTGGTATCCAAAGACTTAGTCGGCATTTCTCGTTCGTAATCGGAAATCCTTCAGCAACTTTGACTCGCTAATCGCACAATAATTCTTCAACACTTTTGCTCAACGTGTTGTATTCCTAGATTCTTGGCCCTGAGCTCTTCGCACTAAGGCCTTTTATAGCCTTCAAGAAGGTGATGAAGGCGTGCCTGATCTCTCCACGTGGAGCTACTCCAGCCTCCTAATTTAGTCAGTTAGCTTTGGCAATCCCCAGGTTGATTCTCGTTGGGTCCCACGCTCAGTTGTGGCACGTTCTCCCTGACATCGCGACACATTTCGCGGGTAATGGTTGACGTGGCACGTTCCTTCATCGTGATTGGCGAGGATCTCAATTCTATTGGTGTGTGGGACTTGAGTTCGCTGATGTGGCCTCATCCTCGTGTCTCCTTGAGAATCCAACGGCTCGAGGACTATGAGGTGGCACTCCTCCTCTGGGAGGGTTGGCTTGGCTTGATTCCCCTAACATGGTTGGCTCTATCAACATTGAGCTGGCGCTCTTGGATCTGGACTGGGCTGGTCGTGGCGTGCTCTATGAGAGTTAGAATCTCTGTGGGTGACTGGTGTTGGACTTCCTTCGCATGACTGGTCCGTTAACCCATGCCCGCCATCTTGGGTCATTCTCTTGGTAGGGGCAGATTGAGTCATCCAAACTCCCTTGATTAACGAGCTAGTCCGACTCTTCATGCTTTCTAGGCCTTGTTTGGGCTGACATGATCTGGTCGGCCTACTCTGGAGCTTTCTTTGTGTTGAGTCAGTGTTGGGCCGAACCGATTTGGGGTCCTACAATGCATGACATCAAACATCACCTTCTTGCGGTGAGGCTTATCCCATCTCACAATATGTTAGTTATAGTTAATTCTCTACTAAACACCAAACTTTTTTTAGCAGCCATCACATATCATGATGAGTCAAAGTCATATTTTTAGGTTGTTAAGCTCTCTTAATGGCAAGATGCTATGACACAAGAAATTTAAGCTTTGGAAGAAAATTACACATGGTCACTTGAGCAACTCCTTGAAGGCAAAAAGGTTGTAGGTTGCAAGTGGGTATATAAAATCAAATACAAGACAACTGGTGAGATAGAGAAATACAAAGCTCGACTAGTCGCCAAAGGTTATACTCAAGTCGAAAGGGAGAGTTATGTTGAGACCTTCGCTTCTATGGCAAAAATGACAATTGTCCAATGCTTACTTACGGTAGCTAAGGCCAAAGGATGGGAATTATACTAGATGGACGTTAATAAAGCCTTCCTACATGGGGACCTAGAAGAAGAGGTTTACATGGAAGTACCTCAAAGATATCTAATTCCACGTGAAGGACTCGTATGTCGATTGAGAAAATCATTGTATGGTTTGAAACAAGCCTATCAAAATTGGTGTGTAAAGCTCTCATAAGCCTTAACACAATATGGATTTTAGCTAACTCATGTAGACCACAACTTGTACACACATAGACGAGACTCTATGTTTTTGGCTATTCTGATATATGTGGATGACATGGTAGTAGTTGGAAATGACACAAATGTTTGTGCTCAATTCAAGAAATACCTAGGTGATTGTTTTCGCATGGAGGACCTTGGTCCCCTCAAATATTTCCTTAGCTTATAGTTAGCTCGTGGCTCATCTAGATTGTTTATATGCCAACGAAAATATGCACTTGATATTCTGCATGAATTTGGAATGTTGGGATGTAAACCCAGCAACTTTCCCATAAAGCAGCATCATGAGTTGTCTAGAAACTCAGGAGAACATTATCATGACCTGCCACAATATAGAAGGCTAGTAGGAAGATTAATTTATCTCACTGTTACCTAGCATGAACTCGCATATTCAGTACACATCCTAAGGCAACTTATGCAATCCCCAAGACAGAAGCATTGGGATGCAGCTATGCGTGTGTTGCACTATTTGAAGTCCTCACCAAGTCAAGGAATAATCATCCCTAAGGATAACAACTTGAAATTGACAACATATTGTAGCCTTGATTGGGTAGTTTGCCCATTAACTAGAAGATCTATTTCAGGTTATTTGATGAAGTTGAGAACAACACCTATATTTTGGAAAACCAAGAAACAAACAACAGTGTCTTAGTCCTCCAATGAGGCAGAATATCGTTCCATGGCGCATGCAACAAGTGAAGTTATTTGGCTTTGTAATTTGTTCTCATCTTTACAAGTTTCGTATGAGAATCCTTTCATTCTTCACTGTGATAATCGAGTTGCACTTCACTTGATTGCCAATCCAATCTTCCACAAAAGAACAAAGCATATTAAAGTAGATTGTCACTTTGTTCGCGAGCACTTGCATCTAGGTCACATAGTTACTATTATGTTCCAACTAAGCCACAAACAGTAGATATTCTTACAAAGGCACTTGGCATTCGTCAATTTCAAGAGTTACCGATCAAGTTGGTTATATACTTTTTTGATAGTAAATAGATGAGATAGAATATAAAAAATGGAATATTTCTATTCTTTTTTTTTCATCCAATGACTATACATCTATTCTATTCTATTTTTATGTAAATAGAAGAAAAAACTCTATGGAAAAATGGTGGTTCAATTCTATGTTGTTTAATAGGAAATTAGAATACAGGTGTGAATTAAGTAAATCAATGGATAGTCTTGGTCATATTGAAAATAAAAATACCAGTGTAAGTGAAGAAGACCCCAAAATTTACACAATGGTAAAAAAAAACTTGAGGGGAAGTAATAAGATTATAAGAGTCAATCTGTTACATATGATAGGTTTCGATCAATATAATTATCAGTATCTATAAACACACAAAAATGAAGTACAATAATACATTTTACTCTAATTATTTTTAGTAATGCACGGACAATACTGTGAATATGTACCATTTTCCAATTTTTGTGTGGCTGAGAGTAAAAGCGAAGGTGGGTCATGCAGAAACAGCAAAGGCAAGGACAAAACATGGGGTGTTTAAAATAAGTTAATGTTTGAATCAGATTATTTTGGACTTGGGAGTCCTGAAGAATCAATCAAACATGGCTACTCTAACCACTGCTTTCCTCCCTTCTTCTAAGCTTAAGCCTTCACCTTCGGGGCACCGAGTCTCTTCCTTTACGCACACAAGACCACTGAAGAAGAAAATTAACCAAGCAGTAGTGCCTGTATGTCTTCTTTTTGTTACCATCAGTTTAGAAGTAAATATTGTAGGGAGAGAGAGTGGAGGTGCGGGTTGTGAACCAATGAACAACAGTTAATGTTGTTTTTGTTTTTGTTTTTGTTACCTTGGTTGGATCAGGTTGCTGGATTGTTCGGGCCAGCCATCTTTGAAGCATCGAAGCTGAAGGTTTTATTCTTGGGAGTGGACGAAAATAAACACCCCGCATATCTTCCAAGGACCTACACGCTAACCCATTGTGATATAACCTCTAAAATCACTCTCGCCATCTCCCACACCGTTAACACCTCTCAGGTATTTCTTGAATATTTTCTTTCTATGCTTCATTGAGAGATGATATACATAGAAAAAATTATACTGTGATTAACTGATTAT
Organism: Mucuna pruriens; assembly: GCA_025330945.1. Classification (NCBI taxonomy): domain Eukaryota; kingdom Viridiplantae; phylum Streptophyta; class Magnoliopsida; order Fabales; family Fabaceae; genus Mucuna; species Mucuna pruriens. The sequence continues at coordinate 902,740 of JAENHJ010000069.1, read as the reverse complement.
TATCATATTTACTTATTTTATAATAATTATTTATTGTTTATATTAAAAATAAATTTTAATTGATTAATACTATAAAATTATGTTAAATTCATTTAATAAATAATATTTTTATATACTATTACTATAAATATTTTTATATTATTAACAAAGTAAAAATAATTATAATAATAACTTTTAAAATAAATATTATAAAAACTAACAAATTTATTATAGATAATAATTTTTATTATTAAATAATAATGTATAATTTTTGTACTGTTAATGTATTTAATTAAATTTTAAAATGAAATTTCTATTTCATTATTTTGGTATTTTAGTGATGAAATAGAAAAAAAAATTATCTTTTTATCAAATTCACAAAAGCAAGAATAAAGATAAACAATGTAATAGAATAGAATATATTTTATGAATTTTTATTATATTTCATTAGCATTTTATTCATATAGACAATAAAATTTAATATTATTATATTTTTTTTTCTATTTTATCGTTTTTTAGCAATCCAACAATAATAACTTAACATTTGTCTTAGGAGTCAGCATACATGGTAAATCCAGCCTGGCCATCAACTTGAATTTGATTTTCACACGTGTTAATTTTAAAATTAGATGCAGGACTTCGAGTTATGTTTCGAGTATTTTAGTTTAGTTTGATGTTTTATATTTTTATTTTAAAATATAATTTTTTAACAATTATATCTTAAAAATAATTTTTTAATTTAATAAATATTATTTTTTATAACGTAATATTATATTTATAATAATATTATTTATTTTAAAATATATATTCTAAAATATAATTAAATTTTTTATTTTTTATTTTACAATTTAAATATACGTAATATTAGGAAATTGAGTTGACTTTATTTCATATTAAATCTTGATCGGATTTAAATTTAAATAAATTGTTGAATTAAAGTTTTAAATTTAGTTGGAATGAAGATAAATCTAATATGACTCATGCATATTCCTAATTGGTCTAATGTATAGATTAAAAAATTAAAATAAAAAATATTATTGAAAGATATTTATTATTTTATATTATTATAATCCTAAAAGTCATTACTATTATGTATTTAATTTTGTTTAACCTAGAAAATCTGTAAGAAAATAAAGGGATTGGTGGTTCTCACGATTTTACTTTGTTTATTTCTTTTTAACCATTAATATCACACATATGCTCACCCTTAACTTGTCTAATGCATAAATTAAAAAAATTAAAAAAAAAAATATTATTTAAAAAGATTTATTATTTTATATTATTATAACCCTAAATGTCATTCCTATTATGTATTTAATTTTGTTTAACCTAGAAAATCCGTAAGAAAATAAAGGGATCGGTATTTCTCACCATTTTACTTTGTTTATTTCTTTATAACCATTATTACCACACATAAATGAATATGCTATACGAGTATTTTCCTCTGCACATACTGGCATGGGTATGCGTTGGGCTTCTACACATTTTATATTCTTATTATAAAACTTTCTTCAGATAGAATTCAATTATTATATCTGATCTTATATATAAAAAATAAAATAAAGTAATCTTTATTTTAGTTATATAAAATAAAATTTATTGTTAAATATATTTTTTTTATTTGTATATATTTATTGTAAATTTTATTAGTGAACTATTTATTTTTTTATTAAAGTAGATGTATTTATTAAATTTTTTTAGAATAAATTTTAAATTGATAATATTTTTAATTAAAATTAATTCATTTAACATTTTTTATTAATCTATAATTAAGTTTAAAGGAGTTAGAAAGTTTTGATATACAAATTTTTATGCCTTAATTTATTCTTATAATTATTCTTTATTATCTTATTTTTTATTTGATTTGTATTTTCTGTTTTATTTTGTTTTTCACACTTTTTGATTATTTTTATAAATTACTTATTATTATTTTACTTTTAAAAAATATAAAAATATAGAATATGGCTCTTTTCCCATAATATTAATAAATTAATTATTTATTTTTTATATATAACATCATATATAATATTATTAACGTGCTGGCTCGGGTTATCACAAGTCACATCAATGATAGCTTGTCACAACACGTGAATCACACTGTCACCAATAATAATAGCGTGGAGTTTGAAGTTTTAAATACAGAGCAATGGATTGTCGGCTTCTTTACTACCATCCAATAGTTTCAAACAATAATTTTAAACTCAAATCACTTCTTGATTGCATCAAGACACTGGTTTAATACGGATGGTTAAATCAATGTTAATAAAACAATAATAATTATTAAATATTAATATTTAAAATATAATTTTATAATTTTATAATATTAAAAATTTAAAATAAAATATAATTTTATAATTTTAATATTTAAATATATATAAAAATTCAAATTAAATATATTATACTGTTTAAGTTTTAATTTTAATAATTTGTATTAATAACAAGTTTATATTTAAAATAAAAATAAAAATGACAAAACATTATTTTATTTAAAAAAATCATAAAAATGTTATATTAAGTATTTTTTATTGAACCACATTGAAACATTTTTTTTGTGGATTTTGTTACTGATTTTTAATTAATTTTTTAATTCTTTGAGCATTTTTTTACAAGTTGGTCCTACGATTTATTTGATTTGATTAACTAATGTTCATTCATTTTTCGGTTTGATGGTTCGTTTAATTCAATTTTTGAAACAGTAGTTTCAAACAGAGATAAATAGTGTAGTAAAAAAAGTATTAACAGAAGTAATGAAAGATAATAAGAGTGTTAAAATCGAAAGAAAAAAAACGATAATAAAAAGTTTCTTTTTTCAAGTAAGAAATTTTATTTATAATCTAGAGATATCAACAAACTCTTTTTTTTTTCTTTCCTATATGAAAGGAAATAATTATGTTCTCTATTTTATTCTTTTATTTAAAATTTTGTTGGAAGTAGACAATAATATTGTCCATTTTTTATTTTTATTTGAAAGTAAAAATTGACATTTTTTTATATATAGATTTTAAAAAATAACCGATCTTCTATTTTACTAGTAATTTAATATATAAATTTATGTACAAGAGAAATTGTGAGATCCAAATAATTAAAAGGGAGTAATAAAAATAATGTAAATTACAAATATTATTACATAAAAATATTTTTAATGAGTTTTAGTTGTCATCTATTTTTTTAATTTGAATCGTTGGATCGTGCAACTTTAAGATCATAACAACAAAAACATGGTGACAATAACAAAACTTTGGACCGCAACAATTAGATCTGCTAGGGAAGATTCAACTTCAATGAAATATATGACAATTTCTTTTATCTACTTCCAAAATTTAAGAAAAATTAAACAAGTAAACATTGTCATTGTTTATTTCCGTGTAAAAAGAAAAGGAAAAGAGAAATAAATAATAAAATTGTTAATTCTCTAAATCATAAATAAAACAATTCTTAAAGAAATCGACATTGCCGATTTAAACGTTCTCGTTGTCCAATTACACTACTTTTATATATAAAAAAAATATTCCACCATTTACGCAAATTTTGTTTGAAACTGTATCATGCCGGTAACAAAGCTTGGATTGTCCTACCTGATATTAAAAGATTAATTTTATATAGGATTTCTGTAATGCATGTAGTACACGAAAAAAAAAATTGAAAGTAGATTTTTTATTAAAAAATGATTTAATATATAAAATGTAAAATCACTTTATAGTTATTTTAAAAAAAATTAAAGCATGAATCTATTTGGTCTTTTTTTAAAAATAAATAAATACTGATTTTTTAAATTCTTCATAAACATAAATAACTGTTTTTACAAAATAAATTAAAATTAAAATAAATATACATTTAATAGAATATATTTAATACTCTCGTATCATCATTTAACTTATTTATCATATTTATTTTCAATATCTTAATTTACTTTTAAACAAAAAAAATTTACATTAAAGTTTAAAACATTCAGCTTCCCAACAAAAAAAAACTCTTTATATTATCATCTTATACACAAAGTCTAGCGATTGACATATGTATCTTTTACTTTGTTGACATTTCATGAAATATCCAAAACCTAAGATGCAATTTCATGAATCATTAGTAAGAAAATAACACATCATGTGTAATTGTAACTTAATTTTGTCTCGTCTGCGTCAAGGATGGACGAAAAATAAATAAAAGAAAAAATAAAAAAAAAGAAAAAAAAATGAAAAAGAAAGAAAAGAGAATGGGAGGCCACTGGAAAAAAGGAAAAGCAAAAGAGGAGAACGGGACCGCGGAGACAGAGGAAGGAGATAGTAACAAGCACGTCTTTTCCTATCTCGGGAAGGCGCACGATGGAACAAGCAGACGTTGACTTCTGCGAGAAGCCACTCTCAACTCTGCCACGTTACAGAAAAACAGAGACGCGAAAGTAGTTTGGGACAAAAATCGAGGAAACCAATGTCAACGTATTAATGGAGGAGATCTCCTTAAAGATTCGTGATGGTGACCCAAGAGTGAGAGGTGTGCTTATAAAAGGACCCGCGCTTGAACAGAGAGGGGTCCCCTTTTTGGCTGGGTCTAGAAGTTTTGAGAGGGAGAATTCGAAAACAAGAAGACCTCTAGGCATAGAAAGTCCAAAAATCTTCATTTGATTTCAAGCTTTCATAGACGAACGAATGAGTAGTGAAAGAAGGAAACCTGCAAAGGTTTTGCAGAAGAAGTTCAGTCACTCTGCGACAATCTTGGACTCTCTAAATATAAGGTAAGTGTTTTCGAAATCTACTTCTGCACATCCAATTAGAAACCCAAAATCCTAAACCCACAAACTCCCTAGCACCTCATCTTAAGCTTCCCAGCTACCCCTTCCTTTAACTCTTTGGGCGTCATTGGAAAGTCCACTTCATCCACTTTATTCATCTCTATAGACACCAACGGACAGTGTGCTCCTTCTAAACCTTTTTTGGACGCCAATGGAAATTCCGTCTTCACCTAACGCACATGTGCCTAACGGATAACCCATCCCTTCCCACTTTTCAAACACATGCTTAGCCTCTTGAAGCCAAGTCGGTCTCAGCTCCTTCTCCTACCACTAGGCTAACTCTGTGTGACCGACTCTATCTAGCTTGCTCTGTCTGGCTAGCTCCGTCTCGACGACTCCATCTAGCTGACTTTGTCTTGGGCGACTCTGTTTGGCTAACTTTGTCTTGGCTGACTCTGTCTTGGTCAACTCTGTCTTTATCGACTTCATCTGGCTGACTCTGTCTTGGCCGACTCCGTCTGACCGACTCTCCATGTTGAGAATTACGTAAACTTTGATTTTTCCATTGTCATGGGAGATATGTAGGAGCAATAGGTAACTTTTGTCAAGTTATTCATCCAAAAAATCCCAAAAACATCTTCTATTCATTCCTTGTAAAATATCTTCCATTAGAAAGGCATAAACCACAACGTAGGAGTCATCTCATTTCATGCATCTAGTTAGGATAACTACCTTGTGGAAGACGTATGAGAATACTTGGTGATCCCTATCGTAACCGATTCTCGAGCCAAAACTCTAATATCCAGACCTGTCTTATCCCAAGATTTCCTGACATTTTCCATAAAATTGTTGGTGGCGACTCCGCAATCCCAATTCCTTCCTCGGAGGGGACTCGGATTCCAAACTTCTATTTTTCATCGTCCTACGTTGCGATGCAGGTTGCGACAATATCTTATTAACAAGAAATGAAAAAAATATAATGTCAAAATATTTATTATTAAAATTCATGTGTAAAGGAAAAAAGATAAATTATTTTTTATTTTTAAAATATTTTTAACTTCTTTTTTCACATTATACTTCTAGTTATCACATTCTTTATTTTGATTTTAATAAAATAATTTATCATTAGAAAAATTGATAAAAAATCAACTTGAGATATAAACTTAAATTATAATTACTTCAAAATATTTTTATCTAGAAAATAGAATTACATAAATATATTTTAATGTTATTTATATTTTTCAACTAACTTAACAGTTAATTTTACTAAATATTTATAATTAAATAATTTAATTTATTACCTTTTAACCTGTAACTTTTTAGCTTTAAACTAATAAATTTTGCTGAAACACTGTCATAATAACAAAAAAAAAAAAAAACTCTTTTTCATAAAATACGTACAGTTGCAGGGGTGGTACAACAGATTTCAAAGGGATGAAGTGGTGGCACATTGGAGGAAAATTAAGGGGAAAATGTCTCTGCACGTTCACGTCCATGTGAGTGGAGGTCATTTTCTATTAGATATATGTGCTAGCATGAGATACTTCATCTTCTGTAAAGAGCTTCCGGTGGTAAGCAAGTTTTCTTATCATGAATTTGAATATTCTATCTCACTATCAAATATCAATGCTTGTAATGTAACTATATATCATTGCATGTATAGGTATTGAATGCCTTCATTCACGGTGATAAAATTTTGTTCAAGGACTACCCAGAATTGCAGGAAGCAATGGTTTGGGTTTACTTTCACTCAAATATTTCAGAATTCAACAAGGTACAATGTTGGGGTCCACTCAAAGATGCGTATAGAACCTCAAGTGGGTCCCATGGGAAGGGTAAGCAGGGTGGTCTCACGCCCCAGCCATGTCAAGGAAATTGTGAATGTTGCTTTACGCCCATGACCTCAATCACATGGTCTTAAAATCTTGTGATGGAATTAAGACTTACCCAACCTGAGGCTTTATCGGAGGGGAGGTGCAGAAATATAATATTTCGATCGATTGATAGTCCAAAAAAGTTGAAAGCCAAGAAATAAAAGAACGTGACTCTCTTGTTTTTTCATTTCTTGGTTCTAAGACTAAAAAAATTGCTTTCTAGTCGATTACTGAGAATAATCGATTAAAAATTCATATGATCTATTATATAATCGATATCTATTATACGATTTCTTAATCGATTATAAATAATTAGTTATTTTTAATTATTAAATATATAATTAAAAATTATATATATTATTTTTTTAATAAATAATTTTACAACATTATTTTTCTTTAAATTCTTTCTTACTAAATATTTTAAATTCTGTTCCATTTCTTATTTATTTCTCTTCCATCTACTCTATTTTTATTCTCTCTATCAAACACAATTGAAATGACTATAATTGTTTTCTTTTTTGCATTTACTAAACACGTGTAAACCATTTTTTTTAGATAAATTTATTATAAGTATTAATAGAAAAGTAAAAATAATAACAAATTATTAGTTAAAATTAAGTAGTGCACAAGTTAATTTAAAGAATTTTTTTCATATTAACTTGTCTAAAAGTTGATTTTTAATATCAAAATCAATTTCAACCCTTAAATTAAAATATTTACTTAAAATTGTAATTGCCATCATTGTCACTGTCTATCCCTATCTCTTCCATGTCGTCACTATTATCACCGGTTGGAACATAATATATATACATCCAAAATAATCTAAAAGTTTTGATGGTAACAAACATTATGACTAAAGAATGACTACTAATGTTTAACCATGTTCTTAATCTTCAGGAGAATAATAGGTCATCATTACTGAAATTTTATACATATCCATAGGAAAATAAACTTATTCTCTAAATAAGCTCATTTTGTGCGTCCAAAGAAATCACTTCATCTAAAGAAGACGTTCTCCATAAGAACGAGATACCGTTCATAAGAACTAGATATCGTTCATAAGAATGAGACATCGTCCAATAAAGGATGTACTCTTTTATAAAATTTGTTTTCTTATAGTGCTTATTGATGGGAAAAGGTCACCCTTTTGATGATGGGAAGGTAGTACGGTACCACCAATAAGACAGCACCAATGTGGTGACACAACACAGCGGATAATAATTCCCCTAACTTGCAAGAATCCCTAAGGAGTAACCACAAATGCAAATGAAAGTGACAATGAGAAGAATCACACAAGAGAGAGATCAATATTTTTAACGTGGAAAAACTCCCTCAACGTGAGGAGTAAAAATCACGAGTCGTCCAGACCAAAGAAATTAATCCACTTTGATTAATTAAGAATACAAAAGTTATTTTTTGTATCTCTCACTCACTTTGTGAAAAATTCACTATTTCTCTCTATGAGAAATTCACTCTCTCTCTATCTGAGAAATCCACTCTCTCTGTCTCCAAATCTGACCCCTTCTCCTCTTATAAAGAGAGAGACCTAACGGGCTTGAGAATATTGAGTTTTTGTCCACATAGTTGGGAGCCCAAAAATAATCCAACACTTATCTTATCTCACTTATTTCTCTTATCTTATACATTGTATCTGCAAGCTTATATTCATTCAACAATATTCATAATGTTCATAATTTTTTTTGTACGTGATGTATTCTGTTAAGACTTGTTCATTTTCAAAATAGTAAAAAGATTATGCCCTGAATTCTGATATATCAATTCAAGTCTAATAGAAAAAAAAGTTTTGATCATGACTCTATGTATAAGAAACCAAAAACAACCCACCTCTCTTATCAGATGAAGACAGCACGACTAAGAATAAAGAAAATTAGTTTTTCTCTTACACACCTTTTTGTTGGAACATAAGTCTATTCGTCCAAAATGACCTAGGTGTTTTGATGATAATAAGCATTATGAAAATGAATAATATATTATGATTAACCAATGTTCTCTAGATTTTAGAAGAATTGCAGGTTATTGGACTTAAAGATTGAAATGCATCTATTTAAGAGAAATTGATATAACATAGAAGTTGATCTATTGCATTCATAAGGAGCTCGTTGTCCATAGATGAACTCATCATCCAAAAGAAAGCTTATTGTTCAAAAGACGTGTTCAAAGTCCATAGCGAGACTCACCGTCCAAAGGACATATTCAACATCTATAGAAAGACTCATCGTCCAAAGGACGTACCTAGCATCCACAGAGAGACTCGTCATCCAAAGGACGTACTAAGCGTACAAAGTCACCATCCAAAGGACATATTTAGCGTCCATAGCGAGACTGGCCTTCCAAGGGATAGTGTCCATAGCAAGAGTCATCATCCAAAGAACGCATTTAGTATCCATAGAAGGATTCGACATCAAAGACGTAGCCAACATCCATAAAGAGACTCGACGTCCAAGATGTACTCAAACTTTCATAGAAGAGTTCAACATCCATAAATGAGTTCACCAACCATAAGCAAACTCGACGTTCATAAAGAAACATGCCATCCAAAAAAGAGATCGTCCAAAACAAAATGACTGTATTGTTCCATTCAGGAAGTATCTCTTGAAAAACATAAAGAGTTGTTTAAAGTTATCTAACTTATCATGTGAATCATTTATTGCAAATGAATTACTTGTTATCATGATCCAACATTCAAATTCTACCTAATGCATTATTCTGAGAACGTGACAATTTCAGATTGACAAAGGGATGTATGAAATTTTGTTTAATGCAAGCCAAAAGACCAGATCATGACTTCCATGAGAAGGAAGCAATAGAAGTTTTCTCTCTTGTCAATAGAAGACAACACATTAAAATTCAGATAACAACCTTTCTTTGACATGATCTTCTAAGTCTTCAATAAAAGAGGAGCATCTACAGAAGCTCAGCAGAAATCAAAACTGCAACATTTAATGCTGACTCAACCACTCCTCATGTACAAGAACCATTTAAATTTTTAGGTGCTATAAGAAAAGATGGATCAAGCTCGAACAAGTAGTAAATAACAATAGAATGAAAAAGAATGAGAAAAGCACAACAACATGAAAAAGAAAGATTAAGTAATATACTCTCAATTCACTCTGGACGATACTGTCATTCTTTCTTTGTAAAGCTTACTTTGCTTGGAAAAGCTAAGTTTCTATGAATTGTATTGTAATACACTCACTACGTGAGTTGAATTTCTTGTATAAACTCATTAAGTTGGTGTGATAGCCTGAAGAGCCTAAGTGATAAAGAATAATTGATTTTTTTGTAATTAGATAGATTACAAGGGTTGTAATACCTAGAAAGGTAGATAATACTTGGTTTTCTTGTAATCAGGTAAATTATAGGGGTTGTAATACTTGGAGAGGTAAAGAATACTTGGTTTTCTTGTAATCAAGTAGACTACAAGGGTTGTAATACCTGGAGAGGTAGAAAATACTTGTTTGTAAGTCAAGTAGACTTAGTATAATTCCTTCATGTTGAAAGGACTTGACGTAGCTCTATTGAAAGAGTGAACCAGTATAAACACTGCACATTTACCCTATACTCTTTACATTCTGCATTTCTTTGGATGGTCCCTTTGGATGACTATCCAAAACTGTGTTTTAAATCCTTTATATTTGTGAAAACTTTCAAAAATCACATACACATAATTCAATCCCCTTCTTGTGTGTTACCTGTACCTTTACTTTTCTCTGTCTTCAGAAAAAGGAAAGTCTTTACAAACAACACTACAAAAGTGTATCTTTGGCATTTAATGTTGAAGATCCTTCTCCTCATGCATAACAACGTTCATCTCATACTCATCTATATATTGGGATGATCAAGCTCTCAAGATACAACAAGGACAACAACATTACAACACAAAAAAAAAAACAGAAAAGTTAGAAAAATGTTAAGTATTCGGTGGACAACAACCTCTGATTATCTTTGTTTTGTAATTGCTATATACTCACATAGTGAGTTATTTGTGTAAAAAGAACTACAACTTTTAAGATAGCCTAAAGAGGTTAGGTGTTAAAGAATACTTGGGATTTCTTGTAATAAGGTAGATTACAAGTGGTGGAAAACTTGAAGAGGTAGAAAATACTTGGTTGTAAGTCAGTTAGGCTTTAGTGGATAAATCCTTCAAGTTGAAGAGACTGGACGTAGCTCTTATGAAAAAGTGAACCAGGATAAATCTCTTATCGTTTCCTCTTACCTTCTTTGTTTTATTTTTTTGCACCATTTTGGACTGTTCCTTGGACAACATTTAAAAACTTATATATATATATCCTACATTTTGCAAAAAAAAATTAAAAAGTCACATAACACACACAATTCAAACCTCCATTCTTATGTGTTTCCTGTTTTTTCAGTTGGTATTAGAGCTCATCCTTTAGAGGTTGAGCATTTAACAATGCAAGGGAAAAGATTCTTATAGCTATGGAAAATGAAGGACATGTTGTTAATAGACCTCTTATGTTCAAAGGGCAGAACTATGACTACTAGAAGCAAAGAATTATTGCATTTTTTGATGCATGTTATATTGATATTTGGGACATAGTAAATAATGGTCAATATATCCTCACTAATAAAGAGGGAGCAAAAATTCCTAAATCATCATGGAATGACGATAAGAAAACAAGGTAAGTGTTAAACTCTAAAGCTAGAAATTTTCTTATGTATATCTTGACAGTGGATATGATGTTTCCTTTAACAAAAGAGAATGCATAGTCAAAACACCAAAATGGTTCACAAATATTTTCTACAAAGAGACAACATAATCTATATAATAGACCTAACAAACCAAAGTGTAACTTGCCTAGTGTCCATAAATAATGTTGGCACAAGAAACTTGGACATGCAAGCTTGAGGCTTATTTCAAAACTGAAAAAACATAACCTTGTAAGAAGACTTCCAAGTCTTGTGTACAAGACTGATCTTTTATGTGATGCATGCTAGAAAGAAAAACAATTTAAAGAATCTTTTGAGTCCAAAAACATTGTTTCAACTTCTAGAACATTAGAGTTGTTGCATATTAATCTTTTCGGTCCAACTATAACTACCTATATAAGTGGAAAACATTATGGAGTGGTTATGGTTGATGACTATTCTATATGGAAATAAGTTATGTTCCTCACCCATAAGGATTAGTCATTCAATGTCTTTGCTATATTCTATAAAAGAGTTTAAAACGAAAAAGGTATTGATATTGCCTTTATTAAAAGTGATTATGGGGAGAATTTGAAAATTAAAACTTCTAAAGGTTATGTGAAGAACTTGATATTCTTCATAATTTTTCCTATCCAAAAAAACCTCAAAAGAATGGAGTTGTGGAAAGGAAAAATAGATCTCTTTAAAAGATGACAAGAACCATGTTGAATGGTTTTAACTCTCCTAAGTTCTTATGGGAAAAAGCAGTTAATACAACTTTTTATTTACAAAACAGAATATATATTAAACTATATTGAAAAAGACTCATTGTGAACTGTGGAAGGTTAGACAAACCTAACATATCTTACTTTCATCCTTTTGGATGTGAATGCTTCATTCTTAATACTAAGGATAACTTGGGAATGTTCGACCCAAAGTCAATAAAGAGACTTTGTTACTCAAATGTGTCCAAAGAATACAACTCTAGAACTTTGACTCACATGTAAGATTTAACGAAGTTCAAGAAACTGGTAAATGAAGACTTATCATCTAGAGCAATAGATTCTTGGAAAGACAAAATAAGAACAAGATCTATCTTCAAGGATCAAACTCAAGTTTCCTAACTCTCAAAAATGGAACCTAAAAGCATAGATGATGCTTTTTTCGAGAAAGGTTAGATAAAAGCTATGCAAGAAGATCTTGACCAATTTTAAAAGAATGATGTCTCAAAATTAATTACTTCACCCAAAGATAAGTTAGGAAACTAGTTACTCCACCCAAAGGTAAGTCACTGTTACTGCTAATTACTAATTTAATACAAATTAAAAAATTTAGTTAATATAATATTAATTACTTTTAATTTCGTTAGGACTCATTATGCCGCTGCATCAGTTGAATTAAATGAAATAGTAAATATTGAACATAAATTAAAAGAAAAATAATTATTAAGAAAAATAAATTAAATTATAAATATTTATTATGGGCAAAAAATTAAATTAAATTTTATTTTTTTTTAAAGTCTATTAATACAAGCAATTAAATATAATAAATATTTAATTTAATTGCGTCGAGTAGAAATTATAGATATTTAATTATTTTTATAAAAATTAAAATAAATTTAGCTACACTAGTTAAAATAAATATTATTATTTTTCTATCTTATTTTAGTATAGTATTTTTTTGTTACATTTAATTACAATATTTATAATTATTAATATATATTACTTTTTTTATAACTTTAAAAGTCACATAACTAAAGTTTTATAACAATTAGGTCTCTATTAATATTTAATTGTATTTAATCAATTATTATTGTAAAATTAAAATTTTAATTTATTACATGTGATTATAATATGTATAATCAATAACACATGTTACTTTTTATAATAAACAACTAAATTTAATTATATTTAATCAATTATTATTATAAAATTAAAATTTTAATCAACTATTAAAATAAGTTTATAATAAACTTTACATGTAGAATATAAATCAATAGCCAGAATAAATTCAAAATAAACTTATGTATAAAATATAAATTTGAGATATAAATATAGATAGATATAGATTGAACCGCACAAGCAGGAATTCTAAACCTTGATGGAGTCCAATTGAGAGAAGATTTCAAATGAGTTCACATTTTCCTTTCTCTCTATCTGCAAACTCCTCCATTGCACAATCCACTCTCCAACACACTGAAGCGCCAAAACACCATTATCCTTTTCAAGATCTTCTTTGTGGTCCCACCTGGCCATTCTGGAGTTGAAGCAGCAGATCCTAACCTCCCTCCACGCCATTCCATGATCTTTAGAGTGCAATTTTATTATTTTGAGTCGTTGAATTAATACAGTGTGTTAGATTTTTAATATACCAGATGTAATAAATACCATATATCATATTATATGATCTAAAAAATTACACATTCAATGGTTGAAATCATGAAATCAACTTAACGTTCCTCTCAGACTATTGAGATCTCAATCCGCAATTTTGCGTGTTGGGTCTATAAGCCTTTTTCTTTTTGATAAAAAGTACACTATAAATAAGCCTATAACCTTGCATATGAAAATGGAAGAAAAGGAAGTAATTGTGACTGTGAAAGGTAATGCTCTCAAGAGTCAACTGAGCGGGAAAATACAATAATAAAAAAATAAATACATACACGTAAAGAATTTAGGTAGTAAGCACAAATTATAAATTTAAATTTTCAGATTTTAAATGGTCAGATTTTAATGGATTAACTAATGATTTTTACTATATATCTAGAGAGTTTATTTATTTATATTCTTATTATATATACACACTATTATTATTTTATCAACGAGTGATTGTTTACAAGATATTTTAAATTAGAAATATTATTTTATTTTACCCATATGCCTTATTATCTAGACATTCAAAAAATTTAAAATGAAATGTTATACGTACTACTAATTAATTAATATTTTAAATATAATATTGTATTGTACAAGATATTTCCATTGATTAATTATATTTTTGTTTTTTTATCTTAGTGGAGAAAATTTTATCTTTTACCAAATTCATTTTAATTTTTTAACGGTTAATTTTGAGTTAATCTTATCATTTCAAAACAATGATTATTATTCAATTTTGTGAGACAATTTTGAATATTTTTTAACTGATTTAAAACGTAAAACTTATCTCATCATTTTCATTTACATAAAAATTATATAATTCATTTATATTCAAACTATAAAATTTAACAAATAGATAAAAATTGTATGGAAGGTAAGTTCACGAACAATCGAAAAAAATTTGAAAAAAAATAATTTATCATATTTATGACTTTTTTTGTTTGAATATTAATTGAATTTCATCATTTTTATTTCCAAAAATATAATCAAACAAATTTCACATATTGAATTAGTAAAATAAATATTTAAAATTGTATCTTAAAATAAAAAATTATTAATTTAGAAGAATATTATTAATTTAAATTTGAAAATAAAAAAATATTTTTTTTAAAAAATAAAAAGATAAAACAAATTTTTACAATAACATAGGAAATTACCGATATAATTTAGTCTTTTCTTATTAAGTTAAGAAATTTAATTATTATATATAAATTTTAAAACTAAGGTCAAATCAAAGATGACCCAGCGTTGGATGAGCAACAGAGGCCAGGGAGTATTAGGCGTGGATTTTAAGGTGAGGAAAACGTGCCTAAGTATCAAAGAGGACTGTTCTATCTAATTGAGCATGGATTAGCTAGGGTACAGTTATTTTAATTTAATTAATTATTTTGAATTCAAGTTTTAAATATATAAATAATTAAAAAAAAAAGACTTTACCACTTATAAAGTAATACCGATTGTTTGAAGAAAAAATAAAACACCTTTGAAATAAAAATGAATACTCTTGTCTGTATTTAACAGTCATTTTCCTCTTCTGTGGCTGACGAGTAAATGATGAAGTAGGTTCAAGCAAAAATAAGGGCCAACAGAAACAGTGGAAGTGGGAAGCAAGGACAAAGCATAAATTATAAGCCTCTTGATTGGGGATTTGGGGTCTTCAAGGATCAAAAAACTATTGCTTCCTCCCTTCTAAGCTTAAGCCTTCACTTTCAGGGCACCTTTATTCTTAGGAGTGGACCAAAATAAACACCCCGCATATAACTCTAAAATCACTCTCGCCATTTCGCACACCATAAACAACTCCCAGCTCTTTCTTCAATGTTTTTTTTGTTTTTTTTTTTGTCGATGACATGGAATCCATGGATCTCCTAAAATCGGATTATATTGAATTTTAAAGAAAATATCATTAGATTTAATTGTTTTGATTTTGTTCCTTGATCTTTGATTTTAAAATTAAATTCAATCTTATTCACAGTCAATTTGTTACGTATGAAAAAAATATTTCTGATATAAAATAATTTAGTGATTATTTTTATAGATTTTAAACAATTAGAAATTAATTTTTTTAGTAAATGATTTTATAAGAAGTTATTAAAATAAATTCTGATTTTTAATCAAATTTTATATTTTTTAACATTTAATTATTTAAAAATTGAAAAAAAAAACATGTGAAAAATAAAAAAATGAAAATTATTCTTTTACAAAAGAAATTGTAATAAACGGACCCTTAATCTAATTTATTCTGATTTTGAATTAGATTAGTTGCCAGTTTTTGAAAAATGGCAAAAGCAATATTTTTTTTGGCAATATCAAACTATCTTTAATATTTTTATTTATATAATTTTAATTATAGTACAAACCATCTTCTTCAATAAATCATCTTTTATTTTATTTTAAAATAAATTTTAATTATAATATAATTTTTATATTAAAAAATATTTATTTTTATAAATTTATATAATTTTCGATTATTGCAATTTTTTAATTTTGTTTAACTTAAATCCGTAGGAAAATACAGGGATTGGTTCTTGCGACTTTACTTTGCTTATTCCTTTGGAATAATTGGTTGACACACATAAATGGTTAGACAAGTCGTCACCAAATAAAATTAGACGAGAACAGGGGGGAATGTAAATGGAAAAAATAGAAAAGATAGAAAAGAAATAAATAAATAAATAAAAAATAGGTTGTTTAATAGAATAGAAATAAGTGAAGAGGAAAATAAAAATGTGTATATCTCATACCTTGTTATTTTTCTACAAGAATTATATAAAAAAATAACACATTTGGAATTGAAAACAATTAATTATTTCCGTTTCAATGATGGATTGTTATTTTATAACAATGGATTGTTTGAATTTTTTATTTTTTGTCTTATTTATTATTTAAATTAAACACTTTTAAATCTATTCTATTTTACACAATTTTTTTTTTATCATATGTAAGAAAGGTAAAACTTGATGGACACATACTCAATGTATCATTATTGGACGCAACTAATGAAATAATATATCATTTCAAATTTGAAACGAAAAGGAAAAAAAAGTGATTTTTTTAGTATTTGTGAATTTGGGTGGGTGTGAATACGTTGATAAATACATTTTAAATATATGTACAAATAAAGTGTTCTTAGTCATTCACATGAAAATGTCTTATAAATACATTATTATTTTTAAAAATATGAGTGAATATAGCAGAAAAAATTTAATAGTCATATAATATCTATCATTAAGTGTAAACATTATTATCTAATTACAAATACCTATTAGCATGATTTTAAAGAAATTATTGTAATAATTAACAAACTTACTATACAAGACAATTATGATTAAATGATAATATAAAATTATTTTACATTGTCAATGTTTTTTTAACCTAAATTTATACACATGCATATACTAACATCATTTTAATATTCATGTGAATTAAAATATATGTAATTATATTTTATTTAAAATTATATCTTTATAGAATAATAATAATAATAATAATAATAATATAATAATAATAATAATAATAATAATAATAATAATAATAATAATTATTATTATTATTATTATTATTATTATTATTATTATTATTATTATTATTATTATTATTATTATTATTATTATTATTATTATTATTATTATTATTATTATTATTATTATTATTATTATTATTATTATTATTATTATTATTATTATTATTATTATTATTATTATTATTATTATTATTATTATTATTATTATTATTATTATTATTATTATTATTATTATTATTATTATTATTATTATTATTATTATTATTATTATTATTATTATTATTATTATTATTATTATTATTATTATTATTATTATTATTATTATTATTATTATTATTATTATTATTATTATTATTATTATTATTATTATTATTTTTTTTTTTTATTTTTATTTTTATTTTTATTTTTATTTTTTATTTTTTTTTTTGTGATAGTCTGATATATTATTTTTATATTTAAATACCTTCTCATAGCGGAACAAGAAAGACATACAAAGTGAACAAAATTAGTTAATTCTCATTTTTTTAGTATTAATGTTAAGAGTGAGCATGAAATATGTTGAACTAAGTTTATCTTTGTTTAAAGCTAACCTAAAATTTTAATTGGGTCATTTATTTATATATGAACCGTCCCAACCAAGACAAAAAAAAAATGGAATAAAACTGGGTCAACCTGATTTTTTAATATAATGTATCGATTTTAACATTATGTATAGTTAAATAGTATAAAAAAAATATAAAACTTAAATTAAGTATATTTTATAATAAATAATATTATTATAAATATAATAATATGTTATACAAAATGATATTCATTATATTAAAATATTATTATTAATACACAATTGTTATATATATATATATATATATATATATATATATATATATATAAAAGAATATAAAACATCGAGTCGATTGGAACAACTCGAAGCATAACCCAAATTTATCCCCAAAATATATCAAGTCTAATTTTAAAATTTGAACCTATTCAAATCAACTTCAGGTTAGACCAAGTTAGCGGGTTGAATTGTGCCATATTCACCCCTAATTAGTGTTTAAAAGGTTTAAGGATTGTTCGCTATACATAATTGATCTAATGCATTAACGTATCTTGAAAGAGAAGCCTATAATATCTAATTATACCAATATAATGAAGCATTTTCTGTCAAAGTATTGCGCTCGGGACGTGCTTCAATTAAGACTTTTCTAAACTCTTTTTCTGAATGTATTTATCCTTTGTACTAAGTAATTATTGTAAGCCTCGTTTATAACTTGATTTCTAAAAGAATTACTATTATTTTCTTTTGTAAATATGTGAATTTTCACATATTTTATTTTTGTGATTTTAATTTTCTATAAGTTAGTCTCTTTCATGAGCATTGCAACATCTAGTTGAATAACTTCATTTTTCAATGGAAACTTGAAGAAATAATGTTAATATTAGTACTATGGTGAAAATCGAACTTGGATCGAAAAATTGGTGAATCGATAACATGATTAGTTCAAATAAACTACAAAATTGGTATAAAAAACAGTCAAACAACTAGAAAATCAGTTAAAAACCAATAAAATCGATCAAAATTTTTGATCGAAATTAATAAAAAAGAAATCGGCAAAAACTTGATTCAATGAAAAATGTTTAATATAACATTATTTTGACTTTTATCTTAAAAAATAAAAATAACCTAGTATATTTGTCAATTTTTTATTCAAAATATAAATTTATTACTAATAATAAATATTGATAAGCATTGTTAACTTTAGACTTAATTAGTGTGTTATATTTGATTTGAACTTTTACATATACTTTAAATGTTAAGAAATTATAAAATTATTTTGTTTTTAAATTTTAGTATTATAAAGTTGTGATATTATGTTTTTAGTATTATTTATGTATTATTTAATTATTATTATTATTTTATTAATACCAATTCGACTACTATTGAATCATTTAATTGATACCTTGACTTATTCAATGATTGGTCTAATTTTAAAAATATTGAATATTAGTGATAGCTAATACCCATAATAATTTGTTGTCATACTTCAGAGGTATAATGGATAAGACTCAACAGGCCAGGTTGAGCTCCAAAATTTTGGCTCTGGCCTGTAGGTCCAAGATGAGCACCAAAATAGCTAACTTTAAATGAATGACGTCCATTTTACTCAGTCCAATTTTAAAAATATTGAATATTAGTGATAGCTAATATCCATCATAATTTGTTGTCATACTTTAGATGTGGTATAATGGATAAGATTGACAGGCTGGGTTGAGTTCCAAAAATTTGGCTCAAACCTATAGGACCAAGATGGGTACCAAAATAGCTAGCTTAAAATGAATGGTGTCCATTTTTCTTGGTATTTTAGTTTTTTTTCTTTAGAAATTTAGGTATTTTTAAGATAAAAAAAAATTGAGTCCAAATTGGTCTGATCAACAAAATTTAACTCATATAAAAATTGGTTCAACCTAATTCATTTTACCTTCTTAGTCCTTTTCCAAGTTAGGTCAGGTTGACTCATTTGTCATTTCTACTATACTTTATCTTTGTTTGTCCAATGACTCTTAATAATGACTCCCATGACTTTATTTTTGGATGACATCCACAAACCTTACAGTTATTTTATATTTTACTTGATGTTAAAGAATTTGAATTCTAACTTTTGATATGAAAAAATTATGTTAGGAAAAAAATATCTATCACCTAATGAACTCATGTTCTCTAATATAAATTAATCATTATTTTTTGTATGGTCAACTTCACATGTATCTTATAACTAAAAAAATTCATAAAAAAAACAAAATAAAAAAAAAGTAAAGTTGGTGTGTAGAATAATATATTATGTTGGTATCCTCAAAACTTTTGTTTTCGTGTGTATTAAAGGAAAGAGGTCGTGAAGGTGGTCCTAGTGTGTAGCATGCATATACAAACGAGAAATGCTATAGCATCTGAAACAAAAGCATCCTCCAACTATTATTTTTAAAAATTAATTAATATTTTATAATTATTTTAAGGCATTCGATCCTTCTTTCGTCTTCTTGTCGGGAATGCATAGCATTTTCCTATGCAAATGAATGAACTTTGTTTTGTTACGAGAATTTGTAGTGAGGAAGCCATCAGTGTCCTTACACGGTGCATTGAGATTTGAGCACCTACAAGTGAAGCTATTTATTTTCTTTTATTTAGGATTCTATTTTGCAATTTTGAAGCTTAGAAATTATTTTAAATAACCGCTAGTCATTCAAATAGAAACATCACGCTTTTGTCTTGACGTGTGATAGAGACATAAAGCAGAATGCAAGAAGCAATTCTTTGCAGCCATTACCCGCCAAAATATCTTCAGCAACGCTGCTAAATGGTTCTGCTTATTTCGAATGTTTCATGAATGATTCATGCCTCATGTGGCAGACCATGCTCTTCTAATCTTGTTATCTGGCAACATTAATGTTTTATCTTTTGTCAAACATTCTTCTCATCATATTCGGTCATGCCTCAATCATCCAATTTTCTTATCTCAATGGAGCACTTGCAAGTTGTCTTTAATCACTTCATGCTTCTTTCACACAACAGGTTTCTACGATGTTATAATTTGCTATGGTTATATAAGTGAAGATTATATATTTCCTTTTTATAACTGATAAACTTTGGTGTTTTTATCGTAAGCTAGCCATATTTTTTGGCATGATTTTTTTTTCATATTTAAGATAAACATTCAAATTCTTGATATCTTTATCAAGAAATATGAATAATTACTACTTATTTTTAATATTTATAAAATAAATATAAAGTATCATTAAAAACAGTGACTAAATATTATGTCAATCACTATTATTTTAAGTATATATATATGTTAATAATTACAACTTAGAATCTTTCTGTGTATTGGCAAACTATATGAGTTTGTAAATAGTTTTTATTTATATATATATAAGGTTAATGATGTTTTAGTTCCTATATCTAACCATTCTTTTCTTATACATATACTAATAAAATTTAGGTATTTTAAAAAATATAACCGCTAAAACTAATATTTTAAAAGTTAAAGACCAGAGGCTAAAAATATCATTAATTCATATATTTATATATAAGCTATTCACAAACTATTGACGCAGGAATGCGGGCACAATGTAGAGAGAGATAAATATGAAGCTTTCAAAATTTGTACATAACTCACTTAAATAAATCCGTCCACCTTTAAGTGTGAACTAATTAAATAAATGAGTTTAATTGAACACATTCCAATTTTAAGCATGAACTAATTAAACAAATGAGTTTAATTCAACAAAGAGACACTAATTAAACAAATGAGTTTAATTGATTGTTTAATGAATAATTGAAATCATTCACAAATAATTTAATTTATTTATATCCTTACTTAAAAAATTCTGGTTAAAAATATTAATAATATTACCATATTAACTAAATAGTCTTAATTATATTTTAAAAAATAATTTTATATTAACAAAATAATAAATAAATTTTATTAAATACTTTTATCTTTTATTTGTGCAATCAATGTGTTAGCTTTAAGTAATTAAAAAAAAATATTTGAAACATGTAATTGAAAAAATAAAACATTTTAAATACTCTTTAACTAATAGAGAGGAGCGGGTATCATACTTATTTTTCTAATCAGTTCCTATAAGGGACAATAGTCCAGTTTGAAATTTTTAATTATCTAATGAGATATGAGAGAGTTTAAAAAAAATATGTTTATAAACTTTTTTTTAGTTCATTTTAATAATATCTCTTAGATAATTTATAAAAATAAATTTTAATTTATATAAAAATAGTTTAACTTTATTTTTTGTTTGATTACAAAAATAACTTATATTCAAGTGTTTATATAATAAGTAGTTTTGTAAAAATTTATTATTTATTCAAATCAACATAATAGCTAATATTGTATTGAAAGCTCTCTACATTTGCCGCTAATTCCAAACAAAAACTGAGGATAAAAATAATGGAAAAAACAACAATACTCATGTAATAATGTAACAATATAATAGATATAAATTATCCTAATTTACAAGAATCTATAAGGAATAATCATAAATAAAAATGGCAACAACAATGAAAAGAATTACATAAGAGATACCAAAGTTCATCCAGACAAAAGAAATCAATTCACTATTATCAAATAGTGATACAAGAGTGTTCAATTAAGAGCACAAATTCTAGCATATAAATAGCCAACACAATTAAGTAACAAAACTTGTAAATAAAGAGTAAGAAATGAGAAACAAAAAAGTGAAGAACTCAAAATCGTGTTATTGTACGAGCACGATATCTCAAACCACAGACATCCAAATCAAGATCGAACGGTTAAGATAAAGAACTATGTGTGCTGAACCTAATATCAAAGTTTCAACCCGATCCAACGATTAACGAATGAGATATCACGATTTTGACGTCTTGTTGATATATGTAAAAATAAAAACAAAATATTTTTTCTATTCCTCTTTCTTTAACTACAAAAATACTTAACCGACTTAAGGTTTAGGAATCCAAAAATAACTCAACAAAAAAAATATTCGAAAAAGAGTATTCTTCTGTTAGTGTCCAGTTTTCAAATCATGCCATTCGTTTTGCTTTTAATTTTTTATATTAAATATTATAATTATTCTATGGTGCATATGTCATCAAGCTTTTTTACATTTGGGTTTCAAAAACTTTCTTAAAACAGTTTCTCACACTATTCATCTATCAATTTTCACTCAAAATCAATTAAATTTCAAAATTATTTCCTGTTTTCTTAAAAAAAGAAAAACTAAGAAATACATAGTATATTCATCTTTTGTTTTTTGTTTTCACTTTGTTCATCTTCTCTCTCAATTCCAAGCCCACACTGCTGCACAACCTTATTTAGTTGCATTTAATTTAATGGACCATATGTTGAAAATTGAAGGCATAGAATTCCCACCACACCATGGTTTCAAATAGAACTTCATTGAACAATCAGAAGTAATAAGGATGGGGTAAAAAGAAGAAGAAAGTATCAAAATTTCTAAAAAGAAAAAATGAATAATTATATACAACAGCTGTTACAAGCTTGGTAAGGATGTGTTCTCTGTGGACTCATCTTGAACATCTAACATCGGGGAGCACTATCAAAAAAGAACCCAAGGAGAGACAGAAAGAAGGAAGCTACATCTCCATTAACATGTATTAATCTCGGACGGACAATAAAATGAAATGTCCTTTTCTAAATAAGAAATTAGACTCCACACGAATCGCATGAATGTCTATATCTTTGGCAGCCATAATTAACTTTCATAGCTCCCTGCAATGCTCTCTAATTGGTTAAGCATGCCATTGTTATGGTTTGTCACATGCTAAGCTTTGTCCTCAGGGTGCTCTGTTCTGATATTTCTTTCTGCACAGCAACCCAAACTTTGAAATATGCCGCATCATTGAAACAAAATGCCAGGAGCAATCACCTAATAATAGTTCTTCCAAGAGATGAAGCTCCGATTTCACTGTCAGTATTCTGCATCAATGGTCACATCCACTTTGTTAATCTCTTCATAGAAATTAAATAGGTGACGTAATATTAAAATTTGTGCACATTCAAGAACAAAGAGATACACACAATTTTTGCAAGATAGTTTTACCACGAAGGATCCATTTCCATCATTTGATTAACCATCAAACATATTTAACCAATATATAACTGATGAGTTAAAAAGGATTGGCATGATAATTGTTATTCAAGTTTGAGGCAATATATAGGTATATTATTGGTTAAATAATTTTTTAATCCCACGCGTACAAGATATGCAAAGCATTTTTCGTGCGCAAAAATAAAATTTCTTATATACTCTGTCTCTTTCACAGAACTAACATAAAATAGATAAATAAAAGCAAGATATGATACACCAGTCATTTTCATAAATGCAAAACAACTGAAGATTAAAAAATCTTTTCTAAAGGACAAAAATAAAACAAGAAATGAAACAAAAACTGCAGCTCGTTCATAAAACTATTTAAAGTGAATTTAATGTATCTCGAGTCATATTCATAGGAAGAGGGACAGTTCTGAGTATGACTAAACGTAATATATTCACAAATGTAAATAAGCAGCAGGGCTGTCCACAGCACAAATTCTTTTATCCATCTTTTAATGAATAATTTACCTGTGATTTAGGGGAAGGGAATACATTCCAGAACCTAAGTGTTTCATCTCCAGCTCCCGTTACAATAGTCTGAAACAGTAGAACTCATCACAACCAGAAACATAGCATAGATGATAAAACAAAACAAAAAAAAAATCATTTTCTTAATCATAGGCACAGAGTAATATAGAAAGGGGAACATGTAAAAGAACTGAAATACCTGTCCATCTGGAGAAATGGCAAGATAAAGAACTCTGTAGGTATGGCCAGTAAGAGTGGCCAACTGCATCAAAGGACCAAAAATTATGGTAAAACATGTGCAAATTAAGTAAAAATAAAAGTGATGCACCTTATCACAGTATATATTGTGTACCTTTGACATAGTGGGGTATCTCCAAACAATTATCTGGTTCTGGGAGTAGCCATGTGTGCTTACTAGTTCATTCACATTTTTGGACCAGACAAGATTGCAAACCTGCCATACATAAAGGATGAACATCATTTGACTTGTGTTAAGAAAGAGAAAAGGCAGAGCAGGAAGACTCTTTTATCCTTCTCTCATTATGTGAAATGGCAAATACCACAAATTCTGAAAACAATTTATAAACTGAAAAGAACTTAAAAGAGTCTAACTTTTGCAGCTATGAATGGTCAACTAAAATGACATTTAAATTAGCATTATTTAGGCATTTTTTTACAGCTTTACTATAGTATAAGAAACACTAGACTGAAGCTATTTTCCTTGTAATGTCTTATTGTCTATACAATGATAAAGCAAATAATGATTTTACCACAATAATTGGATTTCTAAGGGGGTGGTGAGTGGTGACTGCCTATATGTAAGAGGAAGGTCAAGTCAACTCTGAACTGTGGCAGGGGACAAATATTCCCTATCATACCTTCATTCACACCTCCAAGCCCATAGTTACAATAATAATAACAATAACAACAATAATCAACCCTTGTTCAACTAGATACATTGATTACATTCCCAGAGTTATGGTATGATAATAATGTTGGAGATGCTATAAAACCATTCAAGCCTTTATCCAATAGCTTAAGCTTTTAAGAGAGTTGATCTTTGACATAGTATTAGAGTTTCCTTGACTAAGTGATCAGGGTTCAATTATTGTTGCCTCCATTCTCTTAAATTAAGGTTGAATTTCATCATGTAGTGGGCTCTTGCATTGTTCAGGTATCAAGCCTAAAAGGGCTCTTACCTGAAGGGGCATGTTAGAGATGTGGTAGGTCATTCATAAGCCTTCAACTAGTAGTCGAAGATTTTATGCGAGTTGGTCCATTGCAAATAGTGAATGTTATAACTCGCCAGTCGCCATAACCTATATGCAGAAAATGATCAATCCCCTAGTTCTATCTCTATTTTGGTAGCTGATTATTCAGCTATTATGTATTTGAGATAATTCATTGATTTTGGGCTTTAAGCCCCTGTTTCACATAATAATAATAATAAAAGCTGCCATGACTTATTACTGCTAAAAAAAAAGTAGAAAAGAAAGCATTTCTGCAAGTAAACAAGTCTTATCTTTCAACATCAACCATAATGATTATTCAGGGGCGGAGGGAGGGGGTAACCCACAGGGGCCATGGTCACCCCCAAAAATTTTAAATGTGCTTATATTATTAAATAAAATTTTTTTTATCCCCTCCAGTAAATAGTAAAATAAAATGATTTCCTCACTACTTCTCATATACATGCTATGTTATTCTCGCTCCTTCAGATTTTAGTATCATCTCCTAAAAAATAATATTAATGTCATGGTAAAATAGGTAAAAAAAAATAGTAATTGATCAAATAATGAGTAAAGTAAAAGAATGATGGTGAAAGAAAAATAAAATTCTCTTTAGCTGCTGCTGCATGGTAATTTAGCATGATTTGATTACCTTTTAGACTTAGCTTAAGAATTTGATACAATGATAAGTACACTTAGAAATTTTATTTTTTTTTCACTGAGTTATATTATATATATTTTCAACAGTGTATTTTGAATCATTTTTCAAGTGCTATTTTATTCTTTTCATTTTCCATTTTGTAGATTTTGGTTCAGTAGTTTGTTGTTCGATCAAGCTTTAAATGATTTATCAAATCTACCCTTTAACAGAAGGACCACATATTTTAGCAACTAGTCAAAAACTTTGTAGTACCAACAAATAACCACCCTCACATTAGAGCAAATATTAAATGTGGTGAATTTAATATAAAAGTATAAAGTATAAACAGGTAAAGCACAAGAACTTTTACCTGACTTCCAGTGTCCATGCAGCTTAAGTGCGAATTTGTGGTTGTATTCCAGAAACGTATGCATCGGTCTGCAGTTCCTCCCCCAGATGCAAGAAGTCCATGAAGATGAGGAGACCATGCAATAGCTTTAACAGCTGCTGTATGTTCACAGTACTTCAGGACAGGCTGAGTTGAGTGTTGATTCCAAACAAACAACTGCAAACACAAGAAATAAATTATTAGTATTTATGCAGGAGAACTAAAGAATGATAGTGCAATTGGATAGTTCAGAAGAATGATTAAGTTTGCATTTGCATACTCTGTTGTCATTTCCTCCAGATGCCAACTCACGGTTATCATAGGACCACTTCAGTCCACAAACCTTTGAATAACCAAAAAGGAAAATCAAAATCAATATGAATACCATGTACAGTTGATTGGTTAGACAAGATGAAACTGGAGGAAATAAAAACAAGCCTGACCTCTGATTTGTGCCCTGACAGCTTACTGACAAAATCTTCTTGTGCACGGATATCTCTTTGATAAATATTCTTATCCCTGCCACCAGAAGACAAAAGCGATGAACTCCAGGCCAAGGCACCAACACGTAAACGATGACCCTCCATAGATCTTATCTTCTTGCATCGAGATGCATCCCAAATCTACATGGATAATAGTAGACCCAGGCATGGGTTAATTGGTGGCTTAGTAACAGAGAACATGAAGGTTCATGAGAGAAAGAATAAAGTGAACTTAGCAAGTTTCAGGGATGCAATGGGAAGAAAAAGACATCTTGATCGCGCAAAACAGTTAAGCAGAGATCAACTTGACACCAATTTTTCTGGGGGAAGTTGGTCTCAAGGAAAATGTTTAAGGTAGAAGTGAGGCACTAGATATCTAACTTAAAAGGAAAACTGAGTAACCTACCCAATTTATCTCAAGAAAAAGTTCTTGCTATCTGCGATCCCTTGAGGGCAAAGGTGTATGGATTACAAAACTGGTGTTAAGATTCAGCAAACAAGAAAAATAGCAAATTAAGTTTCTACACTAAAGGTCTAATACATGACATGCCTATGGACTATATCAATAGATAACTATCAAACTAATACAACTAGTCAAAATTGGAGCCTAGGTTGCATAGAACCACCGTCATTAAAAAGGCTATATTTCCTACAGCTAGCAGAACATCAGAGGCAGAGTTAACAAGGCAGGTTATACAAGTAAGGTACAAACTGACATACTTGAAGTTTTCAGCATAAATATGATAGAACTGAAAACTTAATTAACCCATTTAATGATTTGCTGACATGAGCACAACCCACATTGGTTGGCTGTGACACAGAACTCTCATTCTTAGCGGAGCCTCTCCCCTCCGTCAGCTTGGCTTCCAGAGAGTGGGTTTTAGTCCACATCAATTAGTATCACAGTTTTGAAGGCTCTTTTTAATCCACAGGGACTGACACGAGCATGAGTCCCATATAGATGGGTGTGAGTCCCCATTTATCAACCAGACTTTTAGGAGTGGTATATCTATATTTTTCACTTTTCATGCCTTTATATATTCAGCGATTGACTCATAATTTACATGAATAGCAGCATCCAATATTTGTACAAATGTACAATTACATCAATGCCAACTCACAATGTCAACCACAACCTAATATCACAAAGTAAAACTATTTTTTAATAAATAGTATCATGGGCCTTGTTATTGTTATACTTTGAGCATCATTTCTGTTTAAAATGGATTGATGGAACCAAATAAAATGGAAAATAAGGAAAAGGGGCCATCAATTCTTGGTTTGGATGTATTGTGATCAAAGCAGTGTCAAAATAGATTCAAGTTCATGGTGAAACCTATACATGGCAACATATCCATCATTCAAAACATAATTTAAAATTATACATATGTGAAATATAATGAAATACAATGGTGGATATGCTGCAAATATAGTGTTTTCCGTGAAGCAGAGTCTATAGTAACATGACTCTTACAATCAAGGAAGGAAAGAGTGATGTGAATCATAGATGTATATTGATAATGAAACAAGACAGGGCAGGAGATGAAACAAGACAACATGGACTAAGCAACACGACAAGGTCTATAATACAAGGTTTTGGCCATGGCATAAACATATATATAAAAAGTTATATTGATAAACATAATTGCATATCCAAACATGAAAACATCATTAAATGTATTATCTATACAAAGATATGCTTATGAGCTAAAACATTTATAAGGTAAGTGTCTATGCTTCATAAAAGGGAAGCAAAGGGAGTTATGTGTTCCCCAAGAAAGCATTTTACCGAAAGTGAATGAAAGGAAGGGGAAGAAAAAGATATCACTGAAGTTTTCTAACCTTCCAATTTTAAACATTGTCAATGAATTTTTTTCTGTTGCAATGGAAAGTCAGTACAGAAAATCTTTAATTTTTATTTTAACTAATCCCAAATAAACATATCTATACTCTTATTATTTTTTTAAGATGAACCGTGTTATCGATGGACAAATCATCACAATATTTTCCATGATGTTGCATTTCTTAATGACTATTAAAATCATTTCCATTCCACTCTGTATAATCTAGACACATAAACTGTTAGTGGCATGCAATTTGATACCCAGGACACACTCTGCCCCCTAGGAAGCTCAGGTCACCTACAGGAAGTCTAGAAACTAATTTATCACACTTCATAGCCATCTCCAATTGCTTCCCAGCTACTCTAGCAATTTCTTATTAAATACTTGCTATTCTTTTTAGTTTTTTTCTCTCCAACCAAAATGAAGGACCGCATCATCATCTTGACACTTTACCCCAATGCTCCTTTCTTCTTGGTCATTTTTCTTTCATTGTCTTTGCAGACAGTGTGCTTAGAGCTTACCAAATAAATTAGGGCTTCAGGATCAACAAAAACTACTTTGATCCCCCACATCCACAATACTAAATGGTTGTAGTGCTCCACTAGGGAGAAGACTATCACACACCATTGCATTTATCACACATCAATGCATTCCTACGCTTTTAAAAAACGATCCATAACCACAATTTTGGCCATATTGTAAATGATTTTAGGGTCTTCATGACAGCATCACAACCGCAATTGCAGGTGCATTTTTCCACACTTCTCCACAATATCAAGGATCACAACAAAACAGAAATAGCAACCGCAATTTAAGACGTGTCCATCAAATATACTCCTTTGGAAACCTACTCATATCAATTGCTATGGCTAAAGCTTTTGAAAAACGGTCCACAATCACAATTGAGGCCATAACATCAAGGTTCTTAAGGTCATCATGACAGCACCACGACTGCAATTGCAGCCAGATCATCTGCATTTTTCCACCATTTTTAGCAATATCAAGGATCACAACAAAACAGAAACCACAATGGCAATTTAAAACGTGTCCATCAAATATACTCCAATAGAAACCCCATGATATGCATCGACAAACGCACCAGAGAAGCGATCAGGACGTAAACTCTTACCTGAACTTTACCATTGCTAGTTCCAACAGCAAGGTGTGTACCGCGTTGAGCCCAGCCAACCGAACAAACGAGATCATCAATCCCCAAGTCACATAATTTAGTAACCTGCACGATCACATCAAGACAGAGGAAACCACAAAACACGATTCTTTCAATTTGCATAAACAGAACACCACCTAACTCACTCACAACTCACATCACAACCACAGATAAATTAAAGTTCCAAAATTAAGCAAAAAAAAAAAAAAAAAAAAAAACTTACCTTGCTGCTACAAGCATTCCAGAGATAAACACAGTTACCCAGACCAACAGCCAACACATTATGCGAAGACCAATCCACAAGATTCAGATAAAAATCGTCTTGCAGCGCAGGCGCATCCAGAACCTACCATACCACACAACACACTCACATCACAATCCCCCTAAACCGAATCAAATTAAATGAAATGAAATGAAATTCACCTTAAAAGGCGACCTCGGGACCTTCCTCGGAGCTTTGACCGGGCCGTGATTAACGCCGGGAACCAAATCGTCGCACATAAATGGCGAGAGCGAGTGCATGGACTGTCGCGTCTCGGTCTTGTAGCGGAAAATATTCCGGCTGGGGAGCGTCATCGGCGGCGAGGTGGTTTTCTCCGGCGTGAGTGGAGGCGCGACCCCGGCGGCGTCGGGTCCGAAGAGAGCAGTGCGGAGGAGCGTGGTGTAGGCGCTGGAGCTGTCGTCGCGGCCCTCGGGGGGCGTGGAGATGTCAAAGAGGGCGAACTTGGAGGCAGATCTGCTGGGAATGAAGCGGTCGGAGTAGATTGTCCTAGAAGGCGAGGTGTAGTGGTTGGAGTTGATCATGCGGTCCACGTGGCGGAGGGACGCGGCGTTTCCCGAGGCGGCGGGAGGAGGAATATTCAGGTGACCAGACGAGTGGTCCATGGTTCCGGTGGCGCGATCTGGGAACTAACTACGGCCGAGGCTGTTAATTTTTTTCCCGGGAAAACCCAGTAAAAGTTGCAGCTGTTTTTCTGTTTGTTTTTCTTATTTTGAAGTGCCTTTAGAGGCCTCGGTGTCCGTGCTCACTGACCGTGGATCGTGGACCCCTCTCTTTCTTCTCTCTGGCTCCACCACCGGATCCCAGGCTCTTATAACTCTCTCCTTCCACTCTTCTTATACACTTTCACAATTCATACATGCAATCAAACCATACCTCACTCGCTCCATTTCCTACTTTCTAATTTCTTTTGCTTTTTATAAATTAATTAATATTAATTTACTGTCACTCCTCACTCCACCTTAAATTAAGATCTTAAATAATTCTTCAATTTACTCTTTCTGCATGTTTTTGTATAAGATTGAGATTAAACTAAACAATAAATGTTAATTTACTGTAACTCTTCACTCCACCTTAAATAAATATCCTTTTTGGAAAAAAAAATTTAATTTTTATTTTCATTTAATATCAGTTGGAAAAAAAATTAATTTTTATTTTCATTTAATATCAGATTGCTTGTGTATAAGGATCACGTTGGATTAGATATTAAAATATCAATTCGATAAGCTTTTTTTAGTTATAACTTTTTTTGTTTTGGTTTTCTAAAATTTTATTTATTTTTAGTTTCTAAAAATTAGAAAATTATATTTTTTAATTTTCAATGAAAAATTAAAACCACAGTATTTTTATTAAATGTAGAGACTACATTTTTTTATAAAGACCAAAATAAAAAGTATAATGGTCTTAGGTACCAAAAATATATTTATATTTCTATTGAATTTTAAAAAAACACTTGTACCTGTAATATTTTTTAAAAATGGTTATATGATTTTGTTTGTGAAGATAAAATCATATAATTTTTAATCTAACTTGCTTAAAATATAGAATAAATTAATCTAGATATACACTAAATGTTATTTTTTCAAATAACCATATATATTTACTCATTAAAAAAAATTGACATGCCACCTAATAAGTTTGTATTCAAATATATTTACGAAGAATCTTTAAATACTTTATGAATGTAATACTTAATCGTGTATCTTGGTTGACTAAATCACAAATAGAAAAATATTTATATTTTTTAATGTTATATTTAATACAACAAGACTTAAATTTAATACTACTAGTTAAATACATCTATGTGTTTGGTGGTTAAAAAATAAAATATTTATACTATTTAAATATTAAGTAGTAATTATTAAACTGGACCTAAAAAACTAGTAATTATTAAAACAACTAGAAAACTTCTTATATGTATTTAATCATAGCCAACAGCTCTAGTTTGGTATCCCTCTTTTTATATTTCATGATGTCATTTCAAAAGGAGTATTTAGGCGTTTTATTTGCTGTTTGTTATATTATTTAATAAATAAATAACTCCTCTGATGAACTCCACCACTCCATATATCGTCATCGCTTTGTCCCTTGCTTGTTTTTATAGTTCTATAGCAACAAAAAGGAATAATAATCAATTAATAATAAAGTAATGATATAAAATTTTAAAAAAAAATCATTACTGTAATTTTTCCCGATCTTCACAGTGGTTAAACAACGTTATTTACATGAACGCATCATGCAAATTTATCATCGGTTAACAGTAAAAAAATGAAGAATTACCTTGCGACAATAAACTAATAAAGAGCGGGAAAATTTTACTAGGAGAGTTTCAGAGCAGGTTAGTTCGAGTTTTTTTTTTTTTAGCAAAGTACTCTTGAAAAAATAATTAAAAAAACCTTTAAAAATATATCACACAAATACTTTTTTAGTAACTACGTAGTTACTTTTTTTAAAAGTCTAAATAAGTAGATCCTTAATATCTACTTCGGTCTTTTTTAATTTGTAAGATTAATCCGTCATTTCTCGTGTGCATCGACATGAAACCTTTACGTAGAAATGCTCAATTTATATACAATGATGAGTTTTTGTTATAAATGATCATGGGTCAGGTTGAGTGAAATTTAATTTAAAATAAAATTTAAATAAATTAAATTTGATTAGATCGAGTTAAATTGAGTTTTTTTAAAATTATAATTAAATTCAAACTAAATAAAAATTTAGTTTGATTGAATCGATACGGTAATTGAATATCGTTATTATATATTTTTATATTTAAAAATATTTATAAGAAAACATAATAAAATTTAAAAATAAAATTTCATTTCATATTTATATATATATATTAAATAATATTATTAAGAAATCAAATTAAAATAAAAAGAGAAAAATAAAAAGTTGGATTTATCATATTTTAGAATATGTGATTCAATATCTGATCTAACAATTATTAGATTACATTCTTTATTATTCAATTTAACTTGTATTCTTTTGGTTAGAGTAAGTTGAATTGATTGAGTTTCCAAATTAAATTAGATTCATGATTATCCCTAGTTCTAGTTTTGATATCACAATAATATTTGGTTAAGATATTTAATGTATAGTAATAAAAAGAAAAGGCGTTATTAGCAAAGAAACCGTCTTTAATTTGGTAAAAAAAAAAAACAGATTAATCAAGAAAAAAAAAAGCATGGAAAAGACAGAATTAAAAAGTGTGAAATGAATACTCATATAAAAGCAAATCATATAACCAATACATGCTAATTGGGAGTGAAATGTATTAGAATCCATCACATACGATTTTAAGTTTGATTCCAAAGTTTATTTATATGGGGGAAAACAATAGGAGAAACTTTCACTTTAATAATGTTTGAACCTCAAAAGATTAATAAAGGAGGGGATATTATTTAAATAAAAAAATGCTATAAAAGTTAAATAATTTAAAATAATTTATACTCAACCATCATATACAGCACGTTTATGTAAAAAATATTGTGATTAATTTCTTCACAAGTAATCCAGTATACGCAAGCTTATAAATAATATTAAAATTTGTGCACAAATTACATCTCTCACATGGGATTTATTAAAGTTTCCTTTAAATTTATGGAAGATGTCCTGCCATTTAAAGTGTAGTATAACAAAATAAGAAATTGATAGATATATGTGATGTGAAATGTGCAATGATGAGAAATGTGGAATAAACAACAGATTATAGAGTCTTCATGTGATATATGGCACATCTCGTACGTAATGTTTTTCTTCTTATTTTAAATCGGAGGTAAGTGACTGTTTAATATTCCTATCCCATCTAGTATTTTTATTTTTTATTTTTTTATAAGAAACTAAAGAAAGCATTCAAAAAGGTTAAAAAAATAAAGTTGACTGTTATGCCATAGTATTAATACTTCTGAATAAATATATCCCATTCCCCTAATAATATGTAAATTATAAAAATCATTTTTTATAAATAGAAAATAAATTTGTTATTTGTCGTATAACAGCAAAGTATGTGATATTGAGATAGAAAATAAAAAATATTGAACAATAAAATGGCATCTTGGTTTAGGTGCAGACAACCATTGTTGAAGTCCACCCCCAAGCTGCCCATTGCCTGGCAAGAAAACAACAACAAGGTCCAGCCTATCTTCCAAGATTTGGAACAGCTAGTCTCTATTTTGTTATTTTTGTATTTACATACTCCAAAATAAATCAGATTTGGATCCTTTTGTTTTTTTTTAAGGTCGATCAGATTGGATCTTTCGAGTAACATGCATGGTACATTGGTAGTGAGAAATTTTCTTTTTGCTTAATTTACAAAGCCAAATGATTTTTTTATTCCTTTTCTTGTTTTTAAATTGAAAATAAGAAGACATTTATTATGCCTTTATCATTCATTACCTACAATACTATTTCGATCTGTCACAAGAAAATTATAGACTGAATTTATTTGCATTTAAATTTCATCATCGGTATAAACTTTTTCACACTATTATTTGATAATGTATAAACACTATTATAAGAATTTAGATTTTTAAAAAATATTTATAATGGTGGAATTTTTAAATGATTTGATAATATACATGATTAAATAATAATAATAATAATAAAGCATACATTTATGATCGTTTAAATTAAATTTATATAAAATTTTCTATATAAGATTTATAAATGAGAAACGTATACTCGTAAGAAACCATAACATATAATTAGATTTTAAATACTCATTACGATTGAGTTAGTGGCGAGCAATTAAGATATATAGACTATATAAAGTTATAACTTTAAATTTGATTGTCACTATTTACAAAAATAAATAAATAATTTTTTTTTATTTGAAACTAATTGAAGTTTTGGTTGTTTCAAGTAAATGTATCTCTTAAATTTGGAATATGAATAAAAAAAGATTTTCTTGATTATCATACATCAACAAGCTAGTTAACAATAATTAAATGACAAAATTAATCCTTTAACTTTAATTTAGATTTTACTTTGGTCTTCTAATTTTTTTTTATTTAATTTGGTTACTTATAATTTGTGCACATTGGTTACTTAACTTACTTTGGTCTTTTAACATTTAGTATGGAACTTATCAAAACTTACTCCAATAGATTATCCACATTAAACTAAACTAGAATCGGCCAAAATGTACAGGTCTAATATCAAATTAAAAAAAAATAAAATAAAATTCCTACATACAAAGTCACGGACTCTTGCGCATAACCACCATACCTACTGTCATGGTAGCATAGCACATGTGTCATGGACACCAAACCCTTCCTTCACCAGCAACAAATAATCATTGTTGCACCTCCATGAGAACCCAAATTTGCAATCATAACAAACACCATAACTTTGATAACTCACACGTTAACTATAAAGCTGAAACTTTAATTTTAATTAAATAATACTATCATAAACACTTATAATTCTTAAGCTTTGTCCATTGTTTAATTGGTCTTAAATTGCCAGTTGAATATCAAATAACTTTGCAAAAAAAAAATAAACTTTTTTTATGTCAGATCAGGAAAAGAAAGTACCAGCGAAGATGTAAGACGTGAAGAACAAGATATGGAGATTTGCTTGTTTTATAAGCTACACAGTTCATGTTTATGAGTAAACAGAATCTATATTAATTTAAGCAATGGAAAGGTTGAGTGACAAATTTCCATTGTGCTAATTGTGCCAACAAGCGTAAAGATGAATTTCAAATCTTCAATGGGTGTACATTTCAGGTTTGTTGAACTAAGAAAAAGAGCAAGTCTGTTGACAAGGACCATTAATTTGGTTGGCTTGTGGAAAATTCATCACAGCAGGTAAAAATTAATAACCGTGGAGTTTAAATAAGTAAATAAAAAGGAGAGGGTATGTAGTGATTCAATTGAAATTGACAGTGGAGGAATAAGTTAGTCCTACGCCCCAGTTGGCAGGAGCAACATTCCATGCTATTATAGTCTCTTTGGTTGTGTAGGAAGTAACCTTAAAGGAAAGAGCTTGACCACCCAATGCTGCAAATGCTTGATAAGAAGCCCCCCAATTATGGCTCATGCTAATCCAGCCTGTTCCACTTCCTTTCACCCACATGTTAGCAATATCTCCTCCACCTCCCACATTCATCACGTACACCAATAACCAATACCCATTTCCTTGAAAAGAGAATCTTAGCCCTTCACTCCTTACGCAAGGTACTCTGAGAAATTATTTAACACATCACATTGTAAGAGATCATCATATGCACACATACTATATGCTACTTAAGAATAAAGGAAATTTATTTTCTGACTTGAAAGTTAAAATCTAGTCTTTGAAATACTAAATTCATTTTAAATAATTGACTTTTTTAATGGATATATTTTTTTTTACACGTAAGAACTTGGAAATTGAACATTTTGTTCACATACTTAAAAAGCATGGTTATTTGTCAATTATAAGTATTTTTGAATAAATTTTTTCATAAATATTTATAGAAAAAGTAAAATTAATTAATTTTTTCATAAGTTAAATTTAACTTATTTGTATAAGTTAATTTGTAAAAAATTCTTATATTATTTTTTAAAAAAACTTATTTTTAATTTATGTATAAACTAATTTTAACTTATAGAAAAATTATTATATTTTTATTTCTTATTTTCTTTTCTTATAAATGTTTATAAAGAAGTTTATCCAAAATGTCACACAAAATTAATATTAATAAGAGAAAAAAATACACACCACTCACGTAAAGTAATTTTACACATTCATTTAATTACAAATCATCAAGTATAATAAATTTGTTAATTTTTATAATAATTATATTAAAAATTATATTAATAATAATTTTAATTGATTGATTATATTAACAATTAAGATTGCATATCCATTAAACTTATATTCCACAAAATAAAGGGAATTTGATATTTACTGTTTACAAGCCACTTTTGTAGTGTAAAGTTTGCAATATTCGAATTCCAGCTGGTCAAATTCTTAAAGTGAGACAATGATTAAAAACTGTGCCAGAAAGAATGTGGAATTTATGTTATTCTATTATTTTGAAGGGTAAATGAAGTTTGTTTAATTACCTGCGGTACATTACAGGAATGATTCCAGCTTGCCACTGTGCAATTTTCATGAAGGCGGGCTTGGACATGTCAAAATGTGCGCGTGGTGGGTTGCACCAGCCTCCGTTATCAGAGGCCTCGGCCCAATTAGGAGGGCAAAGATTGGTGGCAGTGACTGTAGTGTAAGGAACAGTGGAGTAGCATGCACTCGATTGCACACACTGTATCTGATAACAAGTCCCGCATGCATACCCGTTATTGAACAATGTCGAGCTCAATGCCGCTGTGTCTGTCCCGTAACCGTTCTGGATCAAATTTCCGTACCCACACGCTCCTCCTTTATACAATCACAAGAAAAAGACATGTTAATTAATACAAAGTCACATTAGTTTATGTAAGATGATGGTAAGTAACAACTAACATGTTAATTCAAATTGTTGAAATGCTTTATTATTAAATTAAGGAATTGTGATAACATACCCATGGTGGCAGAAGCAGTCTCGTCGCCATAAAATGTGGCATGCGCAATAGTCCATTGACTAGGCTGAAATGTGCACTCTACTATTACTGGCTTTCCGATGATTATGAACATCCATATAAACGTAACCAAAGAGAAGCTACAATGTTGAAGGGTCGCAGCCATTGTTAAATTTTTACACTAAGAGGTGCCTATATACACGTATCCTTTTATATAACGTCCAACGGACCAATTCAAAAGCACGTCCCTCATTGAAATAAATTTGTCTTCGTGATCCCCACGAAGATAACATCTCTAATTAATCGCTCAAGTCAAACAACGTAGTACTCTTGTGTGTGTTTTTTATTGCCTATCATTTATAAACGTGGTGACATGTTTCTAAGTTCTTGTCCTTCATTTCATTCGTTTCATAATAGTAATAATAATAATAGTTCCTTCCACTTCAGGGTTATTAGTGGCTGAATTGCATATTAAAAGTAACTATTGTAGACTTTATCCTACAATTCCACACTTTAGAATAAGACAGCTAAACAAATGTTTTGGCGTTGGGTGATGGTTATACAATTATCCATGTGATTTCATCAGCAATACAGTAGTACATCAACCTCAAGTGGTGTTAACCTAACTAAGTACATCTGATGTTAGTAGGAACGTTTTAACCTCTATTTAATTGTTATTAAAAAAATTAACTTAATTAGAAGTACTTCAACCTCTGACTAGTGATGGATAATCCAATATAAGTACATCTTCTGTCACCAGGATGTAGGAACCTAATTAAGCCTTCAACCTCGACTTATTTTTGTTATTAAAAAACTTAACATATATGGAAAGAATTTGGATTCCTATTTTGAATTAATATTAATATATATCTGCGTGTTGGTAAAATATATCGTTAAGAAAAGTCTCTACCTTCCTTTCAAGATCTCATCTTTTGAAATTAGTAAGTTTTCTTTTGTTGCAAGAACATTCTTAAATTTAAATAAAATTTATGAGTAAAATAATAGATATTATTATTATTATTATTATTATTATTATTATTATTATTATTATTATTATTATTAATGAATATTTTTTACACATTTTTCTAATTTTCTATTAACATAGTGTCAAAATTCAAAATTTTTAAAATCAAAACCAAATTGAAATTGATTAAGGTTATAATAATCTTAAAATGTTGCATCTAAAATATCAAGATTTAAAAATAAAAATTTGAATCAAATTTAAATTAAAAACAATCAAACTTGCATAAAAGTATTTAATAGAAATAAACATAAATTAATTAAATATTCAATACAAAAGAAGTCACATTAGTGTGGAAAAAAATAATTTCTAAAAATATCCTTACTTAAATTAAAGAGTCGAATTTATAATATAAAAATAAATTGATTTATCACCAATCAAATGGATAAATAATGATTAAAAACAATCACTACAAAAAATACAATACATTTTACACCTGTGTGAAGGAAACTAGCTAGAGTAAAATTTGTTTGCTAAAAACAGACGTGAATAGAAAATTTATGTGGCATTTGTTACAATAAATATTTTAATATTTCCAAAAAAAATTATATGAGAATAAATTTTTTTCATATTTGATAGAAAAGAATAAAAATATTTTTAAAAATAAAATATTTCTACGAATATTAATTATGAATAAGTGAAAGTAAAACCTTTTCCCCTGGGTAGATAAATTTTTCTGTGTTAATTGTGCGTAAAGTTATCAATTTTTTTATGTTAATTAATTATCAATATTTTTTTAGATAAATTATCAATATATCATTCTTTGAAAAGTTTAGAGATGACAATTTTGATCTAATGGCCAAAGTCTCGTAAGGACATAGCAGGTCAAATTATTAAAATACTAACATAAAATAGCGAGTCAAATTAACTCGTCATCTCGGATTAGATTGTGAATATATAGGCTTGAACATTATTAAATTATTTTCACTTGATATTTTTATAATTTGTATAAATTTAAGGAAAAAAAAATAGAACCATTTTGTTTAGTCCAGACTAACAAGCAAAGTTGAACCATGAAATATACATCCCAACCAACCCATTTTTGCACTTTGGTGCGACGGCCATGCTACCCATTTTCCATCTCCAGTTGAATAATAATTAACTAAAAATATTCTATAATTTTTCAAATATTATATTTCTAGGAATCTCATTAATAAAAAAAAACTAGTTTAATTAAAAATGAAAGTGAACATCACGTTAGATTCAAGTGGAGTGGCAAAGATTTCTGCGAATTATTTTTCTTTATAAAATTTTTATAACCGAATGGTATAATAGCAACAAATAATATTATTTCTGGACCCAAATTTTTTGACCTATCGGCTATGCCTTACACTTATTTCTTTAATTTAAAAAAACAAATTAGCCTCGCTTCTTTTCTCTTTTTTCATTTTTTTTCTAAGAAATAATAGGAAAGTGGGTGAGTTTTAAATATAACATTATCATTATTGAATATTCAATTGGACCATGCATACAGGGAGTTCTCGTCTTGTCTTGGCATTTATTATTTCAATTTGTAGATCCGAATAACTAATTTTCAAAACATTGATAGTGTCTGTTCATTTTCTTTAGCTTTAGTTAGTTAATATTGTCAATTAGCTTTAGTTAGTTAATATTGTCAATTTCCTTATCGTTCTTTATGTTCTTTGGGACGTGAAGGTTCTGGCCTCATAGTAGAAGGGAAATGTTGTAAAGTGCGTAAACAAAAATCTTACACACGTTATTCTGGGTTAGACTCGTGGATGGTGTTAAGCACCCTGTCCCTCATAGCTGAACTCTTCAAGAAGAGGCAATCCAGTGTATGCTATACAAAGTCCATATTACTTACAAGTATACAAACCCCATATACTTACAAGTAGAAATGGTGGCACATAAAGTAGAGATGACACCAATTGTGAGTGATAGTGATAACATGACTTCAAGACCATTTCGGACGAACTTGACAATTTGTCACTCTCACAAGAACTGCTACTAATGATCTCCCTTTGCTGGAACAGCAAATATGGTTTTTGGACATACCTGAATGTTGACACAAGTATTATGTAAATGAACAGGATGACATTATAGATT
This sequence comes from Mucuna pruriens, assembly GCA_025330945.1. Taxonomy (NCBI): domain Eukaryota; kingdom Viridiplantae; phylum Streptophyta; class Magnoliopsida; order Fabales; family Fabaceae; genus Mucuna; species Mucuna pruriens. Next base: position 861,828 of record JAENHJ010000069.1, on the reverse strand, counting down.
GCCATGCACAATGAACAGATTTAATACTAAACTTTGCAGAATCAATCCAGTTCGGAATTACTCAAGAGATAAAAACACCTTCAAATTCTGTTGGTGCACAAACATATACTCATGAAGGCTTATCAGGTATATATAGTGACGAGTGAGTAATGGAGGAGTGAAAATTGATGAGGAATATGGACACAGAAGAATAGATTGAATTATAGAGGAAAATGCAAATATAATAATGAAATGAAAGGTCACCATACAATTACCTTTCTTCAAAGTGACAAATCTCTAAAAAAAAAAATCACTTCTAGTGGATAATAACTAGATAGAAAACAAAATTAAATATTTCATTGTTACATACGCAGAAAATATAAGCAATGATAGAGTTACCACCTAGCAGGGAGATTCAAGAGTAGGAATGTACCTCCACTTAGGCGTTACTTCCTTCTGGTAATGTAATCAATCTTGTAGCTGAATCATATTCCATTTCGGTGCCACAGCTGAGTCAAAATGTTTCATACGATTGTTAAATAAATGTCATATCATGAATTGGATCAGTTTGATGATAATAATATGAATCACTTGAAGCAACAATTATGGTTAATTAATCAGCAGTATTTTTATACTTACTTAGAGCATTTGACAGAGTTGGTTTTACCACCACTTGAAATTGAAAGTATAGTTCCAAAGAAGGAGGTATTTTCAGTACCGCAGTTTGGACAGGGACCCTTTAGAAATTGAAAATGTCAGTAATATGTAGCAGTTAAATATAACCTACAAGAGACTGTGTTGGTATATTTGTACCTTTAAAATCACAAAGTCTTTTACAATGGCATTTGTTAGTGACAGAGCTATCCACACAATGAGGGGAACAGCAGCAAACCAAGTGAAAATGAAACTAAAAGGCTCCGGCAGCTGCACTCAACAATTCATAATATCTGTTATAATTGCACTAACTGTAATAATATTTTTGAATCTCTAAGAAACTATTTCATTTCTATGTGGTGTGAAGAATCATTCTCATCATTTTTGCTTTGGTTTTCAGTGACCCCTTACCTCTGATTGCTCATAGATAAAACTTGTTTCATGGACAATCCAAATTTCTGACTAGTTGGCAAGGTATTTTAGAGAGAGGAATATGATCAATTGCTAATCATTTACCACAACAATTTCAAGCCAACACATCACTATGTACTATACTTCAGATAATCTCTTTTTTGTTTGACTTCAGAGAGTTTGGATCCTCTAAACTCTAAATTGTACCAGCTTAGACTTTAGAGAGTAAAGTGCAAGTTATAACTACTGATGAAAAAATTGACTGAGCTTTTACAAATCTATAAATTGTTATCATGTTGCTTGTAATTTATAAAATAATTAGAAACCACTTATTTTTGTTTCATCAAACAGCAATCTACTTTGCACTTTGCTCTCTGAAGTTCATCTGCATTTTAGATCATATTATTTCTAACTAAAAGATATAAACAATCCAATAATATACAGTTAAACAGAATCCTGAAATTAAAGGGGAATAGAATATAAAGTAAAGGCCATAAAAATTAAATTACTATCAGATGCTATGACATTCTAGAATCAAACTGCATCCAAAATGACCAGTTTGCAATGCTAGATGCAAGATAAAATGAGGGGAACATACCTCTAGCAGATACGTGATCTCAAATCCAGTCAGATCATCAAGGAAGAAGAACCTAATGAATTAGAGGGAAAAGGATTAAAATTAAAGGTAAAAAGTCATGACCTATCATATGCAAACAGTAACTTCCATGTCAGTTTGACCCAGTAAAATTAAACCAAGAAACACATACTTCAATCTATATTTTGGGATGAAAAAATTTTATTTAAGAAAGATAAATAATAAAAAGTAAAAAAGTGGATACTGATATGAAAATTGTAAAATATGTGGGAGCAGACAGAATATGTCTGCAGGTAGATAAATGTACATGTAAAAATCAGTATATATTTGCCATTTCTATGTTCCTTTCCATCCCCTGCTACATCATAGTCATAATGATTAAGACATGATTTAATCCTTTGAAAAGGAAACATACGAAAGAAAGATAAATATCCATATCAATTCTGCAGAAAACGGAAATGTGTGTTATAACATTTATTTTAGAACCTTCAGTTTCACCTTATGTCCTGGGTGTCAAAGAAACCAATTGTGAAAAGTAGCTGGAGCTAAAACTTTCACTAAATATATCATGAACCCATTAACACAATAAAAAATTAGACAAAGGAGAGAAAGGAAAGCTACTTACAATCCTAATGCAATCACAGTAGCTGGAACGTTCAGCAGGAACATCTTTAAATAATCAACACTTAGGTCACTGTAAACCTATAAACAGACTGTAATTAGTAAAGAATAAGGATTAAAAAGAGCATATCCAAGTATTCATGTATCCCAAATGATTTGATCAAATGCTAAAACTGAATTCTAATACTAAGAAGCATTTAATTTGGCATGTAATGATCATCCTATATTTCTTGTCAGTACTTAGTGAATGGTGATATAACAGATCTTAGTAGCTTATAATGTCTTTACAAAAATCACTCCTATATTTATTATTTAATTGCAAGAATGACTTAATCAAAGATCAACTATACATAAAACTACAATTGTCAAGCAAAACTGAAATCAGCGAATAGATTACAGATTAACACGTACCTTTCTACTACGAAGACTGCACCTTGGACCCTCAGCCACAATTTCACTCCCTTCTATCTGGAAAACACCCATGAGATCAGTAAACAATACCAGAAGGAGAGAGATGTTCAGCTACTAAAGCAATTCCAATTGTATTCCCTAATTTCAGTGATCAATAATTCAATACAACTACTAGAAGTGATGTTGCATATGGACACTTCCCAAAATGAAACCCATATGGTAAAATGAAATGTTTCATGAACTGTGGTACTAGTTGTCTTTTATTTAAACACGTGTTATAGTATCTACCCAAATTTCTTAACCACTGATTTGGTCTGGAACTCTGAGTGATATATTTTTACTCCTTTTTTTCCTTCAATTATAAGTGAGATAATGATCAATACACACATGTTCATCGACGCACTATCTACTACAAAACGACTTTTAAATTTTCATTGATGAAAAGAAAATAGCAAACCTTTAGCCTCAGTTTCAACTCATCAAACTCTTTGTCACTCATAATTGGTTGTCCAGACACATAAGCCATAGAAGCTTCCAGAAATTTTTGCTCATCAGAACCTGCACAATCAACCAATAAAGACTTAAAAACAATAAAGTTACTCGTGCTAACACAAATTCAACGACGACGACAGCTGCAGCTACTGTGAGGGAAGTTGCCTCATACTTAGCATGACAACGCTGCTTCCTTCCCACATGAGTTCTTCCTTGAGATTATCAAATTCTTCATTTGACATGATAGCCTTTCCCTCATAATAGAATGCCTATTGAGCAAAACAAATCAAAGCACAACAAATTCAAATTCACACACACAAGTTAATTTCTGTTTTCTGTAGAAAGAATCATCCCTGATCACACGTGAGTACGTAACATATATAACTAATAGTTTCTGTACGCCAAAAAGCTCCACTTTGGCTTCTGAGATGAGACCAATGTTAGTTTATAATTACCGATCCTTTAAGGATAAAACTGTGAAAACTAACTCGAGCCAAAACGTACAATATTTCATATATCCTAACCTTAAAGATGATGTATGATTTTTTTGGCGTACCGGAACATTAATAAGACAACAACAAATTTAGAATTTGTGGGGCCATACTTGCAGTGCTTGGAGAAATTCCTGCTCAAGTTCACCAATTGATTTCTTCTCTTTTTTGTCTATGCTACAATATGGGAGGATTTTACTATCAACTGCATCCTCTTCAAATTCTTCAACCTTGCCTGAAAGAAAAGAACAAGTAGGAAGAGAGAGAAGGTGTTGTTAGAAGGAATTAATAATTCTTAACGATATAGAGAGGATGTAACATGTTATTGTTGAGACTTAAGACCTTGTTGATCTGCAGTGGCCTTAGGGGAAAATAGAAACAGCCTGCGACGGATGCATAAGTGGCGTCCATTGAAGTGAATGAGGTGGAGACGAGAAGCAGCAGCTGAAGAAGAGATTGGAGTTAAGGGTGCAGTGCATGGACGAGGGGGTGTTAATGTGAAGGCTAGTTTAATAGCCGTGAACATGATGTTGGTTATTTGGAATGGAAGTGGTGGCAGTGTACGTGGGAAAGTTGAAGGTGGTTGTGGTTGTTTTGTTTGGAGGGAAACGAAGATGATGGAAGAGTGAATAGTGAAGAGTGAAGAGAGGTAGCTCGAAGATAAGGTAACTAGAACGTGTGGAGGGAATTGCAACGGCTTATTCCCCTTCCTTCTCTTCATTCGTTGTTTCGCTAGTAGACAACCTCATCATATCGCTAACTTTGTTGCTTACATGTCTCTCATGACGTGTCCATTAAAAATCTGCCATGGCCACCCTCCTGTGTTGCGTTGGCTTTACGCTCGCCACGGGTTTTCCGTCACGTAGGCATGGTGCCCCACAGAAAATTTCGTAGCTGATTATGATTGTTAGTATTATTATTGAAGAATCATATAGTAATGGGAAATCATTAAGTGTTACCATTGTGTTGATGTTTTGTGTTTTCTACATATTATTATGTTTTATTTAACAAATTTATGTTCTTTGAATCCTTGTGTATAAATTTAATTTCGTGACTTTATGTGCATTATTCAAAGTCAAAAGAATAGATTCAAAAACTTCTTTGTATAAATATTAGAGAAAATTACTTTTCATGTTAATTTTCATGGGATGACATTCTTATAAAAAAAAATTCCAGCAGAGTTGCCCTACCCATAAGGTATCATGTATGAAATGAATTATAAAACATTTTTAATTATTTGTTTGATGATAAATGATTATAAGTTAATTAATATAAGCAATAGGAAATAAATAATCTAGAACTCTTGGTCATATTCTCTAAAAAGAATAAAGGCAATCTCATAATACACTGGTTTTCTAGCACAGTAATTCAAAATAACATTTTATATAATAAGTTGAATAAGTAATTTTAACGCCACAAAACATTCTAAGAATTAGAAAAAAAAAAATGGTATTGATATATGTTTAAATTAACTTGTTGATAAGATACAAATTCTTCTTCCTTCAAGTCAAAAAGAGAAAAAAAAAATAACAAGAACAATAATTATTCAAATAACAATTTTTTATTAGTTATTTTGAACATTTAAGTTTTTATTATATAAATGAACTCCTAAATCAATTACTATATGTAGTTATCGATAATATTATTTGTAGTTAAAAAAATATAAGTATACAAAAGCATCATAATGAGAAATATAATTACAACTATATTGATACTATAAGTCTTATCAATCATCTCTAGCACATTATTAAATTAATAAAAGATGAAAGGAATAAACAAAAGCATTCGAGATCATCAACCAAAATCCATGAAAAACAAGAGCAAAGAGTCATCTAAACCTATAGCTAGAAGGACCTATTCTATTACGACCAAAATCTTCTTTGATAAAATGAAGAACTAGATCTCCCACCATGTGAAACCAAGATGACTAATACCAGAAGATAGTTTGTTTGCATAACTAGTTTCCTCATGGTAAATATCATAAACTCTAAACTGCAAAATTTGAGTTAGATGCAAGCAATTCTTCTAACAATTCCTAAGATTTCAAGGGATCACTTCAATAGAATGAAAAGTCTTAACCACAAACATTGAATCATACTCTAACAAAATCTAGTCCAACATTTTGAGTAGCAATTTCTATTGCAACACATAGAAGTTATTAACTTAGCTAAGAAAAATGTGAAAATATCAAGGTTAACAATAAAGCAACCTAAGACTGCGACACTATTATCCCAAAAGATGTCATCACAAACTACTTGATCTGGAGATCCTTTAATTGCACTATCCGTATTACATTTGACCTAGTTAGGAAGAGGAAGATGTCAATTTACTTAGATAATAGACAGTGCTTTGTTAGAATGTCTTGCAACTAAGAAGGTTTTGAGAATAGATCATTTTTTGTAACAAAGTTGGTCATGGCACCATGAGAGGGATTTCTAATATGTGAAACAACAACAATAATCTAGAATCTAGCCAAGTTGAAAGTAATTTTCACATTCTCAAATATGCACTTATTTCTACAAAAGCAAATCATCCATATGACATTAATAACAACAACCAAAACAACATCCTTCAATTGAGTACTTTAATTTCTCTTGTAAACAGAAAAAATACTCATAATTTAAGTTAGATCAATGGAAGAGTTAAAGATAAAGTTGTTCCAATTCCATAGAAAAAGGACAATGCAGAAAGAGGTGTTGTGAAGACTTGTCTCTCTTACCACATAAGTTGTAAATAGAAACAATTATGCAACCTCTTTTACTCAAATTTTCATCTGTTGGCAGTTTATTATGAAAAAACCTCTATACTAAGCATGACTTTGAGGGAGGGATGTAATAGTGTCACATGAGCTTGCCCAAGTAAGCAGTTGTCTCACAAGATTAAGGAATAAATAAGATTCTTTAAAAAAGAGAAGACATCAATTAGATTTGCTCCAAACAACCTTATCATCTCTAGGAGCTAAAGAAATGCGAACTTGATAAATTTTATTTACAAAGTTAGAAAATTTATGAGAAGAATTACTATTAACAATAAAGTCTACAATTGTAGTTGTCAAAAATTTATGCAATTGATATCACTTTTTGTTAAAAAAAAAAACAGTCCTTTTAACTAAATAATTAACTAAATAATTATGAACAAACTTTTTAAGAGAGTTTTTTTTATTCTATGTTTTATAACTTTTAATATCACTACTAATCAATTTTGAAGAGTATATTATCGATTTTAAAACTTCTCAATGAAACAATGTTTTAATTATTCGTTATCATTCATTTTGGAATTTAATTCAAATTCATTTCTTTTTTTAAGTTCCAAAGTCAATATTATTTATTTGAAAGCACTAAAAAAAATTATATTAACAATTTCACACTTCCTATAAAAAATTGTTTTCATGTAAATCAGTTAGAATAAATAAATAAAAAAGAGTGTTGTCCTTTTCACCAAGTTATGCACATAGGAAAAGACAATGCTTTTTTTTCCAAGCTTTGATTAAACATCTTTAACTAATTAATGCATTTACATAACAATTATTTTTGGTTTTTATGATATCCATTTATTGAAGAAGAATAATAATTTGTATAGTTAATGAAAATAAGACAATGTGCCATGAGATTTTGTAAAGAAGATTAGTTAAAATTTATTGAAAATTACAATTTTATAAGTGAGACTCATCAAATAAAAAAGTGAGACCTACCAAAAGGAAATGTTTTTTTTATGGATTAAAAGTGAATATTTTCATATTTTACATAGACTAAAATATATATTTAACTCAAATTAATTTCTAGCATGTCTTATTATAAAATATATAAATGAAATTAATTTAAAAACATAGAAGGGAGTATCCAATGACAAGACATTTGGAAAATCCAAATAGTCATCTACTAATTGAATTCCTTATAACCCATCTAATGTTAAAGTAACAACCCTTGTCCATGTTAACTTTGACAAATGAGACTGTAGATGGGTTCCAACAAACTCGGGTGAGCAACATATCAAAGTTATCCTTGAATAACTTATTCACAATCGAGGATATATGTATCATGCATATATCTTGTTGAATCGACCAAGGTTTATCACCTACAACTAAATTGTTCCTCCAATTCCAAGCCCACCAAGAGATTTTCACAAGTGCTAGAGCATCTTTGTGTGGAAACATGTTCAACCAAGGGTGAATCTCTAAACATGTAAGAAGTTTATGAGAGGTGATCCTTAATTCTATTCCACAATTCCCTAGAGTGAGAACAATCCCTAAGTACACTGAGGATGTGTATAACAAGGATGGCAGACACTACTCTATGTCAAATTATAGTGAAATGAGAGATTTGCTAGAGAAATAAACGAATTTTCTCAAGCACTTATAACTTCTAGACATTCTACCATACAAAGGAAACAACTACTTGTATGTTGAGGCTATTGAGTAACGATTAGAAGGATCACCGAGCTAGACCTACGAATTTGGCCTTTTCTGGTGTTAAAGAATCTTAATATAGGATATTAAAGTGGTTAGATGATCAAGCAAAAGATGCCATTATCGAACATATTCCAACAATTATTTGTCAAAAATCTACCACAATCAAGTTGGAATATGCAATATGTATGTACATATGGAACCAATTGACATAAATTTCGTATTCTAAGCAAATATGAGAACCAAAAAGAAGAAAGGACAACTCCCAAAGGAACTATGAATCCCTCCTTTATATGCTTAAAAACATGGGATGAGTTTGACCTTTCAAAAGCCGTCAAGATAGTTGTATTATGCAAGTATGTATGCATAAGCACTTAGATCTAAGGTTTGTTGTGTGAGTGAAGCAAGTGTGAGACCAACTTAACTAAGAGGGAAATATTAGCATATCAGGTGTCTCTTAATCCTAACTTACCCAAAGGCTTGGGAAGGATAATGGTATTATAGGCTACCAATGACCACACCCTTGTTGCACCAACCTTAGCCTAAAACATAGACCTACATAATTGATTGATTTTATTGTAAAACTCATTCAACAACCAGAATGGTTGCATAGAATAGATAGGAATCACAGAAACAACGAATTTCACCAAGCACATCATACTTGCTTTTATTTCCCTTCTAAGATGCAAGACATGATTAAATTTTTTCTAAGATATCATGAAAATCTACCTTTATCACTTAGCTCATTAGCATTCAAAAACCTATATATTTGCCAATGTCCTTAGCACTTTGAATTTCCAAGATACGACTAAGCAGTGTCTTTAATGAGGAACTAACAATTTTGGAGGAAACAAATTTAGATATTTCAAATACAATCTTCACATGTTCTCTCGATGCCCCAAAAAAGAGCAACACATCATCCAAAAATAAAAGATGAGATAATGGTGGACCACCTTTAGAAATGGTGATGGTGTTTTCATTTATATCCCCGTAAATATTCCAAATGATGATATTTAAATCATGAAAGACTTTAATTGATATTATGGTAAAAGGATGATAGTGACCACAATTAGTTGGTCATTTCTACTTTGATGACTTCTATGAAAACCTCATTCTCTAGGACCACTTAAGGATCTAAAGCATCCTCCAATCGTTGCTTACTAGAATTAGGTGAATTTGAAACAACCCCTTTCATCTAATATTAGCTGTCTGGTATCAACCATCATCATCCTTCTCGTTTAGGACCCAAACCTCATCATCGTTGGGTTGTTTCTAAAGATAATCATCAAGAGTGAACACCTTGTCTCACTCCTCCTCAATAGTAGATAGGGTAATAGTGTCAACCAATTGTAGGTATATGAGTGATATATCCTTCTCCTTTCCTTTTGATGTACTAGTTGTACAAGGATTGATTTTATTTTATTTTGGGTTGTAAGTTCCATGTGGTATAAACTATTGCACTAATTACTTGAACTTATCTCTATTTAATCGTATGTGATGTATTCAGTATTTGAAAATGTATGTATGCTAATGTGTTTATTGTACTATTTGATCACAAAAAAAAATTATATGCATTTTCATAATTAAGTTAATCAAAGAGTTTTCTTAGTAGATAAACTCTCATATCATTTATTTTGTGGTTGTTTCCCCTTGTAATATCAAGGTGTTGTTACACGTCTTATCCACCTTAGCCTAATTCAACAAACTTAGGAACTCAAGGACAAATTGTGAGGTAATGATCAAAGGTAATCCATGTGCCATCATTGACCACCTTCTCCTTATCAACATCTAGATCAAAACTCACCGTGTAATAACCATGAGTAATATCCATTAGTTCAAGTCCTCTTTTTAATTTTCATAATGCCTAAATTTTGTCTCTCATGGTCAAGAAACTCATTGTTTTTTTCCCAAGAGTGTTACAATAAGAAATTTTCTTGATGATTGACATATATGATCAAAAGCTAAAAGCTCTACAATAATTTTTTGCAAAAAACAATTTTAGTTTTCATAATCTAGTGTCATAATGCCCCTTAAAGCAACTTATGAGCTTGCCTTGATACAATTTTCTTCCCCGTAACTTTGTCATTAAATATCTTCGTAACCTCACATACTCTGGGATAACAACACCAACATCAACATTTCTTCTCTCATCCACTCACAGTTAAATTAGAAAAAAAAACTATGATTTAATTGTATCCTAGGTTACAAAGAATCTATAGCTATATATTCAATTTGATATCTATTCTTGAATTTTATAAAAACATATCACACTCTCTTTTTACAAAGTCATGTATCTTCCACATAATATGACACATGTTATGAATTTTCTCATTAAATTAAATCAACTCAACATTAATTTACTTCTTAATTAATTATTAAAATAAGGAGATTTTGACTTTTCATAAATCTATTAATTAATATTTAAATTTATTTAGTCAATATTAAATATAATAAAATATTTATAAGTAATTATTGAAATAATTATTTTAATTAGATTTTAAAAAAAAGTAGGTATTATGTTTATTGTCATTAAAACAATTAGATATCAATTAAATTATTTTTGTATAATATTGTTTAGTTTAATTTTTAACATATTTACAAATATAAGTATACCATGCAATCTACTCCATAAATACCTTGGTCAATTAAAAATAAATGCATTATTATTTTATTTAAATAATAATTAAATATTGCAACAAACATAAATATTTATTTGGCGGGTGATAGAGGAGAAAGGAGAATATCATAATACAGTTGGTCAAGTCAGGTTTTGTGGGAGGAATGCATGATGGGAAGCAACGGAGAAGAAGTGGTTGGCAAAGAAGAGGTTATCGCAAAACTGAAGGACGATGGCGACTTTGACAGGCTTCGTTTGAAGATCGTTCGCAAGCTCAAGGACAACGTATGCCTTTCCTCCTCTTTCTTATTTCCTCTTCTTCTCATTTTAGGTTTTATATCAAATCAATTGAAAGAAAAAATATACTCGATCACACTTCAAATAACTGGCCATTACTTTCAACATAATATTAAACTATTCGTATTGATTATAATTTGTGATTGTCAGTAACAGTGTTGCAAGTTTTCAGAGCTTCGTTTATAGGCCCGTGCAGTTTATGACATTTAGTTTTTTTCTAATTTAACAACTAACTACGAGGTTGCGTTGCGTGTCAGTAATACTGAATTTAACAATTTATTACAGGAAGAGTTACGACAAGATATTGCCTCAACTGTGAAGCAGTCAGTGGCACTAAATCGAGCTGGAGCAGAAAATATGAAACCTAGACAACTTTCTGATTCAATATATGAAGAAGTTGGGTGAGTTACCCCTCCTTTTAACTGTTGTGTAGTTCTATATTGTGTTTTATGAGGCATGTTGTGTGTCTATGTGTACTCATTGTGGAAGTTTTATTTTGAATTTTTTTTGTTACCAGTGATAAAGTAATGAGCCAGATATCTGATAGTTTATGGCAAATAATTCGATCGAGTGATGGCATGAAAAGTGAGATCATGGAAACAGTGCAATCTGTCTACAACAAACTGGCAAACCCAAAAGGGAAAGACGAGGTTCAGTTGCCCACATCTAATTTGATGCCAATTCAGAGACAAGGGGAAACAACTTTAGCTGCTGATGCTGAGATTGATGATACATTGCATGAAAATGAGCCCGACGAGCCGCCGGGTTTCACTCTCTTGCATAATAATATGAATAATAACAATCACGAGGGGCAGGATAAAGGGAAGGTGCAGGTTCAGACACAGGGGTTCATGGCAGAGCGGAAGGAAGAATCTCATCCATCACAGGATGCAATCGGTGAAGATGATGTTAATAGCAATGTGCCCCCTGGATTTTCAATGGATGTGGAGCAAAAGCCACTTTCTGATTGTAGTGATGAAGACCCTGATGTACCTCCTGGTTTTGGTTGATAAATTGGAAGGTTTTCAATTTTTCTTCTATTTCACAGCCATAGTTGTCGTTGATGTTCCAGGTGACAAATTTTCTGTTTTTGATTACGATGAAGCAGTTAAAAATGAGTTGCAATCTGGAGGTCTCGTGACATCCCTATCTAATATTGGATGCATTATTTTTTCTGATTGGCTTAAGGTTAACTATTACTTGTAATTTTTTGTAGGAACTTATCCCACTTTTTTTTTCCTAAAATGGATGCTGGATCTTCACAATGAATTTTGTTAAATGTTATTGACCAATAGAAGCCCTTCAATAGTTTGCAATTCTGTATATTTTTCATCATTTTTTGTTGTTTTTGTCCAAAGAGTGTGAAATAAAAGCAGTTGAAGTTATAAGAGTTTGTTTTGGTTTTTGTAGTTCCTTAAGACTTATTTAATGTGTTCCGTTGAATGGTTTCTATTTAATTTTCACCATTCCCATGCTCTTCTTTTATTGACGTGTTCTAAATACTAATTAGTATCGGTATCTTGTACATCTTGCTAAATCATTCTATTCATCTGATCGGAGATTTGCTAAGTGCATAGTTATCAATAGTAGCAAATAGTGTTGCTATAGCAGTGTTGGAGTGATGCGGCTGCTGGCAGCTGCAGGAAACAAGTGTCACATTTTTGCTTCGTGCAATGATGCAAATAGTAGTTGCAATCACAGCTGAATTGTGGCCAAATCACAAATGGTAGTGCACCCATAACACCCTTTTTGCATCTCAACCCCTTCATTTTCTGGCCAAAACCCGATATAGCCCAAACATATTTGAGCCAACTCACCCCATTTTTGCTTGACCCGCCTCTTTTCTGGCAAAGCTCACCCCTTTGTTTCCAGTAAAAGAAACATTTAAATTATGAGTACTTGCATTGTACACAATTACACAATAATAAACTTCAACTGCTACAAATGAATGTTTAGTTGACTTCAATAGTGGGTTACCATCAAGACCACCTCCTTCTTGTATTTAATTTGAAAGTGGCAGCTTTGGATCTGCAAAGAAAAAAGTATCATATGAGAAAATAACAAAGGAAAATTCGGTAGTAAAGTTGGTGAGTTTTCTTGAGCTGGTGTCCCACAGGTGCAATGACTCAAAACTTGTGACTCTCAACACTGTAAGCATTGGTTTGGTACCCAGAGGTTGAAGTGAGTTGGAATTTTGAATGTGACAGAGTAGCATCTCCTTCAATCCTGGCATCGTCATACTCGAAGCCTCGATAATGAAATGAAACTGGGTTTACAAAGTAATCATAGGAAGTAAGAAAATGATTCCCATTGCATAACAGAATAGATGGTTGGTTGCATGGAGACCAACATGGCAAGCAGCCATATCTGGGGGAGAGTTGATTTTGTAACCTTTCTTGGGTAGCAAATATCAATCATATCATACGATGTACAAATAAGTCTTGTGTAATTGCTCAACTTTTATTTTCATATTTATGTAACTTAGACAATGATTTTATTCGTTGTTTTTTTGTGAGTTTTGGTTTTGTATAATTCTCTTGTAGTTGTACCTCAACTCACCTTGCAATATAGAAATGACCAAGGCCACCAATTTTCATGATGTTACAAGTTTTTATCCCTATCGCAAGCGATGCCGAATGCTAAAATCCAATAAGAAAAGTTTCGATTGCAACCAAAGGGAAGCTATCCTTACGGTAATGAAGGTGAGAGAAATTTTAAATGAAAATATGGTTTGAAGCATTGGTTAAAAAATTAGTTTAGATCATGTTGATTAGGTCTTACGAAAGAGATTAATCTAGTATAAGATAATGGACCCAATTTAAAACTTGATTAAGAGAGATACACTTAATGCCTGAACAACATGAGTATGATTGCATTTTGCGGAAGATATATACTTGTGGGGTGGGGGAATTCAGACTAGATGGATACATGTGATCACAAAATTAAAGATTGATTATGTATTTGGTTCACTCAACCTTAAAAAATTAATTGATTAGAGAATTAGTTTAAACCATTTTTTATATATTTTTATATCCAATCATTATTTTACTCAGATATTAATTGTTATTATTTAATTTTTATTTTATCTTTTATGTTAAATAACATATTGTATGATTCTTTTATCTTATTTAATATTTTACCAAAATTATTTTTTTAATTTATATCATTTTATCATTTAACATAATATATTATTAAAAACATATATATTTAATTATGATTACTTGATCATAATTCAACCGGGTCAGTAAATTATAAATTAATACTTTCAATTTTACCAATTAAAAATTTAAAAAATTAGTTTGTATATTAATATCCCAAGGTTAAAGAATTTGAAGATAAAAATAATGCATAAGTATCAATGGGGGCTGGACACGGTGGTAAGCAAAGTATTTTAATAAAAACAAAGCAAGCTTGAACCTTAGAATAACTTGCACATTTTAATAATAACCTCAGAACAAACACTTATTGAGTAATTATTTTTTCTCGTGAGAATATGACTTTTATTATTATTGTTTTACAATGAAAATAGGATTAATTTACATATTTTATAATACTAATTTCATATCAATAACTTGTAAAAATGCACTTTCGATAAACAAAATAATTTAATTAAAATGCTTTTTACCGTGTAATTTTTTATATTATTATTTAATCACATATTATTATATATAGTAAATTTATTAATTTTTATAATAATTATTTTAAAGTTATATCTAAAATAATTTTTAATTAATTGATATTGTAGTATAAAAATCTTTATTCTATAAATTATATTATATATATATATATATATATATATATATATATATATATATATATATATATATATATATATATATATATATATATATATATATATATATATATATATATATATATATATATAAAAAGAGCACTTTACTGTCTTCCAGTCTTACACTCATACCTAGATTCGACCAAAATACAGAGAGACCTAGTTCAGTTTTTTGGCACCAAATAGTTTGAGAAAAGCGGGAAAGGCCCAGCCCAAGAGTAAAAAGCCCAATCCAGTTGCTAAAACCCAATCAGTGTCCCCTTATTCCACGGCCCCTATCTCAGTCGCGTGCCTCAGCAATTGCAGTTCTCGTCGCCGGTCACTCCGTCAGTCCCACCCGGCGGCGCGACCCACTTCCTACGGCAGAGACCCACTCCGTACGGCGGTGCGACAATAGCAGACGTCACAGTCACTCATTGAAAAGGTGCCTGGATGCCTTTGTTTGATCCTTATTTATTCCGTTCTTTACTTGTTTATTTGTTTCGTTTCCCTTTTCAGCTTTTCTGTTCAATGATTTCTTGTTCTTCCTTATATGTTTCGTTGCTTTTTGGGAGGTACCCTTGCTTTCTTTATTTGTTTTTTTGGATGCTCTTGCTTATTGGGGTGGTATGGGTATGGGTGGGGAAAGTCGGATAGGGTTAGAGGAATATTCAGTATTTACAGTAAGGGTGAGCATATATATCAATTAATTGGATTGGATTTTAAATCTATATCCATTAAAAAAAAAAAAAAAAGGTGTGGATGTTTTGAAACCAGTTTTAAAATCTGTTTTTGGTTGAAAACCAGTTTTAAAACAAGATGTAATTCAAAAACTAATTTCAAATTAAAAATCAATTTCAATACTGGTTCTAAACTTAAACACAAATTTTAAACTTATTTCAAACCAAAATCCGATTTTTAAACCAATTTCAAACAAAAACTTAATTTTGAATCAGCTTCAAACCAAAGACCAGTTTTTTAAAATTGATTTTAAAAGTGATTAAGAATTCTTTATAGTTGTTTTAGAATAATTAGGAGATTCACTTAAAGAAACACAGTTTTGGTTTTAGTGGTAATATGTTATGGTGGTCTCACTTCTGGGTCAAATCAATATATTTTATGAAGAAATTATATATGGATATATTAATTTTTAACTTAATTTAAGATGTTATAATTTTAACTTATTAAAATTTAATTAATATATACACATCTATACTATTCATAAATATTTTTTTTGAATTTTTATTCGAAACAGATAATTTAATAAGTAATTTTTTGTTCATTTAAGAAATATAAATGGAGAATAATTCAATATATATATATATGTTGTTCATGTTGGAAAGTCTAGGTGTGACTCTTTGGTGAACACAACTCTATTAACTCTCTTCTCTCTCTGTTTGCTTGTCGTCGCCTTGGGCTTTGCTCCGTTCCCCATTGTTCCTTCCTCTCTCCTCAGTCTGCACCTCTCTCCCTCGTCGGTCTTTTTTTTGGCTGGTGGCAGTCTTTGGTTTGTCTCGGCTTTGCACGAAATGCCCCAAGTGGCTGCTGTGGATTAATTTCTCGATTTGGTACTGTAGCATTATGTAGTCTATAGTCGTATGTCCGTGAGTGCGATGAAACTTGCAACATTTGTCCTGCGATCAAATGGTCCCAACCGATAGCCTGGTGGTGGTGGAATGTCCAACAATTGCATGTGACAGACCTCTCGGAGGATTTGTGCCCTTCCTACTTTCAATGGGGTGAATTGAGTCATCCCATTGTCTGATTTCCCTCCTTGGCGATGATGTGTCTTCTCGGGATAGGGACGGTCGACCTTAGTCGAAATCGTCGGGGGCGCCCCTTATTGCGTGGATCTTGTCGGCTTGATCTTCTTTTGCCTCGGTCTGTTTCTCAGCCTTGACCTTGATTTCTCCCATGCTAGCTTGGCGCCTTAGGCCTAAAGAGTCGCTGAATTAACCAACTCTCAGTCCCTTTTGGAAAGCCTTCATGAAAAACTTCTCGTCGGGATGGTTGACCTGAACTGAGGCACTGTTGAAGCACGCAAGGTACTTTTTGAGGTTTTCACCCTTTGCTTGTCGAATATCAAAGAGGTCGGCCACCTCTAGCCATTTGGCACGATTGGCGAACTGTGAAACGAAAATTGCAACCAACTCATTAAAAGTGTGGATGGTCCTAGGATGCAAACTTGCAAACCATTGCATGGCGATTCCCTTTAAGGTGGCCAGGAAGAGTTTGCAGCTAAATGACGCATTCTCACCACTGATGTACACTTGGGTTTGGAAGGCTTGCAAGTGGATGTGGGGTCTTGGGTTCTATCAAAATGGTCTACTACCAACTCTTGAAAGTGTGGTGGGATGATGACCTGGTATATGTCTAGGCCAAAAGGTTGTCCCTAGAAAGTGGGGAATAGGGTTGTCTGGGACACGAGACTCGGCCGTCTGGCGTTAGCTCGCATTTCCTCCAACTGTTTTCGTACTTCCTCCTCCCGCTCCTTCACCAGCCTCAAGGCCAACTGGTGATGCTCCTTAGCCTCGTTCTGACGTTGGGTTGCCTCTTGGCTTAAGCGTGCATGCTCCTTGTTTTTTTCCTGCAAGGAGGCTATTGCGCGGAGCAGGCATTGCATAGTGTCATCATCACCTCTATTGCTAGAGCTTGCCTGCTGTCTCATGATCGGCATGATTGGTTTAGGGTTTCTTTGAAGTTGTGGACGTTGGGAGATGTTTTCTCACAAGCCCCACGGTGGGTGCCAATGTTCTGTCTGAAAGTCCAGGTGTGACTCCTTGGTGAACACAATTGTATTAACTCTCTTATCTCTCTGGTTGCTTTGAATAGAGGACTTGGAGCTTGAGGAGTGAACTTCAAACCATCAAGTCTCTCAGAAAATTGGCTTCCTTAAAACTTGCTTGATGGGAAGGTTGGTTTGGACGACTATCTGGTTGCTTTGGAAGTATGGCATTAGTTTTCGGGCCACAATGACCGGAGCTAAAGCGGCCCTGGAGAACTTTGTTGACGAAGTAAATTGGGTGTTAGTCCTTTCCTGCCTCTTGCACTAAGGCAATGTTGACCACTTCGTTAGAAATAGATAGGTAAAAAATTATTGGCATACCTTCCCTTGGTTTGGAGAGGACTCGAGGTGATGCCAACATTGTCTTCAACTCCTAGAAAGCCGCCTCACACTCCTCCGTTCATTGGAATCTTTCGCTTTTCCTAAGGCATTGGAAAACTAGGAGCGCCTTTTCGGCCGATTGTGATAAAACACATGCAATTGTGTTGATTCGACCAGCCAGTTGTTGGACTTCCTTCACACTCCTAGGACTCCTCATATTGATCACAGTCTCACATTTATCAGGTTGGCCTCAATGCCTCTTCTGCAGCATGAATCCCAAGAATTTCCTTGCTTGGACGCCGAAGGAGCATTTCTCAGGTTTAGCTTCACCTTGTGCTTCCTCAAAACGTCAAATACTCGGGCTAGAACATCGCAATATTGTTTGTTGTCTATCGACTTAGCCATCATGTCATCTACATATACCTCTAGGTCAAGGCTGATGTGGTCCTTGAATATTCTATCCATCAATCTCTGATAAGTGACACTTGTATTTTTTAAACCAAAAGG
Source organism: Mucuna pruriens (assembly GCA_025330945.1). Taxonomy (NCBI): domain Eukaryota; kingdom Viridiplantae; phylum Streptophyta; class Magnoliopsida; order Fabales; family Fabaceae; genus Mucuna; species Mucuna pruriens. The sequence continues at coordinate 843,470 of JAENHJ010000069.1, read as the reverse complement.
CATTACCTTGTAGCAGAAGTTGCCCCTTGCAGTGATGAATGTTGTCTTGGCCTCATCCATGGGGTGCATGTGGATTTGGTTATACTTGGAATAGGCGTTCATGAAGCTCAAGAGATCGTGTCTAGAGGTGTCATCAACCAATCGGTCGATACTAGGGAGAGGGTAGGGATCCTTAGGACAAACTTTGTTTAGGTTTGTATAATCTGTGCACATGCGCCACCTTTCATTGGACTTTCGAATCATCACTACATTGGCTAGCCAAGTTGGATAATGTACTTCTTGGATGAAATAGGTTGCTAGTAGTTTTTCGATTTCCTCATTTGTGGCCCTTTGTTTCTCATCGCCCATCTTTCTTTTTTTTTTTTTGGGCTATTGGTCATGCCCCAAGGGTTATGGACAGTTGGTGACATAGAAAATCTGGATCAATTCCTAGCATGTCCTTTGGGGCCCATGCAAATATGTCTCTGTTTTTTTTTTTAGAAAATAGATAATTTGTTTTTCCTTTTCATGTCCAAGATGGCCTCCAATCTTGGTCATCTTAAACCAATTTGAATTTCTTTCAAATCATCTACAGGCTGAGTACGTTTTGCCACCTCTGTCCGTCATGGGTCGAGCTCGAGAAGGTGAACGTTGCCTCGGTGGCCTATCTTCATATCTACTATGTCAACCCATTTGCCCCCAATCCTCAAACTTGCCTCATAACATCGACGAGTTGTGTGTTGGTCAGCCGATATAGTGCCAACTTGGTTAGCCAATGGGTACTTCATGCATAGATGGAGAGTAGAAGTTATCGCCCGTAAGTTGTTTAGTGCTAGTTGTCCCAGGATAATGTTGTAAGATGCCCATGCGTTGATGGTCGTGAACTTGAGAAGTCAACATTGATTTACTTAATTAATTATTCAAATAAGGAGATTTTGACTTTTCATAAATTTATTAATTAATATTTAAATTTATTTAGTCAATATTAAATATAATAAAATATTTATAAGTAATTAGTGAAATAGTTATTTTAATTAGATTTTTAAAAAAAATTGTAGGTATTATATTTATTATCATTAAAACAATTATTTATCAATTAAATTATTTTTTTATAATATTGTTTAATTTAATTTTTAACATATTTACAAATTAAGTATACCCATGCAATCTACCGCATAAATACCTTGGTCAATTAAAAATAAAAACATTATTATTTTATTTAAATAATAAGTAAATATTGTAACATGCATAAATATTTATTTGGCAGGTGATAGAGGAGAAAGGAGAATATCATAATACAGTTGGTCAGGTTTTGTGGGAGGAATGCATGATGGGAAGCAACGCAGAAGAAGTGGTTGGCAAAGAAGAGGTTATCACAAAACTGAAGGACGATGGCGACTTTGACAGGCTTCGTTTGAAGATCGTTCGCAAGCTCAAGGAGAACGTATGCTTTCCTCCTATTTCTTATTTCCTCTTCTCATTTTAGGTTTTATATCAAATCAATTGAAAGAAAAAATATACTCGATCACACTTCAAATAACTGGCCATTACTTTCAACATATTTATGACAGGAAGAGTTACGACAAGATATTGCCTCAACTGTGAAGCAGTCAATGGCATTAAATCGTGCTGGAGCAGAAAATATGAAACCTAGACAACTTTCTGATTCAATATATGAAGAAGTTGGGTGAGTTACCCCCTCCTTTAGCTGTTGTGTAGTTCTATATTGTGTTTTATGAGGCATGTTGTGTGTCTATACGTACTTATTGTGGAAGTTTTATTTTGAATTTTTTTTGTTACCAGTGATAAAGTAATGAGCCAGATATCCGATAGTTTATGGCAAATAATCCGATCGAGTGATGGCATGAAAAGTGAGATCATGGAAACAGTGCAATCTGTCTACAACAAACTGGCAAACCCAAAAGGGAAAGACGAGGTTCAGTTGCCCACATCTAATTTGATGCCAATTCAGAGACAAGGGGAAACAACTTTAGCTGCTGATGCTGAGATTGATGATACATTGCATGAAAATGAGCCCGACGAGCCGCCGGGTTTCACTCTCTTGCATAATAATATGAATAATTACAATCATGAGGGGCAGGATAAAGGGAAGGGGCAGGTTCAGACACAGGGGTTCATGGCAGAGCCGAAGGAAGAATCTCATCCATCACAGGATGCACTCGGTGAAGATGATGTTAATAGCAACGCGCCCCGTGGATTTTCAATGGATGTGGAGCAAAAGCCACTTTCTGATTGTAGCGATGAAGACCCTGATGTACCTCCTGGTTTTGGTTGATAAATTGGAAGGTTTTCAATTTTTCTTCTGTTTCACAGCCATTGTTGTCGTTGATGTTCCAGGTGACAAATTTTCTATTTTTGATTATGATGAAGCAGTTAAAAATGAGTGGCAATCTGGAGGTCTCGTGACATCCCTATCTAATATTGGATGCATTATTTTTTCTGATTGGCTTAAGGTCAACTATTACCTGTAATTTTTTGTAGGAACTTATCCCACTTTTTTTTTTCCTGAAATGGATGCTGGATCTTCACAATGAATTTTGTTAAATGTTATTTACCAATAGAAGCCCTTCAATAGTTTGCAGTTTCTGTATATTTTTCATCATTTTTTGTTGTTTTTGTCCAAAGAGTGTGAAATAAAAGTAGTTGAAGTTATAAGAGTTTGTTTTGGTATTTGTAGTTCCTTAAGACATATTTAATGTGTTCCGTTGAGTGGTTTCTGTTTAATTTTCACCATTCCCATGCTCTTCTTTTATTGACGTGTTCTAAATACTAATTAGTATCAATATCTTGTACATCTTGCTAAATCTTTTTTTATTCATCTGATCGGAGATTTTGCTAAGTGCATAGTTATCAATAGTAGCAAATAGTGTTGTTATAGCAGTGTTGGAGTGCTGCGGCTGCTGGCAGTTGTAGGAAACTCAGTGTCACATTTTTGCTTCGTGCAATTGTGCAAATAGTAGCTGCAATCACAACTGAATTGCGGTCAAATCACAAAGGGTAGTGCACCCATAACACCCTTTTTGCACCTCAACCCTTTCATTTTCTGGCCAAAACCCGATAGCCCAAACATATTCAAGCCAACTCACCCCATTTTTGCTTAACCCGCCTCTTTTCTAGCAAAGGTCACCCCTTTGTTTCCAGTAAAAGAAACGTTTAAATTATGAGTACTTGCATTGTACTCAATTACGCAATAATAAACTTCAATTGCTCCAAATGAATGTTTAGTTGACTTCAATAGTGGGTTACCATCAAGACCACCTCCTTGTATTTGATTTGAAAGTGGCAGCTATGGATCTGCAAAGAAAAAAGCCAAGCCATCTCCACAACTAAAACTATCATATGAGAAAATGACAAAGGAAAATTTGGTAGTAAAGTCGGTGAGTTTTCTTGAGCTGATTTCCCACGGGTGCAATGGCTCAAAACTTGTGATTCTCAACAATGTAAGCATTGGTTTGGTACCCAGAGGTTGAAGTGAGTTGGATTTATGAATGTGACAAAATAGCAATTCTTTCAATCCTAGCATCATCATCATACTCAAAGGTAACAAAATGTAAGTGGGTTTATAAAGTAATCATAGGAAGTAAGAAAATGATTCCCATTGCATAACAGAATAGATGGTTGGTTGCATGGAGACTAACATGGCAAGTAGCCATCTCTGGGGGAGAGTTGATTTTGAAACCTTTCGTGAGTAGCAAATATCAATTATATTATACAATGTACAAATAAGTCTTGTGTAATTGTTCAACTTTTATTTTCATATTTTGTAACTTAGACAATGATTTTATTCGTTGTTTTTTGTGAGTTTTGATCATTTGTGCATGTGCTTCAAGTTGTAGAAATTAGAGGCTAATCAAAGTTTAGTAGTGCTAGTTAGCACAGTGTGCTTAAGTGTAAACACAAACCTTAATTCTATCATTTGTATGTATATTGCGGAAGTTCTATCATTTGCAGGTCATTCTTTAATTTTATTGTTCTTTTGTTTGTTTTAGATGTTATAAATACATTCATAGATTGTTGAGTACCTTGCTACTTGAATGTTTGCACACTTATTGCTTTTATTAACTTAAAGATTTATTGGAAAGTTCTGCAATTTATTGGAAAGTACTGCAATTTATTGGAAAGTACTGCAATTTATTTGTATCTGTTTTAGTTCATTTACTTGATTTTCTTTTACTTTAGATTTTTTATTTTTTATTTTTTTTCGAAGTGTAAAAGTTTAAGTGTGGATGAATTTGATAGAGCAATAATGAGACACTTAATAGTGACTTATGTTTGATATATTTGACATTATTTTATGGTTAATATTGACACATTCATTGAGTCTTGGGTTATTGGACTTAATTGAATTTAGTTACTAATCATTACTTATTTTTGGATTTAATTCTCGTTATGTTGTTGCTATCTTGTGCAAGCCATATCAAGAGCTACAAACCTTCAAATGGACAATCTTTGTGGCTCTAAAAAGCTAAGACGAAGATTTACAACTTCTCTATTTTTGGACTCAACACAGTTCGACTATCTTTAATATCAAAAGTCCGCATGAAGTTGCGGTCTCTACACCCCACTCTGTTGGGCCTTTCTTTATATATTTTAGTACAGTTGTATGACTTTGGTTGGTGGACCTTTATGCTGTGAATTCCTCTGGCCAAAACCACATTTCTTGGCCTTCAAAACATGTAATAGTTAGTTAGTAGTTTGTTAAAAGATACTTAGTAGTTTGTTAGAAGTTAGTTAGACACTTTTTGGACCTCTCACACTAAAGTTGAGAAGGTTTCTTGGATTACAAGTTTCTTCTTTCGTTTTTGCTTTGATTGTCCTGCGTTGTTTGTGACAATTGTCATGGAAGGCTAAGCTTTCACATCAATTCAAGGTTCCATGACTGTAGTTTGGTTTGAGTTGAATCTTTCTTATGCAAATTCTTCCATACCTCTCTTTTCTTTCCAAATCTTGACTCGTTTTCATGATTATGATTTTACTTGAAGTTTTTGACTGTGTTACATGTGCTTGAATCTATGCTTATTAGGGGTTGTGATTATGATTTCAATTTGTATGGATGAATGTTAGATGATTATCTAATTAATCTTGGGTTGATATAAATTTGCTTCCTTGTTAGAACCGTAATAACGAAATGCATGATCGGATCCTTTTATTGATGTTTTCATAATTCAATTACATTCTATTTTTGCTCTACATTTCACAATCCCATAATTTCAGTTTGTGCATAATTTTAATTTTTTGCATGATTTTGTTTTGCGTAGAAAACTAAAATTATATAGAACAGAATTATGGGGTTGTGAAATGCAGAGCAAAAACAGAACATAATTAAATTATGCGATACCAATCCAATGATCCAATCATGCAATTCGTTATCACGCTTCTAATAAAAAAGCAAATTCATATCAATCTAAGATTCATTAGATAATCATCTAATATTCATTCATATAAATTGAAATCACAATCACAGTCCCTAATAAGCATAGATTCAAACACATAATTGGTTGATTTAGGTGATAAATCAATTACCTAATATAGCACAATCAAAAACTTAAAAGCGAAATTATAATCACAAAAACAAGTCAAAAATTGAAAAGAAAAGAAAGGTATAGAATAACTTGCATAAGAAAGATTCAAGAACTCAAACAACCAAACTATAGTCATAGAACCTTGAATTGATGTGAGAACTTAACCTTCCATGACAATCGTCATAGAAAACACAACACAATCAAAGCAAAAACAAAAGGAGAAGAGAGGAAACTTGTATCCAAGAAACCTCCTCAATTCTAGTATGAAACATCCCAAAGTATCTAACTAACTATTACATGCTTTGAATGCTAAGGAAGGTGGTTTGGGCCAGAGGAATTTGCAACCCAAAGACTTGCTAATCAAAGTCCCAAAATTAGGCTAGGATATACAAAGAAAGACTCAATAGAATGGGTGTAGAGGCCACAACTTCACGTGAACTTTTGACACTGAAGACAAATTGAGTTGAGTCCAAAAGAGAGAAATCGTAGATCTTTGTCTTAGCTTTCCAAAGTCATCAAGATTGTCCAATTTGGAGGTTTGTAGTTCCTTATATGACTTGCACAAGATAGCAACATCATAATGATAATTAAATATGAAAATAAGCAAAGATTAGCAACTAAATCCAATTAAGTTCAATAAGCCAATACTCAACAAAGCGTTGATATTAACCATAAAATAATGTCAAATATGTCCAGCATAAGTCACTGTTAATAGCCTCAAAACTGTTCTTTTCTTTTTTCAATTCTTGACTCATTTTCATGATTATGATTTCGCTATGTTAGGTAATCGATTTATCACTTAAATCAACCAATTATGTGCTTGAATCTATGCTTGGACTGCGATGGTGATATCAATTTGTATGGATAAATGTTAGATGATTATCTAATGAATCTTGAGTTAATATGAATTTGCTTCCTTATTAAAATCGTGATAATGAATTGCATGATTTAGATTCTTGGATTGTTATTATATAATTTGATTTCATTATGTGTTTGTTCTATATTTTATAACCTTGGAACTTTATTTTGTTCTGCATAACTTTAGTTTTTTGTTTAATTCTGTTTTACATACAAACTTCCTTTTATATTGAATCTTAGTTCCTGATCAACAAGATTAAACATTGTATGATTGTGTCCTTGAGATATTCGACCTAGGTTAGTCCTAAAATTAAGAGAAAATAGTGATTTTGGTAGTGTTTCGACAACATTACCTTGAGAGATTCGACCTAGGTTAGTCCCTACACGATAAAATTAAGGGAAATCTAATTATTTTAGTAGTGTTTCGACACCATTATCACATAGCTCTTTGTACTTCACCAGGTGGGACTCATTTTGCAGCTGGTTCAAACAGTGGAATTGTGAATATTTACAATAGAGAGGAATTTCTTGGGAGAAAGAGAAAGCCTATCAGGACCATCAAGAATTTCACTACGAAAGTGGATTTTATGAGATTTAATCATGACTCTCAAATATTAACAATCTGTTCATGCATGAAGAAGAGCAGCTTAAAATTAGTACATATCACATAGAACACTGTGTTCTCCAACTGGCCACCATCAAACACGAGCCTGCATTATCCCTGGTGTATTGATTTTTAGTCCACGGGGTGGTTTCATGGCTGTGGGAAATGCTTCAGGCAAAGTGTTATTATATAAGTTGCACCATTACCAGAATGCCAGGGTAGATTCGAAATACTGGCAGGTTTTGAGAGTTATGTTTGTATTTTTTTTGTTGGAAAGTTTTGGGACTTAATTTGTATTATATCATTAGTTAATGAAGTTTCATGTGTTTCCTCTTAGAAGTTAGAAGTAATCAAGCTTCATGTATTTTATCGTCAATTTATTGGGACTAAACTTTCTTTTTCCTTTTATTTTTTATAAAATTAAAATTAGTCTTCATTTAATTATTTATTTATTATAAACTGAGTTTTATCATACATCAATACGTTAATTATTTTGGTATACGTGGCATTGTTGATATGTGGTTTGGTATATGTTTATTGTGCATTCATCTCCTTTACTGTAATTGCAGCTTGGAGTTCTGTTTTTCTGTAGTTTGTACTAAAGAAAGCAAGTGATATTTACACCTCACTGGGATCCAAAGTTGAAGATTAACTCATTTATTTTAAAGTTGAATCTATTGTGTGTTCACATTAATCATAGCTTAAATTAATGGTGAATGTGTGTTTGACTTGGAGAATATAGGAGGGGAGAGAATAATGTAGGATCATGTGGACTTGGAGTCTAGAGTAGGTACTCTAATTTGGAGAGGGCTACGCCCTATCTTTTATTGTACTGATTTCCTTTTAATACAGAAATTCTTAATACAAATTCAGTTACTTATAGGAAGTTCCTATAAAAAACTGTCTAGTAGTAAGTACTTAACATGAGAGTATAGTATTGTATATTTGGCTACTGGGAAATTTTCAGTTGGAAGAAATATCTGGCACCTATCCGCATTAGCTATTAAGCACAGTTATTTAACACCCATGTAATTTTTTCTTTATTGATGCTGTATCATCCTTTCCATGTCCACTATTGTTTGATCGCATATTCTAAACAAAATAATTCTTCATTGTTTGGTTTGCTGACAAATTTTTTCTATGAAGAGATTTTATTTTCCTATTTCATTTTTCACATTCATGACCGAACACTAAAGGAAGATTACAAAATTTTTTGGCGATCGAGTTTAAATTTTCCTTATGCATTGATGGAATGAAAGTAGAAAAGAAAACGCTGTGATATGATTTAGATTGCCGCTTAATACCAGTTGTAGCTGGCAAGGCAATTATCTGACCATTACACTGGTCCCACTGTAGTACTGCTAGGTGCTTGCTAATGTTATTGTCTTATACAAAGTTGACCAAGATAGGGCTCCTTACAGTGTGGTTGGCAGAGATCCATTGTAAAAACCCTTGAGCATATTCTGCAGTTGCATTACCCAACTCTATACGGCTGAATGACACTGAATATGTCTCTTTCTGGTTTGCTTCTGAAAAGTAAAGTTTATTTGGTTGGACCTTCACATCAACCCCTTCTGGTGCCATAACCATGACAACATAAGATGAGTTGGCCTCACCCACATTTGTCACAGTCCTTGTGAATGTCTGCGGGGAACCAAGCTCAAGCTCAACAGAAAATGAGGGATAGTTGAGCTCTCCCTCAGGAATGCTTGAAGTCTCAGAGCACTTAATTGGTCTATGTGCAATGATCCCAACTTCTGTATCGCCGTAGCCTAAACCACACAGGTAAGGTATATAATCATCGGGCTCGATATCATAAACTAACCCGGGGTCATTTGCTCTTGATGGATTCACGTGGCCAGAACCTGTGGCAAAGATATCTGCAGGGTGAAGTGTTTCATCAACAATGCTTTTGTGTTCCAAATTGACTATGTCTGCAGAAGTCATTATGGCAGATTTTATGGCAGCTGGTGACCAGTGAGGATGAGAGCCTTTGAGCAAAGCAGCTATGCCACTAAGATGTGGACATGACATTGATGTGCCAGACATAATGTTGAAAGTGGATTTTGAGTCAGTGTTGTTATTTAGGGGGAATGGCCAGGCAGCTAGGATGTTCACGCCTGGTCCTATGATGTCTGGTTTTAGAATACCAGGACTCGGCAAGTTGGGACCTCTTGAACTGAAGGATGAAACTGCAGGGGATAAGGAGTTCCCAATTATAGTCCCCTTGAATAAAATGGTTGCTGTTGGTGTTGCAGTGGAATTTATATAGGCTTTAATCTGAAGTCCAGCATCATAGCTTACATGTGTTGCAGGTAGAACATGTACATCAGCTAATAGACTGAAGCCATTGCTTTCATCATTCATGAGAATCATGGCTGCACCACCTGCTCTTTTTACTTCCTCTCCTTTGGCAATTCTTCCTATCCCCCCTCCTCTCTCGCACAAAACAACCTTGCCTCTGAAATCAACATCATTCAAGGATCCATTAGCACAAAGTGCAGCTTCTTGTTTGCCATTCTTTCCAGCATATGCAAAGGACAGCAGTGTTGGAGAAAAATCGGAAGGCTGGAAAACAGATTCCCCATCAAATTCTTGCCCATTTCCTAGCTTTGCTGTTGCCACAATGCTTCTGTCAATATTGCTTGCTCCAACTGTGAGGATCCAAGGGGCTCCGTTAACCAAGGAGCCATGGGAAGGACCTGAGTTTCCTGCTGAACAACTCACAAAGATTCCCTTCTGCATTGCTGCAAATGTGCCTATAGCAGTGCTATCATTGAAAAAAGGTGGCGGCTCGCTTAGGCCAAGGGACATTGATATTACATCCACGCCATCCTCCACAGCTGCGTCCAATGCAGCCAATATATCACTCTCAGGGCAGTCTTCTCCAAAACATACTTTGTATATTGCCAGGTGAGCATAAGGGGCAATCCCTGCTGCTGTGCCTTTGGCATTTCCTAGTACTTGTGCATAATCAACAAAAGCACCAGCAGCCGTGCTTGCCGTGTGAGTCCCATGTCCATCCTCATCAATTGGTGCCTCTGCTCCTTTCATTGCCTTCACTGCGAGGTTGAAAGACCTTGCTCCAATTAGTTTATTGTTACAAGCTGTCACATTAAGTTCACATCTCCCTTTCCACTTGGGTGGTGGTGGTGGCATTCCTGCATCACTGAATGAAGGATGATCAGGTGTGATTCCAGAATCCAGCACCCCAACAATTACTCCCTTTCCGAAGTTTGATTCCTTCCATACTCCCGTTTGTAGCTGCAACCCCAAAAATTGTGGGGTATGTGTGGTCTGACGATGGAGTATCCTCTCGGGATGAGCAGAGATAAAGCCACTCTTCCTTTCCACAGCTCTCAGCTCTTGTTCAGTGAGTCTTGCAGCAAAACCACTCACCACGTTCCGGTATGAATATATCATCCGAGGCTGTTCCTCAGAGCTCATAAAAGTAGGTGGCATGAATGAAAGATACCAGCTCTCTAAATCTTGTGAATCTGATAGAGCTAGTGTCTTATCCTGTGGCCCCTTCACATGGATAATATATGTTTTTGAACTGCTTGAGGCAGGAGGTAGTTCACTTCCTTGAGCAAGATGAACATGGAAGCTCAACACGAAAGTGAGAGCAATGAGAAGGGAAGAATCCATGTTCAGCAGAAGTTTTCTGCTTGATAGAAGAATGAAAGGGAAAGGCTTTTTAGTCCGGTGTGCTTTAAACATACACACAATATCAAATATATATAAGGAAAGCTAAATCATGTACAGTTTCAAGAGTGTGTAACAAGGCCGGCATATGTGCATGTGAGGACCCTATATTCTTCAGTTAGCAACGTGCTACTGATGGAATATTATGAGCTTGGCCGGCATGGTTATATGTTGTGAACTGATTCTATTTATTCTTACGCCATTGACTTTTAGAGTTGTGCAATCATTTGTTATGTGTAAAAACGGGCGTGAACGCCATAGCTCTACATTATGGTAAATAGCTGTTTTCAAGATTTTCTTTTTTTCAAAACTAATTTCATTCTTCATTGTCTACATTATGGGAAATTCAACATTTATTCCTAACCTCACTGTTAATTATTAGGTGAATTTCATGCCTCGCTAAATAAAATAGGCTTACTCTGTATTTTAATAGGACTTACATTCATGGTTAGGAGCATGTGAGAGTGTTTCTCAAATGTGTCTCTTATTTTAAATTACTTTGTTTGTGTGTAAAATTATTGGTGAAATGATGCTTTTGAAGTAACCTTTCCAAACCTAGAAGACAGACAAAAATAATTTCTTATTGCTTGTATAGGCTTGTGCCTCTTGGTTAATTTGGTTGTATACGTTGCTTCAGTGAGGATGACCTATGCGATATACAAGCCAAACATTTCACACCGAAGTTCTACAACAGAAGCATTACTATTTATTTGATTTTTCTGATATTTCTTCATAGCACGCTAAAGCAACATTAATAATTTATTTGATTTTTAGGTACTTTCGCATACAATATGTCATTTCATATGTTATTTATGCTTCTTTTTTTATAAAAAAAATGGCCGCTTCTTGATTAAATTGATATATTCTATCAATATCTAGGAATAAAATTCAATGTCATTTTGTGATTTCTATAACTCATTTCAACTATTTTCCTTGTATGATTTAAATTGATGGATTAATAGTGTGAATTTAAGAGGGTTCATGTACTATACAATTTGGTGGATTATTTTAATGTGAATTGATCTTAAATCACAAATGAATTATGTGAGTAAATGTTGATTACTCATGAAAAGTTGGTGAAATCCACATCCCCACTATTTTTTTTTTCATTTTAGAAAACCCACAAATAAGTTCCTTTTTTTTTTCAGTGCATTGCCCTTTTGTTTTTACCTTTTTTTTAACTGATTTATCATTGAATAGGATTAGAGACCCTTCAATTATAATACCAGTCAATTAGTTTGATTCTATGTAATACTTTTGGTAGGATAATTCTATAAAAAAAACTATAATAACAATTTTTTATAGAAGATAATAATTAATTTAGTCTATAAAATTATAATAATCAGTTAAATTTATTTTTAAAATTAATAAAATGATAATTTTTAAATTATATATTATCAATTAAATTATTCTCTAAAATTGTAACGGACAATTAAATTAATCTTTAAAATAATTAAAATGATAAAATTGTTTATACCCAATCATTTTAGTCGTTAAAATGATAGTAATTGATTATATCAGTTCCAAAATTAAAAAAAATTAATTATACTTCGGCTCTCATAACTTTCAAAAGTTCATAAATTTTGTACTTTTTATTCCTTATTTTTAAATATTTGCACATCTTAACGCAATTAACCATTTAAAAAAATGATAAAAGTAAGAGTTGTTTGAAAACTTAATCCCTTCCTTCTCTACAAACATTTGTCTTGTTTAATTAATTAATTAATTAATATATATATATATATATATATTTATTTATTGTATTTATTAGTTATACTTTTAGTTATTCAATTGTATGTTTATATTTAGTTTATAAAAAAATATTAAAAATTAAGATGATAAATTTATTTATTAAATATTTTTATTTTAAAATAACTATCTTGTAAAAAAAAGAAAAATATATAAATAATTTATAAATAATAAATAATTTTATGTAATTGAATAAATAAATTTATCATCTTAAAAGTTATTCAAATATAAACATACTTAGGAAATCAAAATAATAATGGTATATATAATTATTTTTTATACATAAACTAAATAAGTAAATTAGTTTAGTGACTTTGGTCCTCGTGAGATAAACAAATATTTAAAAGGGATAAAGTTTATAAAATTATATAAATTTAGATAAAAGTATAATTAATTTTTTTTAATTTTAAGAATCAATTTAACTAATTGTTGTAATTTTAAGGACTAAATTAATTAATTATTTATAATTTCAATAACTATTTATCATTTTATTTATTTTAGAGACTAATTCAATTGGTTATTATTATCATCTTAAAATTTAAAATATAAAACTTAATTGATTGATAATATACCAGATCAAAATCTATTTTATTATTATATTAATTTTAAGAACCAAATTAATCTATTATTATAATTTTAAAAATTAAAATTAAAATTAAATTGATAATTTAATCATATGATAATCTACTTCATTATATTACTTCTTAACAATCATTACACTGGCTAGAGGCTTAAAATAAAAATGAAAAAGTCAGCAACACTAACTCCGTACAGATTTACATCAGATAGACGGAAATCTTACAAAATTGGCGGTTGCTGTGTTGAAGTAAATGCAAAATCAATGCCAATATAAAGAAGGATTCAGAGTCAGGCCAAAATATATATCTAAGACATAAAAAAATTGTGTACGACGATAAATGATCACTGAGCAACCTTCTATACTTATAACTGCTAGAATATATTATACACACGTCTTTATATATGGTCTTTTTTCTTCCTAATTTCTATCTATTAAGAAAACTTGTTAGTTTATTACTAATATTAAATTTATTAATAATTTATATTATTTTTTAAAAATTACTGTGACTTATTGTCTTGTTTTTTTCACTTAATTAGTTTTACTTAATTTATTAGTATGACTTAGTTATTTTCTCTCATTCTCGTGAGAGAATGAATTTATCTTATCCATTTATAGTATTATTGTGTTTTAACTAAGTTTGTTATTTTAACTCTTTGTTGTTTCCCTCAAATTAAGTTTGACTCAAAATTAATTACATGTTTCATTTTATGGTCAATAATCATGGTTAGTTAAGTGAATCCATGTTTGATTCAAAATTAAGCCTATATTTTATTTTGTGGACAAACCATGGTTAACAACCATAATTAGTTGAGTCAAACCAAGTTTAATAATAAATTAAGGTCATGTTTTATTTGGTGATGAAATCATGGTCGATTGATCATGGTTAGTTCAATCAAATGAAGTTCAACTCAAAATTAAGATCATATTTTATTTGGTGCTCAAATCATGGTGGGCCAATTAAGTTACACCAAGTTTGACTCAAAATTAAAAGTATTTTTTGTTTGGTGATTAAACCATGGTAGACCATGGTCAATTAAAGCTCATTTTGTTAGTAATTTTATTGTTTTTACAAGGGATATATGTTCTACTTATTTTAAATTTTATAATATATATAAAAAAAATGGTCTCTTTAATTATAATATAACAATTGGCCAAGTTATGCTTTATATAACCGTTCATGAAAGGTGATACTAATTTATTGAACAATATCATCATACAAAGTCCAACTAAGTTCCATATGATCAATCATGCAAAGTAATATCAATTTATTAAACAATATCATCATACAATACCGACTAAGCTTTATATGACCATTCATTCAAAGTGTTATTAATTTATCAAATAGCATCATCATATAAGGCCCAACTAAGCTTTATATGGTCATTCATGCAAAGTGATACCAATTTATTAAATAATATTATCATATAAGGTCGAACTAAACTCTATATGATTATTTATGCAAAGTGATACCAATTTTTTAAACAATGTCATCATACAAGGCTTAATTAAGCTATATATGGTTATTCAATGTGATACCAAATTATTAAACAATATCAACATACAAGGTCCAGTTATACTCTATGTGGCCATTCATGAGAGAACATAATAATTTATTAAATAAAATCATCATACAAGACTCAATTATACTTTATATGGTCATCCATGTTACCACACAGTCCAATAATTACTATCAAAATTTTAGAAAAAAAATTCACTTACTTCAATGATAATAACATGACTAGTTTAACTTGTTTGGTATAGACCTATAAAAAGGGACAAAAACAAAAATTAAAACTTCATTATATATATATGGAGAAGATAGGTGGTGGTGGAGTGGAGAAGATAGGGTAGCAGAGTACATGATATCACGTTTATATTCCCAAATATATTGTTAAAAATCAAAACTAGAAAAATGTGTGTTGAAGTGGTGAAACTTCACGTGCATGAGTTGGCACAAAGTATGAATGATGTAAGAGAGGAGCATAGATATTATGGAGAGAGTGAAATGAGATGGAGATGCGAGTGAGATGACAGATTAAAAAGCTTGTAAAAAAGAGAAAAAAACAACAAATAAATTTAAAATCATGCACAAATGAGGAAAATGACCATGGCAAGCCACTACATTGGCGAACACAATGCGATGGTGGCCATGGCCAAAACCCAACGTGTGGCGGCTTTGTTAGGGTTCAAGCACAAAAAGAATGGTGGCAAAATGGTCGAGTAACTTACCTTATGTGTTGGTGATGGATTGGTCGAGTGCTACAATGGCGGTAGAATGCTCAGGTGCTAGAGTGGTGTTGCTGCCGTAGAGAAACACAAGTCCATAAATTAGTCTATTTAAGCTTACCCAATTCATTCAATTTTGTACCTATAAATACGCAACATCTCCCCTGCTCCTAGGTATGCATTATCTTCCATAAATTTCCTTAGAAACTAAATTCAATAACCAAGAAGCTATGATGTCATTATTTTGCTGCCATGCATGGAAAGTAGCAATATCTTTAGTAGAAAGCTCTAGGATCGTGTCATCAAAAAAATTGATCTTGTTTTGTCCCTAAGTGTCGTTTGAATTTACTACCGTCATGTATTGTAATTCTCACTAATTAGGGGTTGAGAAACCAAAATCAAACCGAGATTATTTGAGGGATGGAGAAATGAAAGAAAGTCTTTGACCAACAAAGATCAAAGTTTTAGAAAAAAAATGGAAGTTTAGAAATATTCAACTAATACCATATTAAGAGAGATATTGCGAGGAAGAAGAAAGGAGAAGAGAATTTTTCATTGAATTGAATTCAATATTTTAGTAATCTTGAAAAACTAAGATGGTAAATACACATAAGTTTTAGCTATATATAGAACTAATTAATTAATAGAATCTATTATACAATTTAAGTAAACAACAAAACTAAATAACTAATAGTAATAGAAAAACAATAGTGTAGTGCAATGCTTTATCTAAAAAACTCTATCAAAATTTTACTTAGATGTTATAATGTGTGTAGGTGGTCTCCACCGCTGACAACTACTCATGATTGTCCTCAATATTCAACTCCGCGAAGCCATAAGTGGACTTTTGCATGTTTATCAACCAACATAAATCAGATCAAACAAAATTTATAAGCAAATTAATATAGAAAAAAAATCTTTCGACATGAGTTGTAATCAATATGTGACACTAATTTTTTAATATTACTCTTAAACTTTAGGAACTTATTAATAAATTTGTATATATTTTCTCAATTGACGTGGTGTTTACAAACCGATGTGACAATATAATTTATGATTCAAAAAATAATAAAGATTATATTAGAATTCATAAGTTGGATTCCCCATTCATTACCTAAAGTATTAAGTCATTTAACTCTTTTTAATTATTATGGTACAATTAAATACTATTTCAGTATAATATACTAGAAAAATTTTAAAATTAGCGACTACCAAAATCGGTCGCTATTTTCTGGAATTTGGTGACTAAATCAATTAGCAACCGATTTTGATCCGTCGCAAATACCTTAGTCGCTAAGACATTTTAACGACTGACTTGGGTTCGAACTAACTGAAGACCGAATATTCGGTCGCTGTTTTACATTTAAAAAAAAAAAGTCACATCGGTGACTAACTTTTTATTTTTTTAAAATTATCAGTCGTTAATTCAATGGCTATTTTTTGAATTTTTTTTTAAAAGATTCAACCACTACAAAATATTGTTTCTTTTTAAAAAATTGATTGCTTACATTGTTTTTTATTTTCGATCACTAAGCTATCAGTTTGGTTTTTTAAAAACCAGGTCGGGGTGGCGTAGGCGGCCGATTGGGTGCCGATCGAAGGGGAGGGAGAGGGAAGGGAGGAGAGGCAGTGGTAGTGACAATGACGATGTAGAAGGGAGGGAGGGTAAGCGATGGCGACAGTGAAGGGGAAAAGGTGGAGTAAGAGTTGAAGGAAGGGAGGGGAGGAAAAGTTTAAATAAGTGAAGGTGGAAAAAAAAAAAAAAGAAATTTTTTTTGAAATTTTGAAATTTTTTGAAAATCAGTTGCTATTTTTCGATCTTTTTAAATAAAGAAATAATAAAATGGTTACTTTTTTTATGGTATTTTAATTTTTAAATATTAAAATTGGTCGTTATTTATATATTTATTTATTTAAAAATATTTGTTTACTAAATCAATAGCTATTTTTTATTTTTTATTTTTTGAAGTATTAAAATCAGTTGCTGTTGCTTTATTTTTAGTTTTTAAAAACTAAAAATTGATCACTATTTTAATTTTTTTTTAAAAATTGAATTCAATATCTAAAGGTGGTTAAATGATATCCATGTTTTTCTTTCTCGTTTTGCAACAGAATTAGCTATTGATTTTTACTAACAATATCGTTTGGTCATTAAGATCAAAACATATAATACTTCTCGTATAATTACAAAGTCGGTAGTTAAATCAGAATTTTCTAATAGTAATAACAAATAAATGATTTAATATAAAAATCCAAACTGTTTAAATTAGTACGTTGTTTATTTATTTATTTATAGAAATAGTCACACATATTATTCAAAGAAATTTATTTAAAATATCGAATAATTAAAATAATAATATATTTTAGAGTAAAATATGTTTTCATTCCTTTAAAATTTGTTAAATTTTTGTCACTCTAAAATTTTTCATCTATTTTTAGTCATCTAAAATATAATTCTTATTAACTTAAGTCCCTAACCTTGACTTAGTAATATTGTTCATGTGACTAACATTCTTTCATATAGGTTGCGGATGTGTTTGATAAAATAAAAAATTTAACATGAATACATATTAAAAGATAATCTAGTATGATGTCGAATAATGAATTTTTAAATTTATCAAACACACCAACAATTTACGTAGAAGGATGTTAGTCACCTAAATAGTGTTATTAGTGGAATCAGGGTTAAGAATTTAAATTAAAATTTTTCATATTTTGAAGGAGCAAAACAAATAAAAAATTTTAGAGATATAAAAATCAAATTTAACCAATTTTAGAGGAATTTTGTCATACATTTTAAAAAGAAAGAGGTTAAATTTATTCTAAGGCTTTTATATCATTATATGGAAAAGAAGCGTATATTGCATATGAGAAAACAATTTGAAAATAGAAAACGATAATTACATTAACATGTCATTATTTAGAAAATCCTATGTAAAAAGATGCAATTAATATAATAGAACTTGGTATAGGCGTTAAGGGCTTATGGCTCACGAGCTGTTCCATTTAACCTGCATCCTGCTAAACATATTGCATTATTTTTTTTTATGGAATGTAAATATTGACACTATGATTATGTATGCTGAAAATAGTGATAGGTTAAAGCTGTACAAGAAGAGTTTTATCATTTTCGGTAGTTTTACTAGATTGCATTTGAATAAAATAGGTCAAACTTAGGAAAAAAAAAAAAAAAGTCATGAATGGAGATTCTATTTAATTACCCTTAAGTCGGCGGCACTGTTTTGTATTCATTGATTAGAAGGTTCTTGTTGTCCTGCGGCTCCTGCCATATTCTGTTTAACTTAATTAGAAGGAAGATTGCGTCAGGGAATCAAGGATAAATGGGACAAAGACACAGCCATTCCGACGAGGAAAAAGAAAACGAAAATACATCATATATTTTTATTTAAATAAAGTCAAAATATAGAAAAATAAAAATTACTTTCTAAAAATAAAAATTTTAAAAGTTTTAGTTTTTTTTTTTCAATTTAATTCAAGTTTTATGCTTTTTTTCTTTCTCTTATTTTGTTTTCTATAATGTAAAAATAAATTAATTTATGTTGGAGATAAAAATAAATTGAATTGAATTAAATTTAGTTTACGTGAGATAAGTAAGATGATTCTAACAATATGTTCAAATAATCTTTTACTGCAATTGACTGATATGTATCTTTTTAAGTTGTCTTAGTTTATTAATACTTATGAATTGTACTTCATCTAAATAATATACCAAGTTATTATTATTAATATCTTGTAATCTTTTTGTGTATATACTATTTCAAAGCAATAGAAAAGGTTGATGGAGCCTTGTACAATTCTCTACGATTTAATTCAATTTAACTAGATAAGAATTGGTTAAGCTCAAAAGTCTATTTGATTTAGAAAGTAATAAATTAGTTTATTAAATTAAAAATATTTTAATTACTTAACTATAACATGATATTTAATAAATATATAAAGTAAATCTTTATTTTGATCGGTGAAATTAATGATATAAAAGAATATTTTAGTTACTTGACCATAACATGACACTAAGTAAATACGTAGAGTAAATTTTTATTTTGATTTTTGAAATTGTGGGATGTTGTCATAATAATCTTTGAAATTAGAAAAATAACAAATAAATCTTACATTAAATTTTGTCAATCAAGTTAGTCTTTGTTGTTAGTCATTTATTAACTCCCTTAGCAAATATGTGAAATGATACGCTATATTTTACTTTGGCAATCATGTACCCACGTGATGTTCAGTAACAGACACATTAATAAGGACCAAAATGAAGATTTTAGGGATTTTTTTACAATGATTTATAGTTGTTAGGTTAAAGAATGAATTGTAACTCTTATATGTTTTAAAATAACAAACAAATGAATAAGTTTTAAAGTTTTAGACGAACTAAACGAAGAATTAGTCTTGCAAATGAACTAGTCATCTTAGACACATGAATAAGTTAAGTTATACAATTTGACAAGTATACATTGTCCTACACATACACATGTATGTATTGTCTTCTTATCTTTGCATGTCAAAAAATATGCATGGTCTTTATAAGTAAAGAAGCATATAAAAAAAAACTTAAAGTCAAATGCATCTAACTTATCTCATGAAAAGACACACTTCTAAAAAGCAAAGATGTAGTTGTGTACTATGTATGATAATACATAATTTTATACTATGGCTTAAGGCATCAATATGAGAAAAAGAAAGACAAACATATTATTTT
This sequence comes from Mucuna pruriens, assembly GCA_025330945.1. Classification (NCBI taxonomy): domain Eukaryota; kingdom Viridiplantae; phylum Streptophyta; class Magnoliopsida; order Fabales; family Fabaceae; genus Mucuna; species Mucuna pruriens. Next base: position 823,503 of record JAENHJ010000069.1, on the reverse strand, counting down.
ATCCTATCATGATGACTAGTTAGTGATCATGAAGAGCAATAAATGTGTAATCTTATTTGAGCCAAATAAAACCATTATGCAAAATTTTCCTTCTAACTAAAATAACCTCACATCAATTGATCCATGCATTCAGTGGGGTGTATATATATATATATATATATATATATATTTAATATAATTAATTTTTAATTAATTTTATTTCTACATGAAATAAATAAATAAAAATACACAAAATAATTATAGTTTTAAACAAATTGAGTTAACAAGTTGAATTGAGTTATTTGCGAGCGAAAACAATGTTCATATCAAATTCAAGTCAAGTTACGAGTTGAGTTAATTTTTTTCGAGTCGTATCAAGCTGAGTCAAACTCAACTTAACTTACTCATTTCTATTCCTAAACTCATATAACTCAATAGTCATTGACATAATTTTTTCTTGATCTTATTCATAACCTTGAAGATGAAGTAGAAAACACTCAAGTTGATTAAACTCATAAGGCTAATTTATTTTCTCAAAGATTTCCATTGTATTTATTAAAGTGTTTATGAGCTAAACAAAAGACTTGTACTAAATTTGTATATCCATCTTATTAAAACGAAGTTAGTTTGTGAGCATTACCTTTAACCTTTTTCTAAGTGAAATTGGTGAAAGCTTGAAAATAAGTTTTAAATTGACGAATACTTGGGTTTGAGCTTGGAGATACCTGTTAGTAAAACAATATTTGTGAAGTTTCTTGAAGAAGTACATAAAAAGAATACTAATTGTAACTTGAAAGGGCTTGATTAAAGAATACTTGTAACAATCATATCTGATAATGGAAATTTTGGTAGTGTACCAAAGACTAGACATAGTCTTGAGTTAAAATGAATTAATATAAAAACTTTGTGTATTTCTCTCTTCTTTATCTTTCATATAACTCACTTATATACTTATAATTTAAAGAGAAAGATCAACTTGTTTTATTAATGTATTCATATATCATCTTATATAAGACAAATTTTCTTAAAAGGAATTTACAAAAATCTGCTGAAATCCAATTAAACTCTCTTATTGTGTTTCCTCATGCCTTACATGACCAAAATGACTAATTCGATGACTAAAATAACATTAAATTGTTTGGTAATGATAACTTTCTCTCTATGTTCTTGTTGTCACTATTCCCTATTTGTCTTTCTTTCTATCTCTTTCTCTATCTTGTTCTCTGCTTCCAATTTTACCTTTTTTTCATCAAAAGGGTCTTGTCAACATCTTTATTGCACACCATGATTAAATATTACAAGCCTCAATTCAATACAGCTTTGTCCAAGATCAAAGATGTAACATCCTAAAATTTATTTGATTGTTTTTAGAAATTAATTACATTATTATTATTATTATCAATTCTATTTTAATAGAGGGGTTAATGATTTTATAAACTGATGAAGCTTTATCTAAATTATTTTCATTTATTAATTTAATTAATTGAATTAACGGGGGAGGCTGACGGGCGGCCCCGACCCAGCTAGAATATTAGACAGGGGTAATCAGTTTACCCTAATTGGTGTTTTACGCGTCAGACGGCCAGACCTAGAGGAGAGAGAACGCAAACCTGCAAGGAGGAGAAGCTAGAGTGTTCAGATCGTCCCGGAAACGCATCAGTTCTTCTTCGTTCATCGTCTCTAAGGTACGGGAAGATTGGTTCGGTCATATATGAATGTGGGAGGGTATGAGTAGTGAGGGCAATCCCTAAGTCCCTCTAGGATCTAAATTCTCAATTTCGTTTGATTATTATGTTTTAAAAATATTTTAATCGGTAGAAAAGATTTGTCAATATGCTCTGTGGTCTAATTAACGTCTTGTCCTAATGTGATTTTTGTTGGGAAATTGTATGATTAATTTCCCTAATTACTTGATTCTTGTGTTTTTTATGGTTGTTCATGATTTGAGGCTCTTGTGTGCAATGATGAAACTGGGTGAAATTCAATGGTGTTTTATGTGCGTTTCTGTGCTTTCTGATGAATGATTTATAATAATGATGGTTAAATTAATATGGTTGGGTATGATCGTGGACTGTGCGAATGATGTATAAATAAATAATGAGAATAAGAGTGTGGATGAGAATGCATTGAGCATGGACATGAGAGGCATGAGATGCATGAGAAGTCAGACGTGGCTATAATACCCTGGTCATATGTGGTGTTTAACAGGGGGGACTAATGATGGGGGACAATCATATGCATGGGCCACAGGTGGTGTTTAACCATGCTGCATGCCGGTCATAGGTAGTGTAACGGTTGTGTGGAATGTCTTCGCACGGGCCATAGGTGTTGTTTAACTGTGCGACACACCGGCCCATACGGAGTGTTTAACGGTGGGCCATCATTAGTGATAACTAAGGGGATTGAGGAGGTTCGCCCATGGTGTGGAGTTCCAACTCGAGACTCTTAGGTGTGGTGATGAGCATATGCATTGTGCGAGCATGTGCATTTTGTAAACATGAATGAACTGTGATTGATTTTGAATGAATGAAATGTGATTGATATATGAGCATCTGTTAACTATTAGTAATTGAGTACGGTAATGTGTGGGATTTGGGGCATTATCTGCCTTTATATATGATTGAATGCGATTTCTCACCGTACTTTCTCTTGTTGTTTTCTTTTAGGTAACGTTGAGGGCACTCATGGTGCCAAGTTTTGAAAAGGCGAAGTCTTGCTCTGATTAGTGTGACATCGGGGTTCTAGAAGTTAGAATAGTTGTTCTATGCCTTGATGTTTGAATGACTTATTTTAAAGATGGTGATGACTTTAGTTTTCTCAATTATAATGTTTAGGTCTAAAACCTCCTTGAAAACTTTGTGCCTACCTTTTAATTACCATGTGAACCTTTTATCCTTAATACAAATTGTGCTTTTTGATTTTAACTATTACCCTGTCTTCATTTTATTTATTTTATTAAGGCAATTTAAGTATTCGGGTAGAAGGGTGTCACATTTAGTGATATCAGAGCAGGTCGATTCATTCAGCCGTGAGTTATGTGTCTAACACGTTTTGCATTGCGTTTGTTAGCATTGTTGGACTGATTTGAAAGATGACAATAAATTATTTGTTCTATTTTGCATTGTGTTGAATTCTGGGTGATTCATTCGACTAGTGAGTTATGTGTCTACCACGTGTTAGTGTTTATTTATGTTAAGCGTGATGTACAAGTGCAGTAATCTAGTGTATTTTAAGGAAGTGTTGAGGTAATATAGATGTTCCTTTGTTGGTTGTTGTATGAAGCATCCCTATTGCTAACTACGATCTATTGAGCCTGATCACCTTAATATGTTGTTAAAGGCAAAAGGGACTCTTGGCGAGCCGGTGGATCAATTGATTTGAAATGTTTTCTTTCGAAGAATGAACATTTTGTTGTGACTAGCCTAAGTAGCTATTTATTTTAGATGTCTGTGAAGTTTGAGGAATGAGTTCCTCATCCTTGTTCTAATAAAATTGGAAAGTGATGATGTGATGTGTTTTATAGCTGTATTTATTATTGTTTATTGTGTTTTTGGTGCTTACTATTATCTTAATCTTAATATATTAAGATGGCAGTAAAGAGAGTGTGAAGATTCATGTTTCACAGCTCATGGCAAGGGCCTTAAGTAATTAATGAGTTAGAGGGGATACTTGAGGTAGTGCTTCAGACTCTTAGAGATTAACATGCTAAATTATTTGAGTGTGACCTTTGGTTAGAAGAAGTGAGTTCTCTAGGTCATGTAAACTCTAGAAGAAGTATAGGGGTAGATCATTCTGAGGCAGAAATTGTTCTTAAGTGGGAGATCCCTTAATCGGTGAGTGAGCATAGAAGTTTTCTTGGACTAGTTGGTCATGAGAGAAGGTTTATCTAAGTTAGCTTGACCTTGATGGAGTTGGTTAGGAAGGTAGTTGTTTTGGGTAGAATAGTTAGTGTGGGTATAGCTTCCAAACCCTTAAGGAGAAGTTGACTAGTGCACCAGTTTTAGTATTGTCAAACCTTAGTGAACCTTTTGTAGTATATTGTGATACTTCTAGGATGTGTATAGGTGGAGTGCTGACGCAAGAGGAGGGTAGAGTGGTAGCTTATGCTTCTAATCCACGAGAGGAATTACCCTACCCATGATCTTGAGTTGGCAGCTGTAGTGTTCATTCTTAAGATTTGGAGACCAGAAGACTTTAAAGTTCTTGAAGTGTCAAAAGAAACATAATTTCTTCCCTTTATCTCACTACAAGGATTTATGGCCATGATTCCCTTCTCTTCATGGGAACCATTGCTTTCACCCATTGATGACGCTGGAGAGAACCCATCAGTAGATACAGAAGGTGACATGCAACAACGGTTCTTTTTAACAGATGAATAAGTTGGGTGACAACATTTTCTGGGGTGATTTCGTTGGTTATTATTCTGTGGTTAGATGGAGGGATAAGGGAACAATTGCAAGCAGAAGGGTTGCTATTAGGGGTATCATTTTTCACTATTGAGAACTCAGTAAAGTTTCTGTAGGGTGAACACAAACAGGTGAAGCCATTTATGCAAGAATGAGAGCTCAACGATGAAAATTACCGAGAGAGTAGTACAACTAGTTAGATTTCTCTATCAAACATTTTTTGCAATAACAGTCATTGCTTTAAATTTCATATAGAATCAAGGCCAGTAAGAAAGGTACGATATTTGTGTGCCATTGTGCATTTAGAAACCTTACCTCTTGCTTTGACAGTTTTGCTTTCCCCATTGACTTCATTTGAAAACAGAGGAACTCTTTTGGTGGGAGCTATTGAGGCATTTCTTTTAACTCTTCTTGATATTGTGGTGGCCTAAATGGAAAGAGACATAGCGGATTTTGTTAATGATTGTTTAGTTTGAGAAAAGCTTGTGTAGCATCTAAGGATACTAGTCCGTACTATTGAGATGAGTCATGGTATAGTTGTTTAATAAAAGTTAAATGGAAGATATGAGTTCTTTAGGTTATGTGATCTTTAGTGTGAGAACCCAATAGTCAGCCTTTTAAGGTAGGAGTTTCTCTTAAGTTAAAAACCTTGCATTAGTGAGTAAGATTATAAATTTTCCTGGGATTGGACAAATACCGTGGTGAATTCCTAGATGTATTCCTTAAGTTAGCATAGTCTTTAACTCAAGAATCTAGGAAGGGAGCAAGGTTTAGGTGGATTGATAATTTGGAATTAGTTCCTAATGTCTTGGAGAAGCATTATATAGCGTGCCAACCTTAGTAATACCTGACCTTAGTTATTGAGAAGAGTGTTGTTACCAGATAGTGAGGATGTATTTTAATCTTACAGACAACTGGGAGTTGTAAGACGAATTATGTGACCCCTAGCTTGGAGGTAGTAGCAGTAATGGCTACTCTTAAGATTGGAAGACACCACTTGCATGATTTTAAATTGATATTCTCGTTGACGTAGAAACACTAAGTGAAAATTCAACTAGTAGGAGAGGAACCTAAAATAGATGTGGTGATTGGAATTTCCAAATGACCAAGATTTTAGGAAGCCATCACTAGGTAGAATCAAGACAGTAGAATATGTCGTAAATAGGAAATCCTTTCGCATCCTTTCGTGTGATTAGAGGGCATGATCTGTTAACTAGTTAGAACACCCATTTTAGTGGATAGAAGAGAAACCATAAGACGAGAGAATATGATTTTCTAGATGACATTAAGTAATTTAGAATGGAGTTATGTACTTAGTAAGTCTTAGAATGGATTGGGTTCAGTCTACCACTTCACCCGTGCCATGTACACAATAATTGCACATGTTTCAACTTTGGACGTACATTGTTATTCTGGCAAGTAATCGAACTAACTTGTTTGAAGGTTAAAAGAAGACTAGGTATGACAATTGATACTAGAAATTGTGAAAGATTTAAGGTTAACTGGTTTAGAGAGGTGAGATGATTATTTAGCCAATGCAAATCGAGTAAGGACTGTTGTTAGAAACACTAAATGAGTAAGGGGAGAGAAATTGTAAGGGTATGGGAAGTACTTACTCTATGTAAATTCGAGGACGAATTTTCTTTTAGGAGGGGGAGAATTGTAACATCCTAAAATTTATTTGATTATTTTTAGAAATTAATTACATTATTATTATTATTATTATCAATTCTATTTTAATAGAGGGGTTAATGATTTTATAAACTGATGAGGTTTTATCTAAATTATTTCCATTTATTAATTTAATTAATTGAATTAACGGGGGAGGCTGACGGGCGGGTCGGGGTTGACCTGACCCAGCTAGAATATTAGACAGAGGGTAATCAGTTTACCCTAATTGGTGTTTTACGCGTCAGACGGCCAGACCTAGAGGAGAGAGAACGCAAACCTACAAGGAGGAGAAACTAGAGTGTTCAGATCGTCCCGGAAACGCATCAGTTCTTCTTCGTTCATCGTCTCTAAGGTACGGGAAGATTGGTTCGGTCATATATGAATGTGGGAGGGTACGAGTAGTGAGGGCAATCCCTAAGTCCCTCTAGGATCTAAATTCTCAATTTCGTTTGATTATTATGTTTTAAAAATATTTTAATCGGTAGAAAAGATTTGTCAATATGCTTTGTGGTCTGATTAACGTCTTGTCCTAATGTGATTTTCGTTGGGAAATTGTATGATTAATTTCCCTAATTACTTGATTCTTGTGTTGTTTATGGTTGTTCATGATTTGAGGCTCTTGTGTGCAATGATGAAACTGGGTGAAATTCAATGGTGTTTTATGTACGTTTACTGTGGCTTTCGATGAATGATTTATAATAATGATGGTTAAATTAATATGGTTGGGTATGATCGTGGACTGTGCGAATGATGTATAAATAAATAATGAGAATAAGAGTGTGGATGAGAATGCATTGAGCATGGACATGAGAGGCATGAGATGCATGAGAAGTCAGACGTGGCTATAATACCCTGGCCATATGTGGTGTTTAACAGGGGGACTAATGATGGGGGACAATCATATGCATGGGCCACAAGTGGTGTTTAACCATGCTGCATGTCGGCCATAAGTGGTGTAACGGTTGTGTAGAATGTCTTCGCACGGGCTATAGGTGGTGTTTAACGGTTGTGTGGAATGTCTTCGCACGGGCCATAGATGGTGTTTAACTGTGCGACACACCGACCCATACAGGGTGTTTAACGGTGTGACCATCACTAGTGATAATTAAGGAGATTGAGGAGGTTCGCCCATGGTGTGGAGTTCCGACTCGAGACTCTTAGGTGTGGTGACGAACATATGCATTGTGCAAGCATGTGCATTTTGTAAACATGAATGAACTGTGATTGATTTTGAATGAATGAAATGTGATTGATATATGAGCATATGTTAATTCTTAGTAATTGAGTACGATAATGGGTGGGATTTGGGGCATTATTTGCCTTTATATATGATTGAATGCGATTTCTCACCGTACTTTCTCTTGTTTTCTTTTAGGTAACGTTGAGGGCACTCATGGTGCCAAGTTTTGAAAAGGCGGGGTCTTGCTCTGATTAGTGTGACATCGGGGTTCTATAAGTTAGAATAGTTGCTCTATGCCTTGATGTTTGAATGACTTATTTTAAAGATGATGATGACTTTAGTTTTTTCAATTATAATGTTTAGATCTAAAACCTCCTTGAAAATTTTGTGCCTACCTTTTAATTACAAACCTTTTATCCTTAATACAAATTGTGCTTTTTGGTTTTAACTATTACCCTGTCTTCATTTTATTTATTTTATTAAGGCAATTTAAGTATTCGGGGTAGAAGGGTGTCACAAAAGACACCATCATGCACTCCAAAGCCAATGCATTAGCCAACCTTCATTGCAATGTTTGTAATACCTTGTTTTTTCATTTTTATTAAATAAATTGACTACATGATTAAATAAGTGGAAATGATAAGAAAAACATAAAACTTAATTAATTTAACTCACTATGATTTTCTAGTTGAGTTTTCATCGTTAATTTAATTGAAACCTAGACAAAATTTCAAAACAAATAATGTAGGATTATATTAACTTTTATGAGTAGACAAACCAATTTTTTGTAAGAATTAACGTGATTAATAATAATTAACCATGATTAATCTACTATGAACTTTAAGGCGATTTTGATACTCTTAAATAAAATTTTATTATTTTATTTTCATGTAGAATGCATGTTTTACAAAGAATAGTTTTTTATTTCATGTAGAATGCATGTTTTACAAAGAACAACTCTAGAGTAAATATATACACAATATTGACATTGATACATAGAAAGTTATCATTATATTCATAATTTTTCCTAAACTAGCTAATAAGTCAACTATACACATTAAACCTTACTTGAAAATGAGATTACACCAAAATAGTATTATACTTTCTTACACCTAGGATAAATATTTTTCCATAAGTCAAAAACTATGTTTTATGGATTCATGGCTACCTAGTTTGTTGGTGCATCTTTTGATAAGACTTTGTGTTAGTGAAGGCAACATGGGAAGGAATAGCTTGATTGCCTTGATCATTTAGAATTATCTCAACAAAATTGTCTTATCACACACCAACATAGTTATAAGTGGTACCAAGGTCAATGTCTATTACTTTGTCTTCCTTTTCCTTTGCCACCATCACAAAAAAGTTTCTTCAACCTTTCAAGTTTCAAATTCACACATTAGAAAAAAATTTCAAATTTTGATTTTATTTCTTGTAGGGCTATTAGTGACAAGAGGAAAGAGAGAAAATCAAAACTTGAAATTTGAGATTAAGTGAAAAAATAAAAGTAGAGAATTTGAAATCTAAAAGGTGGGAACAAGGATGTGTTTAGGTAAATAACTTAATTAAGTGTTTATTGAATAAATATTTATCATGTACACAATTTGTATAAGTTGCCTCAATAATAAAAAAGGAAACATGATTAAACTATTTTTATATAAGTTGTAAGTTATTTTCATAAGGTATATTATACAGGTTAAAAATAACATATGAATATATTATAAGCTATTTTCATAACTTTTCCTCAACACTAACACATATCCTTATGTCATAAGATCAATCTAAATAATATTTTCCATATGCACCTTAAGTAAATCTCAATGGGGACAATTTTATGCTTAAGATCCACCTAAGAATATATTGAAAATTTGTAGAAAGTGAAATATATTTTCCACTATAATTTTTTACCTTGTCTTAGATCAAGAAAACTACGAGATAACAACATTAAGGTAATTGAAAATAAGTATTTAAGGGTTGCAATACACAAAATAGATGACATTTATAAGTTTAAGCATATACGCATTGTCTAAAGTGTAAAGTTTCGAAAGGCGACAAAATGTATTAATCTACCCAAGCTAGCCTAAACTTAGCTTAATATAATATAGGACTCAAAATTTTAAATTATGAACTTGAATTAAACACAACACTTTTTAGCCTAACCATGGTTCGTTCTAAGCTTAGTCTGCAAAAATTTGCAAAAAAGGTTGAAGAAATTGGCCTTCACCGAGCTTGTACTTCATTTTAATGATCCATATTTAATTCAAATTTTTTAGTTTAACCTATTATATCAAACAACTTGCATCGGATCATGTAGTTTATTTTGATATGTCTAACGGTTTCTTTCAATTAAGGAATAAGAAAATTGTAATGAACACAAATCCCTTAATTTGGAGCACTCGAAGGTCACAACAATAGCAAATAAGCATGCTTAGATGATATTTTTTAAACCCTTAAACAAGGAATGGTCTTGGCTAACCTTGACTAACTCCATTTTTTACTCTTTTCAAAATGAAGACTCCAAGTTGGCAAGAGAGGAGAATTAATAAGAGATAAGCACTTTGTCGGCCTAGTCTAATGCTATACGTAGGCCTAGTAACCTCACAACTTTTCTAATATTTTAGACTACCCACGTTACCAATGACAGTTATATATTGTGATCCTTGAATTGTTACATGGCTTCCTTACTACAAATTATCTTATTCTACAAAAGAACAATTAGGAATGACATTATAAAGGATAACAACTAACATTTCTTAGAATGATAGTCTCTAGCTTATAACTCCCAAGTTGGAACACTCACTAACATGAGTATTGAAGTATTTTTTTTCACAAATATCTATCCCTTGCTCTATACATGAGATTGGAACTCAGCAATAAGAAGAACAAGATAGGTGTTAACTACACCATAAAGCTTATAATGTGAAGACTACTTAATCTCTTGTACTGAGGCACCTTGTTTAATTGCAATAAAAGTTAACACAAAGGAAAAACAATATGTCTGTGAAAGCTTCAAAATACATCTAAGCATTATCAAAATTATTGTTTTAATCTTTGACTCTTGATTATTTTAAATCAAATAGGATAGACCCATTTAAGAGAACAACACCTGTTCAATATTTATTTTTTATTTATAAAACTCAAATTTAAAATATTGCTTAAAGAGTACTAATTTTTGTCATTTGGATCAATGAAAATTTAAAACTATTTGAGTGATATTTGATATTAGTTATTTAAAACTATAGATGCATTATATTTATAGAAATACATGGTAATACACATACATAAGCGTGAGAGTTTTCCATGATACCATTATAGTAAAGATGTTTTTTAAATTGTTCTAATCGAATATAAATTACTAAAATAAAATTAAAAAGGTAAAAAAATTAAAACTGCCAATTCAAAAATAATTATTTTATTAGATTAGAACAAAATTAAGATTTAATTTTAAAAATCGATCAAATAAACTTAATATTTCATGGATTTAATATTTAAATTATGTCTTCCTATAATAATATTTTTCTTAGGTTTATTAATTATGAATTAGTTTAAATTTTTCTTTTTCTCTCTTATTTATATTACATAGATTTTTTATTTTATATTAAAGAATAAGTGTTAATTAAAATAATAAATAATTTGAGCTTACTCGCAGTATAATTTTAGGCTTGTAGCAATTAGTTTATGAAATGAATATTTAATACTTTAAATTAAATTTTATTATAATAATTGTATATTTTAAAATTTATTTACTACGGTTAAGCAAAAAAAAAAAAACAAAATAGAGATAAACAACTAATTCAATTTAAATTATTTTTTATAAGATTCATTAAATTTAAAATAAGAAAGTTAATGTAATTTGTTCTTATATTTATTTATTTAAAATATATTTATTTAAAAGTGAAATTTTATTTATACAATAATTCATACAATATGTTATTACATAGAAATATAAGATACATGACCTTATTTACTTTCTAAGCATTTTTTATTTTTACTAAAACTAATAAAATAAGTTGTTAATCTTGGCCCAAATCTTATATGAACTACGTTTTCATTAGCCGAGCTCAAAAGATTTCTAAATCAAACTGAATTAGCCTATTTCTTTTATGTTATTTTATTAAAATTAAAAAAACAACACTAAACCTAGGTTGAATAATTCTCAAGTCTATTTTTAACCCATATGACTTAATCTACTTAACCTAAGAAATTGAGCCAAATTATACTAATTATATTTTACTTATATTTAAAAAGTGCTATTTAGTACGGATAGAGGATGTATGAAATACATGAATCACGTACATGACTTAATATATTTTTGTAAAATAAATATTAATTAATAAGTTAACCAAAATATAAAACTCGTTTTAGCATAAATAAATTGTCCGTGCCTATTTGACGAAAACGCTTTCGTACTAATTTTTCTTTTTCTTTTTTTAGAAAAAAGAGCAAAAGCTCCCCTAAAACGCTTCGATACTAACAAACATTTATGAATCAAGACTCGTAGAATAGTTATGAAATTTCTTATTATTATCCTTTTTTCATTTTTACTTCACAATAAATGCATAGTAATTATTTTATATTTTCACTTTTACAATAATGTAGAAATTAATTAAAAATTTAAGTAAGATGTAAGTGTATAATTGACAAAAATAAATAAATAATGTTGAACTTTAAAAACAATGAATATAATTTGTTTCCAAATAAACTAACACTTCAAAAAAATACGAAAGAAATAATAAATAATATGACAAAAAAAATTAACAAAAATATTATCGTATAAAGTATTATATGATATATATATAAATTAAAAAAATCCATGGAGATGAATGTTTCTAACACCAATATATCCTGGGTAAGATACGAAAAGGAAGAATTAACGTGTTGTTGAGATGGGGGCGTTAATAACTATAGTAGCCCCGAGTAACACAACCATAGAAGCTACTAGAAGCCCAATCCGTCAAGAAAAGTCTAGACCCTGTCTCGTAAGTCGCCTCCATTAACATAAAAGCCCCGAAGACACACTACGCCGCGCTGCCACACCGAAAATGGACGCATCAAAATTGAATCAATTGAAGCATTTCGTCGAACAGTGCAAGTCCAACCCTTCCATCCTCGCCGATCCTTCACTCTCCTTCTTCCGCGACTATCTTGAAAGGTAAACAAATTCAATCTCATCCGCACTCCTATTTATATTCGAACCCCACACTTTCAGTTACTTACCAACCCTGTGCTGTCTCTGATTATTCCGTCCAGTCTCGGCGCCAAGATTCCCGAATCTGGTTACTCCAAATCGGTACCCTAATGTTCTATAAATACCCGCCGCTACTTTTACTTTTCGCGCGTTGTGTATGAATTTTTATGTAATGTGCTGTTTTGTGTTACGTATCGGAAGAGGGACGTGGACAGCGACGAGGACATAGAGGATGTTGTGGAGGAACAAGAGAAGGTGGAAGAGGTAGAGGAAGATGAAATAGTTGAATCCGATGTTGAGCTCGAGGGTGAGACCTGTGAGCCTGATGATGATCCTCCACAGAAGGTTTTATTTTCTTTTACTTTTTGTAAAGAAGATTAATTTTAGTTTATTTGTGTTGCATTTGGGCTTTTCATTGAGGCAAATGCATGTCGCGTTTCAGATGGGAGACCCCTCTGTTGAGGTCACTGAAGAGAATCGTGATGCTTCGCAGATGGCCAAAGTTAAAGCCATGGAAGCGATTTCTGAAGGTAACATTCATTGTAAAGTGAATAATGCTGATGCATTTATGTGATTTATTTATATGTTTTTACATTGTAATTGACTCGTTGTTGGGATGTGGATGGATCCACAACCAATGCACAAATAAAGAAGACAACTGGCCCTATGCATCTTTGTCGTTGATCCTTAGAAGGGATAGAAAGAAAATTCTTGTAATTGGATTCAACGATAAAATATAGTTTTAACTGCATATGTGGTACAAGGAAGCTTGTATATCGGTTTGGTTCAAGGGAGCTTGGACATTGGTTTGGTTCATGGGATGTAACTGACATCATTTGTGTTGTGTTTAGAACCATCTCTAATGCTAGATTCATCCTTGTGTTATTCGTCATTTTGAAATCAATGCTAAACATATGGAGTTGATGCATTACACCCTCGTTTTAAGTTTGTCTGACCTCTTATCAGCTAATAATTATTACCTCTTCTCAAAGTGTTCAGGTAATTCTATAAAAGGTAATATGAACAAATGCATAAAGATTATGTATTGTACACTGTCACATTGTGCAATTACTCTTCCCATTTCAAATTTCATAATTGCTCGAGAAACATTCTTGCCTAGCTTAGAATGTGACACCCTTAATAACATAGTGGGTGGTAATTGTGTCATCGGATGATATTACCCTCTGTTCCTTCATGCACAGATGGCTCTCTTCCCTCAATCCAACCAGGCTTCGATAACACTTGTTAGGAATTGGATGGATGAAGATCCACAATAGTATGCAAGTAGGAGGAAATGAAAACACAACAGCAATAATAATAAGACAATTTAATGTGGTTTCGTCTAACTCACCTATGTTCATGATCTTTAGAATGGATAGAAGTTTTTAATGAACAAAAATATGCTACATCTTTTGAACAGCCTAAGTTGCAAAATCTCCACTAAACTCACTGCCAAATACTCCAATTTCAAACATCTCTCAAGTGTTTAGGCTATTCTTTCTGGGGATATTCTTTAAAACTGTAACAGTAATTGGAGATCATTTGACTATGTAATGCAGGTAATTTGGAGGAGGCGATTGAGAACTTAACAGAGGCAATTTTACTTAATCCTACCTCTGCCATAATGTATGCAACTAGAGGTATGACTTGATTTGATTGTCCTCTTTTTACATTCCCTAGTTATTTGTTTTTATCACCCAAGATAAGGATTCATTCTTAATGGTTTATATATCATTTACAGCCAGTGTTTACATCAAAATGAAGAAACCCAATGCTGCGATCCGTGATGCAAATGCTGCTTTGGAGGTTATATTCTCCTCTCTTTTGCTCAGGCTAACAAATATTTTACATCCTTGCTTCTCTTAAAATAGATCTTTGAATAAAGTGTACTTGTTTAATGTTCTTGTTGCATTATTCTCTGAAATAATAAGGCTCTGAAAACCAAATATTTCCTGTGTGTTAGTGTTACATAATTCTTTAGGTAGTCACTCCCATAAATGTTAAATTTGCTCCATCTTCTAAAATTGTATAGCACTCCTGCTTGATTTTTTTTATTTCTTCCCCTGCTTCTGCATGATAACTGGATTGAGAAAGGTTATGGGTTTCAATAACATTTCCCTGTTCTTCTATGGACTGTATTGTTATATTTGCCAGTGACAGTATTTCTGCAAGTGTGTACCTGACCTGTATGCAAGGATTTTTATATTGTGTTCCTTTTTCCAGATTAATCCTGATTCTGCTAAAGGATACAAGTCACGTGGCATCGCACGAGCATTGCTTGGTCAATGGGAAGAAGCTGCAAAGGATCTTCACGTGGCTTCAAAGTTAGACTACGATGAGGAAATAAATGCTGTACTTAAAAAGGTTTGTTTTCTTGTCCCTTTGTATTCTTTAAAGGAGATATTTGCAAAGTAATTCGTTTTCTTGTAAAATTTGTTTATTGTGATATGAATTCCTTGGAATGTATTGATTAATCTGTATAATATATTGACATATCCTTGGAATTTATTTGGTGTCTCATTGTAAATATTGAATTGCCTAGGTGGAACCAAATGCTCACAAGATTGAGGAACACCGTCGGAAGTATGAAAGGCTGCACAAAGAAAGAGATGAGAAAAAAAAGGAGCGTGAGAGGCAGCGACGCCGTGCTGAAGCTCAGGTTCACAGTTTTGATATAGATAAAATAAAAATAGAGCATGCCATGAAATGTAATAATACCCATGTAATTTAGTTGCTAATTTTGTGTGTATTTTTCCAGGCTGCATATGAGAAGGCTAAGAAGAAAGAGCAATCATCTTCCAGTAGAAATCCTGGAGGCATGCCTGGTGGGTTTCCTGGAGGTTTCCCAGGGGCCGGAGGCATGCCAGGAGGCTTCCCAGGGGCTGGAGGCATGCCAGGTGGCTTCCCAGGTGCTGGAGGCATGCCAGGTGGCTTCCCAGGGGCTGGGGGCATGCCTGGAGGCTTTCCAGGGGCCGGGGGCATGCCCGGAGGAGTGCCCGGAAATGTTGATTTTAGCAAAATCTTGAATGTAAGTAAATCTGAACTTGGATGTTTTTGTGTGCCTTTGAGGTGCTCTAAGAAAAATCCTCTCTAATGATCGTGCGCACATGTGCTTATTCTTGTCTTGATATCAAATGTTCTGTGACACATCTCTCAGGACCCTGATCTGATGACGGCATTTAGTGATCCGGAGGTTATGGCTGCTCTTCAAGATGGTAATTATCAATTCAAATGCTTGTTTCCATTCTTTCTCTTTTCCAGTTAATTTAAATTTTTTCCATCTGAGAACCTATTTGACGTGTGTCAAAGCTTGACTTTTCATAAGCTTCTTACTTAGTCGTAACTGCAATGCCATGTGTTTGTCTTTGCACGGTTACTTTTGGATTTAAATTCCCAATAATTACTGTTGCATATAATTTAGATGGGAATCACCAATTATTTCATAGGAGTATTTGATAAGACTGAAATATATAAATCCCCTGCTCCCCTCTCCCTCTCTCTCACACACACACCCGGTAGTTCCTATCCTGTTTGGGCAGTGCACTGGCCGATAAAATTGATTGACCCAGCTACTGGTTGTGGGGAAATGGATGGGTAGTGCACAGTTTATCCAAAAGTACAGACTAAAATGTGAAAGAATGAAGTTTTGCTATCCACTACATTAGAATTCATAAATAACCATTTGAAATTTGATGGCCCTCGTTTCTGCAAGGTATTTTGTGTGGCTCGATGAAATTGTTTAACTTGCATCACATGGCAAGCTGTTCATAGAGGTTATGAGAATTAATGATAGAATCTGTACTTTGATTTATCATAACATTCGTAATATTGCACGTTGAAGATCTAAGTTCCCATGCTGAAAAGATCTTTTATTATATATATACCGGATTTAATACCCATTTTTTACTTTTGTCCCATATTTTAGAATTGATTGCGGAGAAAATATTTGATTTGCTGGTTATTAACTGCCATTTCTCCTTTTTTTATTTTTTGGTTGGATGCAGTTATGAAGAACCCTGCTAATTTGGCCAAGCATCAAGCAAATCCAAAGGTGGCTCCTGTAATTGCGAAAATGATGAGCAAATTTGGAGGTCCCGTGTGAACGCTTTTAGATACTTATTTGAGATTTCAACATTCCAGGCCTCTGCCATCGGGTATTTGATGTTTATTGATATTGCATTTTTCATTTAAACCAAATTATCAAACTTTTTACCGTTTGTAAGGCCTGTTTCTTAGGTGCTTATAGCTCGTGTTGGTAGCCATGTTTATTTGTCAGCAATGTAATGTTATTTTCTCGAGTGAATTTCAATGTTTAAAGTTGATATTTTTGCATCTCAGGAAAAATAAAATAATAGTTTCGTAGCTTTGTCCAGTGTTTGCTCTCGAGGTCTGGTTTATGCCCGGCGGTGGTTTGAACGCACTTTATTACTAGCTTCACATCATTAAAATTTGCATTATTAGATAGTTTTGATGTTTTCAGCTGACTTTACCTCACTATGCACCATAATTATAGACATAATAAGATAGGTGATGGTCCACTTCAATAATGCTATAGGAGGACGGATGCTACTCTGAAGATTATAGACACCAAGGTAGATGATAAAACAAGTTATAAGGGTAAGGTATCTAACTTATTTTAGGAATAAGAGTATGAAATTCCTACCCTCTGTTTTATTTGATATAATGGTTTAGATTAATCTCAATTAATTATCATCACGTGACACTTCTTTCCCTAAGGCTTAACGTGAAGCTGCGACTCCATGTCCACCGTCGACATGAAAGCTGTCTACCGTCAAGTACAAGCAGTCGTGTCTGAGATCACACTTCTTAAACTACATGGTTAATGCTAATGATTAATGACTAATGCAATCGCTCAAATAAACCCTAAACCCTAGAGTAATGATTATGAACAATGCAGCCTCTCAAGTAATAATAAGAAACTTTCGACACATTTTTTACATATTATTAATCCAACCAATTCGACGTGTAACTGGAGTCCCTTTTCAGTCACTTTTCTGTTCTACCAAATGAAATTTACCATTTACCTAGTTTGTCTCGAGGCCGTCATTATATTTACTTTCATTACCATCGATCCAAATTTCCATTTGAAAACCATCTTAGAGGATAAACAGAGAAAGTCATCGTTACATTCTAAGCCTTAAAATCTCTTAAAGACTAACTAACCAAATGTCATATGATGTCAGTTAATTAAAAATTAATTTAAATAGTTAAATCAAATAAAGGGCGAAAATGTGAGTAATTCTTCACATTTAATTTTGAAAGTGAATTTCTTTCCAATCAAGTTTCATTTAATTGTGTGTTTTTTTTATTAAAAAAATTAGAGAGGGCACTTTTTAATCTAGAAGTTAGAGTGATTAGAGCCATATGGATAAATGATCTTTTCAATAAAATATTTTTTGTAAAGAATGAAGTGAAGAATGTTTTTTTTTTTTTGAAGTATTTCGATATACACTATTCTACTTTACATACCTAGTTTACACTAGGCTAAATCCCTTTGGCTGTGTTTTGAGTGAGAGGAAATAGGATTGCAACCTTACCTGAATTTATTTGCATGGGTTTAAATTTTAAGTCGCCACTTAAAAGAGCTGTGGGATTGTAAAAATAAAAAGAAAGTGAGATTAGCCAAAAATGAGTCCTGTGGATTAGCTCGGTGGTTGGAAATGAAACAGAATAAGGTCACACAGCTCGTACTTTTTCCTAGAAACTGAAGTCAACATTTGCATTAAAATGGAATCTAATATTATTTTTATATAAAAGAAAATAAAGTATGAAGATACTCACAACAAATTTGACAAGATAGAAAACAGGGATTAGGATGGATTTTGCCTCGGTGATATGATGGAAAGAGGCTAAACACTTAAACGGTTGCAATTTGCGGGGAAAAGTCAAAAAGACTGAAAATTGTGATGGGAAAGTCTTTTATGCTATTCTAATTTATTTTTAGTAAATATGTGTTATAAAATTATTTATAAATAGATATTTGAAATTATTTATTTTAATTTTTATATTTGTATTTTAATAAATATTTATAGATATTTTCATATATTCATAAAATTCGTAAATATTTATATTACAAGTACAAGATAAATTTTTATTTAAGACAGATAATGAGAGAGATTACTACCTGTATCTGTTCAGTTCTTTTGTTATTTCTATTGGCATAGCAGAATTATGTATTCACGACCGAGGTTAAGATACAAAAATAAGGTGTTTAAGGTAAATACGAAAAAAAAGGCCTGTCCAAAATAAATAATGATATAGCATTCTGATGTTTTGTTAAATTTAGGCAACATAATCATGTAATGATGTGTTAATGTGTTACACCATTTAATAAAATTGACGTTCCATATTTGTAACTCATTTTCTGCATACAAAAAAGAGCAAAATCATTTTAACATAGTGAAACTGCTTGTTATATTTATTATCATCGTGATATACACATTAACCAAGAAAAAGTGATGATTATTAGTGGGGTCAATTTAACCTCTTTCAAATGTTGCAAAACTTTTTAAAATCTTAAAGATTTCCAATGTAAATTATCGGATGTTTAGTAAGCAAATGATTTTTAAAAATCTTTAAAGAAGTTATGAAAAAAGAATAACTTTGAAATTAAATTAATTAATCTAAATATGTTTGTAAATTTATTTTTAATATTTTTAAAAAGTTATTTATTAAATACTTTGACGGTGGAAAGTGACTGTTTTGATAATTTTATTTTATCAATAAGTTAAACATAGGAATATATTATGTTTAAAAAACATAAGTATGGAACCACACGCTACAGATTTTTCGTTACTAATTTATTAATAGACAAAAGTAGAAACTCGTACATGTGGATATAAAACATAATTCTTAGTGCTTATAAAATTATGAGATTAAAGTATTTTTGTTTTCAAATTAAATTATTTTAGTTATTATTTGAAGAAATTCTTGATAAATACAACAGTTCCATACTTTTCTTTGCTTGTGTTAATCAATTGACAATTTTGAATGAATTATTGATGAATATAATTGTTAATTGTTTTTTAAATTTCATAATATATAAATATTTATAAATATTCATAAACATCTATAAATATTAATAAAATCTATGGACATCTACTTAACAAATACTTCGTGCAGGTATGAGATGTACATGAGACAATTTTTTTACCAACGGGATAAGCAACGAGGGCTTACTATATATGTGTTTATCTTACCTTATTTCAATATATTTTATGAATAATTTATTTCAATACACTTAATTGCTAAATTTATAAATAACATTTTATTTAATAAAATTGATTAAATAAGTATTTAATTAAGTCTTATATCTGATCGCATTCATAATATCTCATACAATTTTATGTAAAATGAGATTCAAAATTGGGTCTGGAGTCTGGACCGCAAACGGGATTTCTAAACAGCACGAGGTAATTATTTATCGACCAAATATTTCATCTTCCTCTAAATGGTCGTTGTAGGCTTGTAGCTCCTCAACCAAGTCAAACTCTAACAAATAGGCTTTTAATTGCCGTAAAAGATAATTAAGAAATATAAGCATCATTTAGAAGCAAAATTAGGGTTCTCAAATCATAAGGATTAGGAATATATTAATTTAATATGTTTGCTTTGAAGCTGTATCTTTCGATTCTTTGAATTTCCCTCTCGTAACTCCAAGTCAGTCATAGTGGGAAACTGATTCGTCAACCGTTGGATTTTTGAACATATAGCATTACACAAGACTTGTTGCGAACATTGCGTAGAAAGTAATTTTCACATGAACATTGAACAATCAGTTTGAAGGGGTGTCATCTCATGTTAGTCCATAGACATGATAGAATATCTAGGTAAACCGTCTAACTCAAACTTAGGCTTCTGTAATGTCACCCTATTCTCCCTAAATTGAATCTACCAAAATAATTATTTAGTCTCGAGGTGGAGAGGGTTTGCCGCTCCAGTTCAGTAATGTGTAAGCAAATCTAAATAATACTAATTAATAAATAATAATTAAGCGTTTGTTTTGAAGATTATTTTTTCGCTTTTGTAGCCTCCTAGTTTCAGCTCAAACTACATATTAGCTATGCAATTTTTATGTAGTTTTTCAAGTCTCATTCAATTCTTTGTCTCCAGAATAAAAAATCATGTATTTTTTTTTATTTTATCACATGGTCGGATAAACAGAATAAAAAGGATGATTTACACACATTTTTTATTGGTCTAGTCATACAAAATTTTCACGTAGAAGATTTTCGTAATCCAAACAAATTTATATATAGTTTATAAACTTATTCTTAGTATTACAAGACAAAAATAATTCTAAAAGCAAACTTTTTTTTTTCTTTTCTCCCACTTTCCAAAACTACCAACTGCACATTTAGTAAGACTTGAATTGTTTTTATGGGAATCAATTATACTCACATTCACATAATGGGAATAAGATTTTAGTATTATTCCCAAGAATAAGTTATAGTTGGGAGGAGCGGGGGTTTAGGCCCCTTCCATTCAAAAAAAAAAAATAGTTGGAATTTTTTTGTTTTTGTTTCCCTTACCAGGAAACAAAAATGGAAAACAAATGACTCACAAGAAAAAATGTTAATAGTCAAGTTTATCCCAATTAATATACTCTAGTGGAAATTGGTACATTGATATAAAACATTGTGGATTTATATGAAAGGTATGATACATCAATTTCTTATGTAGATTAAGAAATTGATGTGCATTATCAGTGGATCGTATTATTACCGTGAATTTGTAATGACTATACTAACCGATCAATTCTGTTAAACAAAATTTATATTGATAAAGGCAAACATATATAAGGACTAATCCTTTTCTTTTCCTGCTAATATATGATTTGTATTTTGTAGCTATCTTCTAGCACCGAAGTCCATTTGACACATAAAAGAATCTCAGACCTGATTTGATGCTGAGATTTATTAGTTTACATTGAACTCGTACTTGATACTTGGTACTTGGTAGCTTGTCCTTAAATTTTCCTCCCAAGGCATTATCCCAATACCCAAATAGATAATTTAGCCATACTTGAGCTACAAAATTCCTTGAAGCGTGAAATGCTTTGTGTTGGAATTGCCCGTGTCACCAATTAGGTCGTTGAAATTCTGGAATTTTGGGTCAGAACTCTAATCGAATTGAGTTGAAAGAAATTGAAAAAACATGTCAAGCGTGCACAGGACACAGTACTGATGAGGTTGCACTAACACACTTGAAGCTAATAGCATAGCACTAAGCAACTAGTGGTTTAATAACTTTTAGTTAGTCACATCAGTCTTCCATGACAATCCGTCCATGTGATTACTCACTAATTACGCATTTACCTTCTCAAATTGATGTATTCATTACTTTCAGATGGAAGATTTAATATATAATGTGAGAATTCTTTGATAAGATAATACCATTAATCATTATTTTCTCATGATCGAAATGATACGCTAGAATTAATGGCCATACGATGTGCTTAGTAGGTGGTGAGCCACTACCAAGCACAATTAATTCTTGGAATGCTCCTCGTTTGTAGGAATATTGTGAAAAAATCAAATAACTTAAAAAATAAACTCGTTGGATCTAAATATATTTACAAATTTCCAAACAACAGAAAAAGCTGTTGACACTGGTAATTGATTGCTAATTGATTCTACTACATTCATGAACTATTACTATTTCTATGGTGTGACTGTGAATGACATGAAACGGTCTCAGCTACATGCGACAGCCGACATGACACCTATATTCAAAACATTGTAATACAATTACTTCTGACGGCGTTGATATTTCGATATCCATTGGACCAATCTTTTATGCTGTCGACATTTTTTTTCTTCTATAGTAATGTGTTTTTCTAAAGTAATTTTATTTTAACCACAATTAAGTATTAAATGTTAAACACTTTAATAAAAAATTAAATTGTAGTTCGTTATATACGGTGGGAGAGTAGTTTTATTCTTTAGATCTAACCTCTCTTATCTGTTTGAGGGATAAAAGATTTTAAAAAAAAAGTAGAGTGAAAAAGTAAGAGGGAAGAGAGAATAAATACAAAACAAATAAATTTTTAAGTTATTTAAATTAAAAGAAGTAAGAGAGAAAGAAAAGTGAATGTATATTGTAAAGATATATTTATTTCTAAAAATATATTTACAATAATCTAAAATAAAAGAATAAATTAGTCATTTATTTTTTAATAGGTTTAACTATTTTTTTTTCATTTCTTTAGTCCAAATCTCTTCTCTTGTAAGTTTCACCACTTTTTCTCTCTCTTATCCAACTTCTCTTATTTTTCAAATAATAGACAAATAATAGAAAATATGATTCTCTTTTTACTTTTTTCTTCTCAAAATCACCATAAACAAACAACACATTAGATTTTAAAAATAAGTTTGGACATAATTCAATTTCATGAAGTCAGTTTGTATGGTGAGATATACTCTATTTTGACAATATTATTAGTCAATGTAAAACTTGAGTTGACCTAATTCAATTTTACAAAATTGAATTGTAAGGTAACGATTGTTCTCCACTTATATATTTTGTTGATGTTTTATCTCTAGCTATTGAAGAACTTGATTTTTTTTTCCAATACACTCCCTCATATCCTTGGTACATGGATAATATGGTAGGTGATCTAATTATAAATTTAGGATAATTTCTAATATCATATTAAAATGTATATTTAGACATAACTCAACTTTACAAAATTGACTCGGATTGTAAGAGTTGTCTCACTTATATACTATATTTTGTTATATTATTAGTTGATGTGGAACTTGAATTAAATTAATTTAACCCTACAAAATTGGCTAGAAAGATGATAATAGTCTTTCACTTATATATTCTATTCAAGTTTTATTTCTAGTTAGTGTGAAACTTTTTTTTTTCCAATACACCCCTCTCACACCCAACACTATTGGGTTGGTACATGATAATATGGTATGTGGCCTAATTACATATCTAAGATAAATTTTGATACCATCTTAGAATTTAAGTTTTAGCCTAACTCAACTCTACAAAATAAGTGAGAGTTGTCTCTCATTTATATGCATTACAACATATATGACTTTTTAGCAATATTTAAAAATGTTATGAAAACATAAAAAAATATTACTTATTAGTTTTTATAACATTTTAGCAAATGTTGTATTTGAGTCATATTGCAAAATGCCATTACTAACATTTTATATTTAATAAATATTACTAAATATAAAAAAATATTACTAAAAGAAGTACCGATAATATTTTTACAAAAAAATATTACTAAAAGTAATAAATGTAGTAATGATACTATATTTTCATAATATCATTAGTCCACGTAGAATTTGAGTTTTTTCCAATATGATTAATATCTTATACCTTTAGAATTAACGTCACATAGAGAGAAGAAAAATCTTAGTACTACTTGTTTGAAATTATTTTTTATTTTTATTTTCTATTTTAAAAAAAGTTTGATTTAAAAAATTTTAAGATTTAAGTTTTTATTGAGAAAAAATTTTCACTTTAGAACAACTGGTTTCAAAAAAATTTACATAAACTTTTGAAATAGAAAAAAAATGCTAGCTTGAAAAGTATAAAGTTGACTCTACTAAATTTTTCTCTTTCTCACCTAAGAAAGGAACCAATCACCCAAAATATGAACAAACACGAATGCTTGGAAATGGAACAACATATCACCAATGTTGGTGTCTATCATGAACATGTTGTGGTTGATTAGTTGCATTTTGTCAAACACCATCAATGTTATTTTTATTGTGTTAATGGTGAAATTTTGTTTCAGCCTAATGTATTTCAATTTTGAGTACTTTGGTCGAAAGGATAACTTTCCACTTTGATTATAAGAAGAATTACTTTTTATCTCCACCATTTATCTTTTTTTAATTTAACAATTAAATGAGAGTTACTTGTTAGTAGATTAAAAGAAAATGAAAAGTAATTCTTTTAAAGTTACTCTTAGAGTAATTTATCTCTCACACCCCATTGGTGATTTTATACTTCAACAAACTTTGTAAGGTTATGAACATGAAATTACAAGAACACCTATAACCTTTAAGGAAAATGTCACATCAAGACAAATCCAAGCACTATGATTTTCCTTACAACCATGGACATAACAATGATAAGTACATGCACCCCAGGATGTAATTGAAAAAGTGATAAGAGAAGAAGAGGTTAGGCAACATGCACACATGTTGTAAGAAA
Source organism: Mucuna pruriens (assembly GCA_025330945.1). Classification (NCBI taxonomy): domain Eukaryota; kingdom Viridiplantae; phylum Streptophyta; class Magnoliopsida; order Fabales; family Fabaceae; genus Mucuna; species Mucuna pruriens. Next base: position 798,875 of record JAENHJ010000069.1, on the reverse strand, counting down.
AATATAAAATTAGTAGAAAAGATTTGTCATTACCTTGCAAAATCTCTTATCTCTTTAGGTGGAATGCATCTAAATGCTCAAAATCATGCCAAAGAAGGTCCTTATTATGGATAACTAAGATTAAAAGAGACACTTTTTAAGAATCCCTAATAGCAAAAAAGAGTCTTTTGAACATTCAAACACAAACAAGAAAACTAAATCAACAAACAAACTACTCCTTAAAAGAATAAAGAAAAGACTTAAGAAAACCAAAGGAAATTGGGTAGACTATTTACACCACTATGTTCTTTAGGCACATATTAATTGCCATTGCACCACAATAGAAATCCCTCCAAGCTAACATAAGAAGCGAATATTGTGATATTGGTCAAAATCAGTGAACCATCATGGCAATAACTATATCATCTCAAAGATAACTCTAGCCACCTTGAGGAAAATTTATATTTAATTAATGAAAAGAAGGAAAGAAAAAAAATGAGAAGGAGCAAGGGAACAAAGAGTAATACAAAGGTACAAGGCTAAGGTTATACCTCAAAAGGTTGAGTTTTAATACCCTTGACCAATACTTTGATTTCTATAGCTGTAGAAGTAGGATTTGTGGCATCTGAAATGATATTGCTTCCATAAAGTAGAGATCCATAAATAGGCTCACAAATACCACACATACAGAAGTTGCACTAAATAAGGTAAGGATCATTAAAACACAAAATTAAACCATTTAATGCAAAGATGATTTACAATGTTGGTTATCTAGTTATATAAAAGGCTCTTGTTCTTATGTCTCTATAATTCATGGTAAAATATTGATTAATTTAATCATGAAGGGCTTCTAATCACAAATTCTAAACAACTAGAAAATTTGAGGGTTAATTATTCAACAGTATAATTTTACTTACATATTGGTATAAACTAAAACCGAAATCCATATAATATGCTTTTATTATTAGACTCTTAACTATTTTGAAGTGATTTACAAATAAATAAAAAGAATTAATCATGTTTTATATAGATTCATAAAGGTTAAGCATGATAAAAGGTTATGTCTGTCTTACATAAGTATAAGCGAAAAATGAGATGTTTTCTTATATAAACATTTTTATCATATTTCATCTTAAAACTAATTAACAATAAGTGAGGTTATCCAACAAGTATATATGTTTCACTCCAAGAATTGAGGCAAGCAATGTAGGACTTCTCAACATCCTCCCTTTACATATGTCTGCCAAAACAAGTAATAACTAAGATGCCTATTAGAATAGGCAATTAACTAAGATGTGTTATAAACTCTCATATCATATTAGATTTCAGCTTAAAACCAATTGATTATAAGTAAGGTTGTCCAACAAGTATATAAGTTCCACCCCAAAAATTGAGGCAAACGATGTGAGACTTTCCAACAGCCTTATGTATAGACAGGCAATTCGATCATTTTACTAGACGGATAAGTAAAATGTACCGTGTAACTTAAATAATTGTGTTTATCACTACTTGTACATGTACATGTTATATCTTTCAAAAAACATATGCATATACATCTAAATGATTGAAATAAAGCATATCAATAAAGATTCACAAAGGCAAAGTGATTAAAGATATTGTCAGCTTGAAAGACATGTCTACCTACCATATATAGAACAATAATATATCTTTTTAGAGATAAAGGTACTTTTTCTTGAGTACTATAACAACAATACAAGAAAAACAAGATAAGTAAGATGTTTTATCTTATTAATATGACTAGTTGGTGAAAAATAATTAATGTTACATTAAAGGTCCCAACGTTCACTTTAAGCTCAAGTAATGACTAAGAATACGAAGGTTCAAATTTATCTCTCAACGACTATAAGACTTGATCTTCATTGTATATTCATCTATAAGAAGTTGTAAGATAATAAATTTTACTCACAAACTTATTCATATGTGAAAAAAGTTAAAGCTTGCAGAAATTTTGTAGTAAAGAATACTTAAGTTGTTTGTTTGAAGAGATATGTGTAAAAAATACTCAGTTGAATCTAAAGAGACTTGTAGAAAAAATACTTGTAATGAGAGACTATTATAGTAAAAATCTTGGTGGGTTGCCAAGAACTGGACATGGTTTTGGGATAAGACAAACTAATATAAAAAATTTTGTGTAATTATTTCTTTCTTTATCACTTTACCCAGTTCTTTATTAAAGTTTGGTATATAAAGAGAAAAGAGATTTCACTAAGACTTGTAGTTAAACAACTTAACATATTAGTATATTAAAGCATTCAGTTTATCCTTTCTATAAGACGATACTTCTTTCAAAAGGACTTCTGAAAATCATTGAAAACATAATTCAACTTCTCTTGTATTTTTTAGTCTAACATTTATTAATTTAGATTTATGCAAACTTCTTTTTTTTTAACTCATTTTATTCATTAAAAAAGATAATTTTTTTTATAGATTGATATAATTATATAGATCGTTATAATATGTACATATAATTTTATTATATTAATTATAGTGAGTTTCTCGGTACTCAAATTCAAAACTAGTTAAATGAGGTAGATAAATTCTTTTTTAATCAAAATCAACAAGAAAATTTCTTCTCCAATTCATGCTTGCATTTTTTATTGCATACAATTTCCTTTATGTATACATCTAAACTTGAATTATAAACAATAATAATCCTTGGATCAAAATTAAAAATAATAAATCATTAAGAATAAAACCTAATTATAAACACCTCTTAAAAGATTATCAATATTACTGTTCTTACCACTATTGTTGCTCCCATCATTGTCACTCCTGTCACCACCACTTTCATCACCATTGCCACATGACAATGGTAGAGGTAACAATGGTGATAGAGGCAAAATTAATGATCTCATAAGAAATGTTTATAATAAGATTTTAATATGAGCGGTCTATTATTTTTAATTTTGATTTAATATTGTTATATTTTATTATCATTTCTTTATAATAACAAGAATTTTTCCAAGAGTCACTCCCTATATATAATTTATCATGCATTTTTCAATATATTGTTTATGAATTATAAAAGTATACTCTATTATTAATAAAAATTTATAATTTCAATCAATAATTAGTGATGTATTCAAAAGAGGATGTTAATGAATATATTACTAACATCTAAGCATGTATATTTCGTGCAACAAAAAGCTATTTTAAATCAGTGTTACAAAGGAAATTAAAAAAGGAAAGAAAAATCGAAATAGAAGTGGTATGAGCTAGGATGTAAGGGCAACCGTCGCGGTGGAGAATCTGATAATGAACTCACAACCTATGCAGTAATGGGTGCGGACAGCTCCAACTTGCAAGCAATGCCATACCCTTAATTAGCTTATACATCAATGCTGCATACCACTCTACGTCTTTGTACCTAACTTCCATAATGAGTACTCGGTGATAAATCCCTGTAACTGATGTTATCTTAATTTTCTGGCTAATTTTAATTGTTCAAAGTAAGGAACTTTATTTTTTTTCTTTTCTTGATTTGATCAGCTCAACAAGGTATGTTGGCGGATCATGCGGGCAACGCATACGCAACGAAGCGTGAAAAAGCTTAACCTCGTAACATTGTACAACAGTGATTGAAGTTTCATTATCCTATGGCCTTCTTCAATATGGGGTAAGTATACGTGTATGGCTCCTACAGATCACGAAGCAAGTTGGTATCTCACAAGTGTCGTGTAGTGCCTTGCAAGTCAAGATGGTATTTCAATACGATTTTGGACACGTAGCGCTCTGAATTGGATATTTGGATAAGGTAAGATTGACTTGTTCTATAATGAATTTTTTTTTTAATTGGGTTAAATAACTACAAAGAAATCATTGGTGCTCAAACTCAAAAGGTATGCAAATTTGACTTTAAACTTCTACAACAGTATTTAATCACAATACTTCTAGAGAGTATTTAATCACAAATTACATTGACGATTTCGTCACTGGTTGAATCTATTATGATTTTTATGATAATAAATAAGAGTGCATTTTTCTTTACGATATTTGCATACATAAGCAGTAAAGTGTGGCTGTGAAGCTTAGACGGGGAAAAGAGTCCACGCATGCCCACAAATCTTTATTCAATACTTAAGGTCTACAAGTCAAGAGACCAAAATTTTAGGTTGGTAACTGCTCCCGACCTGTGCCGTGTGGGTCTCTCATAATCAGATTTATCAAAAGGAAGTGTATATATGATCCTGTGTGATTCAAATAGTACATATTTAATTTCTATTAAATTGTTTTGGATTCGAGTTTTATATATAGATAAAATAATTATATACTAGAAGAGTTAATCCCATCATATGGATGTCACAAGATGATGTTTGATAAAAATATTTTACTTAGAAGAAATTCATGTCTACATTTAGTGTACCCAAATTGTGCGCAAATCATTGTGTCAAATAAATATTTTAACAATGATAGTATTTCAGGTTTTAAGTGATATAGCGCTTACAAGTCGTATACACCAAGTGTATGTAAAAATATCTCTTGACTAGGATTTAGCGCAGTGTAAGATAGTGACCACTTTTTTCCTTGGTGTGCGTGGTTCCTGATGTCGGCCTTCTTGATTTATAATTATGCCAATTACTTGTTTGTGAGTAACTATGTTATTCCCTTTCTTTAATGGTTAAGTAAAGGCTAGAAAGTACTCTAAACCTGCGCTTGTAAAAAAAAAGGAAACGTATTCGAATGCTTAATCAATCAACCAATCTGTGACGAAGCTGATCTGAGAATGAAACGATCTCCAAATAATTAGGTGTAGGTAGACGAAACACAACCTGCTTACCCGTGTCCGGAAGTCAAAGATACCAAACCAAGATTGTGGTCGAATTTTATGCATATCCAGCTAATCATATCTAGCTTATGAAAAAAATATGTTGAATATAAATAAAATCTAAACCAGATTTAGTAATGATTAACCGTCCTATATACATCATTTATGTTAGATATATAAAATAATTCATGAGTTTTTACATAATAATTTGAGCTTTTGTGAATCAATTCTTTATTCTTGAAATAATATGGAACCTCGTGATCGTGATCACGAGTGCGTCAGGGTTGAGAGGGTTTTTCTTGACCATATAATAACAGTACTCAAACCTTAAATTTCTGTAAGTACCATAGAATTTCTCAACATTTTAGTGTTAGGTAACTTAGGTTTAAAGGAGTTAAAAACATTGGTCCATTTAAAGATTTCACCTGGGTAAATTCCTTATTGTTTGCATTTTGCTTCAACTAGCATATGCTGCAACTGAACATATTACCTAAATGCATCAATGCTTTCTCATTGGGACGTCAATATCACTCCCTTTTAACATATGTGCACGATCTATCTCTTCGTAGGTCTGACTAGTAAAATTAATCTTAACAATTTATTCTCTAGCCCCCATAGTCATCCTTCCAAATATGCTGAAGTCGTGGCTAATTGGAATGCTTCTACAATTGGTTACGCATATACGTTTCTCAGTAAATTTCCACAACTTGCATTAATGATAGCTAGTTTTATGGACACGAGAGATGTGGGACTTGGAGTTAAAATTTGCAAGGCGGAAAAGAGGGGAAAAACAAAGTTGTGGCTTTGGAATCTGTGGATATCGTTGTCCATTTTTATATATCAGGAATTAATGTCTCCGAACACTTTGAATTAAGGACATCTTGATGTGATGATCCTGCAGCGTTGGATTAGTTTTCTCGGAGCACATCAGAGAGCTAGAGTTTCAAGACTTATAGCAATCGCCCTCAGCGTATCACAGCCTGAAGCCAAGGGACACGTAAACGTGGTGATGACGAAATGGTTGAGTAAGAGTGAAATCAGGGCAGTGGATATGTATTTTTGTAATGGAAAATGTTAAAAAGGATAATCATTTTACGCATTATTTATATACTTCTTTTGGATGCTTACATATAGTTCTGCCTTTGGGTCACCCATCTTTCAGCGTCACCCATTTTGTGCAGCTAAAAACCCCATATTAGTTCCCACGTACCTTTCACAACCCATGGTGGAGCCCCCAACCTTCTCCTGTTTATCCCTGCCTCCCGAGAGCCCTTTTTTTTTTAATTTTCTTATTGATGCATGATTTCATTGCACATATATGTAATTAATTATTTAGGCAAGAAAAGGAGAGGGCTTTATATAAAGGTGGGTGGGGTGTGGGGCTTTTGGGTCATTACAAGCCAGTGTTGGTAAGACTTTTGCATTAGTTTGGGAAATTGCATTGGTTAGCTAGCTAGTGCTGTTGTTATTGTTGTGTTAGTGCTATGGGGAGGCAACCCTGCTGTGACAAACTTGGGGTGAAGAAAGGCCCATGGACTGCAGAGGAAGACAAGAAGCTCATCAACTTCATTCTCACAAATGGCCAGTGCTGTTGGCGTGCTGTGCCAAAGCTCGCTGGCCTTAGGCGTTGTGGCAAGAGTTGTCGCCTTCGCTGGACTAATTATCTTCGCCCTGACTTGAAGAGAGGCCTCCTCACACAAGCAGAGGAGCAACTTGTTATTGATCTCCATGCTCGTCTTGGCAACAGGTTTTTTATTTTTCACAACCTCAGCTACATGCATTGCCTTCAACTATTCTTACATTAACACACTTTTATGATTATAATAATCAATCCAAACCTCAAGATACTTATTTATTATTTTAATACATCTTGTACTTGTAAGTGGCCGTGCCTGTAGACAATGTATTCACGCAAGAATTACCATGGCTTTGCCCTATTTTCAACAATCATCCCTGCTTGTTATTTGGTTTTTCCAAAATTATATTGGAAGGCGCGTCACTTCAAGTCTAAACCATTAATAATGTTGAAGAAGGTCGTGCATTTAAAATCACCTTTTAAACAAAGGTTACTTAAGGTTTAAGCAATTGAATACTTGCTTGGTTTACTAGTAGTAGCATCTTTCTCTTCTCAAATTCTCATCTACTACTATTTACTTTGCGTGCTATATATATATATGAATTGTTCAGACATGCATACCAAATGGTATGCATAAATTTGAAAGGCAGAACTTCATTGACACGCGTAACTAAAAATCTTGCTAAAATGTTACTCCACGTCATTGGAACGGATATTCATTGTTGAAGAATAATAAAAATTGTCGTTGGATACAAGATAAATAATGATAATTCAGTTGAAGATGTTAGTATTACTTAGCAATTAAATGTTTGATATTATTGGCTACATGTCTTTGCGACCACGTACATCAATCTTTATGTGTATAATGAATTTTGATATATGATTGATTGGTGTCTCAGGTGGTCCAAGATTGCAGCCAGGTTACCAGGAAGAACAGACAACGAGATTAAAAATCATTGGAACACCCATATCAAGAAAAAGCTCCTTAAGATGGGCATTGATCCCGTTACACATGAACCTCTGAATAAACAAGCAGCATCTCAGGATAGTTCATCCTCCCCTGCAGAGCATTTGCCACAAGCTGGCAATAAGGTTGATCAGGTGAAGGAAACTGATGGGGTTCTCAACTCAGAGGAGAATTCAAGTTCATCCCAAGCTGAAAATTCTTCTGGGGATGATTCACTTTTGCTAGATACCATTTGCAGTGACGACTCTCTAATAAACAGCCTCTGGCTGGATGAAACTCCTCTGATGGAAGCATTGTGGGACACAACACCTAAAATAGAGAATACTAATAATAACATGGGTTTGTTGCCATCTTGGGAGGATAATTGTGCTTGGCTATTGGACTGTCAAGACTTTGGTATTCATGATTTTGGATTTAACTGTTTCAACGAGATAGAGTCAAATGCACTGCAAACTATAGGAATGAAGGAAGAGGGGCATTAATTAGTACATCTGAAGGGAATTAATTGTCTACGAAACCAAAATGAGGGTAAGATATCAAATCTATAAATGTGACAAAATACCACGGGCTCAAATTTAGGTTCTTGGTGTTGAATTTTATCTACCTAGTATTTTACAGAATGTTCTTGAAAGGTGGAAGGTGAACGTTTCCTCTTATGAGGTTCCTCGCCAACCAAATCACAAAATTGATAGCAAACCAAAACTAAATCATCAAAATGCCACAGTACGAGTACGTACTTTCTTCTAAATGCTGTATTTATGTGTACGGTAGGGACAAAAGAAATGGATTTGTCTAGCGAGTTCGGAAACATATTGTACAAACAAGTCTACTTTGAAAATAATGGTAAAATCTGTTGTGATTACAAGTTTAGTTGTATTCTTTCATTTCCTGCTTTACGTCACGTTAGATATAGATAGATAGAGACGTAGAGGAAAGAGAAGTCAGAGAACTCAGAGGTAGAGATTATTAGTAACCACGAACTTTGTGGGACAATGAGTGGCATGGAAGAATAATATTGGAGAAAACATAAATGCAATTTGAATGGTGGTTTTGGTGTTGTTTACTTATCAAAGTTAGAGTTCATTTCAGTAAAACTCTAGTGGATAATAAAGGTGAAATTTCGATTCTAATTAAAAAATAATATTTAAAGCATTTAAAGATTGTATCCAAGTTTTATTCAAGAATATTTTGCTGTTTAGCTAACGAAGAAGCATAATAATCTATGCTGTTAATAGTATGCACGATAACTCTCCTTTCCTTTTGCTGGTGTCCCCCACTTCTCACCTTTTGTTATTTCAACTCAGTATCATTTTCGTGTCTAACATCATCAAAGCTTGCATCATATCAAAGGAGTTTCATGGCCCAAAAAACGCTACTATTCATTTCAGTTTAGAAATATCATGTCCATCTTTGTAAAACAAATATTATTAGTGCATTATTCTTTTAGTTTTTTTAAGAAATAATATTTTCAAATTGTCTCACGAAATTATTATAAATAGTTTTTTTTTTTTAAATTAACTAATCCAAATTAATATCCTTTCACTTTGTTGACATTTTCTATTGCAAAAGTGACATCGCTATTTTACCTAGAAAAGAAAACTGTAGTTACATTCACATACAAATAAAATAAAATCAGATGAGTGAAAAATTAATGAGTTGGTGAGATAATTAATTAAAAAAAACTAAAAATCTAACAAGAAAAATACTAAAAAAGTACATCTAAATGAAAATCCACCATACATGGAAACCTTTTTTTTTTATCATTATGGATATCAATTAATTAACGGAAATGTTGTAAATTATTATTTTTACAAGCGAACTTAGGAAACAAATTATGATAACAAGAAGTGTTTTACTTTCGGGATTTGGGACATTTTAGCAGTAAAGATTCAATATGATATAAAAGTTGGATAAAAATAAAATAGGATAAAAATATGAAAAATTATTATACAAACCAACATTGCTTAGTATAAATGGTAGTTGTTTGAGGTATTTGAATTTAATATAGAAAAAATTATGTTGAGATGATAATACTCATCGTTTGATAAGCTCACAGTCCCCAACGAAGATTAATCATCACTTTTGGTAATGAAAACTTCACACCTATCTTATGGGTACAAAAAAAATAATATATATATTATTTTATCTTATGTTTTAGGTATATAAGATAATATCATTATACATAGAAAAAATAGGGGTCCATTTACTCCAAGAGAAACTTTAAGAGAGTTACTCATTATCCTCATTATTCATTTTCTTATAATCTATCGACTCTAACAAATAACACATTTTATATATCAACTATTAAATCATTCAATAATTTTTAATTATATAATTTGTCTCAAAACTCACCAAAGGATTGAAAGTCACCTTTATATATCAATTTTTATATTAATAGAAATCATTTGATACCTTGTTCATATTAATCAAAATTAATAGAATATATATTTTAAAATATATTAAAATATGAATCATTTGATTATCTTTTTATTGTTATTCAATTTTAATAAAATTTGATACAAATAAAAGTAGTATAAAATTATAATTCAACAGTTAGATTGATGAAATTCACATTCTATGTGAAGTTACTAATGGTGTAATAGTTAGTATCAATTATACCAATGTAATTTAATTCCTCTTCATATATATAGGGAACCGTACGAGATTAAAATGACTTTTTTAGATAAGACTAAGAATGATTAATCTCAACCCATAAACTTAAATAGAAAGCTAAGAATAAAAATATCTATTTAAAAATTTAATTAAGTGATTGTAGTATCCACCACCACCACATTGTTGTTGACGCTTTGGTTTCAACTTCTGTTGATGATAGTGACAATAGTAGAAGTCAAGACAACAACGATGATAATGATGATAGTATAAGAGATTACCATCGTCGTTACTATCACTATTAATGTTGGTGTCATCATTGTCACCACCAGTGATAGTGGTGGCAACAACGATGGTAGTGGTAGTACAATTACCACCACTTGAGTGAATTTTTAAGTGAGTTGTTTAATTTTAGTCTTTCCTTTAAATTTAAAAGTTGAGATTTACCATTTTCATTCTCATCTAAGGGAGTTATTATTATAAGACACAATCATATATATATATATGAAAACATATTTTATAAAAAGGACTATTTTACATGAATAATATTGAAATTAAAAGAAATTCACTTAAGTGGTAACGACATCACTGTTATTGTTGTTACTAGCTATAATAATAATAATGTTAACAACAATGGTGATAACAACAATAATGATAGTAAACATGCACTGCCATTGTCAACCCTATTGCTATTGGTGATGATTAGAAAATCAAACCAATAACTTTAAATCACTAAATTGATGAAAAAATATATATTTTTTAAATTAGAAGGTACTTCTCCATTTGATGGATTAGTACTTGGAGAAGTAAAGTAAAGTGATACGTGAAATTGCAATTTTATATTCAAATGAGGATTGAACTCGATACCTTTGTTAATGAGAACAAAATCAAAATTAAAAAAAAAATCGATCCATGCCAATTTTCGACTTTTGTGTTTAAATAGAATCTACTATACCAAAACCGCAACTTTTTCATGTTATATCGCCACATAAATTCAAGTTCCCCTAACCTTTTTAATCGCGGGGAGCTGGACGTATATAACTTGACTTGAATTGATGGTTTTGGCCGTATACGTGGTTCAAAATTCAATTGTAAATAATTTTGCTGATATATATCGTTGTTATTATATGTAATTTTTTTGTTGTTGTATTATTTATGATTGAGTAAATATTACTTTTAAGGATTGATTAGAATTTAAGTGGTTATTAAATTTTATATTATTTCAATTTATTTTATTACTTATCAAATTAAAAATAATTTTAAAAGTCGTAAAAATAAAAATCAGAAAACCAAATAACCGATCAAAATCGTAGCATACCACAAGTTTATGTTTTTATACGGGAAAATTTAAGTCCACAAGTAAAATGAATTATTTGGTTTAGTTTTTACACACACAAAATCATTCAAACTAAACATTAAATTAATATGTAATTTGATTTTGTAAAAAAAAAACACACAAAAAATGATTTGTTTGATTCAAAATTAATATTACATTCAATTCAAACCAAATCAAATTACATTTTAATTTAACATTTAGTTTGAACAATTTTTATTATTATTATGTAAAAACTAAATCAAACCTATTCACCAACATTCTTACTATACATTCATTTTACTTGTACACTTAAATTCCCTTTATAAAAACATAATCACTGTCTCATTTATTTAAACTTTTGTTAGAGCATTTTTTTAATTCTGTATATGTAATATTTACATTTAATTTAATCTTACCCTTAAAGAAAAGTTTAATCAATGTAATTCATTACAACTACATTAATATCAAAATGCACAATGTTAGCATCTGATTATAACAAAGTTAGGATCCACCTCTATTTGCAATCCACGCAGACTCTACGAAACAACACCCATTTAAAATATGGTTTTTTCTTTAGCAGGCTTAGTTTGCAGGTTAACCAACTAACCTGGGAGGCCATTATATTTTTGAAAAATACAAATTAATTTTAATAATTAATTTGTTTTATTGAAATGGTTAATATTTGATTGAGGTGTTAGAGATATCGGTTAGCTATTGGTAAATAATAATGTCAATCTTCGTCTCCTTTTTTATTCTCTCATTTTAATTATTTGAACTTTTGATTAATTATTTAGTTTAGTTTTATACTATATTCATCATGTTATTAAATTTAATCAATTATTAAAAAGTAATAACTCACAAAAAATAATGATTTAGTTAACTTTTCTTTTTTATAATTAATATTATATATTTTTTTAAATTCTTTCATTTGCACACTACCCTTGTTGACTACCTTGGACGAATACATAAAAAAAAAAAAATTAAAACTCACTTGTTATACATACTAAACTAACTCGACTTGTTGAAATTATTTATTTTATTTTTTAAAAAAAAAATCTATAATTGTGAAGAAATTTATTCTTGAGCTGTCTCAACAATTAAGTAAAGTTAAATATTTAGATTCATCAATAAATCATTTATTATTAGCTAATTTTTACAAAGTAAAGATTTTTTGGTGGAATTTTACAAAGTAAATTAATCACATTTATCCAAATATACTCTGATATATTTAGTCAATAATATTTTAACAATTTATCTTCGTAGCAATCATCAAATGGCTTGAACATATTCCTGGAATGATGGAGAAATCTTCCTTTTTTTACATCTGGTGATTGTGAATTGTTATGTAATGTATGTGGCAACCAATAAATGCCCGATTTAACTAGCTTTAGACAAATTAAACTGAAATGAAATCTTAATGGAGACCGCATTAGTTGTAGATGGGAAAAGTGTTTTCTAATTATATATATTTTCGCTTTATCATTATTTTAGCTCATGACATAAACTAAAAAAAAGATACACTAGAAGCAGAGTATCTGCACTCGGCAAATGCGATTCAAGGAACACTTCGAATCATGATATACCCCTGGACCAGATATGTCTCCATTAACATAAGTAAGTGGTGCTCATGATAACACTCCCAAAAGAAAACAATACGATTAGCCAACTCAGACCATAGTCTTTTTTTTCTTTTTATAGTTAGAAAGAAATTTATTTCTAACATAGAAATTATTAAAATAAATATTTTTATCTAATAAAATTTTCTCTTTAAAAAATCCAACTATTGCACCATAAAGAATTTTCTTTTATCATTCCAATTGGTCATCCGCGATGAATGTTGCAACGCTTTTCAAAATTGAACGGCTCTTCTCTTTTGCTGTAATGTTATGCAATCCTAGTTTGAGTACTCTCTTGAGCTAGCATAATAGCATTTGTTCCTTGTCGTTTATCTCAAAGAATGGCTATCAACTAGATTACATGTGATGATACTATAGGTTTATGTCCCCATAGATTTTCTTGTGGTACAAGCGACAGATATTGCAAATAATCAACGTTGTCCACCAATTAAACAAGTGGCAACACCAACGATTGTCATAAAACATAAATAAATTATTGAAAGGAAAACAAATTTGTTACTTGTTGTGCTTATTATGCATTCCTTTTTCTATTCAGCTGCTGATTACGCAACATTTTTATAGAAAAATTTTAATTAGCATAGGAATAGTTCAGAATTATATGTTTAATAGGTAAACTATTTTGATTATTGTGTCATCATCTTTAAAAGAGAAATACAAATATTATTTTAAAATCTAAATCTGAAATTTCAATGTAAATATAGAGAAAATAAAAAAGAGGAAGAAGAGAACAGAGAAAAAAGAGAAGTACAAGAATTTGATTTCATTAATATAATATAAATATATAATAGTAAAAAGGAGAGAAATATAAAGGTTACAGGTAAGATGACTAAACTACCTCGAAAAGAATAAAGACAAGAGAAAATATAAAAAGACTTATTATATTGTCCAACAACAACTAATATTCGATTTAAGTGAAAGTGAGTTCGAATTTTTTTACTAAAGTTTCAAATTCAGTAAATGAAAAAAATTATTAAGAAAAATCTTAGTAAAAATAATTAATTAAATTTTTCACAAAAATTAGTTATTAATAAAATTAATAAATATTTAAAATTTATGTTAAATTTTTATGGATGGTGAGGTGGATTTGTTTTTCCCAAGAAAGGACCCAATATTAAAATAGGAATAAGAAAAATATAGCAGGAAAAGTCGTGCAAGGAAAGAGAAAAAATAAAGTTAAATATTAATATGTTTTATTCTCTTTTATTTTTCAGTTTTTAAAAATAATTTTACAATATCTAATAGTTAGTTTCCCATTTAAAATTATTAAATTAAAAAAATTCAAAACAATTATTTTAAAAATCAAAAACTAAAAATAGCTTAGAAATATTTTTTTCATCTTCTTTTTATTTTCATTTTATTCAACATCTGACTCAATTCTACACTATGTTTTGTACCTTGCATCATCTTTTATCAGTTGTCTGAATAACTTTATTTAATTACATTTTAAAAGCTAAGAATATTTTTTAAAAATAAAAATCAAACGCACGTTTAATGTGTATTTTTTATGAGGTGAAATATAGCATTGAGTCATATAATTATTGTGTGTCAGAATGATGATCCTGCTTTATATTTGATTGCCTTTAGAATTAAACAATGTTATGCCAGGTAGATTTGAATAAATAGTGACCACCATTTTTAATTTTTTAGATGTGCATAATGATGATGTAATAGGTCTCCAAATTTAAGAATTTAACCATTACACATCCTCCGCATGCTTAATTTCAGCGTAAAATATTCATACAATCACAGTCTATAGCAAGTTAGTTCTACCAACATCATTACAATTAAACTCATTACAATTTCTTTAATTATATTTTCAATTAATCACGTGCACCACTGCCGTTATTTGATTTGGCACAAGGGCATCTATATAAAAGAAGCGAAAAAGGTAATAATGAGAAGAAGCGAAAAGGAAGAAGGAATGGAAGGATATTTGAACGGCGAAAAAGAGAGAAAATAATATTTAAATAGTTATTAAGAAAAAGGAAAAATAGATGCATTTATGCATTTCGCAATTGAGGAGATACATTTACCAATTATCTTTTCTTTTCTTTTCGACTAAATATATTAGATTTCACGTAAAAGGAAATGATACAAGAAGACAATCCTCCAAAACCAAGTCCATATAATAGGACATTCTCCTTCCACGATGAGATCCAAGAAGTAGAAATGCAAGGTCTATAATAGTCCAAGCTAAATCTTATTAAATTCTATTAACTTCAGTCATGTTGGGTTTCTTATTGAACCAAAAATGGATTTCTTATTGAATCAAAAATTAAATATATTGAGTTCTATGTTATACAATAAAAAGTCAAATCATCGAATTAAAAATGCTTCGTGCTTCTCATGTGTGAGAGAATGATTGTTTTAGTCACCACTTTTGTACTAACTGAAATTCTGTCTTTATTATTCAAGATTATATAATGTTATGATTCCTAGTCGGTGTTATATGATAATTCGTGAAATTGAAAATTGTTGTGCAATTTGAGGCAATATTCTCTATTCTTGTTTATATGCGTTTAAACTTTTATATATATATATATATATATATATATATATATATATGTTAAATTTAGTTGGCCTTTTTTCCCAACTTATTTGTTGGTCTAGTTGGTGTGTGATTTTTTTTATATATATAAGCCACTTGAGTTTGATTATGATATTTTGTTAGGATTTGTCTCATTTATCTTATGATTGTATTTTAATTAAATTTCAAATAAACCTATTCATTAAATTTTTTTATTTTTTAGCTTTCTGAATATTTCTTTTGAGAATGAGTTTTGTAGTTTAATGTATTTTTTTTAGTTAACGCCACATGTCCATAAAAGATTTTCATAACAATGACCTCCTATATTCATTGTTATAAAATTTTAAATTTTGAGTGTTTAATTATGTGAAGTGAATAAAGAGTTTAATCATGTTTGGTGAATGTTTAGAATTTAATTTGGGCATATGAAATGAAATCCAAATCTAATAAAAATTAATTTTTAGGATATTAATAGGTTTTTTTCATGTCTCGAATCATAATTAAATCAAACTAAAATGACTCGTATTTAATTTAGATTCAAAATCTAAAATTTATATTTCATTAAATGAGTTTGAGTTTACTCAGATAGTCTTACTTATTTTAACATCATTTTTTCACACACATATATATTTATTTATTTATTTTATTATTTTTTTTTGGATCATTCTATGTCTATGGCATTTTGTACCTACATCAGTTTTAGGTTAGCCATGCTTTAGGCTTCAATATTTCGTTAAGCTCAAATCAATCAGCGTGGCCATGCATTAACAGCTTAATTATAGACACATACCAAGATGCACATTTTGCTTGGTTGACACCTTGGAACAACAACATCACCATGGCATAAATCTCTTATCTACTTTAACCGGTTACCTAGGCCCAATCCAAATCCGAACCACACTTCGAAAGCGGGATAATTAATTAGACTGGCCCATTTATATTTTTAAACTGGTTTTTGTTTTATGTCTGGTTCTCCAAAGTCTAGACTCTAGATCAACTAGACACAAACCACACACCCCTTCAGTCCTTCATGATTCTCGACGAGTCTGTGGCAAAGTGAATGACGAACCCCTAATTTTCAGAGTGCAATCTCCTTCGCAATGAACCCTAATTGACGAAAGAGCGAAACCTAATCCTCCTT
This sequence comes from Mucuna pruriens, assembly GCA_025330945.1. Lineage (NCBI taxonomy): Eukaryota > Viridiplantae > Streptophyta > Magnoliopsida > Fabales > Fabaceae > Mucuna > Mucuna pruriens. Next base: position 782,337 of record JAENHJ010000069.1, on the reverse strand, counting down.
CCACAACCTCATTCGCGACGAATCCTAATCCTACTTCGTGCATTCTCAGATTGCTCTGGTAACAGATTACGATTCTCCTTCAATTTGGTCTTTGTGATTCATTGTCATTTTTTAGTTTGTTTTTAGGCAAACCAGTGGATCCTTACTCTGTTTCTATTGGTTAGAAAGGTCTATTCCGTCTTTGTTCAAGTTATTCACAGGTCCTAACAATATCTCTATCTTGTCTCTTTTCCTTTCTTAGATATATGCTTCATAAATTTCTCTTAATATACCTGCGTAAATGTAGTTGTAAATGTTACAAAATCCTTAGTCCTTACTAAATGCTGCATAATGTCCATCCTGTGTAAGATTTGCAGAATAATCAGATCCCACCAACAATTGGAAATGGAAATGAGTTTTAATAATTGGAAGTGAGAAAAGAAGAAAAAGAAACAGGAACATGAGCTCACCAATAGACCCATAATGTCCTGTTTCATCGGTAGTTAACCACATCCTTTCTTTTTAATCATTTATTAAACAACTTACAAAATTTTCATAAAGGGTTTGGCTTGTTTATGGACTTTGTCTAAATAACAAATCACATTCAAGAAAACCCTAGAGGCTCATGCACGTTATTCAGATGTGGTGCTATAGGAATCCAGAAAAAATAAGCAGAACCAGCTTTTCAATGCTTTAGGGAAAAGCTTTTGTTCCATAAATTAAAAGTTATGAAGGGGATTTTTTGCTAATTACACATGCTGAATAGGGAAAACTCTGATTTGTTCATATCCTTAGTTGTTCAGTTATAAACCAATGTTCTAAAACAATATAGGCAATGTTGTTGATTATACTTAAGTATGCTGTCTTTTGGTATTGTCTTCTTATTCTTTATAATAGTAGTATTTGGTGGGATATGACCACTTTGGAGGGGTGATTTCATCAACATGATGCTCACATTCCAACTGCTGCAAGCCTAACAACAAGCTGAACCACAATTATAAAAATCTGTGTGCCTGTGCAATTAAAACTGTTCTTTTCAGTAGGTCTATGGTAAACTGAAGTTTGTTTTTTATTGAATGGGACATGGCAAATTTGAATGCCCGTTGTAATCCTAGCATGTTTGATAATAATATGCTGGATGTAAAAGAATTATCAATCAGAGAACAAATAAAAGAGGAATAAAATTTTGTTATTCCTAATTAAACTTCAATATTCCTAGCATTGAATTGCTTGTCAGTTGTGGTAGTCTGGTAGACAGTGAACTTGTGAAAAAATTAGTTAGTACTCTAATGGAATGGCTTTCTTTCATCTTTTATTTCATTCATCTCTTCTCGTCTTGTTTTATTTTTCTTCTTTACTATTATTGATAAACACCTAAAAAATCTTATTATCTTGTTTCTGGTCTTAGGGAAAATAAATAAATGGGTTGCTAAAACTATACTTTGTCCTTTTTGTTATCTAAAACCATTTGAAAAAATCATTTTATTTGGCCATGATTATAAGAAATTAGTCAAGATCTCATATATCATATTTTTAAGATTATATAAGACTAAGTATAGATGGATCCATCCCTCTCTGGCCTGGTTTATGAAAAGTATGTCTTTGCTAGTAGTCACTTTAAATTTTAAAAGCTTGTTTTTATGATTTGTTTAAAAACAACTACTTCAAAAGATTTCATGACAAAGTTTGTTAGAAAATATCCTGTTTGTAATTGATTTTAGGTTTCTTAATTTCTTTCCAGGTCTTCCCTTTTGTCACTTCTTACTTTAACATTAAAAAAAATATAAAAAGAAGATAAACTAATATATAACAATTAACAAACAACAGTTAGTGTTAAACTGCACAAAACCAAGTTTTAAGCAAAATATAATAATAGCTAGCTAGTTCAATTTTATGTGTATTTAAGAAACTTGTTTATATATTTCAACAATTAAAACCCAGTTTATACTTTACCAAGCACTCCTTTTTAAGTATTTTGTGAGGTCTAAGAGAAACTGGACCTCAGGTGATGGGTCACACTGCATAATATCTCCCACTTTCATTGGGTTAGCTTGATTTGAAGGAGTAATGATTTGTTTTTTTGTAGCTTCCTAAGAGAGCTTTTGTTGATAGAAACTGATTCTTTTCCCAAATAAAGCTGAAACGAACATGCCATAAGTTCGTTGACATGATAACAAGATTGTTAGTGACATAGTGTCCAGTTCATTAGGGAACTCTCAGCTTGTGAAACTTATGTAATTGTTATTCACTTTCAATTTGATAATCCTCTTTATTAGGAAACCTAATAGAGGCATAGTTACTAATTCAGAGAGTGGAAAGATAATTTGTATCTTGACAAGATATAGAGGCTTGAAAGAAGAAAATCCCAATTTTAGTTATCTTCTTTTCTACTACTCCTGCATCAATATGTTTGTAACATTATCACTTTCATGATATCTTTCTGGTACCTTGTGTAGGAGTTAGCAATTATGGGTGAGTTTACAATTCAGATTAGCAATGACCTTGTTAGTCAGCTTGTTGATGATGCGGTGCCAAAGAAAAAAACTAGGACTAGACGTAAGGTGGCAAGAGAGACTGAAAAGCCCCAACCTGATAGAAAGCCCGAGAGTGCAGTTACTCCAGGGTGGCCAGTGCAGCCCCCTTTATTTTTACCTGCAACATCCCCTATACAACCTGCCCATTCAGAGTTAGAAAGTATTAAGTCTATGCTTCAGGAAAGTGAGAAGGTTTTGGAAAAATTGCAGAAGCAAGAGGAGAATATGTTGCAGGAAGTAACCCAAAAGGCAAAGGATCTTCATGATAAAGAATATAAGCTTCCAAACCCGAAGCCTGAGCCTTGCACGGCGGAGAGGTTTGCGACCATATCATGTTACAAGGAACATGTCCAGGACCCTTTGAAGTGTGCTAGTCTTGTTACCAGTTTTGCTGATTGCTTGCGTCGGTTTGGCCGTTAAGGTGACAAGTAAGTTTAACTGAGAAGTGGTTTACAAGGAAATTCGTGTGACAAATGCAAATAAACTAGTGAACTACATATACTGACAAATACTCATTGTGTTACTGCCAATTTTGTTTCATTCCAAACATTAAACTGTTTTTAAGCTCGGAATAAGTGATGTATTCATAGGTTGGAATCTGAACATTTTCTGTTATTTGCGTGCCCTACATTCTGTCAAGGGGAGTACTTCCAAGTTGGTCAGTTATATGAACTTTGGATATCTTTATTCTATTTATTTATATGCTGGGACAACATTAAAGATCCAAAACCATACCACAGATGACATAAAAAAAAAAAAAACAAACACGCACATGTATATATTCGCAAGTAAATGGGTTGATAATGGATAACTTAATGAGTGTTTGCTTATTAATAGGCTGGATAGTAAGATACTCGTATTTGTGGGGTATTCGTATATTTTTATTATATACAAAGTTATTCTAATTTATTTTTAGTATAAATATTTAAAAATTATTAATTTTTTGTATAAATATGTTTTATAAATTTTGTGAATACTTATTTAGCAAATACTCGAATAGATACTGGCAGTTGGAGCGAGACTATTACATGTGCTCGTTGCGCTTTTTTGTTTGTCATTTGTCATTCCTACTACGAAAGATGAACTATAGCTAAGCTTGGACAAAAAATTCATTAACTAGAAACCAGATCACAACCACACTTATATACTATACTTTTAATCTATTTTATTGGATTGATTTTAAAATTCAAACCATTTCTAAGATGGTATTCAAATTTGGGGTCTATTTTTGTAAAATAGGCGAAGAGAGTGATGGTGCAGTAACGGGAAAGAGTGAAATCGATAATCCATGTGAAAGCAATTCAACTATTTTAGGGATTAATATGTTTAATTACTATTCAACTGAACAACTTGATTGTAATACATCAATTCAAGATTATATACGTTATCTAATTTACATAAAATTGGCATATAAATACAAAAACGCTAAATGAATTCTGAGGAAAAAATAGAAAACATCAACAGGTCATTGGAGGTAAATTCTGAGGCCATACGAGACCGTAAATTCGTTCACATAAAAAAAATCGACAAAACACAAATGGATGTGATCACCAAAGTCCCATTCCATCTGTATGTAGCATGGGGAGTAGATATGCAGCGCGGAGAGTAGATTTATTCAGATAATATTGAAACAAATTCGAAAGCTGTGACAATATTTATTTTGGGTTGACAGAACTCGTGCCAATATTGACTCACGGTGCAAACGACGAAGCACTACCACCTCCACTTCCCTTCTTTCAAATCACAACCTCGCCTGATGACAACACAAGGCGACCCTGACGACAACCCAAAACTAGGGTTTTTATTTGTTTATTTATTTATAGGTTTGATGAGTATTGGCCTCCGAATCTTGTGTTCCAACCTTACCTGTCTCTAGCTGGAAGACAGTAAAGATAGGCCAGCTCGACCACCTAGTCTGATATGCTAGATTACATTGATCTTTTAAATATGTAATTTGAAAAGAATTGAATCAATCCATTTAGCTTGATATTTATTTTTTATAAAATATTTTAAAAAAATGTTTGAGAAAAAAAGACTAATTCAAGTAAAAATATGGTCCATGTAAAAAATATGATATGTCATTCTCTCTTAGTCTATTGGATTGAGCAATCCATTTTCCCAAGTCTAGAAGAGAGGAACAGATAAGGAGGTTGAAAAGTGATAGTAGACCACAAGTGAGAGAATATACAAAACTAAAACTAAGGAGAACTATCTTTTGTTTTAGAATCATGTAAAAATCTAATTCTGTCCATTTTATCTAAACATGTTTTATTTCAAATTTTTATTTTAAAATTATAAAATGAAAACTTAAACCTTTTTTTTTCTTCTCTAATTCAAACTTAAGACATTTGTTACCTCAATTGTGAATTTTTATATCATGATTTCCTTTTCTTTGATATGATTTTCTTGCACTTCTATAATGAAAGATAAAGAACCAATTAAATCTACTTCCATTGACCTACCAATTTTACTTGCTTGGGAAGATGTTGAAGGAACTCCATCATTTTTGTTCTTGACTTAATTTTTTAATTTGTTTTGGAGTATATAAACTGTTAGTTTTTTCTACCAAAAAAGTTAGAATTTGTATTTGTCCTTGATAATTTTTAGTTATTTTGAACTAGATTTGGAAAATTTTATTTCATGTGATTAATCTAGATTTGTTGAAGTAAGTTCATGTGACTATACCACCCACAATCACAAACGTTTCATCAAACACCTTCCTTGCACCACCCACATCCACAAACATTTCATCAAACACATTCCTTGCACCACCCACCTTGCCTGCAATTGATGAATTCTCAATTGTACCTAAATAAGCGTCCCAAGCACAACGAGATTGAGAGATTTTGATTTAACGACCATGATTCAAACTCAAGGATGAGGTTAGTGTTTTACGTTGAAGATGAAAAGCTTGAAGAAATAGAACAAAAAAGGTTTCTCGTTTGCCACAAGAATGCTCATCTTATTTTGATGGGGTTGAGGTGGTGTGGAGAGTGGGAAAGAGAAGCAAACAAGGGGAGGTGATGGAGAAGGGGCACGAGAAAGGGAGAGGTGAGGGGAAAGGATTTTTTTTTCTTCAAATTAGTTTCTCTAATGCAGATTTAGGTTGGAAGGCCAGCTAAGAGAGAGAGGAAGTGAAACATGGTATTTAACATGCCACTATGCATTCGTTAATGGTGTTACTAACATTTAAACTAAGTTGACCGACATAATGTAGATTCAAGGATATTTTTGCAATTTTCCTTCTTTTGAGGACTCATTTGCCAATACCTCACATTTTCAAAGACAAAATTGGTGGTTAACTAAAAAAAAATCTCTACATAACTATCAATAAATATTACTCCTCCCGTTTTTGGATCCCTTTTACTTATGAATAATCATAATTTAACAAAGTATAAATATCATAATTATACCTTTTTTGGAAAAAAAAAATTGAAGTCAAAGTTGTATTTCAACTCCTATATACTAAATTAGAGTATACAATGTTAAGCAACAGGATTTTGGCTTTCTTCACTTTCTCAATTAGGATCTATTTGAATAAATTTTTTCATAAATATTTATAAGATAAAAAAAAATAACTTTTTTATAAGTTAATATTAATTTATTTATAATTTATAGAAGTTTTTTTATATTAACTTCTTCAAAAGTTTGTTTTTAACTTATACATAAACTAATGTTAACTTATGGAAAAAATTATTCGTTTTTTCTTTTCTTATAAGTGTTTGTTGAGAAGTTTATCTATATAAATTCTTATACATTTCTAATATTATTTATCTTCTCTAGTTTCGATGTGTGTAATACCGTGTTATTAAGCTCTGATAAATTAAAAGTGATTGAATAATTAAAAGTGTAATCAAATTTATATTTAGTTGAAAAAGACTTATTTCTCGAGAAAAGGTCGAAATGACTCAAAGCATGCTTACCGAGGTGAATATTTCCTAAAAGTATTTACTTGAGTAGAGAGAATACCAAGAGTAGATGAACAAGAACCCTAAGTGTTTCTCAGTTGAATATAGTTGAATCAGTGTCATTGACGTGTTTTTTAGTGCAACAACACATTTTTTGAGACAAAAACACCGACCGACCAAAGTTCTAGAGGAAACCTTGTAGCCGCCACCCAAAACCCTATAGTAGTCATGTTGCTACTGCCCTCTATTGTCTAGTAGGCTATGGGACCCCTTGTTACCCTTAAACAACAACAACCTCATGCACCCTTGGACTTTAAAACTCCTAACATCCTATGGATAAAAGCTTGCACCTAAAACCCTTATATATAGGCCACATTGGCTGAGTTTTGGGGACTAGTTTTCAAAAGCAAAACAACCCTTCCTCTACCAATTTTATTCCACTCTTCCAAGCCTTGAAGCAGCAAGTTGTTGATCAAGCTTTCACCTTTCTTCCTTAAAGTTTTTCTATCCTAAGTCTACAACAAGTAAGGGAAGCAAACCTTGTGTAATTTTCATGAATTGTATGTTGTTATTGTGATTCTATTATGTTGTTTAAATACCTAGAAGTGTATGATAGAAATCTATTGCAAATTTGATACCCATTGTTGTAAGTTTGATATACATTGTTGGTTTTTGAGGTTTTTGAGAAAATTGTTGAATTGAGCATGAAATCGTGGTTGCATGTTGGTTTTAATATTATTTTGACATTTAGAATTTGATTATATGTTGATATGAAACTTTTTTCTTGAATTATATGATTATTTGATTAAGTTTTAGTGAATTTGGATGATTTATACGTTGTTGTTTGAGAACTTTGGCTAGGTGAGCCTCTTGTTTAGCTAGTTAAGAATGCTCATTTTTTGGGTATCTGTTGAAGGTCTATTAGGCAAGAGGAGACTATTGCTGAGCGAACTTATACTTTATGGGTACATTTATGGAAAACATAAGTTTTCACCAGACGAGAGCCTATGTCATTGAGCAAAAGCTCAAAAATACATGAACACAATAAAGTATGGCTAAGTGAGTTAGTCTTTCGTAGGGCGAGTCCAGTATCTAGCTGGGTGAGTCCAATGTCTAGCTGGGCGAATCCAGTGTCCGACTAGGCGAATTCTGAGTTTAGGCTGAGTGGATTAGACGTAGTTAAGAGTGTGAAGCCAATGTGACTTCATTGTCTAGGTGAGACCTCTCACTTGCTGAGCGAATAAAAGATGAGATTTTAGGGGCTTTTTGTAAGTCCTTTGGCTGAGCGAGGATCTAAACCCACTAAGCGAAACGTAAAAGGTGTATGGAGAATAAGTCCTTGTGACTTATTTCGCTGAGCAAGACGTTCAATTGTTGAGTGACTAAAACATAATCTAAGCCCTCTACTATGTTTGTTAAGCAAGGCTAGTCTCTCGTTGAGCGAATCCACTAGTAATAAGAAAATAATTGAAGTTGTGAAAATGAATGGATGAATAATTTATACAATAAAAACTTTATACTTATGTTATAAAAGATTGATGATGGATAGGATGGATGTAAAAGAATAAAGGAATAAAGTGATAGGATTGATCGCTCATCCTATAAATCTCCATAGAGTAGTCATATAATTATGTGTATAAATGTTCAATATAGATTGTTAGTGATGGTTGTGAAACAATAATGATGTTGAGATGATGATTATTCTTGCATGAGCACAGTTGAAATTGTATATGTGTGTGTGTGTTTATGTGGATGGATGAGAATATGTTGATTAAATTGTTGGTTGTGCTCGTTTAGAGCTGAGGCTCGCCATGATGTTGATATATCTAGATTGTGCAATGATTTAATGTATAAATGATGATGATTGTCGTCTTATTATTGCTTTCTGGCTTAAATATAAGGATAATCTTACAATAGTTTACCCTTATGTTTGTTTGTTGTATGTGTATGACTATAATGATCTTGAACTACGTATTTGTAGGAGTAGATGCCAAGACTTCCGAGAAGATAGTGTGCACATGTCATGCTTGAATTTATATATATATATATATATATATATATATATATATAAATTATAAATGGTGTGCACATTTTTATCACTAAATCCAACCATCAAGCATTTTAAATATAGAGTTTATGAGAAAATATTGAAGATTTAGTGTCTAAAAGGGTGAAGTTTCCATTACCCTTGCAACTAAAATCACCACCTACAATGACTCTTGGATCCAAAATGAAAAGAGAAAAACAAAAATAGAATATGAAAAAGGAGTATGTGCATGGCTCAAAGAGAAGAGAGAAAATGAAGGGAGGTTACTAGAGCTTGAGTGATGGACATGATAATAAGTTCTTGAGTAAATGATGATGTAAGATGATAGAAACCATAACCTTTTTTTCTCCAAGCAAGTTAGAAGTAAAAGAGATGAGAGTTTGGGGAAGATGAAAGGCTTAGCCAATAGAGAGAACAAGAGAGAAAATGAGAGGCAAAGAAAGTTAATAGTAGGAAATGAAAGGAATTATAGGTTTTAGGATTTTGGGTTTGGTGTTTAAGTTGGTCTTGGATTTCAAAGTGTCTCCAAATTGGTTTTGAAAAAAAAATAAAATTCTATACCTAAAAAGCTTCTGATCCTCAATCAAGAGAGGCAAACCAACCGTAAGTGTTCATTCAAAATCTTGCCATTTAGGTGAAAGTGTTAGAGTTTGACCAAAAACAAGAAGAATATTTAACCAAATTAGTGCAAACTTCTAATTAATTGAAATTATGGTCCTAATGATCCACTTAGGACCTTGGTAATATAAGAAGGGTATATTAGTCAATTAACATGACAGTTGTTTTAGATTTGTTTTGCTCTATACTTGTAAAGCATATCATATAGAACAATATTATTTTAATTTAGAGCATGATAATTAATCTAAAATTTCATATAAACTTAACTATAATTAATAATAACTAATAATATTAATTTGTATAAAATACTTGACTATCTAGTAACTTAACTATAATTGTACTGTTTGATTTATACAATCTAAATTTAAAATGAGTTAACTGTTAAAACTTAATTATAAACTCATAAAAATTTTATTTATTAAATTTTATGCTTTAAATTATATTTTCACTCGTAATTAATACCAATCAAGGATTAATAGAAATATTAGTATTATATTATAAATGGCTTTTACATTGTCCTTTGAATACAAAGATTAATAGAAATATCAATGTTATATTATAAATGTCTTTTACATTTTCCTTTCAACCGCTAAAAATAATAAATTTGTTAACTTTTATAATAACTATTTAAAAAATTATATACAAAATAATATATACGCGTCAAATATTATAGATTTATTGATTTTTATAATAATTATCATAAACATCACATAAAATAATCTCTAATTAATTGACTGTATTAAAAATTTTAATTGAAAATATATATATTTATTAAACTCATATATTATATAAAGACGGTTTAAAAAATATGTAAAAGTGGTTAAAAATAATAATATTGATATATATAATAATATTAATTAATAAATTACAGGAAACCGTATGAATTTTACATAAAACATTAAGGTTAATATATAAATTAAAAAAAAAAAAAAACTAAGGGAGTCCACCCTTACCCGCTGTCCATCCCTAATATTATACATAGTCTGTCATTTGAACATGTACTCGGTGATCATAAATAATCATCTTTTCATGGTATATATTTCTAATTTAATTATAACATATTAATATTATAATTTGTTAACATTATTATTCAATTATTGATGGTTATGTATAAAAAAATTATTAATTTTATAATAATCATTTTTAAAAGTATATCTTGAATAATTTTTAGTTAGTTAATTATATAGAAATTTTACATTAAGAGTATATGAAAATTAAATTCATTAATTTTATATTTACAATTATAACAAGAGAAATTAGATTATGTAATTATTATGAAAAATAATTTTAAAAACTCATACAATCATGATCAATGATAAATTTATTGATTTTTATAATAATACAACCGTGATTTGTGATTCCACCATCTACAAAAACTCGTTTGATGATGGTTAAACTCTTATAACAAATTATACAAATTAATGCGCGTTCAACTCAGTAACAAATACATGCCGGGTGCTCCCCATTATTGCTTTCAAGATTTAGTTTGCTCTTCAAAAGTCAACTATAGTTTCGAGTGAATATTTTAATTTCATCCTTGAGATTGATGATTTTTATTTAAAGAAATCATATAATACGCTAAATATCTTTCATTAACCACGCTTAAAATTAAATTAAAAATATATTTATTCTAAAAAATTATGTTAATTGTGAACCTGACAAATTACATGGCTAATTTGTCTAAGATTCCCAGTTGTCGCCTGTGGGACATCATGGCGGACCATACAAACTCATATTTGTCCTTTCTGCAGATTTTTATTGCATTATTTAATAGTTCCCTATTTCAACTTGTTAAGAAGTATTGTTGATTAATGTCCAACCATTTCCTCTCTGAAATCCCAATACACAAAACCTGTTACAGTTAGCACCATGATTTCCCTTTCAACTTTCTTTCAAAACCTGTTATGGTTAGCCACCGAGTATTGGTACAATCACAGCGCAGCCATAGTTCTAGCATTTTTTGTCGTTTCCGCGGTTACTTGCTACGCATGGCTGAAGCCCAAGGCCCAAAGGCTACCACCAGGCCCGCCGAGCCTCCCTTTCTTGGGGAACCTTCTATCTTTGGATCCGGATCTCCATACTTACTTCGCCAGCTTGGCCCAGACCTACGGCCCTATTTTGAAGCTCCAACTCGGGAGCAAGCTCGGCGTCGTGTTGACTTCACCGGCCACCGCTCGCGAGGTGCTCAAAGAACACGACACCGTTTTCGCCAACCGCGACGTCCCCGCCGCTGGCAGGGCTGCCAGCTACGGCGGATCCAACATAGTATGGACCCCGTACGGGCCCGAATGGCGGATGCTGAGGAAAGTGTGCGTGCTGAAGATGCTGAGCAACACTACCCTGGATTCCGTGTACGATCTCCGGCGCAACGAGGTGCGCAAAACGGTGACGTATTTGCACGAACGGGTGGGGAGTCCCGTGAATGTTGGGGAACAGGCGTTTCTGACGGTAATGAATGTGATAACGAATATGATGTGGGGCACGGCGGTGGAAGGGGCGGAGAGGGGAAGTTTGGGGGCGGAGTTCAGGGAATTGGTGGCAGAGATGACGCAGCTTTTGGGTAAACCCAACGTGTCGGACTTCTTTCCCGGGTTGGCCCGGTTGGATTTGCAAGGTGTGGAGAAAGAGATGAAGGCGTTGGTGCCCCGTTTCGATGGGATATTTGAAACGATGATTGGTCAACGAAGGAACGTTGAAGATGGAAAGACAGAGAGAAATGACTTCCTGCAGTTTTTGTTGAACTTGAATGAGGAAGGTGCTGATTCCAATGTGCCACTTACCATCACCCACGTTAAGGCCCTTCTCATGGTACGCTTTCTTTCACAAATTTCTCTTTACATAACAACTTACTTCAAAATTCACAAAAATTTCTAACACTAACTCATTTATAAAACTTTTGATAATACTCTTACAAGTGTTATACTATTGTACCTACTCAAATGAAGTTATTATTTATTTCTTTTTTAATATATAATTTGTTTATTGAAAAATTAAATTAATTACCAGATTAGTTTTTGTTAGGATCGATGCCAATATGAACGGAGTGATTCCTCGTTTACCTATATTACTTTATTTATGTATTTAGACTCAAAATGTTTATAAATTTTTATTTATTTAAAAATATTTAAATAAATATATGTTGAAAATAATTAAAATTAATTATTATCTTCAAAATATAAGAAAAAATTATTTATAATAATATTATGTAAGATTATGAAAATAAAATTTAATAATTCTTTTATTGATTTTCATTTTACTTAAAGTGTAATAATAAGGCAGCAAATCATGATTGTGTTTTAACCTCCGTTGAAAGTAGTAATAAAAAAAAAATTCCGTTAAAAGAAATGACCACATTCTTGAGTAGCGTTGGCTGGCTCCATCTTAAGCCAAACCCAATTGAATTAGGCTGAGTTATGTCAAGTTATTAAATATATAGCAGGCACCAATTTCATTAATTCCACGCATTATTGTTTCATTTTAATATTTTTTTTTACCCAAAACATAAATGCGAAGTATGCTCACTAAGACTAATTGTAATACTCTTATTAGTTGTACATGAAAGGAAAATAAAAATTAAGAGTAAGTAATCCGCAAATCATGAATTAGGAGGATTTTAAAATTGAACCAAATTGATTTAAACCCTAATAAAAAACAGTTAAAAACGTTAATTTTGGTTTTAACTTTGTGAAATATTAATTTATTTAGTTTGAATTTTTTAAAAACACAATTAAATCAAACGAAATCAAATTGAACTTGTTTCGAGTAGTTTATGTGGGGGTTTAGAGATCTTAGGTTAAAAATTCATTATTGCTTGTGTGCATACAAAAAATTAAAATCTTTTAATTATATATGCAACTTTATGATTGGTATATTCATACATAACTATAGTTTAATTTATTGATATTTACATGAAAATTTTTAGGTAACTTTGTAGTTTATATGAATTGGATAATGTTTTTAAAACATTTTTAAGTTAATTAAATTCTAATTGAGAAATGTTAAGGTTAGATCTTATATTTTATTTAAGAACATGTGTTTGAAAAACAAAATTAATTGAATCAAACTAATCAAATAAAGAAAATATTATTTTTTTCTATTTTTAAACACATAATTGAGTTTAGCTCTCAATATAACTAAGCTCTAGGGTTATAAAAAAGGATGGTATTGAAGAATTTTATGACTAATAAAGTATATTTATTGAAATTTTGGATGACCACAAACAGGATATGGTAGTCGGTGGAACTGACACATCTTCCAACACAATTGAGTTTGCAATGGCAGAAATGATGCAAAATCCAAAGGTAATGAAGAGAGTTCAAGAAGAGTTGGAAGTTGTAATTGGAAAAGATAACATGGTAGAAGAGTCACACATTCATAAGTTGCCTTACTTGCAAGCTGTGATGAAAGAAACTCTTCGATTACATCCTGTGCTTCCACTTCTAGTCCCTCATTGCCCTAGTGAAACTACTATTGTGGGAGGCTACACGATTCCAAAGGGAACTCGAGTGTTTGTGAATGTGTGGGCTATTCATAGAGACTCTTCAATTTGGGAGAAACCACTCGAATTTGATCCTACAAGGTTCTTAAATGCAAAATGGGATTTTAGTGGCAATGACTTCAATTATGTCCCCTTTGGATCTGGAAGAAGAATTTGCGCAGGAATAGCAATGGCCGAGAGGACAGTTTTGCATCTTCTCGCCACACTTGTGCACTTATTTGATTGGACAATACCAGAAGGAGAAAAATTAGATGTATCAGAGAAATTTGGTATTGTTCTCAAAAAGAAAATGCCTTTGATTGCTATCCCCATCCCACGGTTGTCCAACCCAGATTTTTACAAATAGAATTGAATATTATTTTCTAATTATGTACCCAACATATCCTTTATATTTTAAATACTTTAATAACAAAATTTAATTCTGTTGTTTTTCATGCATTTATCTAATCAAATTAGCTAAAATTTTGTTGCTTACAAAATATTAGCTAAAACAAGACCGAAAAATAAAATTGCATTTAGTTATGGATTGTCGTAGTTATAGTATTTATTACTTAATACAACTGCAACTAAAAAGAGAGTACAAATTATGCTTTTATATGGCTAACTATTTAAAAGATGACTCTACGTACATTTACACACAAAAGGTAGTAATTGAGTGTTTAAAAAATAAAACTGATCATATCATAATGCATAAAACATAGATGACAAGTTTTTAGGCATTACTTTATTACTCTTTTTTATTCTTCAATATATTGGTTAAGGATGGTTATTAATTATTTTATTAGTTCTAGTTATATTGTGTCAATTTATTTGGGTAGACAATAATAAAGACCACAAGTTTTTTTCTTTAAGAGGTTATCATGTTCTAGGGATATAAGATCATTATAGATAATAAAAAAATTTCTTGAAATATTTAAAGCAAGTGTATATCAAAAGTCAAACTTAAAACCACTATATAAGTTAAAATAATATTGTACCAGTTCATTCACACATTTGATAATATATTTTATAAAATTTCAAATATTTTATTTTAAAATCAATTTTTGATGAGTCATTTTAGCAATGTTTTAAGAACTAGACCGACCATCAACTCAATCGGAATATTAGATTAATGGATCATTGATTGAACCACATGAACTAATGTACGTGACATAATAATTAAAGTTACGTATGTATGTTGTCATATATTTATCAAATAGATATTGTAGTACAGGGGTACAGTGAAACATTAGAGCTTCAATGATTAATATCTATTGTTTCCTTCACTCCTAATGAACATACCTTTAAAATGATATGGAAACTCAGTATGTTAGCGTAAGTGTTATTCCATGTTTGGAAAGTAGCTCATGATATTTTCGTCACAAACGAGCAAAAGCTTAATAGGAATATTGCACAATGAGCAATGTTCCCAATCTGTCCAAAGAGACCTAAATCTATCATTCACCTTACGTGGAATTATATAAAGGTAAAGAGTGTTTGGTGACGTCTCTTAGGTGGAAGATACCCTCTCAATTTCTTCTTTTTGAATGATGTCATGGAGTGGGTTCAAGTAAATCTTAGGTCGTGTAAGCATCTTTCAATACAATATTTTTTTATTTTTTGTTACATTAGATTGTATATGACAAAAAAAAAATTGATGTTCAAGGATAAGGATAGTGGGGAGAATGATGCAACTATTGTAGCAACAACACAAGTTAAAGGGCATTAAGAAAAGATTAGTACAAGCCTATGCTAGATAGTTTATCAATATTTGCTTTGAATCATACTCATCGACAACCCTCAATTCAATTACAAGTATATGCATTTTTATTTATCTTTGCTATAGCTTAGTATTAAAGATTAAAAAGTTTTCTCATTCAAATCCAAAGTTCTTTTCTCCCATGTTTATTATGTGGTGAACCAAGTGACATAAACCCTAATCAAACATGCATTCTCAAGTAGTATACTAGGTTTGATTTGTAACATCCTAAAATTTATTTAATTATTTTTAGAAATTAATTACATTATTATTATTATTATCAATTTTATTTTAATAGAGGGGTTAATGATTTTATAAACTGATGAGGCTTTATCTAAATTATTTAATTTATTAATTTAATTAATTGAATTAACGGGGGAGGCTGAAGGGCGGGTCTGGGTTGACCCGACCCAGCTAGAATATTAGACAGGGGGTAATCAGTTTACCTTAATTGGTGTTTTACGCGTCAGACAACCAGATCTAGAGGAGAGAGAACGCCGACCTGCAAGGAAGAGGAGCTAGGGTGTTCAGACCGTCTTAGAGCTGCATCAGATCATCACTATTCTTCGCATCTAAGGTACGGGGGAGATGAGTTTGATCATATATGAATGCGGGAGTGTACGGGTAGTGAGGACAATCCCTAAGTCCCTCTAGTATCTAAATTCTCAATTTTGTTTAATTATTATGTTTTAAAAATATTTTAATCGGTAGAAAAGATTTGTCAATATGCCCCATGGTCTAATTAATGTCTTGTCCTAATGTGATTTTGTTGGGAAACTGTATGATTAATTGCCCTAATTACTTGATTTTTGTGTTGTTTATGGTTGTTCATGATTTGATGCTCTCGTGTGCAATGATGAAACTGGGTGAAATTCAATGGTGTTTTATGTGCATTTCTGTGCTTTCTGATGAATGATTTATAATAATGATGGTTAAATTAATATGGTTGGGTATGATTGTGAACTGTGCGAATGATGTATAAATAAATCATGAGAATAAGAGTGTGGATGAGAATGCATTGAGCATGGACATGAGATGCATGAGATGCATGAGAAGTCAGACATGGCTATAGTACCCTGGCCATATGTGGTGTTTAACAGGGGACTAATGATGGGGAACAATCATATGCATGGGCCACAGGTGGTGTTTAACCATGCTGCACGCCGGCCATAGGTGGTGTTTAAGGGTTGTGTGGAATGTCTTCGCACGGGCCATAGGTGGTGTTTAATTGTGCGACACATCGGCCCATACGGGGTGTTTAACAGTGTGGCCATCATTAGTGATAACTAAGGGGATTGAAAAGGTTCGCCCATGGTGTGGAGTTTCGACTCGAGACTCTTAGGTGTAGTGATGAGCATATGCATTGTGCGAGCATGTGCATTTTGTAAACATGAATGAACTGTGATTGATTTTGAATGAATGAAATGTGATTGATACATGAGCATCTATTAACTGTTAGTAATTGAGTACGATAATGGGTGAGATTTGGGGCATTATCTTTCTTTATATATGATTGAATGCGATTTCTCACCGTACTCTCTCTTGTTGTTTTCTTTTAGGTAACGTTGAGGGCACTCATGGTGCCGGGTTTTGAAAAGGCGGGGTCTTTCTCTTATTAGTGTAACATCAGACTTCTAGAAGTTAGAATAGTTGCTCTATGCCTTGATGTTTGAATGACTTATTTCAAAGATGATGATGACTTTAGTTTTCTCAATTATAATGTTTAGATCTAAAACCTCCTTGAAAACTTTGTGTCTATCTTTTAATTACCATGTGAATCTTTTATCCTTAATACAAATTGTGTTTTTTTTTTGTTTTAACTATTACCCTATCTTCATTTTATTTATTTTATTATTTTAATTTAAATATTCGGGGTAGAAGGGTGTCACATTTAGTGGTATCCTCATTGTTAATTCTTACATTTTCTTTAATATTTTTTAAAACCAACAACTTTGAGTCTATCTTGCCTCACCTCACGCACATCAATAAGTAACTCAACAAGTGTACACCTTAGTTGTGCAACATATCACATTCAACTGAGTTGTATCTGATTCGATAAGTAGATTGACCCAGTACCAAGCCGGTTTCTAGTCCAAGTGGTCGGTTCATGATAGGTTTTAAAAAACTGCATTTTAGTACTACACTCATCTACCATAACAACCCCCTTTCTAAATTTGTCCAATTACATTAACTAAAATATTTGTTAAACTAAGAATAAGAAAAATATTATTGTCAATGTAAAAGTATAAAAGTTAGTTTTAGTTCCACATCGAATAGTTTAGCAAGTAGTTATACATAGTGGTTCTATATAATGAATTATTTGTAGTTCTGAAAAACATATTGGACTTGAAGCTTAATCACTTAATGAGGTTCAAGTTTTGTCTATATAAGTAAAATATTTTATTTTATTTTTTAACCAACTACTATCAATAGCAAGTTTACTCTAATATTGTCTCAACTTTACTCTAATATTGTCTCATCTGTCTATGTGTTGCAAAAAAAAAAAATTAATGAGCTTACTACTTTGCTAATATGGATTGGAACATGCTAGTTTGACTAGTTGTTTTACTCAGTCAACAAGCAAAAGAATTCTATGATAATAATATTACCGGATGCAAAAAACACATTGTTACCATGTAAAATTCTATAATTGTTATTACTTTTCAAGTACAAAGATTCTATCATCCTACTTAAAGGCTATTATTTAAGGTTGACAATAGTTGTACACAAATCATGCAACGATAGTAATAGCATTTATATTATTTTGGTAGAGATTACATATTCTTTGTGTGAGACAATATTTCTTTAGTCATGTAAAATCATTATGGACAACAAACTATTTCTTAGAGTATTTGACGTAGTTACATACTCAAGATTTGAAGTCGAGACCACTAATTAAGCTAACATAATCTCGTGCTAGTTGATTCATAATATTTATATTTACCAACACAATAACATTTTGTCATTTTAGAAAATGCTAACATAGAATGATGCAAAGAAAGAAGGATATTCAAACAGCATGTTCCATACATTTAATGAAATATTGGTTTAGTTTGGATTGCAAACACAAACCAAAAACTGAATCGACCATTTATACAAAAAAATTAAAAAAAAATAATTTTAATTGGTTTACAAATTTTTAGGAGTGGTTTGTGATTTTATTTCATATTGGGTTGAATTGAATATGAACACTCTCTAACTAGAACAACTTCATGTAGGTTTATTCACACGTTTAATAATATCCTTAATGAAGTCTTAATGAAAAAATCAAGTATAATTTAATAAAATTTATAACTTATTATATATAATTAAGTATTGTTAAATATTAACCTGTATATTAATACAATGTTTAAGGAAATAAATTGAAATTTATTTTAACCAAAAAACATTTGTTTGGAAATTTTTAACTAGTTTAAAGGAAACTCCCATGGATGTTGAGCCTAAATTTAAACCAAATTGTGCATGAAAGGACACAACTATCAAGACATTATCTTATATTTCAACTTTTGGTTAAATTATAAATTTAATTTGATGGTAGTGGTGGATTCCTCTAAGCCCATGAACATTTCAAGGGACTTTGATAAATCTTGAACCTATAATCAAGAAATTTCTTTATATCGTTGATTGTAAACATATTATTCCCTACAATCTAACATCATGAACATAAAACAAGTAAGATTGTAACATAATCATTATATTTCTTAATGAACAATGAATGATTTAAGGATGATTGTGTGAACTATAAAGAAAGCAAGTAAGGAGACATTTTGGCAAACCATTGTCTGCCAACTTGCTTTAACTCGTAGATGGACTTAATTGGTCAATTGATATACTTGATTAGGTGTGTGATAGACAAAATCAAGAGGCAACTCATGTAAACTTTTTCATCAAGGTCTTTATGCAAGAAGGCGTTATTCATGTCTACCTAATGGAGAAACCAATTTTATGTGGCAGCAAAGGCTATAAGCACTCAAATTGTGGTTATTTCTACCACCCAAGAAAAGGTAATTAATGTCCTCTTGTTAGGTGTAACCCTTGGCAGCAAGTCACGTCTTGTACTTTTCAATGCTTCCATTTTTCTTGTGTTTAATTTTCTAGACCCACTTACAATCAATTGGAATTTTCTTATATGGAGATCAGTGAGTTCCCATGTATTATTTGTAGCAAGTGCTTGTAGCTCATCCTTCAAAGCTTTTCACCATTTCTCATACTTAATGGCCACTTGTTAATTTTGTGGTTTAGATGTGAAAGAAATGGATAAAGTGTAATGAAGTTGATACTTGGAAAGTTTATGATACGAGAGGATTGAAGATGAAGGATAAAGAATTGAGTTACCTCTAGTAAGGGTGAAGTTAAACACTACTGAGTTATTGATATTATGATGAAAAGCTTTAAGAGAGTCAAGAATCTTCTTTTTCCTTTTGACCTTGAGAAAAAAGGAATTATGGCCAAGGAACTTATGTTAGTGATTGTGATAGATTCACTGCTTAGGATAATCCTAGTCTTTGTGAGAAATCCATTGTGTAGAAAATCAAAGGAAGATATTCTAGGAGAGGTGTTTGATGAAGATTCATTAATTGCTCTAAAGGGAAATACATGTTCATAGAATAGAAAATTTCTAGATATAAAAATTTCTCTATAGGCAAGATTATCCATTGTGTAACATTTGGTTCCAATTTGAAAGAAAAAAAACACTTATAATTTTGTGGATCTAGTTTGATTTGGTTTTCTTTTAGAGTTGATGAAAAGAATAACGACCAAAAGACCTTGAGAACTAGTATGGTCGAAAGTGGTCTATGTAGGGATTCAAAAGGATATTTGTACTGTAATATCAGGGTAAGAAACCTATTAATTAAGGGAACATGTTTTATTGCATGACAACAAAGAACCTTTGGTAGATTTTCATGAAAAAAGGAAATTTATAATTGTATTCATTATATGTCTATGTTTTATTTCAACATGAATCATATCAAATGGTTTCATACTTTTAGTGTTATTATATATATAAAATGAACTATAGACTGTTTAGCCATATGGAAAAAATCACAAATTGTATTATTTAAATTAAACATATGGAAATAAAGATCATACATGATGAAGAATTTTACTTGATAGGTGACCTAATCAATGCCACAAATCAAAAGATTGAAAATTAGTAGAACTAGGTATACTAACAAACATTAAGCAAGGCTTAAAAAGGGTTCTTGTCATATTGAGACTATATAATTCATTTCCCATATTAGCATGTCCAATCATCCTTAAGGACTTCATTTCTTGAATGACACGAGTCATTTGCAAAGTTAAGCTTACAATGCTTTAAAGCAATTAGCTGGTGGAGAGAAATCAAATCAATTTTAAAATTAGGTTTATAGAGAACACGGTAAAGATAATATTCTCAAAATATTTAATTATGATAGAGTAATTGACATTAATTGTTGTTTCATTAGGTGAGTTAACATGAATAGGATGAATTTTATGAAAGTTGATTAATAAGGATAGGGATTAGGTAATATGATTTGTGGCTCTAGTATCTAAGATCCAATAACTAGATTATGAAAGTGATTTGTCACCTAAACATGAATTTTGATGGATGAATTATTCACCAATAATCTTGACTTAATTGACCTTATATTTTTTGTTCTCCTGGAACGTGTAGAAGTTATTCAACAACTATTGAATTTGCTATAGAATAAGCTAGTAGGATGATAATGATTTTTTATCACATGTTGGTTGACCTTCTCAATTGTTTATGAGTTTTTCTCTTCATCAAAGACCATATTATTGATAGTGTGATTATATTTGGCTTTGTATCTTGGTAGGAAGCCATGTTTGAAATAACATTTATCAATTGTGTACTGGGCGCAGAATTTTGAATATTTTCCTTGTCCATATCTACATCTACCTCTACCATTAAAAGAATTTTCCCCCTTCCTATATGTGTTACCAACCATTTCCATCATTAACAGAGTTTAAGAATGACTTTGATTCTCTTACAATTAGTTCTTCTTCTTGTTGAAGAACAACAAAGAACACCTTATTTGTGGAAGGCAAAGGCTCCATGAGCATTATTTATGCTCAAATTGTATGGTATGTATCTTCTAAACCTTTCAGGTAGCACATCACATACTTTCAATCTTTATATGTCTTCACAGTTTTAATAAGGTCATAATTATACTTGACAACACATGAACATTTGTAAATCAGTCTCAAGGAATTAAGTTCTTCCCAAAATGCCTTCAGATTGATGAAGTATTCTAAAATCCCTCTATCTTACTTTGCTTCATCGAATGTATTTTTTGAAGAAGATATGGAGTTTTGAAATGGTTACTTTTAGAGAAAAAAATTTAGGTTATCTCGATAGTCCTTGACATTGTCAATGTACATTGTACTTTGAGAGATTTACAACACGTGTTCTTGTTATCTATGAGATTACCGTTGAATTTCACCTTTCCCAGGCTTCGAACAAATCATCATCTTCGTCAAGAGTAGTGATTGTTCTTTACTTCCATTAAATTGAGGACAAATGAGAACTAAACTAGATTTCTCTAGGGTGAAGATAATGCAGGCTTGACAAGTTTTATGATTGATTTTCCATTATCAATATAATGAACAAGAATGCAATGAATGAGAATATTTAATGAAAAAGATGAGACCTAATTTTTTCTCTGTGATGAGAAAAGAGAAACGCTATGTAGGACAAGGAAGAAAATATGTTGAGGAAGTAGAGTAGAGTTTACCTAATCTGATAACCCATATTTTGATACTATTTTATAATTTGAATTTGATGCATAATTCAATCTCAAAAGTTAACTCAGTAGGTGAAAAGTGTTCCCTACTTAAATATATTAATTTGGTCATATCATTAGTTGACATGATACTTAAATGATATAAACACTCATTTAATATATTTATTTCTCTTTTTGTCACATCATATTATATATCATATTATCATTCTTTTCTCTTATGCATCTTTCTTTCTTGTGATGTACACTCACTTTTGGTGTTCACAAAACCATTATTGTGAAAATTGAACCGAATTGGCTAGTTAGACCATAAAATTGATGAATCAATCAAGTAATCAGTTCAAATAAATCACAAAATTGATATAGAGAAAAACTAGTCAAAGAACTGGAAAATCAACAAAAAAAAAATGATTGAATAAAAAATGCTTAATACAACATTATTTTTACTTTTTTTCTTAAAAATTTTAAAAATAACTTAATGTTATTGTCATTTTCTTTTTTATTCAAAATATAAATTTATTATTAATAATGAATATTGATATGTATTATTAAAGTTTGGATAAAAAATGATATATTTGATTTAAACTTTTAGATGTACTTTAAGTATTAAGAAATTATAAAATTATTTTATTTTAATTTTTAATATTATAAATTGTGATATCATATTTATTATTTTTTATGTATTATTTAATTATTATTATTATTATTTATTTTTATTAATATTCAGTCATAGTTAAACTTTAGTGTCTTAACTGATTTAATGACTGATTTAATTTTAAAAATATTGCATAAAACATTATTCTTATTTTAATATGTTTTTGTTCTTGACTATAATACCGAAGGACAATCAATTACTTTACTAGTGGTATGGTTATGTTTTGTAGAATTTCAAACATTTCATTGTAACATCACCTTTTCTAAATTTGTCCAATTATATTCACTAAAAATATTTGTCAAACCTTAAATGATTTTTTTTTAAAATATCATATCAATTCATGTGATTCAACAATTAAATATATATTATAATTGTTCGTGCAATTTAACTATTCACTTATTAATTAACTCTCACCAAATCAATCAACAATCCAATTCTAAAAACACTAGAAGAAATTCCAAGTGGAAACTATAAGATCAAATCTCACACGGAAGGGTACAACAATCACCAACGCATTATCGCATATTTTTAACTTTGGGTTAAAATTATAAATTTAATTAGAATATTTCATACTGCTTTTACAGTTTTTATATATAAAAAATTGTTTTAATATTTACATGAAAACTATTTACAAATTAGTATTTAATATTTTTTAAAGATTGTGTTAAAATTCTTCATACATAAATTAAAACGAAAAACGATATATAAAATATAAGTACCAAAATATAATTTTTTGTTTAATGGTTAAGATGAAGCGTAAAGTTACGTAAGTTCTAAAATAAAAATCAGTGAAAAGCATAGAGAATAAATATAATACCGCTATATATAACTTTGATGTGGGAATTAAAATATAAAAGTAATATCAAATGTAAAGAGTATTTTTTTTTTTTAATTTATCTTCAACTCTTTGTTGGCAGTAAGAGTGGAGTTTAGATATTTTTAATAAATATTAGCTGATTATAAAGAGTGAGGTTGTGATCATGGTTGGCCTCACAATTCCTTTGTGGTGTTGAATCCTCAATCTCCATGAAAAGCAAACTCATATTTGTCCTTTTTGCAGATTTTGTGGCAATGATATTATATAAATATTACCTATCTAGTCGGGTAACTGCATGGTGCATACCTTATCTTGTTTTGTGAACACTCCCCTATTTCGACTCAATAATAGCACCATGATTAATCCCCTCTCAGTTTTGTTTCAAAATCTGAACCTGAGGGAGTATTGGTACGGTCTCAGCACAACATTGGTTTTTGCTCTGTGTGTGATTTGCACAGTTGCATGGCTCTACTTCCTGAAAACCAACACTCAGAGGCTGCCACCGGGTCCACCAGGCCTCCCCTTCTTCGGGAACCTTCTATCATTGGACCCGGATCTGCACACTTATTTCGCCGGGTTGGCCCAGATCCATGGCCCAATTCTGAAGCTCCGACTTGGGAGCAAGCTCGCCATCGTGTTGACTTCACCGGCCGTGGCTCGCGAGGTGCTCAAAGACCACGACATCGTTTTCGCCAACCATGACGTCCCCGCCGCCGGCAGGGTTGCCACCTACGGCGGATCCGACATAGCGTGGGCCCCGTACGGGCCCGAATGGCGGATGCTGAGGAAAGTGTGCGCGCTGAAGATGCTGAGCAACACTACCCTGGATTCCGTGTACGATCTCCGCCGCAATGAGATACACAAAACGGTGGCGTATTTGTACGGCCGAGTGGGGTGTCCGGTGAATGTGGGGGAACAGGTGTTTCTGACGGTGATGAATGTGATAACGAATATGATGTGGGGCACGGCGGTGGAAGGGGCGGAGAGGGGAAGTTTGGGGGCGGAGTTCAGGGAATTGGTGGCGAAGATGACGCAGCTTTTGGGGAAGCCGAACGTGTCAGACTTCTTTCCCGGGTTGGCATGGTTGGATTTGCAAGGTGTGGAGAAAGAGATGAAGGCGTTGGTGCCCCGTTTCGATGGGATATTTGAAAGAATGATTGGTCAACGAAGGAAGGTTGAAGATGGAGAGACAGAAAGAAAGGACTTCCTGCAGTTTTTGTTGAACTTGAATGAGGAAGGCGCTGATTCCAAGACGCCACTCACCATCACCCACGTTAAGGCCCTGCTCATGGTACGTTTCCTCTCATTAACTTCGCTTTCCAAATTTAGTTGTGGTTTACCCTTTTGGTGTCATTTTACAGGATTTGTTTCGAAATCAGGGTGAAGAGCTTAACCAGCTTTAAAGCCTTTTAATGCTCTCTTTATATGAGAAAAAACAAATAAAAATGCAGCAAGGAAAGAAAGATACTCTAGTAAGTTAGGACAATAAAATCTTTATTTTTATATAATTAAATTTATAATAAATTAATATTTTAATATATGAATTATATTTTAGATTTATAATATTATTTTTAGTTTGATTTAATTTTTTTATTTTTAAAATTTTCAAACTAAATAAAATATAATTAAGTGACATTTAAAAACAATGAAATTTATATAATTAAGTGACATCTTTTAATTATATATTTTGCTTTATAATTTTTATATCTAGAATTTATTTGGTAATTACGATGAGATAAAATAAGATATAGTAACTATTCTATCGTGTTGTAATTTATTATTTATTGTACAAGATAATTTTAAGAGTAGGTTAAGAACATCAATACACGATAGAGTCTTTCTCTTTTTTCTCCGAGTGTAATATAATCTAAAATATATAAATATAGTAATATAAATTAATTTATATGTAAAATAAAAATATAGTTATATATATTAATTTATATAATACATATTACACAATACATTATATTATATATAATCCTATATTATGTAAAAAAATATAAAAAAATATATAATATATAGTGTAATATATATTAATATATATCCATAATACAAATTTTGTTCAGAATATTATCTTATATATAATTATAATAATTTTGACATATAAATTTAAAGCATAGTATTAATTAAAATATTAAAATTAAATAATTATCATATAAATATTATTCAAAAAATATTTGAATAATAATTATAATTTTAAAAATTTTATATATTTTTTATAATTATAAAAAAAAAGTAAATGTATAAATAAAACAATATTTTTCCATAATTTAGTTAAAATTATAAAAATTTTAATTTTTATAATTTGAAAAGTTAAACAATTAAATTAAAAATATATTTTAAAAAATTATATATAATTATAACTAAACAATAAATTTTTATTTGAAATAATTTATATCCTATTTTATAATTATCTAGTGCATACCAATATTTGATAAGGTTAAAAGTTTATTATATTTTTATCATATTTTATCTTATTTTCTTATCATATCTTATCCATACTATAAAGGGTCTTTAGAGACTTATATTTTTTTTTGTTAATTATTAGATAAAATTTGAGGTAAAAACTTAATTTGAGCAATTGAAAAGATTGATAATATTTGTACATGCCAACACAATAAATATATTTATATGTTTTATATTTTCTTTTTATTATATTATATTACTTGCTATATTTATATATATATTTTTTTTCTCTAAATATTTACTAGTATGGAATCATTTTTTAATTAAAAAACTATAAAGAGTAAATGTGAGCAATTAATTAAAATTAAAGAGATTAAAGTTACAAATAAAGACCCCACTCTTTAGACCCCTAGTGAGTTGTCCTTAGCATGTCAGCCACATTGACACCACGATTCCTCACGAACTAATAAAAAACATGGTCATTCCTCTATGTCCCATGAAGTGTGAACCTCATTTAAAACCTTAACTAGGGACTAACCTCTAGGGTAAGAAAAATGAATGATATTGAAGAATTTTACAACTAACATTATGAAAATCTTGGATGAGCACAAACAGGATATAGTTACAGGAGGAACTGACACATCCTCCAATACAATTGAGTTTGCAATAGCAGAAATGATGTTTAATCCAGAGATAATGAAGAGAGTCCACGAGGAGTTGGAAGTTGTAGTTGGAAAAGATAACATGGTAGAAGAGTTCCACATTCATAAGTTGTCTTACTTGCAAGCTGTGATGAAAGAAACTCTTCGATTGCATCCTGTGCTTCCCCTTCTAATCCCTCATTGCCCAAGTGAAACCACTACTGTAGGAGGCTACACAATCCCAAAGGGAACTCGAGTGTTTGTGAATGTCTGGGCTATTCATAGAGACCCTTCAATTTGGGAGAAACCACTCGAATTTGATCCTACAAGGTTCTTAGATGCAAAATGGAATTTCAGTGGCAATGACTTTAATTATTTTCCCTTTGGATCTGGAAGAAGAATTTGTGCAGGAATAGCGATGGCTGAGAGAACAGTTTTATATTTTCTTGCCACACTTATCCACTTATTTGATTGGACAATACCCGAAAGAGAAAAGTTAGATGTATCAGAGAAATTTGGTATTGTTCTAAAAAAAAAAAAACCTCTGGTTGCTATCCCCACCCCACGATTATCCAACCCATATCTTTATAATTGACTACGTACTGATCATTAGTCAAGTGAATATATTTGTATTCAACAATCAACAGTACCTAATCCTCCGATGCTACATAATTTTACTTGATTCAACTTCAAGTATAGAGGTTGAGCAATAAACATGCATTTATTATCTGCTTCAATCTCAGTTAAATTTCTTTACCGGAACATACCGTAATGCTCAAATGATTAACAAGGTTTAGTTGTACAACACTACTATTGCCCCATATAGATTAATATATATATATATATATAATGTTGAAAAATTATAGTATAACTGATTATCAACTCTAACTGATTATCAACTCATTTCAACTATCAAATTTCATTGCTTTTAAGTGTTAGAAGTGGTGTGTATATTAATTAATTATATAAATTGTGTATGTTTAACCTAGGCATAAAAATATACATTTTTATGTTAATTGGGATAGATTTTTTTTTTTTTGAGAATAATATGTTTTAAAATATTGATTAAAGAATTAAAAAATATTTTATGAAGTTATTTTCTCATAATTTTAATAACAAGTTTATTATCTACTCCTGTGAAACATGGATTAACGAGACTAATTTTTTTTATAAAACTCGATAAATTAATAATTGAAAATACAATAGCCAGTGTTAATTTAGATTTGGATTTAGTACATTAAAAAAATTATGTTGTCTGAGTACATTATTTTTCTTCCATCTTATCCTTTTTCTCATTTTTTTCTATTACATTATATATGTTAATTTTTTTCCACTCTCTTCCTTTTACTAAATACTCTTTTTTTTCTAAAAAAATTTAGTTCAATAATGTGTAAATGTTATAAATTTTTTAGGCAAAATTACTTCTTTGATCGTTTTATTTATTTATTTTTTTCAATTTGGTCCTTCAATTTTTTTTAAAACGCTATAATGTTATTATTTATATCCAAATTCATTAAACGAGGAATCGTTAAATACGTTATTTATGAGAAATTTTGTATTTATTATTATTTAAAATTATTTTTTACCCTCTTCCTCTTCCTCTATTTTAGCGTCATCAAGGGTTTCAGTGTCAGTGAAGCTCTTGAGCAAGTCCTAGTGCCTCTTCCTCATTATCCTAGTCCTCTACAATACCATCGACGCCAACAAGTTTGGCATGCTAAAACAAGACTACAACGAGATCCGCCACCACTTGTCCACCTCCTGTGCCCACCATGTTCTCGAGAAATCCAAACCCGAATCCTAACACTAACGCCGAGTCAAATAATTACGTTACCTTCGACCTCTCAAAGATCCTTGTGGACAATCCCCCATCCTTGATGAGAAGTGTGACCCAAACACACCCTACATCGTAGGTCCCACAATCTTAGACCAACAGTGTTGGGGGCTTCGTTCTAAACCAACCTGAATTATCGAAACTTTATCCCACTAGGGACCACTACCTCTGAAATCGATTAAGAACAAGTTTGACTATTGCAAGGTTCATGGGATTAAAATTTTCCACAACATGGCTCTTCTCGATGCAAAGATGGTAGGGTTATGAGCCAAGCTTCCTCTCATTCGTAAACTTTTACTCTCTCATTCTGAAGTTGAATTCCTCTGGTGGATGGACAGTGATAATGTTCACCGACATGGCGTTTAAGATTTCTTGGAAGAGATACAAGGATTTGAATTTTCGTTATGCACGACTGGAATGAAATGGTGTATGATAAGAAGAATTGGATTTGTTTGAATACTAGAAGTTTGTTTTTGCAAATGAATTGTCAATAGTCTTTGAATATTCTTGATGTTTAGGCACTCAAAGACATAAAGAAATACAAGAGATGAAGTTACTAATAGAAGAAAAAAAATAATAAATATAATTTGTAATATTTTTAAATTTTAAATAATTAAATTAAAATTTTTAATAAAAAAAAACTAAATTAAAAATAAATAAATAAACAGAAATACCAAATAAGTAGTTTAACCAATTCCTTAATACGTGTTTCACTCTGACGCACGCATTAAAAAAGATACTCATAAATCATAATACCCAAAATGACTAAATTTTTGCTAAGGCCCATAGCAATATACAGATTTAAAGTTCCCGCGGCACTTAAAAAGTGGCATATGTATCAGCAAAGGCTTAAAGCAGTCTTTAAATAGAACACACGTAGCTAGTGATGCCGACAAGATCCTCACGGTCACCATCAGTTTCCCTTGCATTTAGGGAATTCATTTGAAAAAATAAAATGTGAATTTAATATTAAGCTATTTATATAATTATATATGTATATAAAAGTATTGTTTTTAGGCTGGCAAGTATGTGCACACACGTATATTAGTTCATTAATGTGGAAAAATGAATTGTTAAGTTTTCAAATGATTTAAAAATTTTATTTTATTTGTATACTGTTGAAGATTGAGTGTTACATTGTACGTCTAAATGAGAAGATCCAATACACATTCACATTTCTTATGTCACAGATTTCAGAATATTTAGCAGAAAAGAAACTCACATTCTAAAAAGATTACTACATTATTGTTGTACTCAGAATGTTATACAACACACTTGTATGATTTTAGTCTTATAAACACAACACCTACAGAGTTATCAAATACATACACTTTATATTTATTGTTACTCTACCAATTCATGCCCTAATTAAATGTTAAAGTGCCATTGTGAGCACTCACCAATCTACCACCTTCACCCCTGTTCTAAATTGGCATTCAATTCATCAGCAATCCGAGTGAAATCCTTTAGGCCTCAAAAATACTTGAAAGTTGTACTTTATCAAGTATATAAAAAGTAAATGAAGAGAAAAACAGGATTGGACTGGAAAAAAAAAAGGAAAAAAAATCGAAAAACAAAAAGCTATTAAAAACAAAATATGAAGTTTTATTTTGTTATAGAACTAATTTTAAAAAGTTAAATATAAAATATATATTTTATATTGTCTAATTTTTTATTTTTAATTAATAAATCAAATACACCTTATTTAAAGATGGATTTGTCATAAAGGCATAAAGCCAAGCCAACAAGGATTTAGGCCGAAACAAAGTTGTTGATTACCTTTTCAGAAAAAAAAAACTAAATTAAACAACTCTCACAGTCTCGCCTATTTCATGAATATAAGGTTCTGTTATTAATTTTTTTAATTAAAACATTACTAATTATTAAATTATTTGTATTAATATTTAATTTTTTTAATTGTGCAATAAAGATACTATTTAATTGATAATGAAGACTAATCTAACCGTAAAACATTATGAAAATCAGTTTTAATCAGCATTTTAAAGAGATTTGATTGTACTTGTTCTGGACTAGGCCTCATAAAGTCCTCCAATCTGACTAGCCCAATAGGATCCAATTACTGCCTTACATCAACTCAGCCTGGTAAAGCAAACTAGTCTCGACATGCATCGATCATGGAACATCCAACCTTTAACAAATCACTATGTTTTAGATATTCAACTCACCTAATTTTTTTAATATAAAAAAATTATACTATTTATTAGTGTGTTTTGTTTTTACTTTTTGGTTTCACCACATAAAATATTTTTTTTTATTTTGTTAATAATTAATCCCTGTTAAAGTCATTTTTAGTAGAATTTTCTCTCATTCACATTTTTTTATCTAGTAATTGATTTCATATCTTAAATGTAATTCATTGTATTTCAAATGTAATTTTAAAAAATTAATAATTATAATTTTTGTATTTCAAAAACATAATTCACTATTTTTCAACGGATTTTTAAACGCACCATAAGCCTG
Organism: Mucuna pruriens; assembly: GCA_025330945.1. NCBI lineage: Eukaryota > Viridiplantae > Streptophyta > Magnoliopsida > Fabales > Fabaceae > Mucuna > Mucuna pruriens. The sequence goes on along the minus strand of JAENHJ010000069.1, from coordinate 751,438 downwards.
GACGCCAAAATTATTCTTTTCATTTTGTAACCACCTGCGAAAATATAGGCCAACAACATAGAGCTATTTTAGTGGTATATTATTCTGGTACTCTGCCGAAAATTAACTTGAAAGTCGAAATCTTCGTTGATTGTCAGCATTAGTGTCTTCTCTCGTTACCTCCTAATGTTGCACGACTCGTGGAAGATGTTCCCAACTTCCTTCTTCCATCCCTTCGTAATTCGTTATGAACAATACTAGACTTTATTAACACTTCTCTTTTCTTTTTCTTTTTCTTTTTTTTTTCCAATGGGTACTTCATATAAACTGTGCACTGAAGTGTGAAAAAGAGATAAGGAAATGAAAAATAAGTGGAATGTATTATAAGAGATCGAACTCACACGTTCAAAATTCACTCACGTATAATTAATTCTTTACTTAGATTAGAAGTGAAATAGAGAAGAAGAAAAATAAAAACCAAAATTATAGAAAAGATAAGAATAAAAGAGAAATAAAATAAAAAATATATTGTTTGTATGGATAGAAATTTAAAAAAATAGAAAAATGCTTTTTATTTATTTGGATGAGTAAAAGAGAGGATGGAAAAACATAAATAAGTTGTATAAAAATATTTTATACTAGTTTTAATTCCAAAAATTAAATTTTTTATTCTATTATTTTTCTGAACATTATTTATTATTTTTAATTTTTTATGATAGAAAAAATATCAATTTTAAGAAACTAACAAAAAAAAGGCACGTGATCTTTTCGGCTCTTTCTGTTAATTGGGAAGAAAAGTTTTTTTTTTTTTTAGTATATCAGAAAATAAATCCTTTTTTACATTTCCCTCTTCAAATAAATAATGAAAATTAAATTTTTTTTTCTTTTCATTTTATTCATCTCTATTTTTCTATCCATTTCTTTAAACGAGCAAGCAAGTTGAAGGAGTAACAATAATAGGTCGATTTTGAGTCTAGTATGGAGGAGCAATGTCCAAAAATTCAAGACCAGGAATGGCCTAAAAAATTAAAAAAAGTTTATATGATTACGCAGTAAGTTCTTTTTTCTATATTATCTTACATTATTTTCATAAATAGATTGGAACCGGTGTCTTGTTCCATGACTCTCTTTAATATTCAAATCTTTATTAATATTTAAATTAAAATATGCATGTGATTAGAATGTCTTGTTCTCTTGATTGTTTACTGAGTTACATTCTTAAATGCATGTTAATTGAATTTCAACTTAATGTGAGTATAAGATAAAAATAAATTATAAAAAATTAAATTAAAAATGGGTATTTTGATAATAAACAAAAATATATAAAAAATTTTACCGGACAATAATATTTTATCGATAATAAATAATATTATAATAATAAATTGAATGAAAATACGTATTTTTTTAAAATATGTTAAAATTATTATGTTATTTGCTAGCTTAATATGATAAAATATATATTTTAATAAAATTACGTGTTTATTTTTTATATGTAATATATATATATATATAAATTTTGTATATAAAGAGAATTTATCTATTATTTTGTCCCATAAATTAAATTATCAGGATGACCTAAACGGTATTATTTTTATTTTCAAATATTACAATAATTATCTAAAAAAATAGTTCCTCCTAAATTAATGCCACTTTTCTTAATCCAAACATATTACAATATTCATTATTTTATGTAATATGTACAAAATGTTTATCCAGTTATAGTTTCTTGACTATCTTCTAGTATAGATTAACCTTCCGGTAAGTATAATTAAGTGACCAGATTGAGGGGTAAACATAGACTTTGACGAGGCCAAAGTCTACACCTACGTAGCTGATGACACGCATCTTCATCATACATCATTCTGCTGAATTCTGAATAAAGAAATTAAATTGGATGCGTTCTTTCTGATTTACCAGTTTAAAACCATAAATAGTGTACTCAATCTAACTGAAATTAGAAAACAAGATATCTCCTTTACCTGCTATGTGGAAAGCTTGCCACCTTTCCAAGTCTTGTACCTTATTTTCTCAACTAATTAAACATACACCATCATCATTTATTTGGGTGTCATAATGCTACCGTTGAGGCGACTCAATCCAAGTCTAACACTTTTTCACAAAAACTTTCTTTGCTCAAAACTGGGAGTATAATTTGTGGGAAAAAAAAAATCGATGACAAAATTTGTGTAATGTATAATTTTAGGGGTAAAAAGTATAATAAAATTAAAAATATATATTTAAATATAAAAAAAAAACCATGTAGCTTATAAAACACGAAATATGATTCACGCCCGCCAACATATTTAGGAGACTTTTAAGATGCTTATCTACAGGTAGAGTGTTCATCATGATTGCCTCAACAATAGGCAGAAACCTTCCACACTGAGAAAAAGTAGGAAGACATTGAGAGTGATAATAATCATTCTCCCCATTTTTTTTCAGGTAAACAGGTGTGAAAAGATGAGCAAGATAGGAAAAAACAATATAAATGTGATAAGTGATTGATGAGAAAAAAAAAAGAGAAAAAAAAAAGAGAAATACAAAATAAAATAGAAATGAGATGAAGAAAAGGTGGATATATATTTATAATTTTGTTAAATAATTGACTTGCTTAAACTGAATTAAATCTTACCTCTTTTTACTAAATAAATTGGATAATGTTTTAATTAATATTATACTATTTATTTTAATAGATTCATTCCTTTAATATTATAATATTTATCTAATAATTATTTATTATTTCTTTTAATATTATACTATTTTATTTTAATAAACTTATTCCTATAATATTATATTTTTATCTAATCATTATTTATTATTTTTTAATATTATATTATTTATTTTAATAAATTTATCTTTCAATATTATAATATTGTAAATTTTTTTGTGGTTACAACTATTAGAAAATTGTTTAGATTTGTTAAAAAAATTTAGTGGAGCATAATATCATGAAATGATACCACAAGGTGATACCATGAGATAATATTATGAGACAATATTATCAAATGATATTGTAAAACGATATCATTATACCATGAGATGATACTATGAAACGATATCATAAAACAATACCATGAGACAATACCATAAGATGATATTATGAGATAATACCATGAGTATAAATTGTAATTTTTTAAACTATTAACCTTGCACTTCTAAAAGAACAGATTCTAATATGATATATTTTAAGATTGTACCCAATTTTGTATATATTGAAGAGTTACAATAAGCTCTTTAGATAAGAAAACTATGAGTCCCCCTATTGAGCATATAAAAAACAATCATATAACAATTGATGGAAGCTTTGTTCATAACATAAAACTTATCCAAATTAAAATTAAACATTAATAGAGCATAAACATATTATTACACAGTAAAAACAATGCATAAATAACAATCCACAAGTTTCCTTTACAAGTAATATTTTTCCTAAGGAGAAACAAGGGAATTCTCTCACTTCTACAATATTCCATAACCAAAATTTTAAGGATAAACCTCTTCCCCTTCCCTCTAGTGCAATGAGGTAGTAGTAGAAAAATACAACTTTTACTTCTACAAATCTCCCTTGGTCTTTTAATGAAAGGTAATTACACAAGATTTTAATGGATCTTTGGGTGATAGTATAGAAGAAATGTGGTTGTGTTAAGAAGAAAATAGAGAAATATAAGTACGAAGAAGGAGTGTTTGTTACATTCGTTCATAGAAAGCGAGAAGAAGAACTAGCATTTTCGGATGGTACTTAGGCACATAGTAAAATAGGTGGTTAATGATTATTTAATTATATTTTTTATTTAAAATTCTTATAATTATCTTTAAGTAATTAATTTTATCTATTAGAAATCACAATTAAAATTTTAGTTGTTTTCACTTGACCATCTTCATGAAAGATAGAGAAAGTTTGAGTGAAGTTACATTTTTATTTAATATTATTACAAGTTAAATGAGTTTATATATTTAGATAATATACCGAAAGTTTTCAACAACGTAAAAGAAAATTTTCATATTCACTTGTTATTGTTAGTGGTCCATATTATTTCTATACTTAAAATATCATTTTATTAATTTATTTATTTATTTATTTATTTATTCCCTCTTATTATTTTATTTATCTCTATTATTTTTCATATCTCATTTAAAAATTATAAAAATCTAAATTTAAACAATATTTGTGATTCTAAGTCAAATTAAGCTTCTAAAATTTATTTATTTTTATTTTATCTAAAATCACACACATAATTAATTAATAATAGCACACAAATAATATATATATATATATATATATATATATATATATATATATATATATATATATATATATATATATATATATATATATATATATATATATATATATATTTATAGAGGACGTCACACTCTTATTTGTGCATGTCCTGTATCATCACATCAACAAAATTTGTCACAAATAAGTCTTTCAACACTTTGTCAACTTCCCTGAGCCACTTTATTGTCACGTTAGCAAAATTTGTCACACATCACTGTTAGTGTCATGCTTCCGATAATTCCAATACATTATGGATTCTAAGATACAAAATGAGGAAGGAAGAAATCATTGCTTTAAAGTACTTTTATTTCTCCTAATTCAAATCTAAACATGCACTTAATTTTATGTAAAAAGAAAGTTTGAAAACTCAATTAACATAATTGAAACATAAAATATCAAAATTATACGATTATAATATTTAAAAACCAAAAATGTAATTACACTTTTAATTTTAATCAAATTCGCCTTCTAATTAGAAAATTAATATATTGCAATTAGCAAAGAAAAATTCCAGTAAAACATTCTCTTTAATACATTTTTTTTAATATATTTTGTATAGGTCTCACTTCATATTTAACAAGCATCACTCATTAACTATGTTATTTTTAATAAATTATAATCAATGGTAGAATATGTATTAAAAATAATGTTAAAGAATGTGTTGTTATCATTTCTCTTAACAAAATAATTTAGTAAATAATTAAACTCAAATCTTTAATGATCGTAAATTGTCCCATCAATATAAGAAGCAAATATCTTTATAACATTCTTGATTCAAGGATGACAACATTAATCCTATGAATATTTTTCTCGACAAATAGTTACTAGCGATTTAGACTATTTTTATACAATGCAACGAATCACTCTAACCCTATGTTTGGATCAATGTAAACAAAGAAAGAAAATGGAAAAAAAGAGAGATAATTTGAAATATATTAAATTTCTATTATTTATTAAAAAAAGAAAAAATGAGTATTTTGGTTAGTTATCGAAATTTTTAATCTTCGAATATGCATAAGTCAAAATTTGAATCCTTGATCACATGCTTGAGAGATCTGATTTCAATGTCATTCAAGCTAACCATTTATTAGTATTCAATGATCATACACACTCGCTATTTCATGAAATGATGAAATAACTATTGACAATATATACTAATAAAAATATCTATGTCTAATACTCATAGATAAAATTTATAGTGGGTTGACTTTGAATAGCTAAATAGGTTTTCATGAGTAATTTAAACGAATTTTTCTATCCTTTTATTAATGGGACGAGAGTGGGTACCAACGAATTCATGCGGATAGGCATCACTAATATAAAATTACTTAAATAGTCTTGCATATATATAAATAAATAAATTGTCATAATTTATCATACTTACAAACTTATGAGATTGAAATATGAAGTTATTGATATTTGTTGGGATTTATTAGATTGAAGTATTTTTTAACTTTTAAATTTAACTTATAAAATGAAGTATTTTGACAAGTGTATTAGTATTTTGAATAAATTATTATTTAGTAAAATTGCTTCATACTTTATTATTTGTTTTGATTAATTAATATATTTTCAATGAATTGTTAATTAGTATTGTTGATGTGTTTTTATCAGATATCTATAAATATCTACATGTACTCACAAATATTTATAAAATCTACAAGTATCTACTTATCTGTAAGGAAATGAAACAAGCATAAGACAATTTTTTATTTAACAGAACAAGTGATGAAAGACAGCTATCTGCATCTACTATGTCTTATTCTCATTACTTATAAAAGGAAACAATCAAGGCAGTTAAGTACATAACCTTTCTACATATTGATATGATCATTGTTCACAAATTTTGCTCCCTAAAAATTCTTATCTCTTCTAAATTACAAACACAGTATGCATGGTGCAAAGATGAAAAAAAGAAAATACCACGAGTACATGCTAATTTTAGTCCCTCACTAACAAAAATTTAATTTTTAGTGGCCGTTTATTTGTGGCAGTTAGTATAAACCGCCACAAAATGATATGATTTCTGACTGTTTCTTTAACTGCCACAAAAAACACAAAGATAAAAAAAATCGAAATGCACTCTGTTCGTATTTAAAAAATGATTAAAAACGAAAACAGTTTAAGCAGCAAGTCTTAACACGTACACGCCTTCTAAACTAGCTCTCGAATCCAAATTTAAATCTGAGCGTTCATCAAATCATTCTTCCTCGATCAACAGCCAGGTTCGAATTAACAAATTCTCCTTCCCCACACCTAATTCTTATTGAAATTGAAAAGAACCCACGCGATTTTGAATTATTCTGCCTCTCTGGACTCCTATTAGCTTATTTATAAATTATTTCTTTTCCTGTGAAATTGATTTTTTTTATATACATTGAAGCTGAAGAGTGTGATTGATTGTGATCGTGGATGGTGAAGAAGATAAAGGGGAAAAGCCATGGGACTGGAAAGAAAACGAGTAGGAAAACGAAGGGCGTGTTTGGTAGCAGCAGCACCAGGCACTTGCAGCTTCAGCTAGATAAAGTGTCCCTCTTTCTCCTCCGCCAACCGTCTTCTATTTCTTCCACCGTTTCTCGCTTCCAGAACCTTCTCGATTTCAATGCTCCCGACTCGTCTTCCTCTCGTGCCACGCTCACCGACGCCGCTGCCGCTGACGGCGACAGAGACTTCATTCTCAGCCAGGACTTCTTTTGGTACTCACTCACCCTATCCTTTTGAAATTTCGCGATTTCGCTTATCTATTTCTCTCACCTTGTTCTTTGTTGCTATTGGCAGCACTACAGATTACATAACCCCAGAAAATCAGCATAATTTGAACGGCTTTGATTGCGATAGGGTGACGTGTTTCAAATTGATTCATAATGCCATACATTTTAGCTCTCTCTATATTTTTTCTTACTAATCTTTTTAGCATTTTGTTCTGCAGGAAAATACCCCTTGCCCCAAATCGCCCGAGAAGCTGAATACTACAAAAAGTAAGAGATTCTGGCTGGGTAAGACTAGTTATTGTATATCTATTGCGAAGGATCTATGAATTTGAAAATCTTAGTGTTATTTAAGTTCTACTGGAACTGCATCTCAGTTGAAGTATGGATGCAAAATGGTGCAATAGGAAACTAAAAGTTCTTAATATATTTTTGCATTCTTCAGTAGTGCTTAGAAATTTGAATTGAAATTGCTGAACAGAAAATCCTTTAATTGGTGAATGATTTTATACTATTTGTTTTCCTTCTCTGGATAGTAGCACCGTGGTATTCTTCTATAGGTGCATGTTCTTTCACAATTGCAATGTTATTGTTTTTTTTCAAGAAGAAAAAATATTACTACTACTGGTGTCAATTTAAATTTTAATTAGTGCATTCTCCACAGCTTCAAAATATAAATGAGGAACAGAAGGCAAAAATTCGTAGAACTGAACACAGTCTTAAAGTTGCAGAGGTATGTCTGTGTATATTTCTTCATTATGTTGTGTAAGATGCTTGGTACTGATTTTGATGGACGCACTACCCCCCACCCCCCAACTTGTCCTAGATGTGTTTAGGAAGAAATGGTGAAGGTGAAGTTTGAGGCAACTTCCAGAACAGAAGAGCTAATGGAGGTAATAACTAAGTTGAATTTCTAAACCATGTTATTTTTTTTACATGTTTTGTGAACTTTGACAGCCACTTGTGTACCTAAGAAGTAGTCCAGGCTAATTATGGAAGTGTTGAAGAAATGGTTTTGATTCTGCCTTACATTTTAAGGAAACATAGCATGAGTGTCAATACTTCTTCATCTATGCTGCAAAAATGTCATAGGAAAATCTTTGGAAATGTCAACATCTTAGCATGATGACAATATGTGCAAGAAAATAAAATTATCAGTGATTGAATGTCATTGCGTAGTCTGCTATTATGCTAGGTATGTGTGATATACATGGTGCCAGTACAACTGACTGCTTATTGATTGTTATTAAGTTAGCAAACATGACTCGACCAGGTAATTATGTTAGACTAGAGTTAGCTTGCTTTTTCCAGGGCATTTTAATTTCTTGATATGTTCTTGGGGAAATTTAGCCGAATGCAAAGTATTTAATACTAGGATTAGCAAGCTTTTATTACAGTATTTAAGAACCTAAAGAGTTCAACTCAGTTTCATATGCTCCTGAGATGGGTGGGAGTATACCATATCGTTGAGGATTGATTACTAATCTAAGTGGATAGTGCAAATCTTATATTTTGGGCACTTGACCTCTGGTTATAAATTTTGTGATGCTGGGTTTAAGGCTGCCTAGATTCAATTATTCACAATATATAGAAAGCCTGTCCAAAAGACAGATAAGTGTCTAACTCTTTAGACTGATCTGCTAGCTTAGTCAGAATTTTGTTTGTTAACATGCAGTTGTTTCCATAGGAACTATACTAATGAGAGATCTAAATAATTGGGAATTTTATATTCTGGATATATGGGAAATTTTACTGATGCAGAAGTGTAGAAAATATTTGAACTTAATGTTAGGAAATAGTAGATTCATGTATCACATGATAAAATGCATTCAGTATGAATCAGATTCTCCACTTAGTCTCTCTATATATAATGGAGTTACTTAAGAAGAATAAGAAAACTTTTCCATTCAATAAATTCTCTAGATTATTTTCTCTCTCCATCTCTCTTCCTCCCCTTCTAAATTTAACATAACATGGTATTATAGCAGTACCATCCATCATGACCAGTTCTGTCACAGTTCTGCTGCTAATTCCTAAAAATATGGATCTGTTGTGTTTTCACTAGCATTCTTCTTTATTACAAGTTGTTGACTCTCCTGCCTTTTCGTCAACCTTTCTGGCAAATTTTCAACACCTTTCTGACAAGCTTCTGGTGACCTCTAGTGATCTCCATGTAGCATTAAAAATATTGTACATAAAAATAACTAATTATAATGTAGCATTAAAAAAATTGTTCAGTATTTATATTTTCGTGTCTTCTATAATTAGCATGCAAATATATACATTTGTAATAGAAATTTTAATATTTATTTGAGAGTATACAAAATCAAATGAAATGTATTTAATTCATTTCAAATACATTTATTGGCGGTTTAAAACCCCCAATAAATATCAAATCAAAGAAGAATGAAATCACTATTATTGGCGGCTGGAAACCGCCACTAAATGTCAATTGAAGAAGAATGAAATCAATTTATTGGGTGTTTAAAACCGCCACCGAAATATGTTTTATTTTCTAGCGAAAATACCAGCAGTTAGAGAAAAACCGCCAAAAACCGTTTCTGGCGCATGCAGAACCATCTGTTATTTTAACTCAGAAATACTATTTGTGGGGGTTTTTAACCGCCAGAAATTGTAATTTTAACTCCCACAAAACATGTTTTTTTGTAGTGCCTTAAATTTAAGTTAAATTTATTATTATTACTCAAATTTAAATTTTCTATTTTTAATCCTCATAAATTAAAAAGAAATAATTTTAATCCTCAAAGTTAACACATTAAAAATTTAGCTAACATGACAAACAATGATTCATAGAATGGTTTAAAAGATACAATTTGTGACAGTTTTTTTACCACAAAATTTATATTTGTAATATGATTTTAAAATTGTTCTCACCTAAATTGTCTATCGAGAACTACTCCCACTGGTCTCTTCTACTTCCAAATCCCTCGATTTGTAAGTATCATAGGGGATACCTACAAAAAACACTTCAATGCCCAAGTCAATTCTCTCTCTTTCTTTGTGATTCATTCTCTAAGAAAAGCATACTTGGTGTTTGTTTGAACATATATTTATTGCTCATAATGACAAATTTTGTCTGCTATTATTATAGTATACGTTTCATATCCATTACTTGTTGGTTGTCTGTCACCAAGACCTTCAAGACCTTGTTGCTCGTCTTCTTGTCCGACCGAAGAGTTGTTTGAGCTATCTTCGGTCTCCCTTATTACATATGCCCCCTAAGTCTCAAGTTACCTTTGGAACGTAGAGCTTAGTTTTCCTTTTCTTGAGATATGGTGATGTCGTTTTGGGAATTGTGCTTATTAATGCGTTATTTTGTAGATTGTCATGTCTTGCTGAGTATCCCTTGATTTTCGCATTCAGGTCGCTTGATATTTGCCAATCAATTTATGTGTCTTTTTATATTCATCGATTGTATCCCTTGATTTTGGCTCTCGATACCCTTGATATCTACCTTCCTTTTAGTCTGTTCCTATTTAAATAGCCACTGTTCTTGGTTTTTTTTCTCTATTCACACTATCCGCTTTCTACTTTGGGGTCTTCTCTCTATTGCTTTTCCACTTTTTCGTCTCCAGGTATGCCACTTCGAACCCGCCTGTTCTTTTGTTTTTCATGACTTCTAGTGATTCTTCTACTGTAGCTAGTTTCTGTGATCGGATGTTAGACATCAAGGTGAACCCTATTGGTTCCTCTTGTTTGTCACACTCTTCTTCGAGTTTTGATTTTGTTGGTGTTAGCTCTTCGGAGGCCACCGCTAGTGGTGGTTTCTCTAGTGAGTGCACTAGCACCGACATCGCTAACTATCATCTTCCTTTTATAAATCGTTCCTTTATTGTGCCAAAGACGCAAGGAACCTCCTCGACTCAGGTGCTTTCCAAGCGAATTTCTTAGAAAAAAACCCACCCTTCAATGAGTGTAGCTAGTTTTGGGTGGCTAAGTGGAGAGGTTGAAGCCTTCCCTTCTCGATTTCGCACAAAGGAGGATATTGTCAAGCTTTTCGAAAAAGTATCCTTAACCCTAACCAAATACTCCGACTTGTTTTCGGTGGAGCCTTGCTCGATTATCGAGAGGATTTTGATGGGTCCTTGGGAGGGAGAAATTGACTTCGTCTATTTATATGAACCTTTATCTGAGATATAGGAGATACTATCCCTTTTAATTCTTTCGAAATTGATGTTCTCAACATGCTGAATGTCGCCCTCACTCAACTGCATCCCAACGATTGGGTGGCCATGCAAGGCTTCAAGGTATTATGCCATTATCATATGGAGCTTATTGTGACCAAGTTTCTTCATTACTATGTTGTGCACCAAACACTAGAAATTTGGTTAGGTTTCCTTGACTGATATCCATAAAATTTTTCTTCTTAATTCTTACTCCTCCTCTTACAAAGACTTCAAAGGTGGATTCTTTAAGGTTTGGGTTAAGACCGATGGTCATTCAAAATTTTTCCACTCGGACAGGCGACCTCGCTTTCCATTGTATTGGCGGTGACCAAATAAGTTTAATGGTTGGGCCCGAGAAGATATATCAATTTTTGACCTGGTAGATCTTCATGATTTGAACAAGTAACCTAGAGGTCTTAGCTGTTGGGATGTTATTAAGGTTGTTTTCTCGCTCTCCATCCCCGGGATCTGGAGAGTGGGTATTTGGTATTTTCCTGTCTTATATATGGATGTTATCATTTGTTGGTGTTCGACTTCCGAGCTCTCAGGGCTAACAAGAAGAAAGTCTTCGAGAACATTCCTGCCAATCAAGAAGTGGCCACACCGTCCATCTTGTCGACTACTGCTCTTAAAGCAATTCTTCCCGTTGGTGATGGGGCTTCTCACAATCCCAAGAGAAAGAATCCTCCTTCATGTGTCGACTTACCCTCTTCAAAGAAAGCTTTGAGTTCTTTGTCGACTTCTCCTGAAGATGTTCCTCTTCTAATAAACCTTAAAAGCCAATTACTCATGTGACCATGGAGCCAGGTCATCAGTCACTTTAGGGTTGAGATTTTATACCTTAAGGTATGATAGGTCCTGACTTCTTGTCGGATGCCAATAAACACATGATGAGGAAAACAAGTTTAATCACCAGCATGGATGTTGTTTCGGTTTTCCAAGCTCGATCTTGGGCGATGGCTCAATTTTGGAGTGAAAAGTACAAGCTTTTTTTTTATGATTAAAGCGTTGCTTTGGAATCCAAGAACACCGAATTGGAGAAGAATCAAGGAGATGTCAACTTGTTAAGAACGAGCTAGAAGCTGTGAAGAAAACTTCATAAAATTTACTCAACACAATTAGGCTTGCAACCAAAGAGGAACAATTGGCCAAAGAGGAAGAATTTGTCAGCTTCTCATCATGTGTTTGTCGACATCCAACAAGAAATCAGGACCTATCACACCTTAAGGCATAAAATCTCGGCCCCAAAGTGACTACCTGGCTCCATAGTCATATGAACAATTTGAATTAGTCAGCTTTTAAGATTTATCAGAAGAGGAACACCTTCAACAAAAGTCAGCAAAGAACTCAAAGCCCGAAGAAGGATTCTTTCTCTCGGAATTGTGAGAAACCCCATCACCAACAGGAATAATTGTTTTAGGAGCATTGGTCGGCAAGATGGACAATGTGGCCACTTCTTGATTGACAAGAATGTTCTTTGAGACTTTCTTCTTACCAACCTATTAAGCCTTGAGAGCTCAAAAGTTAAACTTTCCCATTATCTCTGTAAAAACAAGAAAGAAAAATGAAACACCAACAAATGATAACATCCATATATAAGATAGGAAAATCCCAAATACTCACTCATTAGATCCCAGGATGGAGAGTGAGAAAAAATGGACTTAACAACATCCTGACAGTTAAGACCTCTAGGTAACTTGTTCAAATCATCAAGATCCACTTGGTCAGAAACCAAAATATCTTCTCGAGCCCAACCATTAAACTTATTTGGTCGCTGCCAATACAAAGGAAAGTGAGGTTGCTTGTTTGATTGGAAAAATTTCGGATGACCCTCGGTCTTAACCCAAACCTTAAAGAATCCACCTTTAAAGTCTTTGTAAGAAGAGGAGTAAGAATTAAGAAGAAAGATTTTATGGATACCAGTGAAGGAAACCCAACCGAATTTCTGGTATTGGCACACGACATAGTGATGAAGAAACTTGGCTATAATAGGCTCCATATGAAGACAATGACATAATATCTTGAAGGCTTGCATGGCTGCCCAATTGTTGGGATGCAGTTGAGTGGGGGCGACATTTAACATGTTGAGAACATCAATTTTGAAAGAACCAAAAGGGATAGTAACTCCCAAATATTGGATGAGGGTTTCATATAAATAGATGAAGTCGGTTTCTGCCTCCAAGGACCCATAAAAGTCCTCTTGATGACCGATAAGGCTCCACAGAAAACAAGTTAGAGTATGCCACTAGAGTTAAGGATACTTCTCCAAAAAAGCTTGACAATATCCTCCTGCATGAAAAATTAAGAGGGAAGGCTTCAACCTCTTTGCTTAGCCACATGAAACCAACTATGCTCACTAGAGAGTAGAGTTTTTTTTTCTGAGAAATTCGATTGGAAAGCGCACGAGTCGAGGAGGTTCTTTCTGTCTTCAGCATAATAGAGGAAGGGTTTATAGAAGGAAGAGGACGATTAGTGATGCCAGCACGTTAGCATTAACTAGAAAAACCACCACTAGCGGTAGCCTCCGAAAAGCTAACATCAACAGAATCAAAACTCGAAGAAGAGTCTGACAAAAAAGATGAATCAATAAGGTTCACCTTGGCATGTAACATCCGACCATGGAAACCAACTTCAGCAAAAGAATCACTAGAAGTCATGACAAACGAAAGAGTAGGCAAGTTCAAAGTGACGTACCTAGAGACGAAAAAGCAAAAAGACAATAGAGAGAAGACCAAAGTAGAAAGCGGATACTATGAATAGAAAAAAAAAACCAAAACAGTGGCTATTTAAATAGGAACTGATTGCAGGAAAGGCATATCAAGGGATTTGAGATCCAAAATCAAGGGATATGATCGACAAATATCAAAAGACACATAAATTGACTGGTGAATGTCAATGCAAAAATCAAGGGATACTCAGCAAGGTGTGATAATCTACAAAATGGTGCATTAATGAGCACAATTCCTAAAAAGGCATCATCATATCTCGAAAAAAGGAAAAGTTTCTATGTTCCAAAGGTAACTTGGGACTCAGCAGACACATGTACTTGGAGAAACCAAAGACAATTTGGGAAACCAGAGATAGCTTGGACAACTCTTCAATCTGACAAGATGACCAATAACCAACAAGTATCAAATAGAAAACACATACCATAATAATAACAAAAATGCCTGCAATAAATGATGTTTAATCCATATAATGGCAGAATCCGCCATTATGGGTAATAAAAAATACATTCAAAGTCATGAACGCTATATAACGAGGGAAGAGACAAATGATAATTTACATTTTAGACACCTTACAAGGTCTTTAGATGGATAGAATATACTCTTAATTGATAGTTAAGAATCACGTATTAGCTAAGATTCAGAATACCAAGGTTAAAATAAGAAAAATACAAATCTAGGCTAAGTTGCTGATTTTAGCTAACAAAAATAGAAGTCTTGTTTTGCAGGTCAAACTGGAGTACCGAAACGTCCCAGCCGAGACTGAGATCGAGTCCTCCTGACCAATACAACCGAGAGCGAATGCGTCTCGGCCAACCGAAGGCGTCTCGGCCAACCGAAGGCGTCTCGACCAGTTGAAGCCGAGACCGAAGGCATCTCGACACTAAAGACATCCTGGCCGAATGAAGTTGTCCTGGCCAAGATGAGTGCCTCTCCTGACCTATTCTGTTCCAGTACCTGACTCCGTCTCCCGTTGACTCCATCTTCACAATGTCGACTCTATCACCAATCGTCGGATACCGACTCTGCAAAAACCAACTCTGCAGACTAACTTTGTGTCTGTGTACTAACCGGATGCCGATTCCAAACCAGATGTCGACTCTTGTGAGGCCGACTCCATGTGCCGACTCTCATCCGTCCGGATCCGTCCCGGCAAGCGAAGACCGAATCCACTCCAGCAATTCCAGCACGTGTCATTTAGGAAAACAGTTAGTTAGTTAAGTTTGATAATTCTGTTACGACAATACAGTTATTTATATTATTTTCGTTAAAAAGTTAGTTAGGTTATGCATGTATAAATAAGGAGAGGTACTATCGTTCAGAGGTTAGAAAGCAAGAGCTAGCTAGCTACACAAAACACACGCACACATCCATTACCCACTTCCTTCCTCTTTGTTCATCAGTGCTTCAGTGACGTTCATTCAGGCTCGAGTTAATGTATGGCAGAGTTCAAGTTGATCAGAGTTGCTAGAGGGGATTGACCAAGAATTTGACACACTCTAGAGGGTACGACCTCTCATGTTCGCTATTCTTTTTTGGTAGAACACTACAGCTACCAATGGCAGTCGTCATGGGAAGCTGAGACCATCTTTTTCCCTTGAATCCACTGCATGTATCGGTATTTTGGCTAATCAATGAATGAATGTGTTTCTTTTACTTGTGTGTTTGTAATTCCTATAGTTTAGTTTGTTCTTGATTTTGTTACGATTGTGCATGATAAGAATAGACCATGCTAGATTAGGACTTGGTTGGGACCTATCCACACAATATTTTAGGTAATCAATAGATAACCTACATCAACTAAGGGCGTCATCCCTGCTACCTCAAGGTCGCGGTTGTGTAAGCCCTCAGTTGGCAATGGATGAATGTTAGGCGGTTGTCTTAGGAAATAGGTTGGTGAGGAATCACTTGCATACTAAGAATCTGAACCAAAGTCATTCCATTAATTCCTTTGTAACTGGTATAATAAATATACGTTTAATAAATATAGCTTTTACTCTTTACTTTTCTTTAAATGTTTTAGTTAAATCTTTACTTTTCTTACAACTTTACATTTTGCCGTAAAAACTCCCATTTACGTTTCTTACCGATTCTGCACTCCACATTCCCAGTTCTGCCATCTTTTCTGTCTTTTACACTAGAAACATTAAAACCACGTGTCCTTAAGAAGAATGACCTAAGTTGACCTTCTACTACCCATAACATAGGAAAAATCTAGTATTTTGATAGGAGAAATGACGACCATTCTTTAGACTATCAACAAACACTAGGTACGCTTTTCTTAGAGAAGGAATTGCAAAGAAAGAGAGAGAATTGACTTAAGTGTTGAAGAGTTTTTTGTAGGTATCCTCTGCTTACAGATCGAGAAATTTGAAAGTAAAAGAGACTAGTGAGAGTAAATTGTGTGACAATATATAATTAATTATTATAAACAACCAAACTCAAATATTTAATTATTATAAATTGTGTGACAATATAAATATCAAATATCTTTACAACTTTCTTGATTAGGAAAAGCTAACATTAATCCCGCAAATATTTTCTCGACAGAGTAACCAATGATTTAGACCATTTTTATAAAGCGCAATAAATCAATTTAATTATGGGTTTGGAATCTTTGGATGAATGTAAATAGAATGAAAGAAAATGAGATAATTGGAATATATTAAATTTTTATTGTTTATCCAAAAATAAAAGTAAGAAGAAAAGGTTTTCTTTTTGTTGAATTTTGTGTATATAAATATTTTTCTAAGTTGTCCTAAAAGTGTGAGGAAATGTATTTTACATTCATTGTTTTTAAATTATTTAAAAAATTAAATAAATTATTATAACATGATAGGATATTAAATATAAATATCTATTTTAACGTGTATTCAAAGTAGGAAATTAATTCCTTTCACTAAATCCAACGTTAGGTTAATAATAATAATAATTTTATATATTATAAAATATTTAATTATTTAGTTACATTTACTTTTTTATATAATTTATTTATTTATATTACTCTTTCACTTATTCAAATAAATAAATAAAAATTTCTCAATTTATTTTTTTCATTCTTTTAACTATTTAAATATTTTATATTTTATATTTTTCACTTCTGATTTTCCTATTTTCCAAATAAAGCATGAATCTCCAACCTAGGTAAAAATTGATGGCACGTGCGTATTTTGAAAGCATCCAAATGGAAACGTGGTATAAAAAAAACACATCTCTAGCTCCGATCAGAGTTGGGTGGTGGAAGGAAGCAAAGAGGAAAAAGTAATCAAACCCTTTTTATTCCCATCCTCCCTCATCTTAAAATAATAATAATAATAATAAAACCTTTCATCCGAAAGTTGAGGGTTCAGTAGTGGTTGAATGAAATGTCGCAGGTGAATGACCACCACGCACCCTCAACGCCAGGGAAACTGAAGCCAGAAAAATCCACTTACTTCCACCACCGCCTCCGAATCCACTCTTCACTCTCCAAGCTCACTCTCTGGTCCTCCTTCTTCCTCGCCTTCATCCTCTTCCTCTTCATCCTCTCCCCGCCGTCGCCCTCCACCTCCCCCCGCCGCGCCCTCGGCGACTCCTGGGGCGGCTCCCAATGGGAGAAGCGCGTCGCCAAATCCGCGCGCCGCGGCTCCGCCTCCAGCCTCGCCGTCCTCGTCACCGGCGCCGCGGGCTTTGTCGGCACCCACGTCTCCCTCGCCCTCAAGCGCCGCGGTGACGGCGTCCTCGGCCTCGACAACTTCAACCGCTACTACGATCCCAATCTCAAGCGCGCGCGCCAGCGCCTCCTCGACCGCGCCGGCGTCTTCGTCGTCGACGGCGACATCAATGACGCCGCGCTCCTCCGCAAGCTCTTCGACGTGGTGCCGTTCACGCACGTGATGCACCTGGCGGCGCAGGCCGGGGTCCGCTACGCGATGCAGAACCCCGGATCGTACGTCCACAGCAACATCGCCGGCTTTGTGAACCTTCTAGAAGCGTGCAAATCCGCGAGCCCGCAGCCCGCGGTTGTTTGGGCCTCGTCAAGCTCCGTTTATGGGCTCAATTCGAAGGTCCCGTTTTCGGAGAAGGACCGAACGGATCAACCTGCGAGCCTCTACGCAGCTACGAAGAAAGCCGGCGAGGAAATCGCTCACAGCTATAACCACATCTATGGGCTTTCCATTACCGGGCTGCGATTCTTCACGGTTTATGGGCCGTGGGGCCGGCCCGACATGGCGTATTTCTTCTTCACGAAGGATATTCTCAAGGGGAAACAGATTACGGTATTTGAAGCCCCCGATGGCGGAACCGTGGCGAGGGATTTCACCTACATTGATGATATTGTGAAGGGGTGTTTGGGGGCTTTGGATACTGCTAAGAAGAGTACTGGGAGTGGCGGGAAGAAAAAAGGGCCTGCGCAATTGAGGGTTTTTAATTTGGGGAATACTTCCCCTGTGCCTGTGAGTGAGCTTGTCGCGATTCTGGAGAAGCTTCTTAAGGTGAAGGCGAAGAAGAAGGTGCTTCCCATGCCCACAAATGGAGATGTGAAGTTCACTCATGCCAATATCAGTTTGGCCCACAGGGACCTTGGGTACAGGCCTACCACTGATTTGGAGACTGGGCTCAGGAAGTTTGTCAAGTGGTACCTTGAATTTTACTCCAAGAAGAGCTCTTGGTAAATGGTGATGCGATTCTTTTGCTTTGCTGCACAAGTCATTGTTCCCTGCCCCTATTCTTTAAGCCCTGCTGTAGCTTGTAATTCGAGGTTTACAGATGTATTAGGGGTTAAGGATGATCTAGCATCATCTTCTGTTCTGTCTTTTTCCTTGTAATTTTGTTTTTTTTTTCATCTGGAACTGTATGCCTGCCTTTTAGGTTAGCCATTGTACATTTTTTAGTTGAGCCTTGAGAGATCGAATTGATATTACTTATTTGTGCTTATGGACTTGCTTTGCTGCGTTTTTGGTTTAAACTAGTTTGTCATTTCGTGATGAATTGCCAGCTTCCTGCACTGTAATGCTAATTCTGTTGTGTCTCTTCAAGACCAGTCTTGTTGAATCGGAATTCTTGTAGACATGGGATGTGTTTTGTCTGGATTTCAGATGGTAGATGAGAGTGTTAATGCTTGCATATTTGCAGGTATTGATCTATTTCAGTGACTCTGACTTATCATTTTGTTGAATTGTGATTCAGAATGCTATTTGGTTTTAGAGTGTCACTTGGAATAGCCTCTGGTTTTTTTCACATATTTATGCCATTTGTGGCTGCAACTTTGGGTTGATGACTGAGTAATTAGCAACTGACGCCTGTTATGAAATGGTACTGAACAACAGAGTGAAAATGATAAATATGTAATTGGTCATGGATGACTCTATAATCAGGTGGGCTTGAAGGTGATTAATTTGAATCAAATACTTGGTAGAAATTAGCACGCTTTCAGATTTTTCTGGGAGTTTGGTCTTGTTCCGAGGGATCAAGAGTGGCTTAAGCCAAGAATGCATATAAGATCAGATACAGATGCACTGGTACTGTGTGAATTAGAGCCTCTCAGCCTTATTCTTATCATGAAAATATTTTTATATGTTCTTATCAGTTTCAAATAGGCATAAAGTGTACCTCCCAGCATTCCAATTAAGCTTTTGTCAAGTGCATGTACGAGTAAGTTGACGGGGCAATTGCTAGTTGCTACAGCCTACGAAAGACTTGGTACTGTAGGCAGTGGAGCTGCGGCATTCGCATTGATTTACGTAATGCCCTCATCAGGTAGTAATACCATGGGGGGTTACAATCCGTAGTAGCTCAAAATTCTTGCATTCAAAGGGATTTTTATTAACTCTTTAGTACACCGTTTTATAAAACTGTTTTGTGAGTTCAAAGTAAGTAAAACTTCATTTGTCTGCTAGAGATTGATTGGTGACAGGCTATCTTGCTGCTACTCTTGCGTCGTTGCCAGACAGTGATTGAAGAAGCTTCATACCAGGTGAAGTTGGATTGTAAAGTCTTCATTCCTGTCATTTTAGGCGACACACTATTGATTCTCCTAAGATTAAACGGAAGCTTCTTTTCCTACACCTATAACGTGGCTGGGACTTCTGGTCGCCTGTTTATCTCGTCATGTGCCTAGTTGGGAGAGTCCAACTGCCCACATGACTTATTCTGCGGGTTAGGTGTTTTCTAACATACGAATCGGAACCATTCTCCATTTTTATGTGTGATGGATGAAAGAAAAAGAGGGGAAGTAAAAATTGCAGACCATACCAATGGCCGACTGATACTGATGTTCTTTATAGCATACCGTGGCTTATTTAAGAAATGCGTCAGGCTTTTTCATTTGTTAGCTGGCTCACTCGTCGCCACTTCATGGAAGGCTATCTTCCTGTTGTGAATTTCTTAACAAGTTCACTTGTTAATGACACCCGAGAATGCAAACTCCTTTCAATGTCGTTGTTATTTTGATACAACTTTTTTATTGGACTAATTTTTATTTTTGATAACGCAAACCTTTCTTCTCTATTATACTGTATTTTTTACTAACGGCAGGTTGGTTTAGTGACATGTCTAATTCTCCATTGGTTTCGATTTAAAATGTATATGGGAAGAAAAAAATAAAACTCACGGGAAGAATTAAACTTGAAGAAGGTACCTATGATTCTATTAAAAAAAGCTATTCATGTTTGCATCAAGTATATGAACAATAAAATAGTTTGCTACTACTAAGATTGTTCTTTTGTACCTAACAATCCCGAATCCTTTGCCGTGACCTTATGGACTAGTGAACTGGTGGAGCCGTGGTAAATATAACAGAGTTGGTAAATATAAATTGGATGTTCATCGAAGTTATCGTGAGTAAAGAAGGAACGAGTTTTAAACTATGTAACGACAACGTAGCAAATATGTGACGAGATAGAATATTCGGTGGGTAACCCTCTAGGTCCTCTACAATTAACTAATAAAATTGAAGCATATCCAAAAGAATAATTATTAGTAGTATTTAGAAGCATAACTTAGCTAACTCCCCTTAAATGAACAACTCATTGGTGACCAGTTGAAACGAGACAGCCTTGTTATTTTTCATAAACAAAAAATCACGAGAGGAATGATTGTCTCGTTTGAAGGTGCGACCAAGTCATAAGACAGCAAATAATACTTGGTTTCGGTTGGTAATAAACGCGAGTTGGATGTCCGTTAAAAGGCGATTAAAATGAAAAAAATAAAAAGGAAAAAATGAAAGTAATATTTAATTTAATTATTATGGTTAGAGAAAATTGTAGAGAGCGTGGTCTAATTTGACGTGAGGGGGTCCATAGGTTAGATGGCATGTGCGTGCCCAATAATGCATAGGCATAGCTGGAATTGAAGGACGGGCATGGCATGACATAGGCTGTGAGTGGGGAAAGGCAGCCTCCCTTGCGAATCAGCGCAGGTAGCCATGAAAGGCGTCTTTTCGGCGCCCGGTGATTACGTCCACTTCAAGTCCCAAGTCCCTCTTCACAAAATCCCAGTATGTTTCCATTTTCCTCTTTCGTTTCTTCCTCCCAATTCCACTTCTAGGTTTTGCACCCTCCTTCGTAATTATAGATTCCAATATATGATGTGTTAACGAATGAATTGGGAATTTCTACTATTTTGTTTCATCCTTTTACTTTTTAACTCTCAACAGATTGGCACTAAGCAGTGGCGATATTACGATTTCGGTCCAAAAGTTGTTCCTCCGCTTATTTGTCTTCCTGGAACGGCGGGAACCGCTGATGTATATTATAAACAGATCATGTCATTATCCATGAAGGTACTGCATGTTGCGATAGCCTCACATCCAATGTGTTTCCACTGATAAAGTCACAGCACTACCTTTTGGTGGGGTTTGAAATGACCTAATCTCGACTCATTCGTCTTGCATGAATAGTCCAGATTGGAAGTTATTTAAAGATCAGCTACACACACTTTATGTTTTAATCGTAGTCATACTTGGATGATTCAATTGTTAAGATTTGACGCGTGGACATTGTGCTTGTTGAAATGACACCATCCACGCTTCTCTTTTTTAAGTTTATATACTCTCTCTCACTCTGTTTTACAAAGCCACACACACATGACCTTCACTTAAACCTTTGAATATTAGACAATAGATAGCTAACTTCGAAAATGTTCTTTTGCAATTCTACTGCTGCTAAACAAGAGATGCTAAACAGGAGAGAGCAATAACCTAGAAACTCAGTTAACTGCAGGATGAAGTACAGTTAATGATTAACTTGTTTTGGCTATTTAAATGGTCTACTAGGTAATAAAGCTTAATGCTAAATATATGCATTGAATTTAAGAAAAATAATGTGCAAAAGATGCTTGTAGTATGTGTGTGTATATGTGAATTTTTATAATGTGCATTCCATCTTTGTGACTGATATATACTTATAACTAACAGAAAGGGAAGGGGGTGGATTGTGCATTAGTAATAAAATTTGTATAGTATCTTTCGTGATAAATAGCATACAGTAAAATCTCATTGTATGTTGCCTACTAATAGGAGTTGACTAGAGTTTTGTTTATTTATTGGTTGTATGCTTGTATTTACTTCTATTAATCCTTAAATTGCTATTCTAGAAACCAAGGTTTTCATTTTGTACAGGGTTACCGTGTCATATCAGTTGACATACCTCGCGTATGGAATAATACTGAGTGGATTCACGCATTTGAAAAGTTCTTGGATGCTATTGATGTACACCATGTATGATCCCAAACTCATCATGCTTTCTACTACCAACTTTTTACTCATAAAACTGGTATTTAGCATTATCTGGTGTTTTTCTATGTATGATATTTTATGAAATGTTTTCTCATTTAAATGCTAAATCTGTAAATTGTTTGCTTTTGAAACCACTTCTGCTTAATTTCATATTGAACAATTTGATACCTTTATTCTAAGTGGGAGACATTGATCATTTCAATTAATGGAAAGCCCTGGATAGCTATAGTCTGCAATTAGTTTAAACAGAGTTATTTTAAAATCTCTTGAGGTTCTTATAATTCAGTTTTGCACATCCCCTAGTGTTCATATATAATAGAAAAAGCACTTTTACCACTGTTGTGCTCCATTCTAATTTTGTTGGGAGCTGTAACATGCTACAACTTTGGATATTGCGTGGGATGTCTATACACATGTACCTTAAGAAGGGAATGATTCCTAGACATTTCCAAGAATTTGTGACATGATATGGGATTTGATTAGGCCAAACAACACAAGCCCAAGCTAAATCCTAACCCCTATCTACTAACAATTTTGGAGCATCAGCCCAAATATGGAACTGTACAGTGTATACTATACTAACTAACAAGGCTTAACATTCAGTTTATGAGCCTATTTGAACTTGCTCACTTAAAATTGTTAATTTCAATTAACTGATTGTTTATAGTGAATTCAATTGATATATCTTCTTCCTTCCCAGATTTTTGAAGCTTAATCCTTTTGCAATATATTTGAAGAGCCAGCATGTGAGCCTAAATATATTCCAATCCCACCTAAAATACAGGCATGCCTGCTTTTAAAGTTTTCATGGTTGTTTAAACCACTTCTCACTTATAATATCATGCATGGTTTTTATAGTTAAATTTTAGGTGTATTTTGATAAAATACCTAATGCGGTTACCACAACCATTCCAGTGAGGATGTAGTTTTCCATTGGAAATATGTTTTGTTTTGTTAAGACTTAAGTTCTGGTCCTTCAATTGCATTTTCATCACTTGTATCTTGTGGATTAATCTCTTCTGGAAGTTAATTCTATCAAGTATCAAGGATAGGGAAATTTCTTCTAAAATGAAAATTAAGCTAACCACACATCCAAATGTATCATTCATATGATTGTTGAGTATAGAATATGCACTACATAATACATGCTTTTAGTAGTCTTTACAACAAATCTCTCCACTAACTGTGCTCACGTTGTCCGAATGTCTGTCCATGCAATGTCAACTTAAGTTAGAATCTATTCTTTGGTGACATAGCTTCAAACAACTTGAGAAAATGTTTAGTAAATTAGTTTAATCTCTTTTACAGATACATCTTTATGGTACATCACTTGGTGGCTTCCTAGCACAACTCTTTGCTCAGCATCGTCCTAGAAGGGTTCGATCGTTAGTTCTATCAAACACATTCTTGGAGACACGAAGTTTTTCTGCCGCAATTCCATGGGCGCCCATGTACTTCTCTCAGATTCTATTGTAAAGAGTAACAATAGATATAGGCTAGAAATGAGCAAACTGCCTGTGGTTGTCCTTTTAATTTATGAAAGATAAACTGCAATGTCTGCTGACATAGTGAAATTTCTAGCAAACGAATGCATCAATGATTACTTTACCTATACACATAGTACTACATGTACCGAGAAGAAATTATTATAGGTATAATCACAAGAATGATAACTTCAAAATTACAGATTTATTTGTGTGGCATTAGACAAATACTCCTTAATATTCCATTAAACCAAGCATCAACCATAATTACTGTTGTGAGCACTTGCTGTACATATGGTATGCCTGACCTTAGAATTAGGCAATATCCCCTCCCTTGAACTTTTTTGTACCAAAAACAATTCATCATCTGTCTACTTGGGAATTTCTTGTTATACTTCCTGATAGTTCTTCACTAGATCTATTCTGTTTTCCATCTGTTAACTGATCCAGCTGCACTACTGCATTTACAGTGTTAGTTGGACTCCTTCGTTTTTGCTCAAGCGGTATGTCTTAACAGGAATTCGTGATGGTCCCCACGAACCATTTATTGCGGATTCAGTGGACTTTGTTGTTTCTCAGGTAATATTTGTTTTGCATAATCTAATGCTTATTAGCAATCTGCTATCGATGCCTTTCAGTATGCAAGAATTTTCCTTGTTTTGAGACAATAAAGGGTGACGAAGGCTATGGTGAGAGAGCATGTTTTGAACTGTTATATTTTTTCTTTTCTTTCTTTCCCTTTCCTCTATCTTTCCCGATTTGCCCCCACCTCGCTCACTACCTCACCCACCTGCCCAGAAGAAACCACACCCATGTCATTGCCACCAAGCCAAGACTTGCCTCTAGGTCCTCCACAACTTCCTCTACCACACCTCCCTCGCCGCCCAAATGGCGCCACCAAAGATGCGTGCACCTGGATGAGCGTTGCGCTGGGCTACCCAACTGCACCCACCTCCACCATTGGGAAGACCAAAGAAAGGAACCCACTTGAAGGAATCACCAAATCCCAACATATCAATTAGAAAAAACCATCTTCACTGTGGTAGATGCCATCAAACCATCACATCCTAGTTGCCACCTCTCCCATCCCTGCCATCAAACCACCACACCCCACATTTTCCAATGCAACCCAAACTTGCAACAACAAGAAAACCAAGCCACCAATACCTGCAAAAAGAGTAGAGAACACAAAACAGAGAAGAGAACGAAAAAAACAATCCAACCAAACCTACAAAAAATGCTGCCGCTTGCTCCCCCCTTTCTTTGCAGCAAACATCTCCTTGTCTTTGTCACGCGTCATTGTCATTGGTGCCAACATCTCTGCCGAAGAGGGTGGGGACAAGAGGGTGGGGAAGGTCCGGGAGAAGAGGGAGAGGAAAGGCTGTGTGCTGTTGTTTCATGGGAGAAGAGAAAACGTGGTTGGGATAGCGGGGGGAGGTGGGGGCCAATTGAGAAAGATAGAGAAAAGGAAAAGAAAAACATCTAAGTCATCTATTTAAAAATTAAAACATGTTTTCCACAGTGGGAGACATGATTTACTCTCCCACTATAGCCCTCGTCAATTTCCATTGTACTTTAGATTGTGGGGACTAGTCGACTATCCTCAGGCATTCTACATTTCCTTAAAATGCTAATCTATATCCTATTTATAAGAAAGTTATTTATGTTTGCATTAATTGTGTTGAATAGCTTGTTTGATATACTCAATTCAGGTGGAAACCCTCACCAGAGAAGACTTGGCCTCTAGATTGTCGCTGACAACTGATGATGCTTCAGTGGGACCTCTTCTCCTTTCAGATTCATTTATCACTATAATGGATGTATGTCATCTCAAGTCACAATTTTTTACTATTTCTGTATCATGCTGTTCTCAAAAGAATTTTTTTTTTTTTGTATGGCTCCCTTCTTAACTAATAATAGGTAATCCTATTGTTTTGGTTGAGTAGTACCATTCCATTCTAGTTATGTTAAATTCTGCTGGCAGTTATTTCCATAATCCACCATCAACATAATTATATACATTTTCCTTGTGAATTGTGATGATAATTTCTAACGCTGTTAGTATTATTAGTATTATTATTGTGACACAGAATAGTATGATTTAAAACTTTTAATAACCCCACTTTCATTTTTTACATGGTCTTGCTCCTTTCTTATAGACTAATGACTACTGTGCAATTCCTCAACAACTTAAAGATCAACTGGGTGAAAGGTATCCTGAGGCAAGGCGTGCATATTTGAAAACAGGTGGAGATTTTCCTTTTCTTTCAAGACCGGATGAAGTCAATTTGCATCTTCAGGTATATGTCATATCTGACTTTTCTTAGGCCGAATTAGTTGATTTTAACGGAGCTATTAGCACAAATAGTTTGGCACTTTAGTTCCTTAATCAAGGTTTGGGGTGCCGGCGATACTTATTTTACATGGATTTTGTTCTGATAGTCTTAGGCTCACGGATTTATTATGTTTGAACTTGTCTATATCATGGCAGTTACACCTTAGGCGTGTTGGTGTGGAACCTCGGCCAGATTTGGTTCACAACATTCCTAAAGGTGATCTTGGAGGAAGTCCTAGCAAAGAAAATAACAGAGATGACTCTGACAAGTCACATGAGGATGATAGGGGAGGCTCAGAAAATTCACCTGCTGAATATGAGATAAATCCTACCCCAGAAAGCTCGGGATCCAGTAATTTAGACAAGCAGCCACTCGATAGTTCAGAATGTTGCCACTTGGATCATGAACTCACCTTACATGTCTTTCCTGGTGGATTCACACAGGAAAAGCACGTCGCGCCACCAGGAACTCCTGTACATTTCGTGTGGGAATATATTGTTCTTTTTCATATTCTTCGTTACATCACTTCACTGTACATTATCTGGAACTATTCTTTGGAATTTAGCCAAGTTGTGTAACTCGGAATTCTTTTGGATATACTATGTATCATGAAAACCGAGTGCGTGAAACAAAGTTATCAAGATGGAACGTATTGTGGATTAGATTTTGAGTTCCTTTGGCTGGATGAATTTGAGATAGCCACGTTGTAAGTTGTGAAATTCCTACTGTATTTATTTTTGTTATTGTTTTGATTTCAAAAACGAATTCGATTATTGAAAACTCAAAGAACAAACTCGAAAGGATGATTCAAAATTATGATAAACCATTGAAATGTATTCTTAAGTTGTGATACAGAGTCCATAGACTAACAGGCAAAAACGAATCTCGATGGTCATCCAAGTGGAATAACAGTATTGACTCAAATCGACCTCGTTATAAGATCGATTGATTGCTTCCCACGACGTCTAATAGAAATCTACATCTTTTAACTTGTAACAACATAAACCCACCACTTTATATTTAGCTTGAATTCACCATATTATGTAAGTATCTAATACTGGCTTACTCTTTTTGGGTGCATTATGCTATAGTATTAATGCTGATACGCTTTACTGGGTTATCAGCCTACAATATGAGTACTTACATTTTTTTTTTATTCTACTGAATTGGAAAGAAATCTAAATATTACTGCTTGTTACAACATATAATTGAAAAGAAACTGGTATACTTATAGTAGCTCTCAAGGAAAAATCCAGTACGTACATAGTAGCAGTTAACAAGCATGAAAAACCGTAAGCCACTAATTATCACTCTGTTTTTAATGGAAAATTATTCTCTTCCCTTTGCAATTAACATGACATCTTTCAGAAAATTAACGCATATTACACATCATAAGTATTTTTATATAATCAAAATTTACAATAAATTCTATTTTTATCAATCAGTAATATTATAATTTTTTAATATGTAAATTATATCTTAAATTTATAATAAATAATTTTAATCATGATATATTATTCTTATATTGTTAATTTTTTTAAAATACGAGAATTTAATCTAAAAATAGAGAGAATATTATATTAAAATATAAATGATATAATTGAGAAAAATCTTTGACTAGTTACTAGAGTAACAAAATAGCACACATTCAAAAAAGAAAATTCAAAATATTAAGAATGTCGACTGAGAGAATAAAGAGAGTTATGTACCAAAAAAATAAGAAAAATCTCATTATCCAATTTATGTATTTTAATTTTAATTTAATTTATAATATAAAAATAAGTAAGTCATTTGGGTGACATTTCAAAATTAAAATTACATGTTGGAAACTCTTAACTATAATCTTGTATAACAGCGTTGACATGGTAACACAAAAACATCAAGACTAAAATGTGATTTAGTAGGAAATTTCGAAAGATCAGTAATTTGATTAATCGCTTGAAAAAAATATTAAGACTAATCGTTACTATCATATGTTGCGTTCCATTGTACAGAATAAACGGTACTGCGCAGACCACGGTGTGCTCAATTTTAACTTGTCTATAAATCCTTACAAATCAACTATTCTACTATCAATATGTACATAGTAGCAGGCTAACGCAAAAACATTTGATGAAAAAACAAAATGAAACAACGCGAATTTGGAAGGGCTAATTTTCAAAAACTTCTATGTTAAAAAATATACTAAGACTATCATTTTAATTTAGTTTCATTTGTATTTATGGACAACTGACTTTAGAGCAACACTACCATCAAGAAATAGTCCCGTTTTTCTGTGGAAACTGCTGAATGCATAAATATATCGTGAGAAAGCAGTAAGCAATGAGATCCTTCAAAACTTTCAACATTTATATTAAATAAAATAAAAACCAAAACACCGCAGTCAGCCATCTCTTCAAATGACAACCTCCAACAGCTAAAAGAAAAATAACATCACATTGATAAATTGAGACTTAACTAATTCAAGTATCTTCATTGGTCTAACCATAGGTTCTTAGCAAACTAAGACCACATTACCTATCCAGCCTTCAAATAAACATCAAAATGATATGGCAAATTGCTAGCTCAAAGACAGCAAGGCAGCAAAACCCATGAAAATGGATACATTCCCTAAGCAACCAGAGTGCTAGCAGTTGTTGATTCACTGCAAATGCCACAAGTCATTAGTAGCAGGAAGGGGACAGTGCAAATGGGTTAAAAAAGAGACAATTGGCTTTCAAATTTCAAATGCACCAAAGCTTAGGAAGCACCATGCAGATGTGTGCACTCAAAAAAAGTACATAACAAGCAGTGAACATCAATGAAATTACAATTAGAGAAGCATTATATGTAACATAAAACACAATAATATCAAGTATGCATCACCAATTGAACATCACTTCTAAGACAGTGCGTCTCTCTGTATAACATACTTATATATCTTGACCATTTTACAACATATCCAGCAAGTAATAAATAGAACACAGAAAACAAACATCTCAAAATAAATAGTTAAATTCAGAAACAGAATTGAAGGGTATGGTACATAGAATCTGAACCACTCATTAATAAAAGATTTTAGCAATGCTCCAATGCCCATGTTTGGATAGGCAGGGAAAAAGTGAACTAAACCACTTCCCTTCCAAGCATTGCAATTTAACATGTCATAAACATAAACTAGAACTTTTACCCTAAGCACTACTGTTTTATTCAACTCAAAATGCATTAATAAAATAAAAGCAAAAATGCCATTGCAGCAACGTAACAAATAGGTGGGGAATAGGAAGGTACTTACTACTTCCAGACTGGTGGAAGCTTCTTAGTCTTCTTGTAGTAGCGAGCAAGTCGGTGGATTCTGCTCTCCACAAGAATCAACCTGAACTTGGAGTCCTTGTCCTTCCTGTTCCTCTCCAGATGCTTCCTGATTGAAACCGCCTTCTTAATCAAATGGTACAAATCCTCCGGAATTTCAGGCGCAAGAGCTGAAACCAACAGCCAAAACATTTTTCTCATTATTAACATTAGCACAATTGTAAATATAAACTCACTTTCTCTTCCATCTCTTTCCCACCGCATTTTTTCTTCCTATCTGTCCCTTCTTTTCCCATCCAATCACTTATCACATCTTCCCTGTCTCTCTCCCTTTTTCCTTAAATCTCTCCTCCATACAAACTATCCATTAACATTTTCCTTATAATTATCACCTAAAATAAAAGAAATTGTAAGCGCAAATGCAGAGAGAAAGCACAAACCATGAGCCTTAAGGATGCGAAGAATTTTGCTGCCAGTGACGCTCTTGACCTGAGCAATACCGTGAGAATCTCGAAGAATGACACCAATCTGAGATGGGGTCAAACCCTTCTTCGCAAACTTGCAGATGTTTTCTTCAACCTAGAAAAAAAAATTACACCTTTAACAACGCTAGAGAAAAAAACACAATCCGAGGAAATAAAAAAATCCTTGAATACAGAGTGAGAGAGTTACATCTTGCGAAGAGATCTTGAGCCAACTAGGAGGTGTCCTCTTGTAGGGCAAAGCAGAAGAGGATATACCCTTACTGAAACAAACAAAAAAATCAAATGTTGGTTTTTTTATGAAAGGGACAGAAAAGAATGAATTTGATGATGGAGATTGAGAGAATGGATACGAACCCGCGACTGTGCATACGACCCATTGTTGCAGGCTTTCACTTCGATTCGGTTGAAGCTGCGCTTCTTCTGATTAGGGTTGCGATGTTCTTCTGCCCACTCCACTCTCAAACCCTAGACTCTCTTCACTTGTCCCTTATTTATAAAAGAAACAGCCATCTGGCTCATGCTACGTCGTTTCACATCAACAAAAAAACAATTAAAAATAAATAAATGCTGACTAATGTCCTTAAGATATTAATTAAATAATTAAAATAAATATATTATCGATATACTTAATATAAAATTATATTTGTCAATAAAAATAAAATCAAATTCCCACCAAAAATAATAAAATAAAATTTAAATATCACACTTTAAATAATAATAATAATAACAACATATTATTTTATGCTTTTTTAATTATTAAGCTAAGTTTTTAATATCTTTTTACTGCAGTATATCAATTTCCCTCTATATATTTAATAGAATTCATAAAAAATAAGAATTACAATAAAAAAAGGAGAAAATGTAGATAACTAGTTTTATGTCTGTATGCACGAGTTTTTAAATTGTATTTAAAATACTAGAAATTTAATATATGTATTGTCGACTAAATGTTTATTTTATATAATTGAAAATTAGAATATATAAGTATTTTTAAATATAAAAATTATATTATAATTAAAAAATTATATTTAAAATTTATAATCAATAATTTATATTGTGTATAATAATTTTTGTTAAAAATATTACAAAAGAAAAGAGGTTAATTTTTTTTTTAAAAAAAAATCTCATCTAAAATAACTATTTCAATTTATATAGAGAAAAATTATTGAATTTATCAAATTTTCAAAATAGACTCATAACTAAAATTACTAAAATTTAAACTTGAGGCTTATCAACAAAATATTATCTACTATTAGATTTTAGAAAATAAAAATATCATATATATTAACAAATAAAATTCAACATATAACTTTCTCATTTATAATAAAACAAATCTTCCAAAGTTTGTTTTAGTCCTTACTAATTACTATTTAAAACATAATTCTTTACTTATATTTTAAAAAAGTGTATTATTAATTTTAAATATAAAAAGAAATAAAGTAATCAACAAATCAAATTTATAGATAATTTACAAAACATAAGAATAATTATTTTATATATTTTTAGTCAAATCAAATTTATAGATAATTTACAAAACATAAGAATAATTATTTTATACATTTTTAGTCATTGAAGTGTAATGACAAACACGTAAGTATAATATGATAGGTGAGAATAAAAACTTATATAAGCAAACATGTCATTATGATATCTATAAGTCATTTATCACAATATATCAGTCTTCTTCACACTATAACAACGGTCAAAAGTATAAAGAAACTATAATGAAAAAAGCAAAAAATATTCATAATCCAAAAATGAAGATACTGTTCATGCGACTTAGTTTGGTATAGATATATAATATGTATTATAAATGAAAATCAACCTTTTCCTGATTTTACAAATCTTAAACTATTTTTCTATAAAAGATTTTAAAAAATTGTAAGTCAATGACAAGATAGAATGAATATCATCAATTACATCAACTAGAACATCTATCTCAATTTCATGGATAACCAATTTGCAACATAAAAGTAATACAAAATGTAACACAAAAATAATTTTTAAAAAATATTGATAACATGTTTGAAATTGCTTTAAATTCTTCATATTTTTTTATTCACAATATAATATGACAAGAACAAATAATAAAGATAGAAGTGACAAAATGGACTATTTAGCTCATTGTTAACTCGATCCGTTAAGAAATTGTTGATCAATGAAATGGTAAAATGAATACCATCACCTAAACCAACCAGAACATCTACCTCAGTACCATAGACCATCAATTTACAACATAAAAATAGTACAAAAGGCAACACAAAATAATTTAAAAAGAATATTGATAACATATTTGAAACTGCTTTAAAATAACATATTTTTTATTTACAATATAACATGACAAAAATAAGTATTAAAGACAACTTAGAAAAATAGGTCACTCAATTGAATTTTATATAGACTAGCTTTTTGCTAACTTAGCCTAGCCTAGTGGCCTGATAGGTCAAGCATATTCAAAATTTGTATTTTATTTAAAAATATATAAATTTTAAAAGAAAAAAATTAAAAAAAAATAAAGTCAAGGCCAATATTATCAATTCTATTTAGGACAAAAAAAATTAAGTTCAACTTGACCTAACAAGCCATTAGACCAATTTGTCGGGTTAAGTCATTTTCACCTTTTCTAATCAAAGGATAAGGTACAACTAGTGTTTCAAAATTCGGGTTGGCCATTGACTCGGCAACAATACTAAGTCACTAGGTTCATGATCGAATTAAAGGATCATTAATTGAATTGTATAAACTGGATTAAATAGTTAAGATTGATCGAATTAAAGAGTCATTAATTGAATTGCATAAACTAGTTTAAACAACTAAGATATATATATATATTATTTGCATTACATTTTTTAAGTAATTGTTTGACTTAGTGATATACATTGTTATAACAAGAAATTGGGCGTGAGTTTAATCCCAGCCAATGCAATTTTTGTTTTTCTCCCACGAGTAAAAGCAGTAGGTTGCATTCCACAGTAACCTTGATGCATTACAAACATTTCACACACCAATTTTTCCTCTAGTGATAAATATCACAAAGTCTTAAATTGAACACTTACAAATATATTAAGATAAAAACAAGCCTAAAATCATGTTCTATATTTTATCAATTTGTCTATTACTTACCATTAGAAATCGTTACCCTTTCATATTACAACACAACAAGGTGGTGATTTCCACCAATAATAAAGAATTCATTAACTAGGTTAACAAAGTCTCTAAAGAGAGAAATTTTGATGACCCCTTACAATAGAAAGAAATTGTAAAAAAAAAAATGAAATGGAGTAAAAAAATATGTCTAAAATCTCATTTAAAAGGATGTGACTTGTCATGTGTTAACTCCAACAAAATAACCTTAATAGACATTCCTTTTTTGACAAAACACTTTTAAGCAAAAATTGGTAAAAAGATTAATCATAACTATATTACAAAAATCCAACATAAGGTAAAAAGATTAATCATAAAGAGAACATGTGTTAAACAAGTAGTCAAAATGTTCTTTGGTAGTAGCAATCTCCTTTTAACTACTCAAAGTTAAGGCAAATTTAAGTATGATATGAGACTCGGATAGGTTAACCTTGGTCTTTGAATTAAATATTGGTTTGAATTTGTGCCTTATTGCCATTTATGAACTAACATTTCAGATGACATAAAAATATCTCATCTTGTACACATCTCCTTTAACAATGGCGTTGCTAAATTTATTCATCATAAACTTCCTTATGTTAGCTTCAATCTTACTCCTTTGCTTATTAGAAAATCAATGTTTAAGTTTGAAATCCATCATAAACATCAAAGTATTAAAAATCCCTTCAAAAATATCAACCAAAGAAATATTGATGATAAACTTCATATAAGTAGCACTTTTGCGTCAACCAATACCATAATGGATTGGAAGGTTGGTACATTGAGCACATGTTCCACATCCTAAGAACCCTAACTTTAAGCCTCCAACTATCCTTCTCCCATGAATGTTATGCACTACATCAAATGGACTACCGACAAAGTCATGATTTTTACGTATATAATAGTAGAATTAAAATTAGATGAAGTAAAACCTCCAAGATGACAAACCATTGCTCATATTGAAAAATATATATACACAAAATTACATAGTGAAAGAGAAGGGCAAAACATCAAAACAACTATAATTCAAATTCAAACCCACAAAACCATGATTTTCCATGTATGTAATAGTAGAATTAAAATTAGATGAAGTAAAACCTTTAAGACGACAAACCATTTTTTACATTGAGAAATATGTATACATAATTGCACAGTAAAAGAGATATACAAAACATCAAAACAACTATAATTCAAATCACAAACATATGAAATTATAAAAAGATTAAAAAATTATCATCAATAATGACAAATTATAGAAAAAAAAGTTGTCCAATCATTGATATGAATCAAGTTCTTGGAAATTAGAAAGAAAAAATAAAGAAAAAAAGATACAAAACATTAGCATTCTCTACTACATTAACACGTAATAAGGCACAATTCTACTAAAATTTAGCAAGTATGTTATCTCATGAGTGCAATACACTTCTTGACATTAGACCAAACATTGATGAATGATACTTCAACATAATAATGAATTAAAAATAAAAAATAACAAATGAAGGAGTGCCCCATCACATATGCAATCATCACCAGAGTAAGCACCTATAGTAGGCGCTAACTTTGCTTAATGTACTTGGCCTCCTACTCATCATTTCTTGGTTGCAATTCATGGATAAGAAATCATGAAATAGAGACACCTAGAAAAATGAAGAAACTGTAACATCTCATGAGTTTAAATTTTGCTTGGTCCCTATAGTTGAGCAAAACCTTTTTATCCTTTTTAAGTTATGCAAACGACATAAAGTAGTAGGCGCAATGTGAAACATTTATCAACCAGCCCAATAAATCATAGTATCCAACATTAACTTGGGAAATGAATAAAATATTGGTCAAGCATATGAACAGTGCTCAACAACAATTGCTCAAGATTTAGGCGAATGTACAATAATAAATAATATTTATCTTATATCTTTTTATATTTTTTTTCAAGACTAACCTTGTGCTTACATAAATTTCCTAACTATTAATTCAAACATACTCATTGTTTAGTGATTCTTTTATTAATACCTTTTAAGTAAATACATATTTTTTCAACTTTGATATTTAGAAGTTACTATTAAGTCTCCCAATTAATTTAATTTAAATTGTACACACTTATTTAAAGAAATAGTTTTTATTTCTTTTTCATTCACACTTTACTTAAATGAACTAAGTATCTAACTATTTAAACTACCATACGTTAATACTTTGATCATACATGACAGGGAGTATTTTTTTTTTTTTAAAATCAATGTTATTAAGAAGAGTGATGGAAAAATACTATCATGGCCGCTTATTTTCAAATAAAAAATAGAGAGTAATGCACAATATTTTTAATGATTGAATTCAATATATATTTATGAAAAATAATATGTATATATCCATGAGTAAATATAAAGATAATTTAATAATCAAGTTTTTATTAGAAAATAAATAAATTATCACAAGTATTCATAATATCATTAATTTTTAAAAATTATTTAAAAAATTCTAATTAAGTATATTTTTCTCAAGATTTGTAACTACTAACTAATTACCATCACCTGTTAGACCTTGTACCTACTAACTAATTTTGACTACAAAGTCATGTTTTCTGCCCCCAAACTGGAAATTCAATTGCAAACAACCCATTACAAGTTGCAACCTAATGTGTTAGATTCTTTCTCACCTTGAGCTATCTTCTACTCCATCCCCGTCATTCTCAACGTAATCAATCAATCACTGGAGAACACAATTTGCTGTGCTGCGAAATTTATACTGAAGTTTATACGGATGATAGTAAAGTTCCCGTGACAACTAAGTATTCAAATATGATACTGTAGGTGAACAATCTCAAAGCTTGCAAAATATTATAATAATCTTTAAAAAAAAATTGGTCCCTAAGCTCTCGGCCATTTCAGACATCAAATTAAAAAGAATAAACCACCCGTTACAATATTGGACCCTACTACGAGTCGAACTAGCCCAACAAAGAACTGGTCCCTAAACATAAAAGACCTCACTAAATTCACTAGCTACTTTGTGGTTGCGAGGTTCCAATTGTTTTTGGTTAACGTCAATAAATATATTGCCCGAAGTTTGAACCTCCCCGTGAAGAATCAGTACCAACTACCAAATATCCAATAGGAGGTGATGCGAGATTGATTGCAGGTGGTGTTGTGCTTGAGGTTATGTCGTTATGATCGAGGGACTGCTTTTGGTGCTCGAGTTGCGGCTCGGGGTTGTGCTCGGGGTGCTGGTTTTTATGCTTGAGTTGCTGCTTTTGGTGTTGCTCCTACCAGTGGCTAACCAATATGAGGTGCCGTTGGTGCTCTCCCTTTATCTTATTTTTCTCTCCCAATTTATGAAGTTGATTATTTAGGTTGTGCTGCTGTCGGTTCTAATGATGCTTTCCCAATATAAGGTGCTAGTGTTGCTTGCGCTAAGTTGTTTCTCCTACCTTTCTCTCCCTCTCCCTCTTGGCTGATTGTTTTCATTTAGAAACTAAACAAGCCTTCGTACTGGTCACTTTGGTTTATGCTGCCTATATGCTTTTCTATTATAGTATTTGACAAATTCCATGTAATCCGGCACCCTAAATTGTATATTGCTATGCCTTTCGGCATGTTTGTTGGGGATATTTATATATTATAATATATCGACCAATATGATCGCATCCGTCACCATAACGAGATTTGGAGAATTTTGAAAATGTTCAGACATTTTAAAATATGCTCCAATGTTTAAATGTTAAACAAGAAATGAAATTGGTGTATTAACGAATTTATATTAATACACCTCACATACTTCGATGCAAATTTTCCATACCTTATCTAAAACTTTTCTGCAGTGTCTACCTAGATTGTACGCGTATACCTCAAATAATTTCCCCACAAATCTCTTCAACAAATTTGCACAAAAATTGGATATGTTAGCATGTAATTTAACCGTTAGATGAAGATGGAAAATCTCAATTGCGTGTTTTAAATTCGATTTATTGAAACAAAATATCAATAATCCAAATCTTCATTCAACTGTTATAAAACACTAACAGTGTGAATGCATATAATTTCTGATTACAGGTGATCCGGATTAAAAAAGAACCGGTTATTGTAACGAGTATTTCTTTGATTTTGAGACTACTTGTGAGTTTTGAGTGTACAACGGCAAAAATAATCATAATAGTTAAGGTTAAATTACGAACAAGCTCTCTTATATATAAAAAATGAGATTCACTTATTTTACGAATAAGTTAAAAAAAATTCTTTTAATCTAGAGAAGTAACATAGGCAAGTGTATGATGAGAATTTTCTATAAATATAAATACACAAGCACACACTCGCACAGTAAAAATGAAATATTTATGTTCCACTGTTTGGATGGATCGGTAAAATATATAACGAAAACTAGTAGAAATATTCCATCTTATTTTTCTGTTTACCTTCATTTTATTTCATTCCATTATGTTCTATCCCACTCCATTCCATTTTTTTTTCTATTTCATCTCATCTCTTTCCACCAATAAACATAGTCTTAGAGAGTTATTTGTTGTTGACAATTATCAATAAATATTAGGTATGCGTCTAACATGGCCATAAGTGGTATTCATTGTTCAAACATGCCAAAGTATTGGATATGAGACTTGTTTCAATGTTTTGACATCATTTTTCATTTGAATAACGCTACCTACACATAGACATCATCTTATATTAGCACATCACTCACTATTTAATTACTGCTGGTCTGACCTAGTTCTGGCTTCTGCATATTCACACTAATTCAGCCCTTTCAAACAAATGTGAAGTGATGTGCTTGGTGCTGATATGCACCAAACCATTATTTTTTTCATTCTGTCATTGGGAAATTAAAACAAAAGTATAAAATTTGGCTTGCTCCTCTAAAGTGAGGGGATTGGGAGGATAAAGTACAATAATAATCATTAATTAGAAAATCAAAGGTTGAAATTGTAATTAACTTTAAATTTTGTTATATATGAATTTGATTTTATCACAATTCTTAATTATTGATTTCCTAATCAACAATCATGAATGTACTTTATCCTATAAAGTACATTTCCTCACTTTCCAGAGTCAAATCCAAAAGTATCATATTGAAGTTTATCTTGACATGGACAATACTATTATCTCAAAGTTAATATAGCAAGGGTACTCATCACTTCAAAACACTTAAGAATCCAAAACTCATAACATTAATACATGAAATCGACCTAAGAATATCTTACCTAACGTGCGGCAGCATCGAGTCCCACATTGGTAGGAGTAGGATGACAGACCTCTCCCATTTGAAATGGAGGATCTGCTTCTTAAAGGGCTTCTCCTTAGACACCTACCAATCAACCATTCTATTTCCTGATAAAAACTGATATTTAGATCATACGGCTTATTAATATTAGAACAAATTCACTTTCCCAAATCCCAATGCTATTTTCAGAATGGCAAAGGCTACATCCCTATCTGACTCAACAATCTGATAGCTTCAGCAATAATCCCTGTTCTTCCCGTCCAGTTCTTGCTGAAAGCATCCATCACTCTTTTCACTTTCTTTACAATAATTTGGCGTTGCATATGTACGTATCTTAAGTAATTAGCACCATTGCAATAATAATAATTATAAAAATAGGAACAGCTTTTGACATTAGACCAATTACACTCACACATCATGTCATCTCCTCCAAGTCTGTCACAGAGCAGAATAATTTTTAGATCTTCCAAGCCCGAACTTAAGACTAAATAGTTCTCTACAGAACAACGCACAAGAACAAGAATCATGAATGGAACAAGTAATCTAAATTTCACATTAAGAAACAATCATCACCACTTCCCACACATACATAATACCATGATTTATCCCACAAGTGCTATACCGATACGCATATATATAATATATAAACACGAACAATTCGTCAGATGTTGAACTATCAGACACATTTCCTAAAAGATGGCAAAGAAAGAATTCCAGCTCGTATAGACAAGCTCAGCACGAAAGTTAGAAGAAAAGAATGATTACTAAACAAAAATATATTTATATTAAAAATTTGGCACAAACCGATTGGTTTGGTAAAGGAAAGGGACAATAGACTAGAAATTGACGATAAAAGATTTAAAAAAATAGAAAGAAAGGAATGTGGATTGGCATTGGGATCTCACTTGGCGACCATTTTGGCGATGAAATCTTCATAACGGATCTTACCATCGGAAACGACATTGGCCTCCTTGATCCAGTCGTCGAACTCAGAGGATTCGAGTTTCTCGCCGATGCTGGTGAGAATGTGACGGAGCTCGGTGACGGAGACGAGGCCAGTGGATTCCTTGTCGAGGACCTTGAAGGCATCGCGAAGCTGGCGGTCGAAGGGCTCGACCTTCATGTGCTTTCCCATCAGATCCAGGAAGCGCGTGTAATCGAAGGGGTCCTTAAGGTTCTCTTGGGCCATGATGGACTTTAGTTGGGCCTGGGTCGGGTTCCCGCCCAGAGAGCGAATCAGGATCCCAAGCTCCGATGGAGCGATGAGGCCGTCGCGGTCGGTGTCGAACAGCGTGAAGGCCTCCTTCATCGCGGAAACTTGATCGTCGCTTAAATCCTTGCCCATTGTTTTTCCCCTCTGCACTGCACTGCTCAAATCAATCAAATTGCTCTTCTACTTTCTCTTCTTAAAAAACATATATTAACTCGTCGATTGATTGCCACGTTGATGACACGGATGAGAAATTGTAATATGCATGCATACCATACGGCATCGTATTAAGTTAAGGCCTGACCTACCACAATGTAATAATCTTTACCCAAGTAACCTATGTGGGGATTCAAAAATTAAAACCGCTAAACTTCATTAAAGTTAATGAAAATAAAACGCTTAAATTAGTATCATAAATATCACTTTATATGGTTTTATTCTTTACAAATTGGTTTTTATTTTTATATTTTGACATTTTTAGTGTAATTTTTAATATTTACCATTTGCTCTAGTTAATTAATTGCAGATATAATTATTAAAATAAATAATATTAATTAAAATAATTAAAGTAACAGAAAATATTTTAAATTAATATAACTAGATTATTTCTGTAGGTAGGTGTATTCAATTAGTTAAAATAATTATTAAGAATTAAAGTATTTATATAACTTTGTCAAATTTTAATTCTTTTTTTATTATTTTTAGATTTTAATATTTTTTATTCTAATTTTTTAATTTTTTTATCATTAAGTTCAGTGTAGACGTAATTATCAAAATAAATAATATTAATTATGATAATTAAGATAACAAAAAATATTTTAAATTAAGATAATTAGATTATTTCTAGGTACATAACTCAATTAATCAATAAATTTATTTTTTTATTTTTTTTAGTAAAATTAATATATTTAATATTTAATATAAATAAGATAATTACATATATTTAATTTTATAATTTATTTTTATATATATCTTCAACAGTAATTTTATTGTTTTTAATTTAATATTATTTTTATTTTTCAATTCACTAATTTTTAACATTGTATTTAAAAGAATTCAATTTATTTATAAATTTATAATTTAATTTTAGTATATTATTTTTATTTTTTAATTTATTAATTTTAATTTATTATAATATAAGTTACTTTTAATATATTATATTTCAATTTATTTTGTCTTTAGATATCAAATTACTGCTTAAGATATATTTTAAAAATAAATTATATTAATGAAAGTCAAAATTAATAAATTGAAATATAAAAATAATATAAAAAATAATAGTTAAAATTAAATTATATATTTTAAAAATTTAATGTTAAAAGTAGATTAGTAAATTAAAAAATAAAAATAATATTAAAGAAATAAAATCGTTGTTCATAATATATTAAAAAATAAATTATATGTACTTATCTTATTTATATAAAATAATAAATATATTAATTAATTAAATTAAACACCTAAAATGATTTTAATTATCTTAATTTAAAGTATTTATTGTTACTTTAATTATCTCAATTAATATAATTAATTTTGTAAATCATTTAGTGCTAAACTAACTACAATAAATAGTAAACACTAAAAAGAACATTAAGAAAATTTCATGATGTAAAAATTACAAAAAATTCAATAACTAAAATAATCAAGAGTATTTTTGCATGCTCTTAGAACATATTTAAGTCACTAAAACATATTTAATCTAAAATAAAATGTTAAAACCAAGCCAAAGTAAGAACTCACTGTATGATATTCTTAAGAAATAAGAACCTTATGTTATAAACACAAAAAACAAATTATCTTATTTAGCATAAGTTTAATAATACTTTTAAAGATAATCTGGATTGAGAAAAAAAAGAAAAAAAAAAGATATTTGTTTCCTCAATTATTTAATTATATATAAAAAATGATATTTTATTATAAATAAAATTTATTTTTATTAAATATATTTGTTTATTTTATGCAAATAAAAAATAAAAAATGCTATAACTAAAATTATGAAAATTTATTATTAATTAGATTCTTAATTTTACATTTATTTAATTATAAATAACACGTCGTATGCGTAAATAACATGTGACATTCAATAAATATTTTATTAAAAATAAAACTATTCTTATATTATTTACGTGAAGGATTGTTAAAAATTTGTATTTTTTCAAGAAAACATCTTCATTGAAGAGAAAAATAATTTTTCGTCGGTCTCATTATTTTCTTTTATTTTTTGTCCACATCTAATGCTCTACCAATCAGTAAAAGTAAGCCTTGTCTAACCTCTTTACTTCTTTTTCTCCGAGATTATTCTAAACAAACAAAACCTTAGTCTTCTTATTTAATTTATATGTGATTTTAATTTTCATACTTTTAATTAATTACCTAAATTTCATCCGTAATTTTATAAATGTTAAAAATTAGATCTTTGAAGTTAGTTTGTGTCCAACTTTATTAAATTATTAACAAAAACACAATAGAATCATTTTTTGTTACTAAGTAAAATTTAGGGGAAAGAATCTTTTACTTCTCCAAAAGAAATATTTTTTTTTTCTAATCTCTTGATTTCAACCCCACAAATCTCAGTTACTTTATCTTCTTCAAACAAATCTTTCTACTTTAGAGGTACCTCGTTACCCCATCATCCTTTCTGTTCAACCAGAACTAGAAAAAAAAAAATGTGAGTTAGAATACTTTGAAATATTTAATGGAGATAGGTCCAAGGTATATGAAGTGGACTTGAGCTAACTGCGAATGCTGCAATAGTGGAGGCACATTTGAGTTTCGTGAGGAAGCTATTTAGAATGCATCAAGAATATCAATTATGCAAGGACGATTAATAATGTTTGGACTGTAGATGACATGATCACCAACAAATACTATGTTACTCATCAAATAAGTAATAACTTTAGCAAATTTTAATATTGGAGTCAAACAAAGAACCTAAAGTAATATTTTTGCTTTTAAGTTAAATATGCGTTTACAAAAAGTTTTGTTCTAACATATTAATAAATGAACTTTACTTGCCTTAGATCCAGGATCTATTTGATAATAATATATAACAATATAATTGAAAGCTAAAAGTGTACATGTATTAGTTTGAGATAAGTTTGCCAAAACTCATTACTCAGTTGAATCAAAATATTTTAGTTTTGCTTAGGTCGACTTTATCAAGTCATACATAATTTTCATTCCTAAAAATTCTATTAAAAGATCTAAAAAATATATTAATTTTATTATTCCAAATATAATTCCATATATTTAATGGTGACTTTGATCTTTTAAAATACAATAAATTAAAATTAACTATTTTATTACGTGTGTGAGCAATACAAATATAATAAAAAAAATAAAACGTTAAATTATAATTTTGATTTTTTATATTACTATAAAAATTTATTTTAATCATTTATCTATTAAATAAATTATTTTGATTATTTAACTCTTAATTTTAAGTGAATTGAGTGGGACATGATTTAAAATTTGTATGTAATCTTGACTTAAGGACAACAAGTGTTTCCTTCAGAAGAAACAAACAAAAACAAAATGGAAAGGCCGCGCTATTACTCATTTTCTTGCCATAAGCGAAAGTTAATCTTTTAAACAGGTTTATTGATAATGCAGAAATGGTGTTTGGTAAAGTGGAAAAGTGGAAAAGTGGAGTGGAGAGCATTGAAAAGGATGATCACACATGCCAATACAGTCCATGGGCCAACCCTGTCTTTTTCCACTTCAAAATATTTATTTAATGATCCCACACAATTCCTTCTAAAACCCCATCATTTAAGCTGATCTATACAATGTCATCAACACACGTTGCTCCTTTTTCACACATATCGTCCCTATGCCGTTTCGGTTGCCCTCTCCCACATCATCCTTATGCTTCTCTTGCGTAATAATAAGGGAATTTCTTTCTATAAACTATATCAACTATTTTCATACGTCAATAACTTTTCTTACAATAAGGATAACTCCTTTTTATATGAATTTTATTTATTTATACGACATTTAATAAAATCTGATCATTTTTTTTATT
Source organism: Mucuna pruriens (assembly GCA_025330945.1). NCBI lineage: Eukaryota > Viridiplantae > Streptophyta > Magnoliopsida > Fabales > Fabaceae > Mucuna > Mucuna pruriens. The sequence continues at coordinate 707,670 of JAENHJ010000069.1, read as the reverse complement.
TATATAAAGTAATGATAAAAATGAATTTTTATTTGATGTCAGTAAAAATACACTTTATATACTTAGATCTGTGCACACAAATCAAATCGGGTTCGGTAAAACAGGATAAATTTGTGTCCTAATAGTGATCTCATATCCAAACCAATCGAAACTGTTCACATTGTGAAAACTGAAAAGAATCCGAGATAGAAACAGTAACGCAGAACCTTAGAATAAAGACAATGTGACAAATCCCATTATGAAAAATTTTGTAAATACGGAACACTACAGCATTACTTTAAAATTTTTATAGCGAAATTGAAAAGTTGAAAACCACATAGTCAAATTGAGGTGGTCCACAGTGCCCACATCATTGATTAGCCTTTAATATTCTAAAATGTTTTCCAAACAGTGGCACCCATCCTCGCTGACTGTCATCTCCGGAAATGCAATGTGAACCAACCTATCTGTCAGCAACTCACAAAGTTAATTAATTATGTTACCCTTTTGAAAATGCTTCACCTCCTTCTTCACTCTATGCAGAAGCACAAACTACCACAATATTCAATGCCTCAGACAAGTTAGTCTAGAAACAAACACTAACAAAGTCATGCTTGGTCACCATTGACCAACAACCACAAACCATAGTCAGAATTTGAGACAAAAGCTCACATGGGTGCCTCTCTTTCAGCTTGGTTATGGAGAATTTTCATTTTAGGTATTTGAATTTTAATATTTGTTTGCATATTGAAGTCTTAATCAAAATATTAAATAAAGATTTCAACTCAATTGATTGCTATTTGATTAAAAGCCAAACATTATTAATTTGACCAAAAAGATCTCTACAATTGATTGCTATTTGATTAAAAGCCAAACATTATTAATTTGACCAAAAAGAACTCTACAATTGATTGCTATTTGATTTAAATCAAAATATGTAGTTTTGATTTTGAATGCCAAAAGTACATTATCATTTAATATTGAATAAGTGGAAAATTATCAAAAAATTCGAGTTACATACAATTTAAAGCAACATAAAAATTGAAACAGATTAATTCTACAATCAACGGAAGGAAACAAGGAGCAAACCCACCACCTCCACAATTTAATAACCTCTATTTAATTTATAATTATTACTATTAGTTTCAAATTAATTTGTTAATATTTATTAAATAGGGCCTATAGGTTCTAAATGAGTAATAAAAGCGTAAAATGATTGAATTAAGGATAAAATCGAGGATTTAAAATGATTAAAAAGAGATAAAATCAATCACTCCAACAATTACTTGATTAATAAGAAATAGATTAAAATTTGTTTTTCTAAATAAATGACGAGCATTATTTATTGAGTGATTTCTAACTACCTCGTGTCTTTTGAATTATAAGAACTAAACTAATAGATAAATGTAATTTTAATAGTTATTTTGATAATTTATTTATTTTATGATTCAATTTAATTATTTATTATAATTTTAAAAATTAAATATTAAATACAAAGATTATTTTATTATTTTATTACGACCATTACAATTTCAAATATTAAATTAGTAATTCCCTATAAATTATACTTTTATGATCATTTTCATTAAAAAAAAAGCTGTAGTGAGAATTTTTATATGCAAACATATGTAACTCGCACAGAAAAAATAACATATTTTCGTAAATAAACCACTCGCAAGTCGCTAATACATGGGAGGGTGGAAAGTTATAGGGTGGCGTTTTGGTTTCCTGTAAGTGACAAATTTATCCTTTTCGAGTTTTCTTTTCTTTTCTTTTCTTGGCACAAGGTATTATAACATTAATTCTAAAAAAATGGCACAGTGAACAGAGTTACGATTCTAACGCACCATCTAGAAATTGTGGTGCAAGAATTAAATGTATATTATCTATAACGTGAAGGTAAACGTCGTGATATGCATTAAGGCAGAAATATTTAAGAATGACTAAACAATAAACTCATTAAACATTCTATTCTTTCCGGTAAAAATTCTAGATTTAACTTCGCATGGAACTGCTCTTCCCTAAAGAGACATTTGGTGTAACAAAAAAAATTTAGTTTACCAAGAAAGGGATAATTTTTGCTTAGGTGAAGTTTCATACGAACACATTTATATAAGATGAAAAATCTGGCTTTCTCAGGTAGGACTAAAATTACTAAAGGTTTTAATGACAAAACAGTACTCCGATATCTTTATTAATTCATTCAAGATAATTATAATTTAAAAATAATTGAAGAGGTCAATGTTATAATCACCTCTTACACTTCTCTATCGTTGACTGGGGTTAATTACATTGCAGATTCTTGAACTCTTGAAGACAAAAACATTACAAACAAATGGTTAGGCCAGTCCAAACTGTAAATTATTCAGTGTGCGTGTGCACCAATGAGTTGGGGACTGATGTAGGCATTTTGAGAAGCTTCAAAATTACGGAAGTGGCAATTTGACAAGCCATAGTTCAAGGCAAAGACATCTTCACTACATTTTTTACAAGCTGGCATAAATGTTCTAGAATTGTGACAGCAAGTGTATTGCCATACTGTGTGGTTTGTGAATTTTATTGGTTCATCAATTGGTGTTCGATCAAAGAGCAACTAAGATACGATCATTAGGCAATTTAATTAAAAAATAACTACATCAGAAATATGATGGCACCTATCGTTGGATTCAAGAAATAAACATAATTTTGAATAAATTACAGAAATAATTCGGTTTTTAGGTCAAAATTGAGTATAAACATCAACAAACATGGGGTTTCCCCCTAACAAGGAGTTTCAAAACACTAGAAACAACAAATTGACACCTTAATTGCCCCCCACAAGTCCATCACACAACCTATATCACTATAATAAATATAACACCATAACATATAATTACCTAATTCAAAATTAATATAAAATAACTGCCTAATAAGTAATAACTTACTAATACAAAATTATATCTGCCTAATATAGAACTTGGCCTATGACCGATAATGGGTATTGATAACATCAAGCCCTGAACATAAAGCAATTATTGATAGAAGATAACTCTCAAATAAAATGTCTGCATTTATTTTATTTTTTAGTACGAAACCTCCTAATTAGAAAGCCAGAGATACAAAATAGTAATCAACAATTCATTTATCCACAGGTACAAAAATGTCAATTACTACTGCTTCAATTTTATATTTGTTTTCTTATCCTTTGGCTTAGGTTAAGAGACTTTTACTCAATAAAAGTTTAATAATTATAAAATCAATAGAAAAACAGATACAGAGATTGAATCACAAGACATCCGGATCCTGATTTGATTGGCTTGACACTTCAACCAGCTCAATTTGTAATTTTAGAATTGTGATTAAACCATGATTGAACTAGATAATGTTCTACCTATAGACATACCAGGATCACAGTAACCAGTTGTTATTGCCTGGTTTTTAAAAATATTGCTATTAATGTTGCATAGTTAATCAAATAAGTGGGAAACGTAAAAATTGTCAGTTGATACCTAAATAATGTACAATTACGCCATTCATGAAAAAAAAAAAACACAGATTACATACTTCAATTAGCTAGATATTGTTCTGCTAGCATGATTTAAAAATCAGTCCATAAAATTACCCTTGAGCCCTGAATTATTTTTTACTCCTTACTCTAAGAAAAGGAGAAAAAATCATAAGGGGTAAACCAAAGAAAGAACTTGATCGGGCACAGAGAATAGTCAGTTATAGTAGTCTTACAATAGTATGGGCAACTAAAGTGGTTAAGAGTAGGGATTTAGCTTAAATAGTACGACAGGGGTAGAAGAGGGACATTCAGATTTGTTAGTATTGCATAACCAAGCAATAGCTTAGTCGTAAAAGGGGAAATGGAGGGAGAATTCTCTCCTTGTTTTGTTCAACAATTAATCAACCATCAACATAATCGTTCTTATTCTTTCTCTCTCCTTTATCCCTAATCTCTCTTTCTCTTAGGCCTATAACACAAGTGAATACCATAATTCCTCAATCTTAGATTTCACCCTAAAACAACTAGTCTTTTTCCATCCACTAGCCTTAGACTCAACAATTGATGTCAATGGTCATCCGTTAAAACATCTAGGCATTCACTATCAAGAGACATTGATGTTGGGAAATCAATCTATGCACAATTATTAATAGATGAAAGATGCTCAGTGCTCACCTTACATAGAATGACAAGTAAATAACTTTAGTTCTTGGGCAATTCCCTCAACTTAAGAAATGAGTGACTGATCATTAGTGTTGCATCCATAATTTGAAAAGAGCCCATGATTATCCAAGGGAAAACACTTGCTCCTATGAAAGATTACAGAAAAATTAAATCTAAATTAGGACGACAATAAAAACTCCATAAAGTTGACATCAACAATCCAAGATAATTGTTGTCAAGCTTTGATGCCTTTTAAAATACATACATCCAGCACATTTAGTTAAAATAAAATTCTCAAAATTAAAAGACCAAGAATCACCTTTTACTTTAAGAAAATCTGCTGGTAAGTAGGAAGTATTGGATTCCATCTCACACCTCAATTCCAAACATCTTGATAAATCATAAAATATAATTTATGAAATTCACTTTCATGCACCACAATCACTTCCATGCACCGAAATCAATGGACTGAAGTGATATATGACCAAGATACAAATCCCTCAAATGCTGCTTACACAACCCTACTCGCCGTTTATTTAAGCTTGGATGAATGCAAGTTGAAAATCCAGTCTTCCAACTTGGAGACTTCTGCCTTTCCATAACATGAAGAGAATAGACTCTTGGTGCTGAAGATGAGCACCCTATTACAAAACAATTACATGGTCTTGCCTGGGTAACAATTCTTGCGAGAGACAACAAACACAAACCACTATAGGCAATTCCATACATTAATGCCTCATCATTATCAAAAGCTTGAGCATCCAATGCTTCATTTGTCATCTCCTTCTCTATGTCCTGTGTTGATGGAATCCTGCTAAGTTCTACATCAAACCGCTTCTCTATCTCATTTTCATGTACCCGATACTTTGCTGCAAGAGTACGAATGCACGATTTCTTAACATGATCTGAAATCAAGAGCTTTATCTCATCAAAGTTAGCACAATTTTCATACCATTTCAGCCAGCGGCAAGAAATCCCTGAAAACCAATCAATAACGTCAGTTGTATCTAGCATGATAAGCAAATTAGCAGATCGGGGGAATCCCTTAGTTGTACTCAATCCATATCTCCGGAGACGCATTTTTATGGTATGGATGGGAGCAATAATCTCAGTTTTTGCCATGGGATGTTCTGTTGAGCTGTTATTATTTGGCAAAAGCTTGAGAATAGAATCTGCCTCAGCAGCTATATACTGCTCTGCTTGCTTTGTAAATTCATAAAAGGAATCTTTTAGCTCTTGAGGAAGAGCCGGCTCTGTAACGCATTTAGATAAGATACTTTCTTCACTCTTGGCATTTTTCGCTTGAACATCTTGCATCCATATCTTCAATAAGTGCTTATACCAATGGTCAGTTTCCATTCCAAACTTGCGGAAACAGGAGACACTGTTCAGGAGGGAGCTACTATCAGCTAAATGCTTGATTTCTGATTCCTTAACTTTCTTCAAACCATGCCCCAACCATTTCTTCCCTATTCTAACCGTCCCATAATTCCAAGCCTCCACCTTTTGCAAAGTAAATAGCTCTACTTTTTCTTTCAACTTGTGAACAGCTTTTACAGCAAGACTCTCCCTAACAGTTCTTCTCACCAAAGTTCCTAAAAATTGGATACCATGAGGCCCCTCACAGGGCAAAACATCAGTTTGATCACTCACATCCAACAGCAAAAAACTCTTCAAATAACTATGGACCTCAGACATGAAATTAACAGCGCCATCCCTGGAACCAGAAATTGCAAAAAACATCTCATCCATATAGCGACAAGAGTAAACTTTCACACCAGAATTCTTCCTAACCCTAACACCATCACCATCCAATTGTCTCCTGAACCAACCACGCAACATGGAGTCAGACCTATCTTGATCATTTAACACTCCATTACATATACCTTCATATTTCATCGACAGCCTGCAAAATTCACTGTCAAAGAGGTCAAGGTAAATATTCATCAAAATAGGGGACAAAACTCCTTCCTGTGGGAGACCATGTCCCTTGGGGAAACCCCCAAACTCGAGATTTAATACTCGAGCATCAAACATGCTCCGGATGAAACTGTATAAACAAGGATCTTCTATCTTCTCCTCCATTATGGAAATAAGCTTTCCCAACACAGCAGCATCCAATTTCTTAACCACAAGCACTGTGAACCACCAATCAGGACTCAAAACACCCTTGCATATGTACTTCAATGCGGCACCGTGGCCCCTCCCGCTCCGGCAGCCATGCGAAATCTTCGAGAAATGCGGCCTATAAACAACCTCCAATGCTATTCTCATTGCTTCCTGCACAACCTTTAGCTTCAAATTGGGAAGCACCAAGATTTCTTTGTTCGTGGAACCTCTCCTCGTCGAAAACGAACACGTATTCGCACACACGTCGAAATCCCCTTTACCCAACTGTTCCGCTAGGTCATCCAAAAAGGAAGCGTTGTAGCTTGAAGCAGCGTCGAGCATGTTGGAGTTGATCCTGATGCAATTGTAAGCATCGCGAAGGGTTTCTGCATTGGAAATCACTGTTTTCATTAGGTCGTGGAACTTGCCATTGGCGTGCTGCTCCTTGACCCTCTTTTTTATTCGGAGCTCGAGAAACCGCTTCAGCTCCATCCGACTCTTGGGTTTGGGTTTCGATTGAGGTTCCTCGAGTAGAGAAGCAAGGTCCATCGCCAACGTTGACTTTCCAACGAGTTCATTAACTGGTGAATAGGTGGCGTTGTGTGGTGTTTCAACGTGGTGTTTGTCTGGGAAAAAATACACGCTAATTGATTTGTGGTTTTATTATTATCTAAGAGAACAGTATGAATAGAACTAAAAAATAAAAATAAAAATAAAAAAAGAGAATTGAAAGAAATGTTTCGCTTACCGTTGAGCAGAAGGTGAAGAGAAGAGGTGAGTCTGACAAAGTGGAGTGATTTGAGAAAGTTGGTGGTGGTAACAATGTGCATAATGATGAATGTTCCTATCGTTTCGCACAAAAGCAAAACACAACTGATACCACACCACTATCTATCTACCGTCGTTGAAGCACGGGAAAAAGAGGAAGAGTCTGGCTTCTTAATTGCTCCTCTCTAGTTAAACATCGTCCCGTCCCGCTGAACTATGGTTTGTTTTTTTCTTTTTTGTTGTTGATCACTACAAGGGGCCAAAACCCATAGGAAAAACTATAGCACTAGCATCAGCTAGTGATAGAGGTGCAAAGCCAGATCAGGCCGGGTTGGATTGAAAACAATTTGGTTTAGATAGAATCAGGTCAATTTGACCGGGCATATTAGGTCGGGATGAACACTTAAAAAAACTAGCTCAATATTTTCTATAATAGATTAGAAATTTAAATATTTTTAAACAAAAAAAGACCAAAACTAACCAAGCTTGATAGACTACTAGACCAGCAAAATCTTGACCCATATAAAAATCAGGTCAAAGTGAGCTAAGTCATTTTCTCTCGTTGGCACATTTTGCCACCTCTAACTAGTAAAGACAACAAGGTTAGTTAGCTTCTTCAAGCGTATAATGTCACCAAAAGACTACCATTTTGCTTTCGAAGGCAATGAATCAATGATCAACCATGGCTACGTGAATTCAAAATCACTTTGATTAACCTAATATTGGTATATTAGTTCTTAATTATTATATTAGTCCTTAATTTGGTATTCAGTGCATATTAGTTTCTGCATTTGAGAAAATTAAAAATTTGTTATAAAATTTGTATATCTTTTACATTAGTCCAAACATTAACTTATGTTTATTATTCTTAACGAAGAGACATAATTGGCACCTTAAGTGTTTTTGTGGCACACATAAAATGACCGTCATATCCTAGTTAGCAAGGACTAAAATGCAACACCTGCATATCAATAGTGTCCCCACACGTGGAATGACTTTTGTGTCCTGATATAAATATTATTCTCTCAGCCAATTCAAAGGATCGAAGTTTGTGGGAATACTTTGGGGTCTTATCAAAGAACTAAAGGTCCTAATTGCAATAGTTTAAAAAAATTACGCTATAATTTTTACATTAAAATATATATATATATATATATATATATATATATATATATATATATATATATATATATATATATATATATATATATATATATATATAGTGTTTATAATATATTCTTACACTCTAATTTTTATAACAATTAAAAATATAAATTAATATATTCATTATTATAAGAACTAAATAATTTAAATGATAATATTTAAATAATAAAATTCATATTACACAATTTATCAAAAACAAATCTAGTTCTTAGATTCTTGAATTTCTTACTTTTATGTTTCATGTTGTTCATTGACTTTTATATATTGTTTTAATTAAAATATAGCATATGTGATTTATTTACAAACTATATGTAAGTAGATTATTATTTTTTAAAGATGGGCATCTCAAGTAGGATACAAGTTTAGAAAAAAAAAAAAAAAATAACGAGGAAATAAAAAATCCTTGAATGCAGAGTGAGAGAGTTACATCTTGCGAAGAGATCTTGAGCCAGCTAGGAGGTGTCCTCTTGTAGGGCAAAGCAGAAGAGGATATACCCTTACTGAAACAAACAAAAAAATCAAATGTTGGTTTTTTTATGAAAGGGACAGAAAAAAATGAATTTGATGATGGAGATTGAGAGAATGGATACGAACCCGCGACTGTGCATACGACCCATTGTTGCTGGCTTTCACTTCGATTCGGTTGAAGCTGCGCTTCTTCTGATTAGGGTTGCGATGTTCTTCTGCCCACTCCACTCTCAAACCCTAGACTCTCTTCACTTGTCCCTTATTTATAAAAGAAACAGACATCTGGCTCATGCTACGTCGTTTCATATCAACAAAAAAACAATTAAAAATAAATAAATGCTGACTAATGTCCTTAAGATATTAATTAAATAATTAAAATAAATATATTATCGATATACTTAATATAAAATTATATTTATCAATAAAAATAAAATCAAATTCCCACCAAAAATAATAAAATAAAATTTAAATATCACACTTTAAATAATAATAATAATAATAATAATAATAATAATAATAATAATAATAATAATAATAATAATAATAATAATAATAATAATAATATATTATTTTATGCTTTTTTAATTTTTACTGCAGTATATCAATTTCCCTCTATATATTTAATAGAATTCATAAAAAATAAAAATTACAATAAAAATAGGAGAAAATGTCGATAACTAATTTTATGTCTGTATGCACGAGTTTTTAAATTGTATTTAAAATACTAGAAATTTAATATACGTATTGTCGACTAAATATTTATTTTATATAATTGAAATTTAGAATATACAAATATTTTTAAATATTTAAATTATATTATAATTAAAAAATTATATTTTAAATTTATAATAAATAATTTATATTGTGTATAATAATTTTTTTGTTAAAAATATTACAAAAGACAAAAGGTTAATTTAAAAAAAAAACTCTCATTTAAAATAACTATTTCAATTTATATAGAGAAAATATTATTGAATTTATCAAATTTTCAAAATAGACTCATGGCTAAAATTACTAAAACTTAAACTTGAGGCTTATCAACAAAATATTATCTACTATTAGATTTTAGAAAATAAAAATATCATATATATTAACAAATAAAATTCAACATATAACTTTCTCATTTACAATAAAAAAAATATTCCAAAGTTTGTTTTAATATTTACTAATTAATATTTACACCATAATTCTTTACTTATATTTCAAAAAGTGGATCATTAATTTTAAATGTAGAAAGAAATAAAATAATAAACAAATCAAATTTCTAGAGAATTTACAAAACATAAGAATAATTATTTTATACACTTTTAGTCATTCAGGTGTGATGACAATCACGTAAGTATAACATGTTAGGTGAGAATAAAGATTTACATAAGCAAACATGTCATTGTAATATTTATAAGTCATTTACCACAATATATCAGTCTTCTCAACATTATAACAATGGTTAAAAGTATAAAGAAACTATAATGAAAAAAATAAAATATATTTATAATCCAAAAATGAAGATAGTGTTCATGCAACTTAGTTTGGTATAGATATATAATATGTATTATAAATAAAAACCAACCTTTTCCTGATTTTACAAATCTTAAACTATTTTTCTATAAAAGATTTTAAAAAATTGTAAGTCAGTGACATGATAGAATGAATACCATTAATTACATCAACTAGAACATCTATCTCAATTTCATGGATAACCAATTTGCAACATAAAAGTAATACAAAATGTAACACAAAAATAATTTTTAAAAAATATTGATAACATATTTAAATTTTCTTTAAATCATTCATATTTTTATATTCACAATATAATATGATAAGAACAAATACTAAAGATAGAAGTCACAAAATGAACTATTTAGCTCGTTGCTAAACTGATCCTTTAAGAAATTGTTGGTCAATGAAATGGTAGAATGAATACTGTCACCTAAACCAGCCATCAATTTGCAACACAAAAATAGTACAAAAGGTAACACAAAATAATTTAAAAAGAATATTGATAACATATTTGAAACTGCTTTAGAATAACATATTTTTTATTTACAATATAACATGACAAAAATAAGTATTAAATGCAACGTAGCAAAATGAGCCACTCAGTTGAATTTTATATAGGCTAGCTTTTTGCTAACTTAGCCTAGCCTAGTAGCCTAACAGGTCGAGCATATTTAGACTTATTTTTTTATTTAAAAATATATAAATTTTAAAAGAAAAAATTTTAAAAAATCAAGTCAGGGCCAATATTGTCAATTCTATTTAGGCAAAAAAAACTCGACCTAACAAGTCATTTGACCAATTTGTCGAGTTAAGTCATTTTCACCTCTTCTAATTAAAAGGTAAGGTACGACTAGTATTTCAAAATTCAGGTTGGTCATTACCTCAACAAGGTACTAAGTCACTAGGTTAATGATCAAATTAAAGGGTCATTAATTGAATTGAATAAACTGGTTTAAATAGTTAAGATTAATCGAATTAGAGGGTCATTAATTGAATTGCATAAACTAGTTTAAACAACTAAGATTAGTGTATATATATATATATATATTTGCATTACATTTTTTAAGTAATTGTTTGACTTAGTGATATACATTGTTATAACAAGAAATTGGGCGTGAGTTTAATCCCAGTCAATGCAATTTTTGTTTTTCTCCCACGAGCAAAAGCAATAGGTTGCATTCCACAGTAACCTTGATGCATTACAAACATTTCACACACCAATTTCTCATATAGTGATACATATCACAAAGTCTTAAATTGAACACTTACAAATATATTAAGATAAAAACAAGCCTAAAGTCATGTTCTATATTTTATCAATTTGTCTATTACTTACCATTGGAAATCATTACCCTTTCAAATTACAACACAACAAGGTGGTGATTTCCACCAATAATAAAGAATTCATTAACTAGGTTAACAAAGTCTCTAAAGAGAGAAATTTTGATGACCCCTTGCAATAGAAAGAAATTGTAAAAAAAATGAAATGGAGTAAAAAAAAATATGTCCAAAATCTCATTTAAAAGGATGTGACTTGTCATGTGTTAACTCCAACAAAATAACCTTAATAGACATTTCTTTTTTGACAAAACACTTTTAAGCAGAAATTGGTGCAAGCACCCCTATGATGTCTACAATAAAAAAATAGATGATCATGTAAGAAAATAATCATAATTATATGACAAAAGTGTAGTCAACTATTGTATTACAAAAATCCAATATAAGATAAAAAGATTAGTCATAAAGAAGCACATTGTTAAGCAAGTAGTCAAAATGTCCTTTGGTAGTAGCAACCTCCTTTTAACTACTCAAAGTTAAGGCAAATTTAAGTATGATATGAGACTGAGATAGGTTAACTTTGGTCTTTGAATTAAATATTGGTTTGAATTTGTGTCTTATTGCCATTTATGAACAAACATTTTGGATGACATAAAAATATGTCATCTTGTACACATCTCCTTTAACAATAACATTGCTAAATTTATTCATCATAAAATTCCTTATGTTAGCTTCAATCTTACTCCTTTGTTTGTTGGAAAATCAATGTTTAAGTTTGAAATCCATCACAAACATCAAAGTATTAAAACACCATTCAAAAACATCATTTGTTTGTGATACAATTTGTAGTTGTTATTACGAGCCTGATAGGATTCTGAAGATTAATAGCACTTTGTTGGTCCTTATCCCAAAATAAGATGCTCCAACCTCTTTACATCAATTTCATCCTATCAATCTTTGTAATGTGATTATAAAATCATTACAAAGATTATAGTGACAAGATTAAAAGTTCATGCCTATGCTAGTAGGACCTGGTCAATGTATCTTTGTTTTTGGAATACATGCCACTGATAATGTGGTCATTGCTTAGGAATTTTTCCAGTCCATGCCACTAATAATGATTTCATGGTTGTTAAAGTGGATCTAGAAGGCGTATGATCGATTGAGATAAGACTTCTTAATTGATACTTTGAAGGAGATAGGATTTACTAATCATTTTTACAAGTTGATTCTTTCTTGTATTTCTTCTACCCATATGCACGTTCTTTTTAGTGTAGTACTTATTGATAAATTTTCACCTTTTAAAGGAGTTAGGCAAGGTGACCCAATTTCACCATACTTGTTTGTTATATGTATGGAGAGACTTACCAATTTGATTGAAAGAAAAGTTGCCTGTAATAATTAAAAGTCCATCAAATTATGTAGAACATGACCTTTTATATCTTATTTGCTTTTTTCAAATGACTTGTTACTGTTTGGAAATGCCAGTATAGTTTAGATGGATATTATTAATAATTGCTTGGATGTGTTTTGTTCATCATTTGGACAAAAGGTGTTGATGGTTAAAACATTAGTTTATAGAAATGTCCATAATTCTAGAGCTATGGAATTGAGTCGCATTTTAGGTTTTCGTCTCATAAGGGATCTTGACAAATATCTTGGAGTTCCTATGTTGCATGGCAAGAAGAAAAAAAAGACTTATGCTTATCTGCTCAAGAGAACCTAATGTTGTTTGAGTTATTGGAAGGCCAACTCTCTTTCTTTTGCAAGTAGATGTACTCTACCTAAGGCAATTGTTGCAGCTCTTCCTACTTATACCATGCAAACTGTTTTGCTCCCCAAATAGGTTTGTGATAAGTTGGAAAATATATACATGAATTTTGTATGGGGAGAGTAATAGAATCGTAAAAAGTGTCATACTATTGCTTGAAATAAAATTTGCTTGTCGAAGGATGTGAGAGGTATGGATTTTTGTGATTTACATATTTTTAACTATGCTCTTATTATGAAGTTATGGTGGGGATTGATTACAAATCTAGATGTTTTGTGGGTGTGTATACTCCAAAGTAAGTATGGTATATCGATCAATTTATTCGTTCAGTGCATTGTATTGATCATGAATCTAAAGTTTGGAGAGGTATCTCATCTACATGGAAATCTTTACTCTTGGGAGGAATATGAGTTATTGGAAGTGAGAGACAGATAAGCTTTTGGAGGGATTATTGGTTATCTTCATAATAAGAGAGAGAGATTAAGTATAATATTATAATATCAATCCCTCACTAGAGATTAAGTATAATATTATAATATCAATCCCTCACTTGTATTTAAAAAAGTATCAAGACCTATATAATGATATACCCTTTGCCCCTAACTACCTAAATACCTATATCAATACCTATTACTTTGATTAAAAATACAACTATAATTTAATTAAAATATTATTAAGTCATATTTTGTAAAATATTACAATAAATTTTTATATTAACATATTTATAAATTTTTTGGTACAATAAGGTGAAACTCGAGTATAATGAACAAATAAGAATAAATGTCTATTAGGTTTCCAAAAATATTATTTTGAATTTATTATTATAATTACAATTATATTATACTATTTTGAATTTATTATTATAATTACAATTATATTATATAATTTTTAATTTATTATTATAATTATAATCATGTATGTATATATAATTATAATTTATTATTATAGTTGTAATTACATATATAATCATACTCGATCCATCCCTATTAAATTTTGTAAGTAATTATTCATACATATTTTCTTAGTTTTTATCCTATATTTTAAATTTTGAACCGAACTGGACCAATTGATTTAATTAGAAAATTGGTAAATTTACATCACCATTAGTAGTTACCAACGATAAACCCGAGCAAGAGCCATCCCCAACATGAATTATGGTTGCAAGTTAAATTTATGTGTTTCATATAATTTATCATCTTAAAATTTCATTAGCCATATTTAAATGTCATTTATTATATTTTTTTTCTATATATTTTCTTCAAATGCCATGATATTAGTAATTTTAAATGTCATATTTATATTTATATTTTAGTCATCTTTTAAGCCATATTATCACTCATCTTTAAAGTTTAAACTGATTTCATGTTTCCTTATATGGCTTGTTTTTTCAATTTTTTTATTTGTTTTACTATAGTAATTTAAGTTAGCTAACAGGTCAATGTCATTATTAATAAATTGTTGTGCATGTGTATATTTTGGATGTTGATAACTTATATAATAGTGATTTGTTTTTAGTTTCCCGCTTGTAAAATTACGATATTTTATGTTTCTATTATTTTTATTAATACAATTTAACTATTATTTCAATATTGAATCTTGAACTAATATTTTAACTGATTTAATGATTGATTTGATTTAAAAAATATTATTCTTACGTAGATAATTATTCCAGCTAGCATAGATAATTTTTGTGGTTATATATATTATTTATTATCTATTTTCATCTTATCTTTTAAAGAAAAATTAAAAAAAAAAGAAAATAAAAATTATCCAATTTTTTTTTTGCAATTGTTAAAATAAAATAAATAATTATTTCTTCAAATTTAATCTCTAACATATTTTCTAAGAAGAAAAATCAACATACACAAACTCTTGAAGAAACAAATGGATTTGAGTTTTCTTAGCGTTAGTCATGTTTTCTGATTTGAATTATATCGAGAATGGTGGCAGAGATTGAGTGGGACATGATTTAAAATTTGTATGTAATCTTGACTTAAGGACAAGTAGTGTCTCTTTCAGAAGAAACAAACAAAAACAAAATGGAAAGGCCGCGCTATTACTCATTTTCTTGCCATTAGCGAAAGTATATCTTTTAAACAGGTTTATTGATAATGCAGAAATGGTGTTTGGTAAAGTGGAAAAGTGGAAAAGTGGAGTGGAGAGCATTGAAAAGGATGATCACACATGCCAATACCGTCCATGGGCCAACCCTGCCTTTTTCCACTTCAAAATATTTATTTAATGATCCCACACAATTCCTTCTAAAACCCCATCATCTAAGCTGATCTATACATATCGTCCCTATGCCGTTTCTGTTGCCCTTTCCCACATCATCCTTATGCTTCTCTTGCGTAATAATAAGGGAATTTCTTTCTATAAACTATATCAACTATTTTCATACGTCAATAACTTTTCTTACAATAAGGATAACTCCTTTTTATATGAATTTTATTTATTTATACGACATTTAATAAAATCTGATCATTTTTTTTTATTAATATAAAGTAATGATAAAAATGAATTTTTATTTGATGTCAGTAAAAATATACTTTATATACTTAGATCTGTGCACACAAATCAAATCGGGTTCGGTAAAACAGGATAAATTTGTGTCCTAATAGTGATCTCATATCCAAACCAATCTAAGCCTACTTTATTTATGAGCCGAAACTGTTCACATTGTGAAAACTGAAAAGAATCCGAGATAGAAACAGTAACGCAGAACCTTAGAATAAAGACAATGTGACAAATCTCATTATGAAAAAATTTGTAAATACGGAACACTACAGCATTACTTTAAAATTTTTATAGCGAATTTGAAAAGTTGAAAACCACATAGTCAAATTGAGGTGGTCCACAGTGCCCACATCATTGATTAGCCTTTAATATTCTAAAATGTTTTCCAAACAGTGGCACCCATCCTCGCTGACTGTCATCTCCGGAAATGCAATGTGAACCAACCTATCTGTCAGCAACTCACAAAGTTAATTAATTATGTTACCCTTTTGAAAATGCTTCACCTCCTTCTTCACTCTATGCAGAAGCACAAACCACCACAATATTCAATGCCTCAGACAAGTTAGTCTAGAAACAAACACTAATAAAGTCATGCTTGGTGACCATTGACCAACAACCACAAACCATAGTCAGAATTTGAGACAAAAGCTCACATGGGTGCCTCTCTTTCAGCTTAGTTTTGGGGAATTTTCACTCCAAAATTGGAAATGAGTTTCCTTCATCTCTTCCTTCCTCTGTGTGTGTTGGTTGCATTTAGTCCACAGGTAGTTCATGGAAACGCAGAGCTAAGAGCTCTCATGGAGTTGAAATCCTCTCTGGACCCAGAAGACAAGATCCTAGGGTCGTGGACTAGTTATGGTGATCCATGCAGTGGTTCGTTCTTGGGGGTTGCGTGCAACGAGCACAAAAAAGTGGCCAATATATCATTGCCAGGAAGGGGTCTTTCTGGCCGCGTCTCACCAGCTGTGGCTGAACTCAAATGCTTGTCAGGTTTATACTTGCATTACAACCATCTCTCTGGGGACATACCCAGAGAGATTGCAAATCTCAATGAATTGCTCGATCTCTATCTCAACGTTAATAATCTATCTGGAAACATTCCTCCTCATATCGGGAACATGACTAGCCTCCAAGGTTAGTATATAGTTTTGTGGTGGTTTATCCTTAATTATCTACACTGGTTTTGTTTCAACCTAGTAAGCTGTTTGGGGTTTAAATTTATGTCGGTGGAGACCGGTGAATACATCTAAATTCTAGACGTACAACTTGGATATAATTATGAGTGAAATTGACTAAAGAAAACAAGGGGTAGAAGCTTCATTACTTAATCATCTTAAATTCCATGAATTGCATTTAGTTGAAGACCTTGAAGGGAAAGAATGAATTCAATTGATTTAAATTATGTAAACTATTTGCCAAACACGATGTTAGTTAAGTTATGTATAAGAATGACAAAACAGGTTAACACATCTCGTCCAGCTTAAATAGGATGGGCAGGTTGGTCCGCCAAAGAAGGTAGGTTGAGAAACATATTTCATAAAATCTGTTAAATAAAGATCAAACAACTTATACATGTAAATTCAACTTAAAATACATATTAAAAGTATAGACCCAACGGTCCTGATTCATCAATGCTGAGTGCATGTAATTCATTTCCATTTCGATAAAGGGGAGAGAGAATAAAAATACTGACCAGAACTGTAAGTGTACTTCTGCATTCCATGCTTGTAAGTCTTTATTATTTAGTCCACTTGAGTTAAAAAATGAATGATATCGAATGAACCTAATTAATCCACTTGTAATTGATTTTTAACCACCCTGCCTGTGCTTGGTATCAAATTTGAGTGGCTTTTAGTTAAGAGTTATGTATTCTAATCCAAGTTCCCTTGTTCTTTATACTTTTAGTGCTGCAGTTAGGCTATAACCAGCTAGAGGGGAACATACCTGAGCAATTGGGTTCGTTGAAGCAGCTTAATGCTGTTTCTTTGCAACATAACAAATTAACTGGTCAAATTCCTCTAAGCTTGGGTAACCTGGAGAAACTAAGGAGGCTATATTTGAGCTATAACAACTTCAGTGGCATGATCCCTGCAACACTAGCTGATATTACAAACTTGGAAGTTCTCGACGTTCAAAACAATTATCTTTCAGGGACTGTTCCTTCTGGTATGCCTCTATCCTTCTTTCATTGCAACAAAATTCACCTTCTTTTGTGCATTTGGACGTATACTGATTAATGCTTTAAAATGAAAAATGAAGCATTGAAGAGTTTAAAAGAAGGATTCCAAGGTGCAAACAACACTGGCCTATGTGGAGATGGGTTTTCTACTTTGAAAGCTTGCAACAAAGATAAAATATTTGACGTTGACCAGATTAGTGCCCCAAATGTGTCCATAAACAGAAATCATCCAATAAATCTCCCGAAGCCTGCAAATACCCAGTGGCATTGTAACCAGACCCATTGCTCAAAATCAAGAAGGTTTCTTCATGTTGTCATTGCAGCAAGTGCAATAGCTACCACTATCACATTCATAGGTTTTGGAATATTCATATTTGTCAGATATCGCGGCCAAAGGCAGAGGGTTAGGAACACATCAGATTGTTCTGAAGGTCAACTTAGTCCTTACCAGCCTAAAGAGTTCCATAGAAGAAGTCCATCTCCACTTGTTAATCTTGAGTATTATTATAAAGGTTGGGATTCATTTGATGGTCAAAATGCCAGTGAATTATCCCATGAATATTTGAACCGTTTTAGATTTAATATCGATGAGATTGAATCAGCAACTCAGTACCTTTCTGAGGCCAACTTATTGGGTAAGAGCAAATTCTCAGCAGTCTATAAAGGAGTTCTTAGAGATGGTTCTCTTGTGGCTATTAGAAGCATTAGCGTGACTTGCTGCAAAACCGAGGAAGGTGAATTTGTGAAGGGGTTGAGCCTATTAACCACACTGAGACATGAAAACATTGTTAAGATGAGAGGTTTCTGTTACTCGAGGAGTAGAGGTGAATGGTTTTTTGTCTATGACTTTGCCACCAGGGGTAATCTGTCTCAATTTGTTGACAAGGAAGATGGAAGTGACTATGTACTTGAATGGTCCAAGAGAGTTTCTATCATCAGGGGTATTGCTAAAGGTTAGTTCTTTCACTCCCAATTTTGCATCAGATGATATCATGCTACTCTAATCCTGTCAAGGTTTAGTTTTCATGGTTGTTCTCATTTTAAATTTTATTCCTTAAACAACAAAAATAATAAGTTTTAATACACTGTTTTTTTTTGTTTTTGTTTTTTGCAGTGGTTTAACAACGTTAGAAAAATTTTTGTAATGATTACAGAGATTAAGACTTAACTTCTGAAAATTGTGTATTAAATGACTATGTATTACTAGCATATCAGCATTAAACTCTAATTTTTATACATGTATAAATACTAAAGCATACAATTTTCTCTTATAGGAACTAAAATTTAAGATAAAGAGAACTGGGATAATTTAACCTAGTATCAATTTCTTGTTGTTTTTGTTTGATATTGAGTATTCATTCCTACATGAGCAGGTATTGGATATTTGCACAGCAATGAAGCAAGCAAGCCTACAATAGTACACCAAAACATTTCAGTTGAAAAAGTTATTCTAGATCATCAATTTAACCCCTTGATCATGGATGCCGGACTCCCTAAGCTTCTTGCAGATGATGTTGTGTTCTCAGCTCTTAAAGTAAGTGCTGCCATGGGATACCTAGCTCCTGAATATATTACTACTGGACGCTTTACAGAGAAGAGTGACATATATGCATTTGGGGTTATTGTTCTCCAAGTTCTATCTGGAAAGACATTGATAGGGGGTTCAATCCGGGTGGCAGTTGAATCATTCAGATTTGAAGATTTTGTTGACACAAATCTGAAGGGAGATTATTCTAAATCTGAAGCCGCAATTCTTTCAAAGCTTGCAATTGTGTGTACCCATGAACTGCCCGAGCAAAGGCCAACCATGGTGGAGGTGATTCAAGAGCTCACCATGCTTCCTGCCCATTCTTCACAATCTACCACTTTCTAGTGCCCACATTGGACTACTTTCTAACATTTCTGCTAGTTTTTTCTTTAGCATAGTCATAACATATCCTTTGCCAATTTATTGTTTGTTTCTTCTGCACCATTCATAGCGTTGAAGGATGCCCTTTTACTGTATATCTTCCAATGGTAACTTTAATGATCAAATTAATTGTTAATAATCGTAGCATAACTCATTATTTATTGTTGAAAATTATTATTCCTTTATCATTCCACCCGTAAATCATTTTTCTATACAGAAAATTATTAATAATGCTTGCACACTTTTATGAAATCACTTTTTATTATTAATTAAAATTTATTAAAAATTATAAATTTTTATGAATCTCATATTTTATTTAATAAATTTTATTTATATTTATAATTATAATAAAATTTACCAATAATAAAAGAAGTGTGATGGAGATAATGTTGCTCGCACTAGTCTTTGATATAAATAAACTACTTGCAACACGATGGCACTATATTTCTAACCAGGGGTTACAGCCAGACCAAAAAGAATAGCGGGCTCAGGAGTGCTTTTGGGTTGAGATTGGGTCAGCCCAATCACTTTTAGTTAGTTTAGTTTCCCTAGTTTTAACATGAAACGTTTTTCCCGACTCAAGAAAATAATGAAACTTCTTTGAAAAAAAAAATGAAATGAAACCCTAACATTGATAATAATTTGTTAGGCGATTAGTTTTTTGTTTTCTTTATTTATATAAGTTTTTGGTTTTATTTGCTTCTCACTTTTGCATGGAAATAAAACCAAAAGGCAACACAAACAATTTATGACACCTATGTATAAGAAATGTATTATATATAATGTAAATTAAAGAAAAATATTTAAAATCATGAAAATATGTATATTAATTTAAAAATATAATTTTAGAAAAATATATTTGTGAACTATACTCAAGATTAAACCACGTTTAAAGGACTATAAGTCAGTTTATTGGGAAAAATAGATTTAGAATAATTAATTTGAAAGACAATGCTTGTGTGAAAAGAGAGGAATATTTATGTGAAAAAATAAAATTTATTAATTAAAGAGTATGAACAGTTATTAAAGAAGAACTTTTAAACATAAACATAAAATATATTGTACCGACTCCATAATGGGACCAAATCATGCCACGTGCGTGGGCGACCTAATGGAAAAGGCCATTGACACTGAAAGACGGCCGTAGAAGGGCCCATATTCGTCGATCAAGCCCGATCTATGGGGGCTCCACTCTTAATGAGTCAGAGCCAGGGGGATGAACTAACATCTCTAACGCCCACGACAGATGATGGGGAACGAGGAGAAGGAAAACACTATATAAGGAGGAGGGAACAAAAGAGAAGGCGGGTTCTTGAAGAAGGAACAATATTCATTCCTGAGACCAGAACATTGGCGTCCCACCGCGTCTTAAGAAAACTATTCTCGGCGACTATCGCGTTCGAGAGAGTCGGCTGGCTAAGCGGAGTCAAGTGGAAGCGAAGGTCCACCTAGATTCACGATACGGAGCCACTACGCGTAGATCTACCTTGGAGCTGTTGAGCGCAAAATCGGCCTTGGAGCGGTTGCGCGGAGCTTCCTGGAGGGTGTAGATCCGTCCACGCCGCCCATGGATGCAGTCACAAAAAGTGCATCTACCGAGTCTCGCATCGTGAGGTCCGCGTGTTTCTTCTCCTCTACAATGGTACCCCAGATACTGAGGTCTCCGCCAACATCACTGCTCAAAGAGTTCAGGTCCACAAACAAAAACTACTCAAAACACGGTTTGGCTTTCGCGGTCATGTAGAGGCGTTCGAAGGCCGCCACGCAGGCTTGGAGTTTACGGAGATAGACAGCGAGCCAGTTTGTCTTGAGGAATAATCTGAGGTCATGGAGGAAACCTGAAACAGGACAGGCGAGAGCCCCTCTTACGCACTCTCCGACCACCAACATACTCACCTAACCCACCACGGAGGCAAAAATACACCTAACCCACCACGCGCATAGCCATCACCGACAGATCCACTCCACCGTGTAAAGATGCACCCAGATCCACACTACGCAACCGCAGATCTACCCAAATTCACATTACGCATCCTTAGATCTACCCAAATCCACTCCTGGACAACGATCTTCCGCAGCCACGTGCTTGGAAGAGAAATTAAGCTTACGTCCTGCGGAAAAAAGATTGAGGGGCTGTGTACCGGCCGGTCATGAGGACCAACCGTCATGCCACGTGGCTGACCCAACAGGAAAAGGCTACGTTTGACACTTGAGCACAGTCGCTTCTATAGAAGGGCCATATTCGTCAGACGAAGCCATCCTACAGGGGGCTCCACTCCCAATGAGTCAGAGCCAGGGGGATGAACTAACATCTCTAACGCCCACGACAGATGACGGGGAACGAGGAGAAGGAAAACACTATATAAGGAGGAGGGAACAAAAGAGAAGGCGGGTTCTTGAAGAAGGAACAATATTCATTCTTGAGACCAGAACATTGGCGCCCACCGTGGGGCCAGGTAAAACTAGTCTCGACGACCATCGCGGTTCAGAGAGTGAGCGGCTAGCGGAGCTGAAGTGGAAGCGAAGATCCACCTAGATTCACGATACGGAGCCACTACGCGTAGATCTACCTTGGAGCTGTTGAGCGCAAATCGGCCCTGGAGCTGTTGCGCGGAGCTTCTTGGAGAGTGTAGATCCGTCCACGTCGCCCATGGATCTGGTCACAGGTGCAGATCTACTGAGTCTCGCTTCGTGAGGTCCGCGCGCGTGTTTCTTCTCCCTCTACAACGGTACCGCTTCGCAGATACGCGAGGTCTCCGCCAACATCACTGCTCACAAGGAGTTCAGGTCCACAAACAAAAACTACTCAAAACACGGTTTGGCTTTCGCGGTCACGTAGAGGCGTTCGAAGGCCGCCACGCAGGCTTGGAGTTTACGGAGATAGACAGCGAGCCAGTTTGTCTTGAGGAATAATCTGAGGTCACGGAGGAAACCTGAAATGGGACAGGCCAGAGTCCCTCTTGCGCACTCTTCAACCACCGATATACTCACCTAACCCACCACGGAGGCAAAGATACACCTAACCCACCACGCGCATAGCCATCACCGATAGATCCACTCCACCATGTAAAGATGCACCCAGATCCACACTACGCAACCGCAGATCTACCCATATTCACATTACGCATCCTTAGATCTACCCAAATCCACTCCTGGACAACGATCTTCCGCAGCCACGTGCTTGGAAGAGAAATTAAGCTTACGTCCTGCGGAAAAAAGATTGAGGGGCTGTGTACCGGCCGGTCATGAGGACCAACCGTCATGCCACGTGGCTGACCCAACAAGAAAAGGCTACGTTTGACACCTGAGCACAGTCGCTTCTGTAGAAGGGCCATATTCGTCAGACGAAGCCATCCTACAGGGGGCTCCACTCCCAATGAGTCAGAGCCAGGGGGATGAACTAACATCTCTAACGCCCACGACAGATGACGGGGAACGAGGAGAAGGAAAACACTATATAAGGAGGAGGGAACAAAAGAGAAGGCAAGTTCTTGAAGAAGGAACAATATTCATTCTTGAGACCAGAACATTGGCGCCCACCGTGAGGCCCGGTAAAACTAGTCTCGACGACCATCGCGTTCAGAGAGTGAGCGGCTAGCGGAGCTGAAGTGGAAGCGAAGATCCACCTAGATTCACGATACGGAGCCACTATGCGTAGATCTACCTTGGAGCTGTTGAGTGCAAATCGGCCCTGGAGGTGTTGCGCGGAGCTTCTTGGAGGGTGTAGATCCGTCCACGTCGCCCATGGATCTGGTCACAGGTGCAGATCTACTGAGTCTCGCATCGTGAGGTCCGCGCGTGTTTCTTCTCCCTCTACAATAGTACCGCTTCGCACATACGCGAGGTCTCCGCCAACATCACTGCTCACAAGGAGTTCACGTCCACAAACAAAAACTACTCAAAACACGGTTTGGCTTTCGCGATCACGTAGAGGCGTTCGAAGGCCGCCACGCAAGCTTGGAGTTTACGGAGATAGACAGCGAGTCAGTTTGTCTTGAGGAATAATCTGAGGTCACGGAGGAAACCCGAAATAGGACAGGCCAGAGTCCCTCTTGCGCACTCTCCGACCACCAATATACTCACCTAACCCACCATGGAGGCAAAGATACACCTAACCCACCACGCGCATAGCCATCATCGACAGATCCACTCCACCGTGTAAAGATGCACCCAGATCCACACTATGCAACCGCAGATCTACCCAAATTCACATTACGCATCCTTAGATCTACCCAAATCCACTCCTGGACAATGTCTTCTGCAGCCACGTGCTTGGAAGAGAAATTAAGCTTACGTCCTGCGGACAAAAGCTTGAGGGGCTGTGTACCGGCCGGTCATGAGGACCAACCGTCATGCCACGTGGCTGACTCAATAGGAAAAGGCTGCGCCTGACACCTGAGCACAACCGCTTCTGTAGAAGGGCCCATATTCGTCAGATGAAGCCATCCTACAGGGGGCTCCACTCCCAATGAGTCAAAGCCAGGGGGATGAACTAACATCTCTAACGCCCACGACAGATAACAGAGAACGAGGAGAAGGAAAACACTATATAAGAAGGAGGGAACAAAAGAGAAGGCGGGTTCTTGAAGAAGGAACAATATTCATTTTTGAGACCAGAACATATATAATAATTAACTTGAGAGTTAAACAAATGTGATTTTAATTAGAAAATCACGAAACTTAGGAAAAGTGAATTACAATAAAAGATTATCTCATTTTTAAGAAAAATAATTCAATTTTAATATATAAAGATGAGTTTATATAAAAAATATTAAAATACATGTTTAACTCACGCTTAATGCTCACGACTTTATAAAACTATTTTTTTAAATATCGTTCCTTCGTAAGTTTTATTTTATAATTAATTATGTCTAATTAATAATAATATTAAAGCTTAATTATATTTTTCCTATATAATAAAATGTGTAAAGTAGTTTACCGATGTTACTTGTTGTCTACTACTCATTGACCCGTGTTTGAGTATCAGAGATTCAATTTTAATGTATTTTCTTCGCGCTTAGTAACTCTCATATGCTTATTAAAAGCATGCTTCATCCTTGAGTTTTTGGGTTTAAACCCAAGTTAGACCATTTGTTATTATCTCTATTTATATATCGTCACCTGTCCAGTTAATAGACAACAAGTTAGGGAATGGATTAAAATTGCATAAATTTAAAAACAAGGAAATAAATTAAGAAATTAAAAATGAAGAAATTAGAATTACAAATCGATTATGCTAGAAAAATTATTTTTGTTTTATACATATTTTTTTCGTCTTTCTTCCATGACACTCTTTTTTCTTGAAATTGTCTATTGGACTATTTTATTTTTTAGCATGGTGTGGTGATTGTTAACATTGATACCTAAATTCTTTTGGATCTCAAATTTTATTCAAAACTTAACAACTTTCTTAATTAGAGACTAACGTACTCTACAATTAAAAAAAAATGATATTGAAGAATTATATAACTAATATTGTAAAAAATTGATTGAGTACACCGAAACATCTTTTAAAATTTGAGTTTGTAATGACAAAAATGATGCACAAAATATATGAAGAGAGCATTTAAAGTTGATAAAATTTGTAATTTAATTTATATTGTTTTGTGAGTGTTGGTATCAACTTAAATTCTTCTTTTAAGTGTTGGAACTTAGACTTTGAGTTTGGCTAAATTTTGATTTCTCAATTGGGCATAATGTGAAGTTTGGAGTTGGTTCAAATTATGCTAAAAAAATTAATAAAGACTTTGAGAAAGACTCAATTCAAAATCTAAATAAGTATCAAGAAGTGAAATTTGAAGAGATAGAAAGTGACTAAGTGTCAAGAAAAATAATTTGAAATAAGGATGCAAGTATTTTAAGTCAAAAAATTGTTAGTAGCAATTATCCAAGAATCATGTGTATGTTTCTAAATAAATTTAAATAGAAGTGTTTATATTTTTCTTTTTCAATTTTTCTTTGTAATTACATTTCAATTATTTACATATGTTTTAAGTAGATCATCTCTTGGTTCTTTTCTTCTTTTAAGCTTCAATTACATGCTCAACATTTATATTCGCTTTCTTTAATTTCATATAATTTGCTTGATTGTTCAAATTTTATTCCAGTTCTTTACATTTCAACATTTATTTATTTATTTTTCTTTTCTTGATTTTTTTTTTAAATTTTAAGTCATCCATATTTTTGTAAATTTATTTTTCCAAAATTTTAAATGATTTTTTGAATTTACGTTCCCATACCCAATTAATTTAATTTCTGCATTTTCTTTATTTCTCATTTTTTTAATTTCAAATTTGTCTTTAAATTTAGTGTATTTCACTGTCTTTTTCTTTTA
This sequence comes from Mucuna pruriens, assembly GCA_025330945.1. Classification (NCBI taxonomy): domain Eukaryota; kingdom Viridiplantae; phylum Streptophyta; class Magnoliopsida; order Fabales; family Fabaceae; genus Mucuna; species Mucuna pruriens. The sequence continues at coordinate 681,544 of JAENHJ010000069.1, read as the reverse complement.
AATGCTTTTAGTTTTTTTTAACTATTGTAATTAGGGCTTTGGCTTCCTAGTTGAACCCCAAGATATCCGAGTAAGTTTCAATTCTTTGGGTCGATTCATTAAATTGAGTTTTAATTACACTTCAACTTTATTGTTACTTTGAACGTGTTCTGGGAAAGTTGAATGCATATCATCTTTTACAAACTCATTCAATATGTTTGTAAACTAAATCATTTAAATGTTTTTTATTTGTGCATGGATCATTTTACATTTTGAATTTTATTTTCTTTATATTTCATTTGATATTTAAATCGCATCAGTTTTCTCTTTACTTTAGAATTTTGCTATCCCAATATGAGGCGCAACTTGTCTGACGAAAAATAAAAAAATCATTTATTTTTATCTTTATTTTGAAAAGATAAAAACAAAGAGGAGTTGTCACCTGTGTTTTATTAGAAACATTGAAAAACAATAATATAGAATAAAACAAATCTAGAAATCAGAGTTCAAGTTCGGGAATTGGTTACGTACAAGAGATATAAAATCTCTAATACGTCTACTTTAAAAGTAGTTACCCTATTAGATGCATGTAAATGGACTTTCGTACTATGTGATTTGCATGTGTTATAAAAACATATTTACATAAAACTACATACATATAAGCAAAAGAAATCAATGTACAAAATCTTGATAAGAGTCAACTTCTACTCCTATGTATCTTCCAGAATGCGGAGAATTCAAAGTTTACGTACTTTTTCATGCAAAGAAATAGACAAGCCTAAACTGTAACTAATTTTTTTGACCAAGACCCCTGGTCAGGAATCATCTATGGTTTCACTTGGATCAGCAAAATGGGGTTTAATTTAACCCCTAACCGAATGAACGTTTACTCAAAGAAGATCTATTGCCACATAATTAGCACCTCTACCATTTTGTTGACGCAGTTATACACTCAAATTATTTAACCAATCTGGTATCCAGGGATGATACTATTTGACCTGTCTAAGTGGTAACTTGGATGCCTTGATTATCGTCTACCGAATCCGCCTTCCAATGACTTCCTCTTCTCTGATGGTGTATCCTCTTCCAGGTTTTTTCGGTCTCCCCCCTCCGCTATTCAACCTCTTTCACGCCTTTTATAGGTGACTCCGCTCTAGGATCATCATTACCACGATCTTGGCAAAGATCTTTCTTCATTCACGTAGAGACTCTTTTCTTTCAGATATTTAATGACGCGATGTCTCCAGGAGTTTCCTTCTTTCATCTGCTTTAAATGTGATGATGACTGCTCCTTTTCTTCTGAATTGACCTTATGATAGAGCCCCTGTCATACGGCGGAGTGACAGTCCTGACACACTGAGTATTCTGAGTTGACCTTATGATGGAGCCACTGTCATACGACGGAGTGACAGTTATGGCACATTGAGATGCCTGCGTCCATTCTTTTTGTCGAGACTTAATGCAGGACAGGCTGACTTGCCTTTAACCTACTCCCCTGGTTTTCCTTTCCTTTTTCTGCCAAGGATAGTTAGTCTGAAATCCCCTGTAGCATTCCTTTTGTCTTTACTGTTGGAACTAACACGCCCCATCCCACATGCTGGCAAACCCTAGTCAATTCTGAAAAGTTTTGCTTACTTCTAGGGATAATGTACATTGTTCTTTTGACAAGTGGTGTTCCTGGAATTTCCTTGACGCTGCTACTATCACCTTATTCAGGAGCTCGAGGAATGTAATACTCAGATCCCTTTCTTAACTTTCCTTAGGTTCCAATACCAATATCTTTTCCTTTTTGGGCACTACATTGAGTCTGATATTCTTTTTCTTGTTCTTCCACTTTTTTCCTTGTATAGCCCGACTACTTTTGACTATTTTTGTCGAGTTGGTTGAATAAATACCTGAATAAAATAAAATATTCAAATTTATAAATTAAGTTTCTTTTGAAACATCCAAATTTATAAATTAAGTTTCTTTTGAAAGATTACATCATAAGTTATAACTACTGGATATATAAATAAAATTGATATTTGATTTATAGTGAACAAGTTAAAAACTAATGCTTTTCGTAAACGACCTCTTATATTTATTCAAAATTACAAAATTAACATTATAATTAAGTTCGATTACATTTTACATATTTAAATTTTAATATTTATTTGCATATTGAAGTGTTAATCAAAATATTAAATTAAGATTTCAACTATTGCTATTTGATTTAAAACAAAATATATAGTTTTGATTTTGAATCCAAAAAGTACATTATCACTTAAAATTGAATAAGTGGAAAATTATAAAAAAAGTTCGAGTTACATACAATTTAAAGCAACATAAAAATTGAAACAGATTAATTCTACAATCAACGGTAGGAAACAAGGAGCAAACCCACCACCCCACAATTTAATAACCTCTATTTAATTTATAATTATTACTATTCGTTTCAAATTAATTTGTTAATATTTATTAAATAGGACCTATAGGTTCTAAATGAGTAATAAAAAAGTTAATATGATTGAATTAAGGATAAAACCGAGGATTTAAAATGATTAAAAAGAGAGAGATAAAATTAATCATTCCAATAATTACTTAATTAATAAAAAATATATTAAAATTTGTTATTCTAAATAAATGACGAGCATTATTTATTGAGTGATTTTTAACTACCTTTTGCTTTTCAATACCTCATGTCTTTTGAATTATAAGAACTAAACTAATAGATAAATGTAATTTTAATAGTTATTTTGATAATTTATTTATTTTATGATTCAATTTAATTATTTATTATAATTTTAAAAATTAAATTAAATATTAAATGTAAAAATTATTTTATTATTTTATTACGATTATTACAATTTCAAATATTAAATTAGTAATTTCCTATAAATTATACTTTTACCATCGTTTTCGTTAAAAGAAAAAGCTGTAGTGAGAATTTTTATATGCAAACATATGTAACTTACACAGAAAAAATAACATATTTTCGTAATTAAAGCACTCGCAAGTCGCTAATACATGGGAGGGTGGAAAGTTTTAGGGTGGCGTTTTTGTTTCCTGTAAGTGACAAATTTATCCTTTTCGAGTTTTCTTTTCTTTTATTTTTTTTGGCACAAAGTATTATAACATTAATTCTAAAAAAATGGAACTGTGAGCAGAGTTACGATTCTAACGCACCATCTAGAAATTGTGGTGCAAGAATTAAATCTATATTATCTATAACGTGAAGGTAAACGTCGTGATATGCATTAAGGCAGAAATATTTAAGAATGACTCAACAACAATAAACTCATTATACATTCTATTCTTTCCGGTAAAAATTCTAGATTTAACTTCGCATGGAACTATTCTTCCCTAAAGAGACATTTGGTGTACAAAAAAAAATATAGTTTACCAAGAAAGGGATAGTTTTTTTTTCTTAGGTAAATTTACATAGAAAAATGGAAATCTAGCTTTCTCAAGGGACTAAAAATTTTAATGAGAAAATAATATTACGATCTCTTTATTAATTCATTTAATATAATTATAAATTTAAAAATATTTTTTATTAAAGGTTAAATAACTATGTTTATAATAATACATATTCTTAATATACTTAATATAATTTTTAAAATAAAGTTATTTTATAAAAGATATTATATTAATCTTTTTAATATATTAAATATTATACTTTTAATTTTTTAATTTTTTAATTCTTTAAAAATTATCAAGATATTAACATTAAGAAATTATTGTAGTAAAAATTGTAAAAAACAATTATAGAGAAAATGAAAAGTTTTGTTATGTTAAAATAAGATAAAAAAATATTAAAATTATACTAAAATATTTATAATTTTAAAATTTATAAAATTATTTTTATAATAATTTTTTTTTATAAATTTATTTAATAAAATTATTTATCTAAGAGAATATTTTTGGAAGAGTCACTTATATACCTAGAAAGTTTCTATTAAAACTAAATGAATTTTAGACATTCTCTTTTATCATGATTTTTGGATAAGAAACAATTTCTATTATATCAAATGTCTAGCCAGTAAGTATAATGAGATTTGAAATTTTGAATAATCTAAAATGAGGGATATATTTAAAAATAAAACATAAATTTTTATTATTATTTAAAAATTAAAGAACAACTTCATAATTTATTATATTATATTATATTATATTATATTATATTATATTATATTATATTATATTATATTATTATATATATATATATATTAATACTAGCTGTTAATGTTTTTAAGAATATGTTTGGATGACGAAAATAAAGTAATAGTTGAGAATTTTAATTTCAATTCTCATATAATTATAATTGGATCAAATTACAGGTCTTATATTTCAATTAGTTCAAGAATTAGACATAGAATTATTCTGAATTCAATTGTAATCATATTGACAGTATCATGGTAAAGCAAAAGGAGCCAAATTTTAAGTAATCTAGAAAACTTTTCATGCCCAGATAATTATAATAGACCTATTTATTTAAGTAAATAATAATAATAATAATAATAATAATAATAATAATAATAATAATAATAATAATAATAATAATAATAATAATAATAATAATAATAATAATAATAATAATAATAATAATAATAATAATAATAATAATAATAATAATAATAATAATAATAATAATAATAATAATAATAATAATAATAATAATAATAATAATAATAATAATAATAATAATAATAATAATATAGAATTATTTATTAAAAATATTTTTAAACTATATATACTTATCCATCTATATAAATATTTTACTCTTATTAAAATTTTTTAACTTATATAAAGATTTACACTTGTTAGCCTATTTAAGTGTAAGTCAAATGACTTAAAATGTCTTACTTCAAATAGATATTATATAGACTTAAAAAAAAAAAAAAAACTAGTGGTAAAAAACTCAGCATATGTTTCATTATAAAAAATAACAACAAAAAACAAAAAGGGAGAGAGAGAGAAAGGCCTATATTAATTTGGGAAATAGGTCAGATGAATTTTCAATAAGTTTACCCTATCATAATCCCTTTACACCCTTACTTAAGTGTTATCCACGAATTACTATTGACTTTAAAACTTTATAAAATATTTTGTGTAAAATATCAAAGTGACAATAGATATGGAAATTTTCATTTCATCACGACTTTGATCTTCTAAAGTCTTAAAATCAATACCAAAGAGAGAATGTAATTCATGATATTCTTTACTAGATAAATACATATTGAAATATACAATTTTTAACTAACAATTCAACCGTCTAAATGCGAAACCAAAAGTCCTTTCAACCTTGTTCAATACTGGCCCTGGGGATCGCTTTATAGCTTTAGCTTCAAAGCGAAAGCGCGTAACCTTCCCGCGTTTGGTCAACCTTAACAAATTCGCTTTTTACGACTTTTTCTTCCAGTAGTCAAGATTGCCTCTTAAGAGTCTTAGCTTATAAAAAAAAAAAAACTTGAGTCATATCCTTTTGAATTAGTTAATTACTGTAATTGATTTCATTAGTTATCCAATGATGGATTTGAATGGTTCAATAACCAAAGTCTTAAATTAATTTATACAGATAGATGTTAAAATACATTATATTGATCAAAGTTTTCACTTAAAAAATCATATACTAATAGATTAGCGTTCGATTAATCCCTGTTAGTATAATTTTTGTTTTAACAAAAAATAAACTGTTAGTATAAATTGTAAGTACACATTAACTAACTGATACGTTAATATTCTAACAAATAATTTTGTTAGTATAAATAGAATTAGTGTATACCATCTATCTATACATTGCTTTAGCATTTTTATTATATGTCTCATTAATACTTACGGATAGAAGTAAAAAATTTCTCACTATCAAATTTTAGTTTGTATAAACGGTTTTTTTAACTAAAAAAAATCAAAATTATCACTTTGAGGATCAAGTTATACATTTAATCAGATGATTTTGAAATAATATTCGTGATGAAACCTATTTTATATGCTCTTAAGTCCTTGAATGTGCTGCTTAAAATTAAATAATGTCCTTTCAAAAATACCGAGCCCCCCTTAATTTTATTTTCCTCTTCACTTTTTTTAAAATTTGAAAATCTGAAACCTGAGTCAACGTGAAGATAAACAGAGTGCACAAATCAAAGAAAAAGAATGTAATATAATGTTGTCTATATCACAATAATTATTTAATTTTTAAATTGAAGTGTCTTATTAAGGAATACAGCTAGCAAAGAAATCTGTTTCCTAAAACTATCTTACTTAAAAACACTTCGTGTTGTTCTACACTTAATTTCACATTGAATTCTTTTAGTAAAATGAATAACACGGCGCAAGAGGTAAATAGAGGTAAGCTCAAGGGTAGAATTTGAATAGTATGTACAGGATTTTAATTTTGAATTTTATTGTTGTTATTGTATTTTTTTTTCTTATTTTATAAAAAAAATAAACTTTCAATTAAATTAATGATCAAAGAAATAATACTCCAGAGATGGACGGAGCCCAAGATAAGGTTAAGAAAAAACAAAAAAGGATGGCTCAAGTGTGAAGGAAGCCGTTAAGTAAGACAAGGCTGTTTCATTTTATAACTTAGGTAATTTACATTAATAGTTTTTAATATTTTTCAGGTTGAAATATGTAATTGTTTTCTTACTAGTAGATTTTTAATTTTGTTAAATATCTTCTCTGCTAAGTATCTTGATAGACAAGTATGGTTGCTAATTATGTTGGTGTAGCTTGTGGGTCCCGACGGAGAAAAATATATAGACGATGGTATTCCCTTAGCCACGCGGTGACGTTCATGATTATTTATCTTGACATTGCCACACAAATTGATTCAGTTCAAAGAATGAGATTATCCAAACTAAAAAAAAAAAAAGTTCAGAGAATAAAAACTATACCTCTTAGGTATGAACACTTAATTACATCTTATCAGAAATATTTTTAAGATATGTTCAAATGCCATGCTGACACTGAAACTGGGGGTTGGGGGGGACTAATTCAAATAGGTTAGTTTTTAAACTAAGTAAACTAGGGCAAAATGTTTTTTATGAAAAAATCATTAGCATCTTAATATTACGATAGACTTTTAATTAAAATAAAAGTTTCTTACCTATTCATTAAATCCAATTTTCTTCTATCTTTAAGCTATTTAATCTCGTCTATTAGGATATAATCACTAATACTTTTTCTTCCATTAGGATATAATCCCGTGCTTATTTTCTTTTACAAATGTCACTTCATTCATACGTAGTTTTGCAGCAATAGTTGATATGAATTAAAAAAAAAAAAGTTATGGTTTTGATGAATATATATATATTCTGCTTGAGCTCAAAATAATGTGTGTATTTAAAAAAAATAATAAAAAAATAGATTGGTAGAAGATAATATGACAAGGAATCTATGTATATTAGAATATTTAAATTGATACTTTACGCTTTGTTACACTCTTATTTTATTTATATCTTTCTTTCTTCCAATTTTCTCCTTTTTTTTCCTTTCTCAATTTGACTCTTTGACTCTCTCAATATTTTTGAAACTCATAATCAAATATAGGTAGGTTTGTGAAAATTACTGTGGCCAAGTTCAAGCCTTCCCGGTTATACCATTTAAGTCATAAAGAAAAGATCAAGAAAAGGTATGCGAAAAGAAAGGAAACCCTCATGTTCGTTCTCATGTTTTACACTAAATGACCGAACCGAATGAATAAAACCAAAATTTATATCCCAATTCTGTATTAGAAAACAAATTTCAGTTCATTATATTAATCTATTATATTTCAAACAATAATAATTTCATAGTTATTTTCACAATCAAATTAAAGTTTGATGCTATAAACTTTGAAACCAATTGACAGTTTAAGTTGAAGATTTAAAATGAGTGTTATATGTTATATATTGTTTCATTTCATTATCATTTATTTATTAGATGTTCTTTGTTTGAGTTATAGATTATAATTTTTTTTTTATCTATTCCTATCGTCTAATTATTTGAACATGTTACATAAAAAAAATAATAATCTAAAATAAAAAGAAAAAAAAGCAAATTATAATTGATATTAAATATCAAAACTATATTCTTCCTAATTTTTTATCAAACATTATATATATAATATAAGTGAGATACAAGTGTATAAGAAAAATGAATCACAACTATATAATTCAAATGAATAGTTAAGATAACTAGATAAAACAATCTTAATTATCCGTATATAATTGTATGAAAAAGATTTATATATCTCAATAACTAAATATACCCCAATCCCGTACATATATATATCCCTTTTAAAAAATATATAAATACAACTTGATTATCGGTAAATATTATTGAAAATTTTACACTATTCCCAGTGGTTGGCCCCCAATAAATCCCATGAAAAATTTACTTATTTGGTCAATGGTCAGCAACTATCAGTAAAACTAACAACTTAACGATAGTCTCACTTTAATCGTTAAACTTTTTTTTTTTCGATGCATTTATTTCTAACGGGAATTTGGTTGATGTTTACCCGTCGAAAATTACATATTACTGATAGCCTTTAATTGGCAAAGTCAAAGTTTGAGTGGTTATTTTGGTTATGATCTATGTTTTGGTTTAAGTAGAACTTGATCAAACAAAATGATGAGCTATTGGAATTTATAGTTCACTATACAAAGTAGTGCACCAAATTTTAAAGAGTTCTGTTTTGTACACTAAATTGTCAAGGCTTGTCAATTTGTTTGGTTAGTTTAATTTTAAAGTGGGGTATCAGTTGCAAGATGCTCATTTATAACAGGACAAACAAAAGCTATTTCCAAATTAACAAAATTATTGAAAGTTACAATGCTCTTGAGCTCGTGAACACGTGAATGAAAGAAATTCGGATCCAAGTGGAAGGAATTTTTCTCCTTTGTCTCTTTATTTTCTTCCCTGTTTCTTTAACTAAAAAAATTATACTTTATATTAAAAATAGGCTGGACCTAACTTACTCTTAAAATTAATTCAGGAAGAACAAATTTTTAATTTTATAAGGAATATTTTGACTATATTCTTATTTAATGTAAGATATTTTTTATCTTCAATATTCGTTATTATTGTATAATCCAATTTTTTATATGAAAAAGATATCTGCACAGCCCATGTATTGGGTAAGTGACCATGACTTACATAAGATACGATTTCCCATTGGTAATTTACACTTTCCTATTCTCTAACGTTGCAACCATTTGTTTTTTGGTGCAAATGTTACAACCATTTATACTTCGGTTTCATAATATAAAAAGTAATTTAAACCAGAAAAAAAATTATCTACTTAATTTTACGTCTTCATTTCATTATTAATTATCTTTTAATTACAAATCATTATGTCCATAAATTTATTTTTTTAAAATAATTATCTTAAAATCATACAAATAATTATTTAGAATTGAATGACAGGTAGATTTATACTTTTAGTATATAATTATTAAATTCTTTGAACAATTGATTTAAAGTTGCTTAATTGTCGATTGTCCACAAAGTTAACGGAGGTGATGGTCTTAGGCCTCATTTCTATGCAAGTTTATAATTATATGTAAATTATTTTTAATTTAAATTATTAACTAATAAATTTTATTATTTTATTTATAATTAATTTATTAGTAAGATTATACAATTTAAAATATGTAAATATATTGTTATAAATTATATGAGAAATTTTATAACATTTAAAATGTTATAGAAAAAATTTGTTTATATTTACTTTAAATTGAAACAAATAATAGAATTAAAACGAATGTAGAGATCAGATTTTATAAAATAGTATGGTTCATAAAAAAATTATTTAGATAAAAATAATAGTGATAAAATCACACATTCAATTAAAGATTAATTCTTCTAGTTTTGATTATTTTGCATACATGTTTTTTTTTTTTTACTTTTATTCACAATTTATTTAAAAATTAAATATAAAATCACTTTGAACTTTTTATTTGAATTTCGATATTTGAAAATTTTAAAGGAGAATGAATTGAAAAAAAATTATATTAATCTTGAAATAAATTTAAAATTTACTCAGCATTAATTTGATATAAGTGGTCTTGTCTTTTTTTCTCCCTAAATTGGAAGTATTAAAAAATATTAACAAAAGAAAGTAATGCCTATTTAAAGTATTAAACTATATTAAAATTTGATTCTTTTTAAATGCATGTAATGTTATAAATATTATTAATAATACTTGTAATTGTTGTCATCATTAATTTTACTTTAAATTAAAATTTTTAAGATTCAATTTAATATCAATTACATTGCAAGATAGTGATTGAATAGGGGAATACATTGAAATTGCTTGCAGTTTTATCATTAAAAAATTTAGAAGAATAATACCAAGTCATAAATTATATTAGAATAAGACTCAAACATAAAATTTGTCAAAAGACCTCAAAATCTCTACAGAACTATGTTAATAGTATGTATAGTAAGTAAGAGGAAAGAAAATAAATAAAAGAAAAAACATAAATAGTAATATTCTTTTTTGTTTGATAGAAGAAGAAATAAAGAGAAAAAAAATAGATTTATAAACAAAATTCAAAATTTCTTTTTATTTTGTTTTTCATCTAATTTTTTTTTCTCACAAACAAACAAGGGGCAAGTGACACTTTTTAATCCGCGGAGGAATATACTTTATACACTAAAGTGGAGCTGGTGAATTCTGATAGCTTTGTAGGGGCCATAATCTGATATTTAAAATCCTGTAATGCTAACCCATTATTTGTATCACCACAAAAAAAACAATTATTTGACTATGGTACGTCGTTACGTTTGTTAATTGAAATATTATATCGTATGGATATAAGTTGAAGATGTTAAAGAATTGTGTATGTGCAATTGTGCACCCAAGTGGTCCACATACGGTGGACTGGGCAAATGGGCAATAACAGAGCAGGATAAGAACCTAACTGGGTGACGTTTATTAACAGATGGAATGTGATTTTTATTGCAGTTGTTGCCTTTGTGGAGTTACTGTGAGCGTAGCATCCAAGCTAGCTAGCTAGCTAGCTACCACTTTTTCTTTTCTATGAGAATGAGAATTGGCCAAATTTTTAAATCAAATCAGGTTTGGGTAAGTATTCGAACATATCAGCACCCAGTCAGCATAGATACTTGGAAAATGTGGTTTTGAATGAGACTCGGATCTTCTTCATTTGGATATATATCGTTATTTATGCACGCGATGGCCTTGAATTCAAGCCCCTAAGACAAATATATGCTTCTCGAAGTAATTAATACCCTCACTTCTTATTCTCGAAGAACGCACCAACGAGTAAAGTCATTCATTTGACTTTGTCCAATCTCCAATATTTTTCATACTTTTTTTTTTTTTTATCATCTTGTGACTCACGCCCCACCTATACTCCATTTATTCTTTCTGTTTTTTGTATATTTTATGTTCAACAAACGAAGGATATGCGGAGTTGCAGTCGTTTTCCCAACTTTATTACAGACAAGGAATTCCTTTCCGACAGTTGCGCACAAGTGTTTCTTATCAGTATTCAAAAATTAGTTATAAATAAATTTAGTTCGACCTAATTTTTAAGGTTTAATAATTAATTAAGATAATATTTGTAAAGCATTTGAGACAATCATGTTCATTCAATATAGAAAATTGAACACTGGCGTAAAGTATGAAATTGTAGCAACCGTGATCTGATGATTTTGTATACTTCCGTGACGGAAAGGACTTTTTGAAATATATTCATACAGTAAATATACATTTAATAGATTAGAATTATGAATACAAATTAATTTTAAAATTATTGTAAAATAGGCTTTCATTAGTAGTCAATACCTACCCACACGGTCGTGGTCATATGGTTAGATGTTATTTTCAGTGGCGTTGGCCTATGAGCCTATGAGTCACATGAGAGGCCATTGGCCAGGCAAGTGGGCAGCGGGCACCAAGGGCAGCAAGCCAGCAAGAGCAGGAAACAAAAGTAAGGTTGAATGTTGCTTCTATCTCTAAAGTGGCTCAAAACATACATAATTCCCTTGTTACCACTTGTAAAATTCTTACTGTATACTTTATACTTTACAGTTAATATTCATGTACTGTTTTATGATATTATTTTATTAATTTTAAGATAATTATTATGAAAATTAATAAACTTTTAATACATAATATTTTATTATTAGACCAGAATGTAAAACTATTTTTAGATTTTATTATATTGCTCAATAAGAATCTTTTATCAAGTTGAACCATTCTTATAAACATACTAATGTTGATACACCCAATTTAACATTTATACATTGATTTAATATTATGATTGATTCATTTTAACACATGAACCCTTAGGGTGAACTTAAATCACAAAGAACACGTTAGCTTTTAGTTTTTGAGCCAATATAATGAAATTCTAAATTAGTAAATCTTTTTTATATATGTCATTCCCACCACTTCTTCTTGTGCACATAATTAAGACATCATTTGCACCATCTCTAAAAAAAATAAGTTAAAAAAGGACATGCTTACTTTTACATTATAGAGCTCGACAAAGATTTGTAAGTTCACACCAAATCTTCAACTAATTTGTTCTTAGCTTAAACCAAGAATATTCTTATAACAAATTTCTACAATATATTTTTTATATTTCTCCTCATTACCTCATATATTTACTTAATTTATATATAATAATATCGCTAAAGAAAATGTTAAGGAGAATTGATTTATTTGTGTGAATTCTTCCTTTACATGAATGTGGAAGTATAAATAAAATTCTCTTTGTATGATACACGCAAGACATGACAGGGAAAGCATTGGAGACCAGAGGGACAAAAATAACAGTCCAAGAGAAGAAACAGAAACGGGAGTTATCCGAATCTAGAACACACGTCAGATTGGCGCGGAATAAATGTCAACGGTCCTATTATCTCGACAACTCTCTTCCTCAACTCATATTCATATATATTAATCACTCCTGACTCAATTCCTCTCATATTCACAATCAAAGACTCAAACCCCACAGAACCATAATCATCGGAGGAGGAAAATGAAACTAGTCTGGTCCCCAGAGACAGCATCCAAAGCATACATCCAGACAGTACAATCTGTAAGCACGCTTGCTGTTTCTGCTGCATTAATTAATTCCATGTTCCGTAGTCCATCTCTAACCATTGTTTTTTGTGCAGTGTCGGGTTTTCCGGGAATCCGGGGTGGCGGAGCTTGTGTCGGCGATGGCGGCGGGGTGGAACGCGCAACTCATAGTGGAGACGTGGTCGGAAGGGGGAGTGATGGCGACGAGCGTGGGTTTAGCGGTGGCCAGGGGGCACACGGGTGGGAGACACGTGTGCGTGGTCCCGGACGAGAGGTCTAGGTCGGAGTATGCACACAGAATGGAGGAGGCGGGGATGTCGCCGGAAATCCTAGTGGGAGAGGCGGAGGAGCTCATGGACGCCTTGCCGGGGATAGACTTCATGGTCGTGGATTCCACGCGCGATAACTTCTGCAGAGTGCTCAGCCTGGCCAAGCTCAGTAACAAAGGCGCGGTGCTCATATGCAAGAACGCCAACTCCGCCACCACTCTATCTCCTTCCACCTTTAGATGGCGGAGTGTCCTGGAGGAAGCGTCGCGTCGTATTGTTCGCTCCGTCTTTCTTCCCGTGGGGAAGGGCCTTGACATCGCACACGTGTCCGCCATCGGGTGTTCGCCTGCTAAGAGATGGATTAAGCATGTTGATCAACAATCTGGGGAGATGCACGTTATTAGACGATGAATTTCCCTCACTCACCCCTCTCTTTTACCATTACGGATACAAATTAGGACTATAGCCCTCTTCAATTTTTCTCTTTCTTTTGTAAATACACCCATACACCATGAATTATGTATGCCACAAACTATTCCATTTGTTTTATATTTCGTTATATACTTCATACTTTCGTTTTTTTTGTGCTACCGCATGAGAGAAAATCCAATTTGCTATCAGATCTTGGCCGTACGGCCTACCATCCCCTACACCTCGAATACGCATTTTAGTTACCACATTCCGAATCTTATTGTTCGTTGGACCATTATTTGTTATGGTTAAAAGCAATAAGATCATGACATGATCTTTATCGTGTATTTGTCTAGAGCAATTCGTCGAATTTTTAATTTTTAACAAATTGTGTGTGATATAAATGGCGTTGTTCTTCTACCTGTTTGACTAAAATTAAAATTTCTATCACGGAAATGTATAAAGACGAACCTACTAAGGTACCGACCTTCCCAGCTACCTAAATTACAAAATTTGACACGTTTTTAACTTTGAAGTGAGGCACGTTCCAGGGTTGTTGACTTTCAATGTCTATAGATCCATCAGTCAAGACACGTGTCAAAAAAAGGGCAGAAAAACATAACAGATTCAACCAATATATGATATTTCTATTTGAATAGATCGTATCCGTTTAAATCCTAGCTACATAACAAATTTGGGTAACTACCAATAGGCAGCCTCAAACTACTTTTCTGGCCCCTTCCAGCGGGATGGTTGCTTCTTGGGCTATGCTCCTCGAATTCTTGGTTATATTCAACCATTCATCTAATGTATGTATCCGATATGGCAGTATCGGAGGGTTGTGCTTCTGCACCCTGCAGCCCAGAGATTCAGAAAAGACCTCAATTGAGAATGAAATCGACAATAGAATGTTTGATAAATGAATCTCAAGTAACCAATAATGGTGAACTTACTAAAATGATAAAACAGTTTCAAGATTATGGACAACAACGCATTAGTCCCAGCTATTTTTACTTCTCCTAAATGCTTTCTTATCTGAAAGCACCTTCTTGCTTTTGAGGCGTTTCTGCTCTCCTATGGCAGCCCTTCAAAAGTGCAAATTTGATTAACAGCTGTCAGTTACATGCCGTTCACCCTCAAGTGATTCTAGTGTAATAGAAGCCACTAGCAAAATGGTACCCAGTATAAGAAATTGTATTTAACCTTAAGAATTAGAAAACATAGAAAGATAAGTGCTCTTACATCTTCGCAATTTTCTTCTTTTGCTCTTCCGAGGGAGGTGGTGGGACGTATGATGCTGCATCAATTATTTCCTGTTTTTTTGCCATTAAAATAAACAGGAAAGCACCATTGTTAAGTAAAAGCCAGACTTTAGGAGCAAGAAAAGTGAATTAACTCAATCTATGTAGGTGAAAAGGGAGGAGGAGGAGGATTAGATAACTTAAGTCTAATCAGGAGGGATCCAACATAATAATGTTTTTTAAGGGAATCACCAGCATGCATGTTTTGTCATATAAAATATTTTGTATACATTGCAATAAAATTAAGACATTTCCCTTATCATCAGTCCTTATCTGAACCTAAACAAGTACACCATGAATCAGTGCGTGGTTAGCAGTTTGATTTGGAGCGTGGTACAAGACTTTTATAGGTACGTGGAACAGAGGTGTATACCCATTTGGTTTGCTATTTCAGATCAGAACTCGCTGAGCATTAGATTGCTACTTGCTAGGCATTATTTTAAAGTCGCTGCCCTATGCTCCAACAAGATCTGGAAACTGGAATGCTACTATGGGCATTTTGGGTCACAAATGACCCACAATTGAGACTGATCGTTCCAAATTGTGGACATGACAATCAACCAACTCAACAATATAGTAAAACACAAGCAATGAGTAGTAGAGAGAACAATAAGGAACAACTGCACAAACTCCTCCAAAAAATATTCCATTTCCCATTAAAATGCTATCCCAACTCCTTAGAGAATCACAAAACTAGCCAGCACCAAAAATCTTCAAGTTTGACTTACCATGTCTGAATACACTACAAGAATAGAGAAAATGAGGACAGAGAGGTATCTCTACCACCATGTCACTGTCCTAAGCTGGCATTCTTCCAGGTTTGTTTATAAGCAAGATATGGGGTTATTGTAACAATAGCCTTATCTCGCTAGATGAGGTCGACTATCACACAACATCATTTGGTTTTGATCAAAGACCAAATCTCCGGAGATGTTATTTAGCATAAGATCTCTCTTAACAACTTTCCCCAAAGTGTTTCTTGGTCTCTCCCCTTTTTACAGAACAAAAAACCAAGCAATCAACTCTCTTCACCAGTGCCTCTAATGGTCTTCTTTGTATTTGTCCAAACCGCCTTAATCGATTTTCTGTCCTTTTTTCCTCAATCAGTGCTACACCCATATCTTCTCATATACAATCATTTTGTATCATGTCCTTTTTGTGTGGCTACACATCTATCTTAACATTCTCATTTTTGCTCCTCCCACCTTTTTCTTTTGTTGTCCCTTTAAAGTTTAACATTTAACGTCATAGAGTACAGTTGGTCACATAGAAGTACAATAAAACTTGTCTTTGAGCTTGAAAGCTGCTTTGCTGTCACAAATAACCCTCTTTGTCTTTCTCTATTGTAGTCATTCTGCTTGTATCCTGTGTGTAATATCCTTATTAATTTGTTCATCATTTTGTATTATTGATCCCAAATATTTAAACTTAGTGGCATGTGGCATGACATCTTCTCTCATATTTACTTCCAAGTCATATTTCTCTTGCATCTTCCTAAAAGGCTAAAATTGCAATGTATATACTCTATCTTACTCCTACTTAAGTGAAAACTCTTTGTTCCCAAAATCTGTCTCCAAAGCTCAATTTTAAAGTTAATTGGCTCCCTTAATTCTTCAATCAGAACTATATCATCCACAAAAAGCATGCAATTAGGAATAATCTTTTGCATGTCCCCGGTAAGCACTTCCAAAACAAGATTAAACAGGTAAAGACTTAATGCTGGGTCGTGATGTAATTCTATCTTTATAGGAAAATCCTCGGTCTCGCCTCCTAGAGTTCTCACACTAGTAATTACCCCATCCTAATGTCTTGTATAGCTCAGATGGAAGTCACGCAAACACCTTTCTTTTCTATAGTTTTTCACACCTCTTTTGACACTCAATCATACACTTTTTCTAAGTCAATAAAAATCATAAGTCTCTTGCCCTGTTTTGACACTTTTCCATCAACCCCATAAAAAATAAATGGCTTCTGTAGCATTTCCTGCCATAAAACCAAATTGATTCCCTGTAACCATCGTCTCTTTTGTTTCTGACCTTGTCTTAAACCCATATGGGAATTGGGATTATTACAAACCTCACATTTTTCACAAGTAAACACCTCCAAACCCCAAAAACCAGAGAGGAATAAGAAGTAATGGAATTCAGAGCTACCAGAAAATAAAGGCTTGTCTTGTATGGCTGACATTACTTAGCAGAAATAGTCTTTTATACTAGAAAAGTCCACTTTAAGGTGCCAATATCTTCTTCTTTTTTTTTAATTGAGGGTCTATTTGGTTTAAGGAAATTTTTGCTATTTGGCATTTGCATATTTTATTTTCATTAATAATTACAAAAAAAATATCATTTTCTTTTCACCGTGTTTCTGGTAAGAAGACAAGAGTAGAAACATAATCATTTCCAAATGTACCAAGCAATTATAACTGTCAAAACCAAAAGAAAGAACCATTCTTGGGCCTCTATCAAGAATTTAAGCTTTAGGAAATATATTCTTCGACCATAACATCTAAGGTTAAAGCACTCAATAGAACAATTTCAATAAAAGAAATTTTATATATACTAAACTTTCCTACGTTACCTGAAGCTTTGCCAAAGCATCCTCAATGTTACCCCTGAAAAGAAAAAATGGTAGAATAAGGCCAATGAATCTTGCAGCATGCAGGGGAAACAGACAACAAATAGGACAAAAGGGAAGAAACAAACTTCTGCGTTCTAGTTTTGGTTGAAGAAATCACAAGCTCCCCATCCTTGTTAATACGGTTTTTCTCCTGCCCAGGACCAACATATTAAAAGATAAGGTATATGATAATTCAGACCAAGAGTAGAACAACAATTGTTGAGATTAAAAAAGTGACCAGTCAAGATATGCGGTATGTAATTTATGCACAAGTAGATAAACACATCTAACATAAACACATAACAATTAAGGCTTATGTAAACAGTTAATGAAAGGATTTAGCGGCAGAGAAGATTAGTTGTGAGCTATGACATACATACCATTTGCAAAATCTTGTCCCTGACCCTGTCACTTAACCAATATGCATTGTTAACGTTGAAGCGCATATCCACCTTGGTATTCACTGCTCAATAAGCAAGTAGTACAGTTCAAAACAGAAGTAATAAAAAAGCCTGAGCATGGCACAAGACATATAAAATGAAATGGGAAGGAACAAAGAAACAACCTTTATTGACATTCTGACCACCAGGTCCTCCACTTCTGGCAAAGCTCACCGTTACATGATCTGAAAACAAAAAGAGATTACATTTCTCTATTTTTAATGGTAATTAATTGAAAATTGAGTAAGAGATAATAAGGGACCTAGGGTGATTTTAGGAGGAGGGGTCTTGTCGGCAGAGAGAGCTCGGTGTTCGGCTTGTTGAAGAAGCTGCTGAACCTGCGATAGCCGAGACGATACTTTGTTGGAGCTATCGGAGTCAGACGAAGCGCACCGTATTGAATGGGGCGAGCGTCGTAATTGAAGTGAAAAGGGTAAAGGAGGAGAGAGAACGCGAACGCAAAGCGAAGAAAAGGGAAGAGTGGAAGAAGAGAGTTGCAACATCTCCTTCACAAGCAATACCATTCTAGTGCTGCCACTGCCCGTCGCCATAGATCAAGTATATACCACAAACTCAACCCTTTCTCTTGCCTCTTCGCAGATTGTGGTTCATCTTCAATTCGCATTATGCTAGCGCTTTCTTTTTATTGTTTTTTTTTTTTAATGGCTCATTGTTCCTTAATACTCAATAGTTTTTTTAAATAAATATAAATAACATAATAATAATAATATTGTTGTTATCCTTATAAAAAATATTCTTTTTATTGTATTGAATTTTCATTACAATATTTTCAAAATAAAATTAGTATTTTATACCTCTAACTTTCAACTTAATAGGACTTGGTTGGTTTTGATGTGTTCAATAATGTTTCTAATCATTGAAAGTATGTTTTAATAAAATAATGAAAAATAGTTCTAAAATGAAATTCGAGTCAAATATGGAGTTATATTTGTTCTAGAACAAAAATAGTGGAGTATGGTAAAAGTGGTAGACTATTTTAATTCATCAAAATTATGGAAAATGGTATGACTCAAAGTAATCGAACACTTTGATTCAATTAAAGAAGTTTTGGGTTATTTTGTGCAAATAATTGATTGTCTAACCTAAATAATTGATTACTTTGTCTTGTACACGAATTTTAAATTATTTTTCTTAAATCTATTGGCCCATAACTCATTATATAAATAGGAATTATTTTTTATAACATTAAGAAGTTTAAAGAACATGAAATATACATGGAGAAACATCATTTTCTTTCAGATAACATTAAAATAAAACAAATTGAGTTAGTATCATAAGAAAATTTATAATCAATAGCTTTCATTGAAGTGGCGCGTTCATGTTCCACCTCCAAAATGACTCATTTAAAATTAATTGGTTATACATATATTTAGTCTTTATTTTAAACTTTAGTTCCTATATTTTTTTTTGTAAATTTTAATTTTTAAACAATTTTTTGTAACAATTTATCAACTCTCTTATTAACAACACCACCCGTCAAAGCATCACTTTTGTTCATCTCCACCATGCACAACCACACCAAAACCGCCAACACCGTCACACCCCCAATTCCATACCCGAGCAAAATTGAGGTCGAGAAATAGACTAGAGGCAAGAGTGGCGCCAGGATACCCAAAGCAATTAAATAAGTTTTTATACCTAAATTTCTTTTGTTAGATTATATATGCTTGAATATGATTTTAATATCGTAAAGTCAACAAATTTTAATTTAAGTTCTTATAAATTTATTTTTTTATTATCTCAATAAATTAAAATCATTATCATTGATATATAACACTTGTTAAGTCTGTGTTTAGTTAAGTAACTAAACCAAGTGACATCAACATAATACCCCCAATAGAAATTTTTAGATTGCTACACTATACTTATCTACTTTAAACTTTAAAGATCAAAAATAATTATTGAGATTTTGAAAGAATAAAAGCTAAAAGATGACATTATAACTTCAAAATCAAAATTTACTCATTTATTGAGATAAAAATCTATGATTTCAAATTAAAAAAAAATCTATTTTCAGAAACCAGGCAAAACATATTTAAGCCTACTATGTAATATAATTAGTTGGGTAGAGATAGATAACAATAGGCCGATTTAATTTTTAAGCCGAGCCTGGGAGTGTATATATCTTTTCCTTTCAAGCATGATAAAATCCGTCTGCAAACAGTGTTATGTTCGGTTTCTTCGGGTATCGGGCGAGTGACAAAAATTTGCTCGGCCCCTAACCATGTGCTTTCTAATATGGAATATGGCATGAAAATGGAACTAGCACAAAACAAGAAAAACATCTCATGCGCACCAGAAGACATGAATGACATTATTAATTTTCTTTAATGCATGTCATAGACCCTATGATTATCATGACCATAAAGTTTCAAGGGACAAATCCATCCTATAAAAGCATAAGAATAACGGCCAAAATCGTCATATACCTATACCAATAGGAAAAGGAAAGAAGAAACACACTATCTACTAACATGACAAATGGGTACTTGAGCAACATTAGTGCCTTAATTTCGGTCACGCCCTCCTCTTGGACGGTATGCTTTCCTACCAGTTGAATCTGTCCTTACCCTCTCTTGCGTGGGAGAAGAACAAGAACCAATTGTATCTCTAGCTTCAAATATTGTTCCCCCAAGATGACTAGGCTCTGAAGAAGGTAGCGCCCAACCTCCTTGCCTGGCTTGCTCACCTTGTCCATTATTACGGACACCTAAAACACCAAAATACGAACTATTGCTGCTTTGAACAAAATAATATTCACTCAACAGAAATAATACTAGTATTTTAGCACAAAAATAGAGATCATGTGAGTGACTATTACTATTTATTACAACATGTCATTTCATTAGCACTGATTTCCGCTAGAAAATACTTTTAATATCTAGTATTTTTGTATCATAGTTATCAATCTTGATAGTGGTGCGCATCGATAGACCACAAAATTGCTATAGTGGGATAGGACATAGCATGATGACCACTATTCTGAATTTTTTTATACATATTAAATAATTAAATATACAATTTTTTTTTCCCAAAGATAACAGCAAAATAAATGGATAAAAGAAAACACTAGAAAAGAAACCAAAAGAACAATGCAAACAATTGAACATGAATTTTAAAAACAATAAAACACACAAAAAAAGGGGCAAGAAAATGGTAGAAAGCCTACCGGATGGTTAGCATTAAGCAAGTAAATAGAGCAACAAAGGGAAAAATAAAGAAACATGGACTAGGTCATGAAGGTGTTGGCTAGAAAATGCAGGTGAAAAGCCTAAGTCATACTTAGGTGGCAAAGCATCTCACAAAGACACAACTCCTTCGTTTCAAATAAGACAAAACTGTACAGTTTTTCTTTCTAAAAAACTCGTGCACATACCAAAACCACCCCTATAATGTTGAAACTTAGGTTTAAGTGCATTTTTAGGATTTTAAGAAGACTTCACTGTTATAGCTAAATTGCGTGCCAACAGGCCACCATGGCCATGGCACTAAACCATGATGTTACAGTGTGCAAACAGCAGCCACCAACCGCTACACTGCTATAGCACACTATTGATAATCTAGTTCTGTATTAAATTATTTTATTTTCTTATATATCAATTATTCAAGAAAATTAACTGTACAAATGATGATAAAACAATATCATTTTGGAAACTTTTGGTACAGAGACACAAACATAAAACTGTCAATATTCTCAAATAAATTGTAGAGATCTTCTAGAGAACAAAGATTAATCATCCACATCCCGAAGTAGCAAAAAGAATAATTACTCACCAATACTCTCAGTCCATCCAGGCAAATGCTTTTGACCTTTTGCTTTCCATTCTTCTTTAAAGCCCGCAAGTTCATCTACAAAATCACAACCCAAAACTATCAAGAATGCTGACAAACAAGGATATGGAACTGCGAAAGTAGATGTCATATCCATAGTTACCAATCCCACATAGTAGTTCAAAACCACTATGGTGAGATAATGAATAGAAGGATAACCGTAATTACAAAATTCTACATATAAATTAAATAATTTATATTACAAATATATAAATGCTCAAAAATAAGAAAGTTACCCATAATTAAAGGTATATTCATAATTAATAATTAAAAGTCATAATTTTACCCAACCAAAGAAGTTAATAACAAGAGTCAAGTAATATATAAGAAAAGAAGAAAGTACATCAAGAAAGGACAACGTAAGGTTTACCTATCTGAACAAAATAGTGAAAGAAAGATAAAACAACATGCGCGCACACACAAAAAAAAAAAACATAAGCCCATTTTTTACATGAACAGAACAGACCCCAAAGGATGTGAATTGACTAGAGACCACAGAACAATGTGCCAAAGTTCCACAGAATGTGGGTTGGCTGGAAATGCAGCTAAGAGCTCTGGGTCAAATGGTTTGTGTTAAAGAGACAAGAGACCAATAAGAGTATTTAGCCTTCAAAAGGAGGGGGAGTGAGAAAATATGGTTTGCATTCAGATGAAGGTGAAGTAGGAAATCCCAAGATCCCCCAACAACAAATGACATCAAACGGGAGCAAAAAAATGGGTTTTCGTCTCTGATGCAATAGCGGTCATGGTGACCGTGAATGGATGCAATAGCAGCAAGGATTCACACCACTCAAGGTGCAATTGTGAGCTGCAACACACCAGGCTTCCATGGAGTAACCGATAGTCGCAACCCTCCGCAACACCACTATAGCGGTGCTATAACACTCCATTGACTACTATGGTCATATAATATCAAAAAAATCATGAATATCAGATCCATGGCATACCTTCATTTATATTGTGCAAAGTCTGCATAGTATCCACCTTACCATTTGAATTCAATTTTCTTGAGTGGGAATATCCCTGTAAAATATCATATATAAGTAAAATAAAATAAGTAGGAGACTTGTTAGAAGTTAAACCGTTAAATTTTGAGAGCTAAAGTTATTCCAAAACCAAACCAACTAAATCTAACATAGCAACCAAAGAGAATAATACATGAATACCTGGCCATGAATGCCTCTAGAAATTACATGAGAAGCTTGCCTTGTTGAACTATCAGCCTCCTTTCTCTCTTCAAAGGTCACCTAACACAATGAAGATGGCACCAGAAAATAACATTAGCAAATCTTGGATTCGGTCTAGCTTTTAATCAACAATCCAAATGCTTACTCCATCACTCCCACTCCTCCTAGTCCTTGAGGAAGTATAATACATTCCATTTGGACCACCACAGCTGACTGTTGAGCTCTGGAAGCAGAAGCTGTGAGATTGAGGCTGAGGCCTAGTTGTATTGACTCTATTGTACTCATTTCCAGTTTGCAAATGTTTGCTCTTCTTCTTACCTACAACATGAACCGAAAATGAAATTAGTGTAAGCAAAACTATGTTACCCCTTTTGAAAGATACAGTAAAAGCACCTGTTGTTGAAGGCAAAACACACACTACCTTCAATTTCATCATCTGGGTGTTCAACGAAGGGATCATCATTTGACCTACTATGCTTTCTTGGATTTCCATTCTTCTCCTCTGTTGCATCTTCATTTTCATCATCAGAGTCCAATTCCTGAATGATTGGTCCCCTTTGCCCACTAGGCACTAGAGCTTGACGTTGAAGGAAACCAGATGGATGCATACTCAGGGTTTGATCCTCAAGGAACCTAGATGGATGCATACCCAGGGATTGATCCTCAAGGAACCTAGATGGATGCATACCCAGGGATTGATGCTCAAGGAATACAGATGGAGGTATACCCGGGGGGAAAGGAAATCCAGTAGGACCACCAAAGGGACTAGACTCAAACATCCCTCCAAAAGGTCGGGTGAAGAAAGGATCATTAAATGGATCCCTTCCCCCAAAAAAGCTTGAGAATAAACTCTCGGGAGGTCCAAATGAATGACCAAAGCCTCCAAAACCACCAAAAGCGCCACCAAAATCTGAAAAAGGATCCCTGCCACCCCCGCGTCCTTGCATTTTGTCTCTCAAGTGCAGTATTCACTGGAAATACAGGAAGCATGCAAGGTAATTAAATTTCAATATACCATTCAAATAGTAATCAAGGATTCAAATACAAGTTTTTCAAAAATAATCTTATCTTAAAGAATCCTCCTTAGGAAGCCTAAAAATTCTATATTTTTATTAAACTCTTACTGCATAGTACGTTGTTAGAAGATATAATATTAATACTTTTTTAATGTAAAACACTTGCTTCAAACACTAGCGGTTTCAGTATAAACCCTAGAAAACGCCTAAGAAAAGAAAAATAAAAGGCTTATTTACATACACCGAATTTCAAATACAAAATCAATCAACCAAACAACACAATAACAAGTTGAGTTAAACACAGATCGGCAAAACAAAACGAATAGTACCAAATTGAAAAGGGCCAAGCATAGCAGGAAACGAGATCAACATAATTAAAATTCAATGCTTTGGAATAAAAACGAGTTGTTGAAAGAAACGAGTACCTGAGAGGCAAAAGGAGAGTAGAGAGGGAGAAATCAGAAAACGAAAAGTGTGTCGAAGACAGACCAATCAATTTCTTGAATCAATTTCTTTGAAGCAGAAAATAGTTCCCTATTTATGAGATTCCTTGGATAATTAGTACTTCAATTTCTAGAAATAGAACTTTCTAGCATAACCAAGAGTGAGATAGCATCTTTAAAAATGAGATATGAGATATCATATACCACGCACAACCATCGCATGCCTTTGTTTCTCAACTTACCAAATGGGCCCAACAACCTTACATCCGCCTCCAGTGTAAACTTCAATTCTTTACTTTTATTTTTATACATTTCTAAGTAATGACATGTTCAATTAACATGTTTTAATATTATATTTTTATTTTTTTTAATTTTATAAAAATATGTGTAAGTAAATATGTACGAAAATGGTTAAAACTAATATGTCTTAAATAATATAAATAGTAACGGCTAATTGACGACCACAAAAAGCGCAATACATTTAATGCAGAGGATTTGGAGAAAAAAAGGTAAGAATTTGTTTATATATAATAAATTTAATGTTATTTATCCGGCAGAAGATATTGGCTACTAATGTATCAACGACATCACGATGCACCCACTATCCATATGAGGACTTGCTTTGACCAATCCAGTGCAAGTTCATCTTTTGTTCAAAGAGAAGCCAATTCACATGCAATGTTTTATAAGTAAAAGCCTCACCAGGAGTTAATATTAATAATTGGGTCCTTTATGCCTCTTGCATCTCCAATTTGCAAGGATTTGTATGTCATCCCCTAACTAAAACTACGATGTATGTTATTTTGACGTACCCTATTATTACATTGGAGTCATCTCATGAGAATGATTGTGTAACTATGGAGACTATGGCTGATGAAATATATACCATCGTGAAATTATTCCTATAATTGGCCTTCATCACTAATGAAGCCCTTTTAGGCATTAGGCCTCTCTTTGCAGAATTACTAATGATGAAGGAGTATAAAATATAAAAATTGTTATTCTAAATTCATATAAAATATAATATTTTTGTAGTATGATAAAAATTTAATTGTTATTATAAATTCATATAAAATATAATATTTTTGTAGTATAATTTTTATCATACGTTTTAAGGAGAGAGAGAAATTAGTGAAATTGAGGGAAAGATAAATTAGATGAAAGTGTGAGAAACAAAGGGGATAATATAAAAATTTAGAATTTAAAGGATTAAATTAGTTAAAGAAAATATTAATTTGGTTGGATTTATCGTATTTACTTAATACATGATAGAAAAATCGAAAACTCAAAAAACTATTTTGATAAAATAAATCAGCAAATCTAAATCTTCAAAGGCATCATTCACACAATATATTGTCTCACATATCTTTCTTTCTTCTAGTGAACCGTACAATAGTCCATGAAATATTTAGATTGTAATATTTACTATACAAAAACATATTGAAAATTATGATTATGCATAAAATTTTGATCATTTGAAATACAAATTAACATGTATACTAACTCTGTTAACTTTTATATTAATTATTTTAAAAATTATATCTAGTATTTTTTAATTAGTTGACTTTATAAAATTTTTAACATTGACAAAAAAAAATAGACTTTTTTATTTTGTACAGGTTAGACCCACTAGTTTAATTTAGAATCCACGTGGACAACTTAAAAAATAGTGAAAAAAATTGGTTAACAATTGATTGAATTAGTCTATTTAACTTGGATGGGTCAAATATGGGTAAGAGTCAAGGAAGAAGATTGTTTTGAATTGCTGTTATATATTAGTTTTTTTTTTTTAATTCTGTATTTTTAATATATTTTTTTAAATATATAAAGACTTATATATGATATTTACATATAAATTGATACAATTTTACTATTTATTAAGATTTTATTTATTTAGCTTGTAAAATATGTAATATGATCTTTTTTTACTAATTTAAATTTTTATTTAACTAAATTTTTAGTTTAGATTACTTTATTATTTGATGTATTAATATATATATATATATATATATATATATATATATATATATAATTATTTAATTATTACTAATTCAAATCTCTAATCTAACCATAATTAAACCAATGACTCCTAAATCACTAGTTTTATCAAATTATTTACCAGAAAATTAAAAAAAAAGCATCAGATATCCTATAAAACTTGGGAAGTAAATGCCCATACATTATAGGTTTCTTGGCGGAGAAGATCAGGTTAGATTTGTGGTATAGAGCCTATTTGATGGAGTCTTTGATCAATGAGAAATTAAGAAATGTCATAAAAGGGTTAATGAACAGTCATTGGGTTATTAATTACACTATTATTGTAAAAGGGGAATCAAATGTAATAAAAGGATTAACGAACAGTTATTGGGTGATTAATTATGCTATTGTTGTAAAAGGGACAGTGGGGACCTTTACTATCTCTCCTGTTGGCAAAGAACAAACCTCTAAGAAATCAAAGTTATCAAGACAGTTAATTGAAAACATATTAGAACAACAATATTGAGAGAGACGAAGCAAACAGGAGAAAATGCAAAAGGAAATTCTTTCTCCAGCTTCTGCAGATAAAAGTCATCAAAACATAGATTATACCAAACAGAAAATATAGCTGAGAGAACATTAACAACAAAAAAAAGAAGCAAGTTTCAAAATTGTAATTTACTGTGTCCTTGACTCCTCCAAAGAGAAACAATCTTAATCATTGACTAGATGAATTGTTCGTATTATTATTTATTAAAAATTCAACAACCATTTAACTTTTGAGCATACACACTTAGATTGTTGAATTAAAATAAATATTCAACAAATAAAACCCAAAAGACCTTAGAAAGTGAATGTGCAAAAAGGCACGCGTAATTAGTACCAATCAGGGGAAGGAACTGATTTAAATTTCTTTTTCCGTTCTTCGCTTTCTGTTCTTCTATCTATCCTTCGTTCCAAATATAGCTAAATGCAAAGGTTTTACCTTAAGGCTCTTAAGAACCATAAATGTCAAATATATCAATCATTATAGAAGTGATGTCTGATGCCTTAGAATTGATATATTCAACATTTATAGCCCTCACGAACGAGGATTGATATTTTACTCAAGAACTAATACGGTCAACGCCAAATCTCTCCGACAAATTTAGGGGTAATATAAAACAATATACAATAACCGTAATCATATCTCACTAGCAAAAGGACAAAGTTCGAGCCTCTACCAACACAACCATAGTGTATGTATAATTAAATTTGTTGCTGCTAGACAGATTGACTGTCTTTATAGGGTTTTGACCCGGAAATTAGCCCACAAAAGCACATAAAACTACAAACTAAGCCTAAAGAAAGATATCCACAGGTAAAGTGGATTGACCTCGAAAATTTACAGGTCAACCCACTAACCTACATAAAAATATATTTTATTACATAAAAATATATTTTATTACATCAAAATAAATGAATAAGAATTTATTTTAATTACATATATATATATATGTTATTTAAGAAGGAAATCCATTTTTTTTACCTTAATCCAGTGCAAGGCAGGCTAACCCATACGCCCCCACCTCTAATTTGAACTATAGCAATATGGGATCATTGATGAGAAATCTAATAAACTATTGTCTCAAATTTCAAATATGTAATAAATAAACAGGTATATGACATCACATTCAATCCAGTCACCAAAAGATAGAGTATAGAATATCGCCCCTCCCAAAAGCTCATAAAGGATAGATCAATGTGCGTGGATGATGCATGACCAGTCCATGGCAAGTCTACTAATCAAATACATAAATCAAAACTGAGATCCCATATTACTCTTCTTGCATTTCTTCTGTTCCTGAAACCGATAAAGGGAAAAAGGAAACACTTAAACCCCACAAAAATAAAAGATTATAAGTTATAACCAACATCAGTAACGTAACTGAAAATGCATATATCAAACACAAATCAGTACCAGCAGGAAGCATTGCCATTTATACAAGTAGTTATGAATTAACCCCTGAAAAGTCTTCCTGGATATTTGAATCAAATAATAATATAATTTTCCTACTACAGTGCCGTTTTCATTAAAAAGTAAAAATGTACAAAGCTGAATTGTCATTTATCAATTGCAGCAAATACCAGTACAGTGTGATTGGGTAGAGTTTAGAGAAGTGCCAATACCAAGTTGCAGTGTGTTTATATTGTTATGGCCACAATAGTCAAATATAGTATGATCAAGCCGCAGTGCATCTTTAGAGATTAAAAATCTCTGTTTCAACTTTCTTTTAGAATTGAAGTCCTGTTTTATGCTCACTTAAAAATCTCTATTTTGCCCACACATAAATTCACCTGCTTCCATTGATTGAATTCTTTATTTTTCATGACCTGATGCACATGCCACACAGAAACCCATTTGTTTAGACTGCATCGTAAAATATCAGGGACTTCAAAATTAGTCCATCCCTGTTTCTTCACCCATCGCATACAGTCTGAATTATTTTTATTTAGTTCATTGTTGGTTATATTACAAAGTTTGTCCCTAAGGGCCTAAACTATTTGAAAATTTTCAAATAGGTCCCTAAACTAAAAAATTAATTGAGTCCTTGATCATGTAAAACAAAATTGTCCCTAAAGTTTTTAAAACCGCCATAAATTGTCATTTTTTTATGGTTTCAAATTGCCATAAACTAACCCCAAGGACTTACTCTTTTAGTTTAGGGACCCAATAAAAAAAAGTTTAGGGACCTACTTGAAAATTCTCAAATAGTTTAGAAACCACATGAGAAATTTAACCTTCATTGTTTGTCACAAAATTACACAAACAGATGCTCGCTTGCCTCTGTTCTGTTGCCCACCCCTTTTTGCTTAGTTGGCACCTAAGATGGAGGTCATCTGTTTCGCAGCTTCAGTTAGCACCTGAGTTGTAGGGCATCCCCACCCAGCCTTTGTTATTTTTCTAATTGTTATTAGTTAAACCTTATATTAATGATGATTGTGTCTATAAGATATGACTTTTGAATAGTAATGATGAATGTCTGAAGTATTTTTTGAGCATTTATTATGTGTGTATTGGGAATTATATGATTTCTATCTGCCATCATTATGTAGCAGCTGTTTCACGATCCAGTAAACTGCTAGCATTATAGGGGTTAACATTAACCATTTCAGTAAAGGCTACTAATGCTGTACAGTGCGCACACTTCCCTTGGAAATACTTGGTAGTTATGTGGAGTGTACATTTAACAGCTTGAGGCAGAACATACCTGTGTATGATGATTTTACTACGAGATTTAAACACGCTTTTGTTGAAGGCTCAGTCTTGAGGTTTCATGGCAGGGAAGAGAAGAACCTCCTGTCACCAAAAGGACAGAAGATAGTAAGAAATTGCAAAAAACAAAGCATGCAGATAGAGAGAGCAAAAACCTTAATATTCTGTGAATCTGTCAGTAACATGGTCAACCGATCAATACCCAAACCCCAACCACCAGTAGGTGGCAAACCATACTCCAAAGCCGTACAAAATGTTTCATCTAAGGCCATTGCTTCATCATCGCCTGATTGTCGATCCTGACATGTAAAACAAATAACAATCAGTTACTACTAATATTTTCTATAAAATAAAAGCCCAACAAATTAGGGCACAGTACATATTACCGTTGTATCAAATTTCATTACCTTGAGTTGTTCAGCAAATCTCTGTCGTTGTACCAAAGGATCATTCAATTCAGTATACGCATTGCAAAGCTGAAAAGTAACACTGGTCAGAAGCATGATTCCATTTTTTTTTTTAAATAATAATCACCTAAATGTCATTATCTTACTTCACGTTTATTAACAAATAATTCAAAACGTTCAGTCGGGCCTGGTTTTGATCTATGCCACTTTGCTAAAGGACTCATTATCTCAGATGGGTTATGATGAATGTAGGATTTACACACGTTTCTTCCAAAAAATGACCCACAAGCTGCAATATGAAAAGAATATAATTATATTTCCTGCAGACACCTCAAACTCAAAATAAGGAGTAAAAATACATTAACAAAGTGCATTAATTAGAATTGTGCAAATTTAAAACTGAAATTAAGTCATAGTTAAGTAACAAGTAGAGGTAAAATATAAAAGTGGAAAAAATAATAGAACAGAATTGCACCCAAGCTTCACTAAACCTGTAGTCACATTATAGAAATTAATGTTACAATTCACTAAATAGAAACGTTAGAGCTCTTAACTGGAAATTACAGTTATATTATTGGAATGGCTAGCTGTTGTTTTACAAAGACTAGATGTCTATAGACTATAGCTCTATCCCCCTCCCTATCATTCATATATATTTCATTTTCCCAACCATAACACCGAAAACTAATTGCTTTTAAGTCCAACATCCGCACTCTTGTCCTCGTCTTAAATCAGACCAGCAACAACATAATAAGTATGACAGATAATATCACTGAAAACAGGACTGTTAAAAAATTTGAACCATTCTGGCAACAAAATAGGAGAGTAAATCATCTTCTACATAGAAGCAAAATTTAAAAACAAAGTAGATTATAATTAAAAAAAAAAAGGGAAAAAAGAAAGGAGATTACTTTATCCAACAACTGAGTAGTTGTCTCAGGGGGAGGACATTTAATCTCATACTTCAAGCAAGCATCCTTCAAATATTGATTGGCTTCCTCACTTGACAAGTCTTTGGGAATACTTAGGCCTGCCATCTTCTCCAATTCTTCAATCATGTCAATCCTTCTGTAACAATTAAAAATTGAAATCTATAATTCAAAAACAGAATTGAATTATAATGACCATTAGTGACCAGATAATGTACACCACGCACCTAAAAGGTGATGTTAAGTCAATTTCAATAGGTTCCTTATCAATCCTATCTGCATGATACTTGATTTTATAGCTGCCTTTGGTAAGTTCCTTAACCATACCTGTTTAATGGCTTTCACATCATGAGATTAAGCAGGTGACTTGATGATAAGATATATGTAAGAGAATCAGTATCAATATGACAATCAAAACACCATTAAATTCTTACCACTCAACATTTGCTCTGTTATATCCATTAGGTCGTTGTAGTCCTTATAAGCCATATAGAACTCACAGGTAGTAAACTCAGGATTATAAGTCAAATCGATGCCCTCATTCCTAAATTGTTTACCAATTTCATAAAAACGATCCAGTCCACCAACAACCAACTCCTTAAGATACAGTTCTGGAGCAATCCTCACGAATAACCTCATGTTAAGGTCATCGTGATGTGTCACAAATGGACGGGCTGCAGCTCCACCAGCAATCATGTTCATCATAGGTGTTTCCACCTGAAAGTAATTTAAAAAGTAGGTGAATGAATGTAAAGAAACCAAGGATCCAGCATCAGGAATACTCAGACACAGAACAAACCTCCAAGAAATCAAGGTCATCAAGGAACCTCCTAATGTAAGAAATGATTTTAGACCTGGTCTTAAATATGTCTCGAACCTCTGGATTAAGCATCAAATCCAAATGGCATAACCGATATCTAGTTTCCTAAAAAACAACATTTGAATAAAACATATTATTGTTAGTACATGAATATTGAGAGAAAGACAAAGCAAACAGGAAATAATGCAAAAGAAGATTTTCTCTTCAGTTTCTGCAGATAAGAGTAATGAAAACATGTTTACTATACCAAGCAGAAAATTTAGTTGATAGAACATTAAAAGAAAATGATGCAAGTTTCAAAATTACAATTTACTGTGTCCTTATACACTTGTGGACTAGGCTCCTCTAAAGTGAGAGGCAATCTTAATCATTAAATAGATGAATGGTTCAAATTATTACACATCATTATTATTTTTATTAAAAATTCAAAAAAACTGAAGAGGAAAAAATTATCCTCCTTCTCAAGTATGAGGAAGTCTTGTTTCCTTCTAGAGTAAGAGGAAGCCTTGTTGTAGACCCTCTTAGGTAAGAATCATTTCTTTGACACAATGTGGGATGCTGTTAAGTTCATGAACAAAGAATCCCTTTGCTTTTGCCTGTTTTTGGCAGCTACATCACCCTCAGCCACATTCACAAGGTTATCCAGATCAGAAGAGATAAATCTCCTATGAAGATTCGGTCACCAATTCAGTCATGAATATCAAAAGACATTTGTGAGTCAAATTTTCAGGAAACAGGGAACATAAGATCATTATTTTTTTCAGTTTCTAAGATTTTTAATAAAATTTATAATGTGTAATAATCTGAACCATTCATATATTTAATGGCTAAGATTGCCTCAATTTACTTGGTAAAGTGAGATTACTCACTGTAGATGGTGCTGGATCCTACAATCATATAGGCCTTTGCTATAGGTTAGTGATTCAATCAAAAGTATGATTCACTTTCCTCTCGCTGGTGCAAAAAATAGAAAATTTTGGTTTGATTTCAAGTTGAAATTAATGTGCAACCATATGAAAAAGAAAAGATCTAGATTGCATTAAGATTCTTTCTACCTTAATAGAACATGAAATGAAAATTGAGTTTTGCAAGGCAGTTAGAAAACTGCCAGCCAACCGATGTTGCCATACAAATCAATAAAATCAATCCATTTCATGTCACGTAGGGCCATTGCAGTTGTAATGAAGTTAATTCATAAAGAGAATCACAAAAAGGAGAAATGGAACAAAAGAATAAAAGACCCATTTATTAGAAGTATCAAAGAAGTACAGAATATATACCTAACAGTAACCACTACACATTTCAAAATGAAAAGATACAAACACACACTACACACTGCACACAGGAAAAGTGTGAATAATAATCACAAGCATCCATCTATCTCACTTCATTTCCTATCCTTAACCCTAACCACCAAGAAGTGAGGTAATCGCATTCCAATATTTTCTCAATTACACAAGTGCATCCACCCCATTACCACTGTCCCAATATTGGTTCCAACAACATGAGTATATACAAATGTTTTTAAAAGACTAAAAACAATGGAAGTATCTATAACAGTACAGTTTCATGCCAATAATACCTGATCCTTCAAAATATATGTTTCAGGATTCCTGGTACTTCCCGGTGTTGGATATATTTCTGTTTATGGCTGTTTTCTCTGGTTGCTTTCTGCAGTGTCCTTATTTCTCTCTGTATCCTTACTTTACTTGTAAGCATAACTTTTCTGTGTATATGATGATGTATTATGCTGTGTTGTGTAAGGATCCAATATAAATAAAACTCAAAGTGTGTATCAATAAAACCACTCAGTTCACAATATTTGTGTGTTTAACTCCCGGTACCCATGCATTTCTCTGCAGATCATTAGAGAAGTAACTACATCGCATATGATCATCAAACAGCAAAAAAAAAATTATTCTGACCTTCAAATTTGCATTATCAGCAGCAGCAGCAGACTTTTTCCTTGGCATCATGTGCAAACAATGAGACAGCACCATAAAAATCTTGGGGAAAATACTAAGTTCACCCTTCTTACTTTTACCTGGATAAATTAAACAAGGGAAAACTGAAAATATTGTTGTTTATAGAGTGAACAAACTTCTAACTCAGAACATAGTACTGTAGAACACATCCTCCTAACTATGGAGAATCAGAATAAAAAAATGTATGCCGATTAGCAGAATTTATCCCTTTGTAATGAATAAAAAGCATTTTCAACAGTACTGGAATCCATCTCACACCTTTGTACTTTAAGAAAATCTGCTGGTAAGAAGGAAGTACTGGATTCCATCTCACACCTCATTTTCAACAGTACCTTCATCATCAATGAACTGAAGTAATAAGGGACCATATCCAAACATCTTGATAAATCTTCAAATATAATTTATGAAATTCACTTCCATGCACCACAATCACTTCCATGCACCAAAATCAATGGACTGAAGTGATATATGACCAAGATACAAATCCCTCAAATGCTGCTTACACAACCCTACTCGCCGTTTATTTAAGCTTGGATGAATGCAAGTTGAAAATCCAGTCTTCCAGCTTGGAGACTTCTGCCTTTCCATAACATGAAGAGAATAGACTCTTGGTGCTGAAGATGAGCACCCTATTACAAAACAATTACATGGTCTTGCCTGGGTAACAATTCTTGCGAGAGACAACAAACACAAACCACTATAGGCAATTCCATACATTAATGCCTCATCATTATCAAAAGCTTGAGCATCCAATGCTTCATTTGTCATCTCCTTCTCTGTGTCCTGTGTTGATGGAATCCTGCTAAGTTCTACATCAAACCGCTTCTCTATCTCATTTTCGTGTACCCGATACTTTGCTGCAAGAGTACGAATGCATGATTTCTTAACATGATCTGAAATCAAGAGCTTTATCTCATCAAAGTTAGCACAATTTTCATACCATTTCAGCCAGCGGCAAGAAATCCCTGAAAACCAGTCAATAACATCAGTTGTATCTAGCATGATAAGCAAATTAGCAGATTGGGGGAATCCCTTAGTTGTACTCA
The DNA here is from genome assembly GCA_025330945.1 of Mucuna pruriens. Taxonomy (NCBI): domain Eukaryota; kingdom Viridiplantae; phylum Streptophyta; class Magnoliopsida; order Fabales; family Fabaceae; genus Mucuna; species Mucuna pruriens. Next base: position 646,583 of record JAENHJ010000069.1, on the reverse strand, counting down.
ATCCATATCTCAAGAGACGCATTTTTATGGTATGGATGGGAGCAATAATCTCAGTTTTTGCCATGGGATGTTCTGTTGAGCTGTTATTATTTGGCAAAAGCTTGAGAATAGAATCTGCCTCAGCAGCTATATACTGCTCTGCCTGCTTTGTAAATTCATAAAAGGAATCTTTTAGCTCTTGAGGAAGAGCCGGCTCTGTAACGCATTTAGATAAGATACTTTCTTCACTCTTGGCATTTTTCGCTTGAACATCTTGCATCCATATCTTCAATAAGTGCTTATACCAATGGTCAGTTTCCATTCCAGACTTGCGGAAACAGGAGACACTGTTCAGGAGGGAGCTACTATCAGCTAAATGCTTGATTTCTGATTCCTTAACTTTCTTCAAACCAAGCCCCAACCATTTCTTCCCTATTCTAACCGTCCCATAATTCCAAGCCTCCACCTTTTGCAAAGTAAATAGCTCTACTTTTTCTTTCAACTTGTGAACAGCTTTTACAGCAGGACTCTCCCTAACAGTTCTTCTCACCAAAGTTCCTAAAAATTGGATACCATGAGGCCCCTCACAGGGCAATACATCAGTTTGATCACTCACATCCAACAGCAAAGAACTCTTCAAATAACTCTGGACCTCAGACATGAAATTAACAGCGCCATCCCTGGAACCAGAAACTGCAAAAAACATCTCATCCATATAGCGACAAGAGTAAACTTTCACACCAGAATTCTTCCTAACCCTAACATCATCACCATCCAATTGTCTCCTGAACCAACCCCGCAACATGGAGCCGGACCTATCTTGATCATTTAACCCTCCATTACATATACCTTCATATTTCATCGACAGCCTGCAAAATTCACTGTCAAAGAGGTCAAGGTAAATATTCATCAGAATAGGGGACAAAACCCCTTCCTGTGGGAGACCATGTCCCTTGGGGAAACCCCCAAACTCGAGATTTAATACTCGAGCATCAAACATGCTCCGGATGAAACTGTATAAACAAGGATCTTCTATCTTCTCCTCCATTATGGAAATAAGCTTTCCCAACACAGCAGCATCCAATTTCTTAACCACAAGCACTGTGAACCACCAATCAGGACTCAAAACACCCTTGCATATGTACTTCAACGCGGCACCGTGGCCCCTCCCACTCCGGCAGCCATGCGAAATCTTCGAGAAATGCGGTTTATAAACAACCTCCAAAGCTATTCTCATTGCTTCCTGCACAACCTTTAGCTTCAAATTGGGAAGCACCAAGATTTCTTTGTTCGTGGAACCTCTCCTCGTCGAAAACGAACACGTATTCGCACACACGTCGAAATCCCCTTTACCCAGCTGTTCCGCTAGGTCATCCAAAAAGGAAGCGTCGTAGCTTGAAGCAGCGTCGAGCGTGTTGGAGTTGATCCTGATGCAATTGTAAGCATCGCGAAGGGTTTCTGCATTGGAAATCACAGTTTTCATTAGGTCGTGGAACTTGCCATTGGCGTGCTGCTCCTTGACCCTCTTTTTTATTCGGAGCTCGAGAAACCGCTTCAGCTCCATCCGACTCTTGGGTTTGGGTTTCGATTGAGGTTCCTCGAGTAGAGAAGCAAGGTCCATCGCCAACGTTGACTTTCCAACGACTTCATTAACTGGTGAATAGGTGGCGTTGTGTGGTGTTTCAACGTCGTGTTTGTCTGGGAAAAAATACACGCTAATTGATTTGTGGTTTTGTTATTATCTAAGAGAACAGTATGAATAGAACTAAAAAAATAAAATAAAAATAAAAAAAGGGAATTGGAAGAGATGTTTCGCTTACCGTTGAGCAGAAGGCGAAGAGAAGAGGTGAGTCTGACAAAGCGGAGAGATTTGAGAAAGTTGGTGGTGGTAACAATGCGCATAATGATGAATGTTGCTGTCGTTTCGCACAAAAGCAAAACACAGCTGATACCACACCACTGCCTATCTACCGTCGTCGGAGCACGGGAAGAAGAGGAAGAGTCTGGGTTCTTAATTGCTCCTCTTTAGTTAAACGCCGTCCCTTCCCGCTAAACTATGGTTTGTCTTTTTCTTTTTTGTTGTTGGTAACTACGTGGGACCAAAACCCATTGAAAAAACTATAGCACTAATAGCATCAGCTAGTAAAAGAGGTGCAAAGCCGGATCGGGGTTAAAATCAATTTGATTCTTATAGATTAAGATTAATTTGACCCGGTAAATTAGATTAGGATCAACTCTAAAAAAGCTAATTCGATATTTTAAAAAAATAGAAATTTAAATATTTTTAAAACAAACAATAAAAAATAAAATTGTTTCAGTTTGATAGACTATTAAACCAGTAAAATCTTGACCCATATAAAAATCAAGTTAAAGTGAGTTGAGTTATTTTCTCTTATTACATGTAAAGATAAAAACAACAGTTAGTTAGCTTCTTCACGTGTGTGTATATATATATATATATACATGTGTATGATAACGAATGTCAAATTCAGATACTAATATGACATTGAATGTCAAATTCAAAAATAAATATATTAATGAATGCCAAATTCATATACTAACATGATAGTGAATGTCAAATTTTTTTAAATAGACTATCCACATGAGGATTATACAAACATAACATAGGATGCTCTTGTGATGTACTAACTTGGAAAGGACAAGTTACAAAGTCAATGACTATTTTTTTCATTTGGCTAAAGTGACATCATTTGTCATCATTTTATTAATTTATATTATTTATTGTGTAGGTATATTGATAAGAATAATGAGTCATGTGGTAGTGTTAATATATGCAAATATATAGAAAGATGTTAATTGTACAACAATTGAAGAGACTAATAAAATAATTTAAATAAAACACGAGGTAAGTTTTAACGTGTTAAAGATAAAGTTTCATATCAAATTAAATCTACAACAACCAAACCACGTGATCTTTTATCTAACAAGTTTAGGTTTTTAGTTTTAGGAACCAAAGGTAAATATACTACTTTGCAAATATGTGATAATGAAAATATATAATGCATAATTAATACTTTTAAACAACAAAATATCATCTCGATGATTGAAGTGTACGCCAAAGTAGATATTGTTAATGGTTTAATCACCCCACAATCAAATGGCATGATTAATTATTACATGTTAGGTGGTCATGAATTATCTTGTAATATATTAATAATAATACAATTTTTGTGATGTGTTGCACAGTCAAATGAAGAGGATGATGATTAATGATCATATTGTGGTGCAGTCACATGAAAGTAGTTCAGATAGGTGAAGATGATGAAGATGATATATCTAATGACAAATCACCAAACATGAATTTGTAATAGGATTTTGAATCACTATACTATTTAATGAGATGGCCCAACCCACAGCTCTTGCATCCCAGTGTCAACATCAATACCCTTTACAACACATCCATTCGAGGAAGGTGAAAATTTCAAAATCATGTTGTGTCATTTCATGATTGTAATGACAATTAAATTGTTATTGGTTATTATTTTATATGTAGAGGTCAACCTTTATTTTGTAATGACTCTGTACATTGTACTTACATTAGTTGGAGACACCTCAATAAGAGGATTTTTTGAGTTTATATGTGTTTGGCTATTGAGAAATGATAGATAAATTATACTTAGATTGTAGTTTGACAACAAATAGACTATACATGATATTTTTAGGTTATTAAATTGAAATCCACTAAAATATATGTGCCATACCCAAATGACCACGAAGTATTTTTAGATATTTCTTTGCACAAACATTCGTAAGTAACATTAAAACTATATCACCAACATATATCTAAACTACAATGAAATTCTTATTAAAACATTTATAAAAAAGGTAGTTTTACTTTTTCTTCTTGGAAAAAAAAATTAAGAAAAAGTATAAAAAAAACATAATTAAAAAAAGTGACACTTCCAAATTCACAAGATTGTTTAACATAAATGCCTTCTTTTATATAAGTATATAAAAAATTACTTTTTACCTTCTTTTAGAAAACTGTAATCTTAGTTTGAGCAACAAAATCTAGTTAATATTTTGAACTTCTATTAGTCAAAAAATTTGTTTTATAAAAATGAATATAATAAATAACTTGATATTTTATCCAAAATTTATGAGATTGCATTATTCATGATGAATTTAAGAATGGCTATTAATATACGTGTGTTTATTAGATTAATACTCAATTCACGAACATATTAGATTATTACGTGAGGTTAAATAGATAAATTCTCATTATAAGTAAAAACTTAGATTATTATTATTATATGACTAGAATTCTTCCTTTTTATATTCTAATTGCATACATTTCCATAAAAAATTAAATTATTGAGTGAAATAAGAGAAAAACTTACTCGTAAAACAAAAAAGAATTATGTTTTCACAAATTGATTAATAACTTGTTTGAAAATATTTGATATGGTTTATTATATTAAATATCTCAAAACGAGAAAGCAAGAATTATTTACTTTACATGAAAAATGACATCCAATACAATGTATCCTTGGATATATTTCTAAACCCACTTTAAATTGGATTCATGTATTATATTTTTAGAATGATACTTAAAAAAGATGTAATTTATTGTAATCTTTTATTTCTTTGAATATTAATACAAATATAAATAATTCTTATACTCTATTTAATAAGTTATTGATTAGAGTCTTTATCCATTTTTTAAGAATAAAATAAATATAAATTTATGTAATTACTGTTTAAACGAACAAGATTTTCCTACCTTGAGTTTAGTACATTGTCTCCGTTCGCTAAATTTTTGTAAAAAGAAAGAAAACGAAAATGTCCGCGCAAAAAGGAAAAAAAAAGTTTGTCGAAACGTTAAACAATCGGATTTGATAAGCAATGATATCTTTCTTTTCCTAAAAAAAATAACAATTTGGATAAAACCAAAAAGTAAACGAATCGGACGACAACAAGGGATGCAGTTGAACAGAGGCGCATTATAGCAGAATGAGTTGGCATTAGGGTGTGGAGCCCACTGGCGGTTCAGCGACATGCGGTTCCGGCTTAGGACCTCGTCCTCAATCGGTCCACTCCGCTTCTGCGAAATTTCTTCGTCTCTGACCCTCGCATTTTCGAATTGGAGCTCCTTCAACCTTTGTACCATTCAACACGTCATGCTCCCTTCAACTCTCGGTAATGCTCTCTCGCTTGCTTCCTATTCCTTCTTCTTATATATTAACTCCTCCGTTGTTCCTGTTTTAAGTGTTTTCCCCCCTCACTTTTGATTTTAGTTGATTGATTCAAATTGAAGCAACCGTTTCCACTTCTCTCTCGTTTTTTTGCTCACAGCCTGATCAGCTTTCCGATTCATCGGCGATCGATCTCCTTCTGTTCGCGATCAATCGCCGACTGAGGTTTAGGGCACAGAGACCGAGGTCACCATGTCCGTGTCGGATTCCGATTCCTCATCTTCTTATGGCGCCGAGTACAAAAATCTTAAGCAAGTTAGCCGCGACCGTAAGTCCCTCTCCCTTTTTATAATTAATTTGATTCCCGATTCGTTTTCTCTAATCAATTAGCATTAATTTCTGAACTCACTTCAAGCATCTGTAATCTAGTAAAGCTTTTTTCTGTTTGTTTCTCTTTTTCGCTTTTGATTCTGTTAGAGCATACTGTGTAGTGTTTGCTTATTGCGCGTTTCATCGCACGTTGGTTCTGATCTCGGTGAATTCAAATACAATTTGCCTTTGGTGTATGTTTTATTGTTTTGGAGTGTTATCGGCTAAATGATAGAGCGCGTGAAGGCAAGTCAGCAGCTGGTGCGTTAAAGTGAAGCATGCGAGTGGCACCTGTTGGTGGTAATTTTGAACAACAGATTCAATTGCTTTAGGGGGAGCTCTGCGAACATTTTACTTAATGGGGATTGGAATCTTCCAGTCCAGGAGCTTAGGAGTTTGCTAGATTGACTTTCAGCCTTTACTATCTAGTTTCTGCACTTTTCTTGTTTGGGGTGATAATTTTCACCGATGAATTTACCCAAGCTGCAAGAAATGCGGGGTTAATGCTAGTCCGTTTCATATGATGTTCTGCCTTACTGAATGGAGAAGCTATTTGTGAAAGTATATCACGATGGATATGTTTAAGAATCAGAGTACTGTATGCGAGACTAGCATGCTTTGTTATAGCATTCATAGATTCCTGGAAATATGGCTGGCAGAAACGATCTCCAAGATTTAAAAATAGGAACCGTTTGCAGCTCTGCTGTTATTTGGGGAACTCTATCATCTCTTTGAAGCTCCATTTTCTCGAAAACCTTAATGGCTGCACTGATCTGAATTGCTTTGCTTGACTCTATTTGCCCCTATTCCTTAGTGGATATTAAAATTTGGACTTTAGACTTCTCTGGGACGAACCCTTTAAAGCACTATTCTGGTTTTTAACTCTTGCATAATTTATTATTGCTAATCTCCTTGTGGAAGTCTAAGTTCACCTTTTTATGCAAAGTCTTTCTTTATCGGTTGTTGATGAACACACAGACCTCTCACCAAATGTTGATCTTATGTGTTTCTCTTCAATTTGAGACTTGTAGCCATTTATCTTTATGCTGTATAGCTACCAAATACTTGTTGTGTAGGCTGTTTGGTAATTTTTGTTCAAAGTTGGATTGCTGATTGAGTTTTGAGCACTTCTTGAAATGTCATGTCAGGGGTTTTGGGAAATCTGAACAGATTAAGTTTTTTGGTGGCATAGGAGGGAGTAGTAGAAATGAGGATGTTAAGATGGATGTGTGGCCATACAAGAAAGGTTAGGTTACAAAATGATGGTATATGAGAAGATATTGGTGTAGCAGCATTGATTGAGGAAAAGATGACAGAAAATCAGTTAAGGTAGTTTGGACATGTACAAAGAAGATCACTTGAAGCACCAGTGAAGAAAATAGATTGCATGATTTTTAGTACTTTGAAAAGGAGGAGAGGGAGACCTAGAAGGACATTGAGAGAAGTTATTAAGAGGGATTTCATAGTAAATAATAGCTCTGAAAATTTGGTCTTTAACCAAGCCAAGTGGCATTGTGTGATCCATGTAGCTGACACCACCTATTGGGATAAAACTTTTATTATTGTTGTTGTAGTATGTATGTTACTACTTGGTGCTTATGGTTAGAGAGAAATGAAAGAGTTGAGAGATCACTCTGCTACTGTACATGCCATTTGAACTTTTTTGCTATTAATATCGGCATCAACTCAACACAGCACTGTTTTATCCTTCTTATAAGCAGATAGACTGATTGAAAGTTTTAAACATGTTTTGAATAGTTGAAGCGGGTAATTCCTTTGCACGGATTGCATAATTTTGTACTTTTTTTTCTTCCTTTTAACATTTTAATAGTAAATTGCTTAAAAGTTAACCATGATCAAGTGCTTTCTGATCTGATCATCTCATTTAATTTCTGTCTTGTGAAATTTTCTGCAGGATTATTACATGAAATGCTCAGGTCAGCAAAAACAGGGGATTCAAAATCTACATGGAAGGTATAAGATGCTGTTAGTTAAATGAATTATTTTTTTTTACTACACCATAAACACAGATGGACCATCCTTTTGTCTCCTTTGGCTTCAGTTTATAGTTCCATTCTAGGAATTTTTAGAACAAATTTAATTTTAGGATGCTGATAATTGGCCGTTAGGACAGATTTAGCAAGTTTTTTCAATATTTCACCTTCTTGTAAGAACAGTCAATTAGCTATATCATGTGTTTGGAATGGTTTCTTTATTCATTGGATCTATGGCTACATGGTGCATGTCCAAGTAGTTTCTAGTTAGCAACTTAGCATAGTTTCAAATGGGATCATTGTGGAAATTTTATCATTTTTCTGTACATTCTGTACTACTAACTATTAAGTGAGCAGCAGAGTTTTGATGACTATAAATATATGTTCTTGAATGAGGGATACGTGATTAAGGTTGAAGAAACTAATGAAAATGACAGTGTGTGTGTGAGAGAGAGAGACAGCGAGAGAGAGAAATGTGGGGGCGGAAGGGTTGAGTTTGGAGACAAAGTGGTGGCCTGATCAAGAGATTGCTGGAGCATTATAACCTTCGTTGAGTCTTTTTCCTTTCAATTTTAGAAGGTTAATATGACATTTAGATTTAGCAGTTTATTGGGATGAGCTCTTTATTGTCTTTATCACTGCCGTGGAGTAAAAAATTCATTTTTGGGGTTTCTCTTCAGTGTTCTGTCTGCAGTGTACTCTCCTTGTTAGGTATGCAAGAGTCGTTTTAGAGCTTTTGCAATGTTCTTTCCTTTTAGGGCTTGTTTTGTGGTCAAGATATGATAGGACAAACTAAGATAGGATAAGAATAAGATAAAATAAAAGCTGAATAAACTTTAATCCTATCCAATGTTTGGTGTACACTAGATAATGTTATTTTATTATCCCTGTCTTGTATTGACATGGTCAAGATAATAACATGATATGATATAAATTCTGTTTAAATGACAAAATTTCTCTTTCATTAAAATTACATATAAGTTTTTGAAAAGTATCTTTTTATTTAATTTTTTAAAATTTCAAATTATAAAAAATATTTGAATGATAATTATTTATTTTTAATATTTTAATTAATAATATATTTTAACTTCAATATATGTTTACATATCTTATATTTATTTATTATATATATTTTGTTATTATGTATATATGTATATTATATTATTAGCCCCTCAAAAACATATTATATTATTATATACAATACATATCATTATATATTATATAAATCTTATATATATTATGCATAATAATATTATATATATATATATATACAGATTTATATATAAGGGGACGTACTATCATTTGAGAATAACATTTTTAGGTGAGAATGAGAATGATCAATCTCAACCGTTAAATTAAGATAGAAGGCTAATATCAAAAGATTCACTTAAAACTGCCACCAGCAACACCACTATTGCCACCACCACATGGCAGCAATGGTAGTGGCGGCAGCAACAACAACATTAGTGGTGGTTGCAGCGACAATGGTAGCGACAACAATAGGGGTAGGGATGGTGAGAGGGAGGGAGAGAGAGACACTATCCTCTCTTGTTTCCTAACTTAGCTCCCTCTTCAGGATAAAAAATACACTGTAACAACAGGATATGATAGGCAGCAGGATAAGGAAATCATATCTTATTGGTGTACCAAACAACTGATTACAACAGGATAAGATAGTTATCTTATCCTATCATATCCTGGCAGCCAAGCGGACCTTTAATGTATTTTTCTTATGTGCCATGGTATAGGAGTGTTAGATATCAAAACCATTCATAAACCTTTATTGGACAACATAATCTTTTGGAATAGTTGGTTCATTACATGGTATCAGAGCCTCTATGACAAAGTAGTCTAGAGTTCAATTTGGCTTGTGCATGGTTCATGCTTCAAGCCCAAAGGACTCTAGCATGAGGGATTGAGTTGGATATAAAAATCATGCATGAGCCTTCTAATAATAATGTAAGCTTTTGGGATTCTTGGTTCTTCACAAGGAGGATGACTTTTAAGCTCCACACAGTCACACACATTCATTTCTTTTTCAAGAAACCTGCTTGAGCTTGAAAACTACTAAAAACTTGATACTTCAATTGTTTACCATCTTTTATTGGTTCATGAGCTACTTTCCTGCAGGTACTAATAATGGATAAGCTTACTGTAAAGATAATGTCTCATTCTTGCAAGATGGCTGATATCACTGATGAAGGTGTTTCATGTAAGAAACAAGAATGATTCTAAGTAATCATTTTTCTTCTGTCCACTGTCAGCACAAGACTTTCCATTAATTTTCTATGATTTGGGTTTAATGCCATGCTTGTTGATTTCTTCTCTGATATTCAAGTGTTAAATTTAACTTATTTATACTCCAAAAACTGCAATCTGTATATACGCTATTCAAGATATTTTAAGTCTGTTAAATGTGGTTACTTTTCTCTGTTAATTCGTTGTGTCTAATACCCTTCCTTTGCCTTCACTTTCCCTCTAATAATTATTAAAAGAAAAAAATTACCTAAGCAAAAAGAGCTTGATGCCACAGTGCCACTGAAGGATTTTGGGTGTAAATAATGGTGAGCCAGGTGGAGTGGTAAATGGATAAGGTGACTCCATGTTCTTCTATTGTATCTCTCTTGTGGAAAAAATGACTTACAATTGAAGGAATGTGATTACACTTTTTACTCTGTTTTCTGTTCAGCCATGCATAATATCATCATTCCTTTTTATATGACATTTGAACTCTGGGACAAATTTGACCTTTCACTTACTAATTGCTGATATTAGTTGTCATAACTCATAACTTAGAGGTCTTTGATTAACAGAAAGAAACTCAGAACTTGGACAGACAATTATCATTGTCTCTAAGTAACAACTGATTGAACTATGGATTCTAGTGAACTGATTTCCTCCTTTCTTTTCTTTATGAAATTTATTGGGAGTTCTAATAGACTGGTTGTTTTTAGGCATTGCTTTTAAAGCTATGTTTGGAAGTGAGAATGAAATGGAAAGAAAATAAGTGAAATAAAATGGAAAGGGAAGGGAAAGAATGAAATGGAATAGAGTTGCCTTCCCTTTGTTTGAATAATTAACTAGGCAAGAAAGAAGGTAAAGGGTTTTAATTATAAAGTTTTAATATAACCCTTATAAAAAATTAATTAATTCAACTTATGGGGTAAAGTCGTAAATACCATGTTTTAAAAATAAAAGCAAGGCTATTTCCCCTAATTATACACCAACTTAGAGGGGAATAAAAAGTGTAGTTTAATGGATCCTACATACCGTTCCCCTTCATAAATTTTTTAATTTCCAAACAAGGAGAGTTGTTTCCTTTCTATCCTCTCTTCTTCCGTCCAGCATTAACTGCCAGCTGGTTTTAAGATTTGATGCTAGTTTTGTGCCTTATGCTAGTTTTGTGCCTTTAGAAATTCCGTTTAACATGGATATTTTCATACTTGATAAACTTATAGCTTTTGTGCTTTAATTATACATCTTGTTAAGCTATAAGTTTTATATGCTTCATTAATTTCATTAAAGAAATATTTTTAATAACTATCAATATTGGATTTAATTAACATGACAATTGAAGAAAATTATTCCGTAGACGTATTTTGCACAACTAGTTCTATTTCTTGTATGGTATGAGATTTTGTTTTTCTTTTTGTAGTGGTTGAAGATATATACAAGCGAAGACAGCCATTGCCCACCATGGATGCTATATACTTCATCCAGCCAATCAAAGAGAAGTACATACCCTCTCTCTCATGTTTGTGGCATATTTAATGAATTGTCTTAAATTAACTTGAGATTGCTTATAGATCGTAAATACAGAAGTAGGGAGACTAGAGCTGATTTTCTGTTGGTCTGTCATGGTTGCTTTTACATGATTTCTGTTAGTTCTACTGGAAAAATTTAACTTGCTCATGCTGAAGATTATTGTTTGGCAACATGTCAAAAATACTTGTGGTGAGAAAAGTGACTAAGAGTGTTGATGCTGGCCAAGAAAACAAAGGGAGAGATTGTGTTGCTGATAGTTTTTAGTTTTCACATTATTGTTTTGAAACTATGCAAGGAATTTGATTTTGATGTGCATGACTCTTCCTGTATATTTCTCTGCTTGTTTGGTATGTTTTTTTCAAAGTTTGTTGTGAAGTATGTCACTAATGACTATAAACATGGAGTTTCAAAATTATTTTGTGAGTATAAAACTCTGAATCGCTTGGTTGAAAATAAAATCTCTTGGCTGCTATAGGGTTTTGAATTTGAGTGTATAATTTCTTCTAATTTTTGTTCTTTGGTCTCTTATATTCTCTGCCAATTACTTTCTCTTTTATTTTATTTTTTATGAATCTGATTCTTTGTTTAACTTCCTCCTTCAAGTTTACTACTAAATATTCCATTAATTATTATACTGTGCTTTTTAAAAAAAATTCTTTTATGTACAAAATGTATCATGACGCACAACTATTGTATTGTCATTCTTTCTATCACTTTGTCTCTCTTTCTCTCAGTGATGCACATATCATTTAAGTTATTGAATGATAAATATTCTGAACTTTTATGGCTGTAAAATTCCATTTAGCTTGATGGAGGTTTTAGTTAACCTATGCAATAGGGTTTATATAATTGTTCCATACCTAATGATTTTCGTTATTCATTTTTGTTGGCAGTATAATTATGTTTTTGTCAGACATGTCTGGAAGGAAACCCTTGTACAGGAAGTATGTGATCCTTTATACTATATCCCATGAGTGCAAGTTCATCTTGACTTCCACTTATTGGTTTTCAAACCTGCCAATTTTATTCTGTGTTCTTGTAGGGCATTTGTTTTCTTTAGTTCACCTATTGCCAAAGAATTGGTTATAGAAATTAAAAAAGATACGCAGGTGTTGCCTCGTATAGGTGCTCTGAGAGAGGTGAAGATTTTTTATTTAGAATCTACATGAAAATTGAATTTTCCCCAAAACAATTTCATTTTTTTGCTTATTGTGATTTTGTCACCTCATTTGATTGCAGATGAACTTGGAGTATTTTACCATAGACAGTCAGGTATGTGGTTGTACATTTGTACTTTATTTCACTGGTCGACCATCGTAGTGTCATCTCTTTTCATATAAATACAATTACTTTCCTTTTGTTTCATTACTTAGTAAGTTTCAAAATTTATGACATGTATCAGTACAGCATTATTTGTCCAGTTCCACATAGCCATGAATGAGTGTCAAGTGATGCATCACAATGTTCTTCTAGTTAAAACAATTAGAGTTTGTTAGCTGTTGAAGAAAACCTTCTTCAGATACAAAGTTTGTAATTCAGTGCTAAATAATTTGAACAAAGAAACTATTCTTATGGCTGGATCTGTAAAACTAGAGGCCTGATGAGTAGTAAATTGAAGTTTTATCTGAGAAGTGAAAAATGGAACTACGCGGTATGTGGATTGGACGTCCTATAATGTGATAACGTTGGCAAATTTAACATTCATTTATATTGCTTTTACAATATCACCATAAAAAAGTTGATATGTAGAGCTACGTTTTTGGAACTCAAAAATTCACGAAACCTGCTTGCTGAGGTTCTTTCCTCTTAGGAAAATTTATCAACCTCAAATGTGCTTATCAGGATTTCTTTGTTAATTTCTAATGTTATCATCATCCATTATTTGGTGTCCTCATTCTTCGCTGTGTAATCTTTGTCATGATAATGCAGGGCTTCATTACAAACAACGAGAGAGCTTTAGAGGAGCTATTTGGGGATGAGGTGAATAGTCGTAAAGCTGTTGCATGTTTAAATGTGATGGCTAGTCGAATTGCGACAGTTTTTGCTTCATTACGAGTATGTAGTCAATGCATTGATCATTGTGATAGATATTAAAGAGGTTTAATTAATCATTTGGTCCCTACACTTTGCGTTTTAGTCCCTATACATAGAAACTCTATGTTTTAGTTCCTACATGAGCAATTTTTTTTTTATGTTTTAGTCCCTATAAAATTGCCACAAAATCGAGGTATAAGGACTGAAGCATAAAAAAATTGCTTGTATAGAAACTAAAATATAGAGTTTCTAGGTACAGGGACTAAAACACAGGATGGACAAGTGTAGGGACTAAATGATTAATTAACCAATTAAAAAATTGTAATCAATTTTCTATAATTGTTCAAACAAATGATTGAGAACTCTTCTATATCATGTAAATATTTTTCTAGGAATTTCCTTTTGTTCGTTTCCGTGCTGCCAAGTCCCTAGATGCAACCACAATGACTACTTTCCATGATCTTATTCCTACAAAACTTGCTGCTGGTGTCTGGGACTGTCTTATGAAATATAAAAAAACTATACCTAATTTCCCTCAGAATGAGACCTGCGAGCTTCTCATCATTGATAGAACTATTGATCAGGTTTCTTATCTCCATTTGCCAGTCACGGACATGTAGTATTATTTCAATAAACTGTTATCGTATTGCTTATAATGAGGATGCTATTCTGGATATGTAGATTGCTCCTGTGATACATGAATGGACATATGATGCCATGTGTCGTGATTTGTTGAATATGGAGGGAAATAAATATGTTCATGAGGTATTCTATTTCTTTTTCCCCCTCTAAATTGTCGTGTCCACATTCTTCTTATGAACACAAATCTACTGTATTCTTAAGGTTCCTAGCAAGACTGGTGGTCCACCTGAGCGAAAGGAGGTTCTCTTGGAGGATCATGATCCTATATGGCTTGAATTACGTCATGCACATATTGCAGATGTATGTCCTGCTTTTACTATTTTGTGTTTGTAGTGTAGGTGTAGGCTCTATAGTTGGCTCTATAGTTTACTATTTAGGGTTATCTCTTCTATTTACAACTTAAGCAATTGGATATTGATGGCCTTGCCAGGCTAGTGAACGGCTGCATGAGAAGATGACCAGCTTCATTTCAAAGAACAAAGCAGCACAAATCCAACATGGTTCAAGGTTAGTCTTAATTTTGTCGGAGTTTTGCATCAATGACATTGTGATTTAAGAGGATATTGATTCTGTCCTAATTGTAGTAATGGTGTAAAATATATTGAAAATAAAAATTTGTTTAATTTTGTAATTCTTATCCAGAGCTTTTACGACTTGAGAAGATATGAATATTTTATAGTTTTTGATGCTGATCTTTTTGTGTCTAGCCATGTGAGAAAGAAACTCTTCTTTTGTGTGCTTGTGTGTGTGTGTGTGTGTTGGGCGGGGGGGGGGGGGGGGTACGTTCATGGACTGTTGATGGTTCTGTTTATCTATTACTCTTAAATATTGGAGTCAGTAGTCACACCTCCACTTGCCACCCAAGGATACCACAGATAATATATTTGGATATTGATAGGTAACCCCCCGGTTAGTTAGTGGGTGATGATGTACATAAATTGGAAAAGGGATCAAGAGGGGAATCATTCATTGTGTGGGAATTTGTAAAAGGAACTTGAGAGACTTGGACCTCTCGAAAGTCCAGGAGTGTTCATTTCATTGTCTTTCCCTTGTTCTTGATTCTGTAACCACATTGGGGCCAGGATTGGGGATTAGGGTTCTTAATAAAATTCATTCCTTGTGTACTTAATCTGGACCAGTTCCTAGATATCATTTCATAATGATATTTGCACCATGTGAAGGTATAATTTAACCAGTTTGAACTTGTTTGGCTGCTGACTGCTGTCCAAAATAATCGTGGGCTCCTCTAACATCATGAATTGAAGTTCCAACATGACTACCTGGCACTTCTTGAACAACATTCACTGCGCTCTTTTACTTTTTTTCCTATTAATTTCACAGGTGTAGTTTTATCCAACATTAAGAATATCCGAATATGTATTATGCATGGCGAGTGGTATTATTTAAAACTGTCATGAATGCCTAATAACTAATCATTGTTGGAAAGATTACAAACTTGGAAAGTATATGGTGAATAGTTTGACAAAAAACACATTTGTACCATTAACACCCGCCTCCCCCAATATGCAAGAGTTCTTTGGGCTAAAAGCATGGATAATATACAAAGCCCAATCTACTGTTAAGATTCAACCTTTTGTTCACAAGAATGGGAATGGATGGATCGAACTCTTGATCACTTGGTCATAAAGGCTTTGATACCCTAACCATGTCAAGGACCAATTCTTCTAAAAACTTGTATATACTGTACTGTATTGTAAAATGATCATCCTTGATTTGAAAAATAAACCTGAGGCATTCTTATTTTCTTGTTGAAACAGATTGGCCTTTTTGAAATTTAATTAAGCCTAGATCTGTGATTGATATGCTTATTCATAATCTAGTTACTGTCATCATAAACATTTCATAACTTTGCATTTCATTTATAGAGGTAGTGGTGAAATGTCTACAAGGGACTTACAGAAGATGGTTCAAGCACTTCCACAATACAGTGAACAAATTGACAAGCTCTCTCTCCATGTAGAGGTTAGTTCTTCTGTAATGCAATCTTGATGGCCCCCCAACAAATGTAATTGTTGTATGATATTATTTGCTTTAAGAAAATGGTGCTATCTTCACTTGGAAACAAAGCAAGAGACTTTCTATGGTGTGTTAATGTGCACCTGAATGAAAATTCTTATTTTGCACTCTGGTAATACCATATTTTAATTGCATGTAGGTTAATTAGTTGGGCATTTGTCTGAGTTTTGTTATTTCCCTTATTACCACCACCTCCCTGTTTATAAAAAAAAGAAGGAAAGTGACGCCATAAGTAATGGCCTTTATTTTTTATAGAGGGAAATTGTGTGGTCAAATAAGAAAGTGCAAAATACGAAATGATTGTATACAAGGAGATATTGGTAAAACACTTGTTGAAGAAAAGATGATAGAAAATCAATTAAAGTAGTTTGGACTTGTGTTAAAAAGACCACTGAAGGTACTAGTGAGAGTAGATTGCATGATTTCTAGTCTTGTGAAAAGGGATAGAGGGAGACCAAGAAGGACATTATAGGAAATTATTAAAAGCAATCTCATGGTGAACAATATATGAGGATTTGGTTTTTTTACTGAGTCCAATGACGTCATGTGATCATGTAGTCGACTATACCTAGTGGGATAAGGTGGTTGTTATTGCTGTATTTTTTGTTGAGGAAATATTTTGTTGACAAAAAAGAAAGGAGAAACACATTTGTCCTCCTTGAAGGCTTAACTTCCTTACTCTAGAAGTTACCAAAATTGTTGATTACATATTATATTCAAATGTGTTAAATATGTTTTTTGTCTCCACAAAATTCTCAACTTTTGATTTTAGTCCCTCATTAATTCAAATGTATGCAAAATTGGTCCTTCTTAATTACTTAATGTTAAGTGCTGATGTGACTGACAAAGTGCTATGCCATCAATCAAATATGGTAAAAATAACTGCTTAAATATATTTTTTGTCTCTACAAAAGAGGGGAATTTTGGTTTTGATCCTTGTTTAACTTTTTTCTTTCTTTTGATCCCTACTTTATTTGAAATGTTCACCATTGATCCTTGTCATTAATGAAGCTCTATTGAGTGATAACATGTTCACGATTGGTAAATTGGGCTTGGGTACTAGTGAGGTTTGAGTTTGGGAATTAGGATAGAAGTAGAAGCCACATGTAAGTCATGTGGCTTGCATTGCATGGTCTTAGAAATTGAACATAGAGCCTAATTAAATGCCACAAAACCAGCTTGTAAGGTGAGGACTGCCCAAGCTTTATAAGCTCTATTTCAGCCATATCTCTAGTTGTTGTGGGACTAAACCACCCAAGCTTTATAAGCTCTATTTCAGCCATATCTCTAGTTGATGTGAGACTAAACCACCACCAATGAGTTTGGGAATTAGGATAGAAGTAGAAGCCACATGTAAGTCATGTGGACTGCATTGCATGGTCTTAGAAATTGAACATAGAGCCTAATTCAATGCCACAAAACCAGCTTGTAAGGTGAGGACTGCCCAAGCTTTATAAGCTCTATTTCAGCCATATCTCTAGTTGATGTGGGACTAAACCACCCAAGCTTTATAAGCTCTATTTCAGCCATATGTCTAGTTGATGTGGGACTAAACCACCACCCATGAGGTTGGCAATTAAGGCAGCCTTCAAAGAGGCCGCAACTATGGCGAGCTATGAGTGACCGCAATTAAGGGCGGCCTGGAGCGTGGCAAATGTAGGTAGTCCAACAATGAATTTAGGATAAACTCTGATACCATCTTAGAAGTTAGACTTAGAATGTAACTCAACCCCACAAAACTAGATTGTAAAGTGAGGACTGTCTAAGCTTTATAAGCTCTATTTAAGCCATATCTTTAGTTGATGTGGGACTAAATCACCACCCTTGAAGCTGCAATTAAGGCAGTCACCGAAGAGGCTGCAACTAAGGTGGGCTAAGGATGACCACAATTAAGGTGGCTTTCCAACACTCAGTTGTATAAAATTTCAAAGGACAACCTTTAACAGTGATGTGAATGACAAAACTTCATCAATAGTGAGGATCAATTATGAACATTTTAGATTAAATAGGCACCAAAATGAAAGAGTTTTTATTATCAGGGACCAAAACCAAAATTCATTAATTTCATAGGAACAAAAAATATATTCAACCCCCTCTTTCCCATCATGTTTGACTGATGACATGGTATTTTGTTTGCTATGTCAGTACTGTGTCATCACTTACCACATAATTTGATGGCAAGGATTAATTTTGCATACATTGAGTAAATGGGGGACAAAATTTGGGCGAAAATTTTATTAGGGAGTAGAATCAAAATTTAGGAATTTTATAAAGACAAACATATTTGACCCTATCCAAATAACAGTTTCCTTTGTACTATAGTGTTTCTATGATCAGCCTAAAAGATAAGGTAAACCTAGCATGATTTAACATTGTGATAATTCATTTATATTTTGCAAGCATGTGAATTATGCACAACTTAATTAGAGCTAGAATTGTGAACATTTGAATATTAGCAGTATTATTTTAAAATATTGATGTCTATTCAAAATTTTAGTTGTTCCTCATTACTGAAAAATATGGAACTTATAGATAATTATCTGTTATCCTGCAGTAAATAAATGAAGCAATAATATTATGCCGGGTAACATATTTTCCATTTTTGGCTAGGGTATCTCGACATGCCTTGAGAATTTGAGATTAACCACTGGCATTGTTACAATTAAGACCAGTGATCCATCACAATAATGGCTGAGTTAATGTCACATAAATTCTTTTGAGGACACCCTGATCAAAAACCCCCATCTCCCTCAAAAAATAAAAATAAAACTGTCATCGTGCATAATATTGATTTCATCAAGATTTGGTGTTCGTGACTGAATAAATAACTTGTGTGCTGAAGGTTATTAGATATTTGAATATTTCTGATAGTTCTTTCTTCAGCAATTGGCATTTGGGTTTTAATGTGTTAAATGAATTTATTACAAACTTACAATAGTGGAGCAGATTATGATGATGGGTTTCATGGGTATAAATGATGAGCTTCTTTGTCCAGATTGCAGGAAAAATTAACAGAATCATTAGGGAGTCAGGGCTTCGGGAACTTGGGCAGCTGGAGCAAGATCTTGTTTTTGGAGATGCAGGAATGAAAGATGTGATCAAATTTTTTACTACAAAAGAAGTAAGAAATTCTAAGATGGGAAATGGGTTGTACCTTACACCTAGGGTGTGTTTGGTAAAACTAGCTTATAAGCTAGCTGAAAGCTTATAAACTAGCTGAAGTTTATAAGCTAGAAGTTGAAATATTGAAAATTTATAAGTTAATTGATTGAATTGAAAGTGTTTGGTAAGATTAACTGATAAATGTAAAACGAAATTAAAAGACATTTAATTGTTTGATTTTAAATTGATAAAAAGAGATTTGAAAAAAATTGAGGATAAAAAAGAAAAACAAACTAGTAGCTTATAAGCTAACTTATTTTTATAAGCTATTTGAAGTAGCTTAGGAAAATAAGCTAAAAGTTGCTAAAATAAGCTCGTGTACCAAACAAACTTATTTTGGTCAAACTAGCTTATAAACTAGTTAAAGTAACTTTGTTAAAGTGGTTTATCAACTCCTAGTTAGTGGACTAAATAAGAAAGCTTTTCATTGCAGAAAAAGGTTGAGAAATTAGAAATAAAACTTTTGCCTTTTCATTTGTTAAAATTCACCTATTTTTATGCAGGATACATCTCGTGAAAATAAGTTGCGCTTGTTAATGATTCTTGCAGCCATATATCCTGAGAAATTTGAGGGTGAAAAGGGTCTGAATTTGATGAAGGTGTAGTTTCTTTAGACTTGGTGTCAACTAAAATTACCTCTTGCTGTTCATTTAATATGTCAAATATTAAATACTGTTATCAATGATGTTGCTGTTCAATATTCTTGTAACCTTTCAAATGCTTTTCAGGTAGCGAAGTTGACAGATGAGGATGCCATTGCTATAAATAATTTGAGAATGCTTGGGGGAGAACCTGATACCAAAAAGACTTCTTCGAGTTCTTTTGCTCTTAAGTTTGATATGCACAAGGTAAAGAGCAGTAATACAATTCCGTAACTGAAAAAGCACCTAACAGGCCATATATTTGTCTTGATTCAAGAGTAAATTACATTTGAGAGTAATAAAGAGCAGTAAATACAATTCCATAACCGATCCATGAATCTGAGTATTCATCTACCCTAGACAGCAATTCCCAATAAGTAGAACCTTTTCCAACAGTAATTTATAGTTTAAATATATGATTTTTCAGTGTTATTTTTTTCCTGATAAGTGTTTCTTTAAATTGTCAGAAAAAGCGTGCAGCAAGGAAAGATCGTTCTGGTGAAGAGGAGACATGGCAGTTGTCACGTTTTTATCCCATAATAGAGGTACAAATTAAGTTAATACAATATTCCCACATAAAATATGTATTAATTTTATGAAAATTTCATGAGGAGGATGTAAAACTACTGTTGAACAATCTTATTCCTTATTTAATTATGAACTTTGCATTATAGAGTGAGCCAGGGTCTAAAGAATCAGATATATTTGGCTGTTTGAATATTCCTACAAGTCATGTTGTAAATATGCTGGTTAATAAATTGTAGGGCACTCACTCAGCTAGTGGTTATTTGCTATTATGTCTTACTGTCTTAGTGTCACTGTATTATTAAGAAAATAAGGACACCATATTTACATATTATGACATTTTTAATTTATAATGTTAAATTTTTTTATGATTTTATTGGTTGCTTATAAAGCTTTTAGAGCCTCGTATGTGACTGGATGGTCCATTATTCAGGAACTTATCGAAAATATTAGCAAAAATGAATTATCGAAACAGGACTATCCCTGTCTAAATGACCCAAGTCCAACTTTCCACGGTACACCTTTTGCTGGAACGGTAACTCACAATCCTCCTGCTCATTCGATGAGATCAAGGCGCACACCAACTTGGGCTCGACCTAGAGGATCTGATGATGGATATTCAAGGTTTTACTTTCTTTCCTCTTCAATACAAATCATTAATACGATGAGCGCTTCTAATGAGATCAGTTATTTTTTTCACTTCATTTGTGAACCCTGTTATTCTTCCTAACTCCTGAGCTGTGTACTTGTGTATAATACTTGCATTGCATGAGCTTGCTATTAGATAATTTTTAGGGGTCTACCGAGTATCTGTTGGAATTGCGAACTAGGACCTGCCATTCCAGAACTCACATTTATTAATTTTCATCTTTTTCTGCTGGCAATAGCGATTCGGTGCTAAAACATGCATCCAGCGATTTCAAGAAAATGGGGCAACGAATATTTATATTCATTGTTGGTGGAGCGACCAGATCTGAGGTTTGAATATTATTTTTTGATAAAAAGAGGTTGTCACATTGACTCTTTCCTTTCAGCTCTTCTGGTCTAATACGTTGTTTTAATCATCAGCTTAGGACTTGCCACAAGCTTACTGGTAAGCTGAAGAGGGAAGTTATTCTGGGCTCGTCAAGTATTGATGATCCTGCACAATTTATTACGGTATTGAAAGTGTTTACCTTTTCTTCAAGGTCAAATGTGTTCCTTAAATTGCAATTTTCCATAACCACTTTGCATACTGTTTTTCGTCTTTTGTAGAAATTGAAGATGCTAACAGCGCAGGAACTTTCATTAGATGATCTCCAGATATGATCTCAGACTTGAAAACTGGAAGATGATCTTCTGCTTGTCTAATATACGTGTTGTAACCATATAGTTTATTCATCTCATGTAACAAATTTGACCTGTGGTATAGCCACTGAATGTTAAACTGTGCATATGTTAGGAATTTATCATTGGTTAGAGACATTTCTTTTTTTGGGGAAATATTTCTGGTAAATGTAACCGTTCGATTAACACTTTGGTTAAGAGCCGCTCTACAAGAATTGATTGCATTGGATATTATGCGCAGAATACGCTGGGTACCAAATAACCTCTTTGATTTATTTTGAGATACGCAAGCCTTGTATGGGAAAAAAAAAAAAAATGTCTTACTGGTGTCATAATCTTTTCACTATTAAGGCAAGGACTCCCACTGTCGCTAATTAATTAAATACCTGTACTAGAGACTGGTTCGTTGTTTTTCAATTATTCAACCCATCTTGTTTAAGATAGGAACAAAATTTGAGGTATTTAACACTATATAACTCGGGAATAAGTGACGGAGTAGTCTTTAAAAGCACATAATATTTACAATATTTAGCGACTGTTTTACATGTGAAACGGAGCTTGTACGATTTTCAATACTGCATCCGCTCTTTTATAGAAGAGTTTTTTTTTTGGTTCTTTTTATAAGATTTCCTATAAACTGTTTCTAGCTTTAATTATTTTTATTAAAATATTTTTAATTATTTTACAATTTTTTATAATCAATAAACAATAAATACAGCAAATTAAAAAAATAAACGTATTTTTCTTGTGAGTATTGAAAAGGATGACTAGCTAGAGTTGTAATAATCTTATAATTTTAATAAGATGAATTCTTTCTCTCGAGAGAAAGTAAGACATTTTCAAAAACACCTTTTGACTTATAGACTAATATAACACTTAGTTTAAGACATTTACATGTTTGGGGTTGTAAGGCAAAAATAGAATGAACAATCTACAAGAAAATAAATTGGATTTTAGAATAATTGATGGATATTTTATTGGTTATCCAAAAAATTGAAGAGATATATATTTTATTGTCCTAATCTTAGCACAAGAATTGTTGAAACTAAAGTTACAAGGTTTATTGAAAATTGTGAAATTAATGGGAGTACGATTTACCATATGTGAAAAATCAAAAGAAATAAAAGTAAAAGTCATTCATTTGTACTTTTAGTGCTTAAATGATTATTATTCTAGTGAAGAAGAGCAACCCAATAATTGATGTAACATTATAGTCTCAAAAAGAAAGATAAGCTATTTCAAATTATTATATAGTAAATCTACAAAGTTAGAAACTAACTTAAGCATTAATAATAATGATCTAATTTTGTTTTTTCAAGTTGTAAATTGTGGTCATTCTAACAAGTGATTAGATGTTGGAAGAAGAGTTAAAATCTATGGAATAAAATGGTGTTTAGGACCTTGTAGAATTGTTAAAAGATTGCAAGAAAGTTAATTGAAAATGAGTCTTTAAGACTAAATGTGACTACCGTTATTACAACCATGCTATAATGCTAGATTTGTTGCTAAGGGTTTTACATAGAAATATAACATTAATTATAAAGAGACATTTTGTACTAGTCTCACGAAAGGATTCCTTCAAGATTATCATGGCATTGATAACACATTATGACTTGGAGTTGCACTGGATGAATATGAAAATTATTTTTTTTAATGGAGATTTAAAGAAGAATGTTTACATGGATCAACCAATGAGGTTCTTAGTCGAAGGAAAGGAACACATTATATACAAATTAAAGAAATAAATATACATACTTAAACAAGCTTTTTGTTAATGGGATACGAAATTTAATAATATTACTATTTCTTTTGGATTTAAGGAAAGCATTGTAGAGTGGTGTATATATATGTAAAGTTTAGCTATGTTAAGTTTATATTTTTTATTCTATATGTTGATGATATTTTGCTTACATATAGTGATCTCGTTTTCTACATGAGACTAATAAGTTTCTTTCTAAAAGGTTTGAAATAATGAATATGGATTAGATAATCATATATCAATAAAGTACTAGAGAGATTTAGAATGAAAAAGTGTCCAATATCACCTGCTCCAACTCAAAAAAGAGACAAGTTTAATCTCACATAATATTCTAAAAATGATTTAGAACATAAACATATCAAAGCAATTTCATATGCATCAAGTATTGGGAGTATTATGTATTCTCAGATTTGTATGATCATACATAAGCTTTGCAGTTGGAATATTAGAAAGACACAAGAGTAATCGATGATTAGGCCATTAGAAAGTTACAAAAAAAGTTAAGAGATACTTACAGGGAACAAAGGATAACATGTTTACGTATAGAATATTTGATCACCTTGAGGTAATTAGGTATTTAGACTCAAACTTTGTTGGATGAATGAATATAAGAAAATGAATTTGTGAGGGAGTGTAAATCAATCAATTGTTGTTGCAATCACCTTAGAAATTAATTTATGGCATATTTTGAGGCTACAATTTCGGTTCATGGGCCACGTGATTTCATTCCAAGGCTTGAAATCGTTAACAAAATTTCTAGACCGCTAAAAATATATTATGATAACTTTGTAGCGATGTTTTTCTCCCTCTAAGAATGACAAGTACTTTGAGGGTGCTAAAACATATTTACTTGGAGTACTTTGTTTTAAAAGAAGAAATATTAAAACAAAGAGTGTTAATGAAACATATTAGTATAAACCTCATGATAGTTGACCCATTAACAAATGGATTATCACTTAAGACATTTATGGAATATACAGAAAATATGAACACTATTGTTAATAATGATTGTTGAGTATAATGTTGATTTGTATGTATTATGTGATTCACACTCTAAATTCATTTATGATGTTTATAATTATTTGTTTTGTATGTTTGTATGCATATTTGTATTAGTAATATAATATTTATTTTTGAATAAAGATATTATGTTAGACCAACTATGTACTTCTCATTAGTGATCATATTAAAGAGAAGACTAATTTGTAGTACATATAACAGGTTATATAATTAAGTGATGCATAATTGCGTGACTTGAATTAGTTGTTATTTTTAATAATGAATTATGATTTACCTAACCTATAGAATTATTTAGTCATATTAATGTGCATTATGTTAGTTTAATTAATTAATTTGTTCATCATGTTAAGTAATTCCATATAAGTTAAGAAGGACAATGAAAGACTTTAAATATTTCATGTGAGAGGTGACTTATCAAATGAACTAGAAAATTTTATGGAAGTAATAGTTTAAGGAGTTTAACACTTATGTGTTGTAAATGTAAAAACTTTTACATTGTTAATTAATTAGAATTTAAATTTGGTATGATTTTTAAAATAATAATTATTAAGGACAACAAATTTGTTATACATAATAACTTGTTATTAAATAATAATATAAAACTATTTTATTCTGTCAATACATAACTTATTTTCTCTAATTTAAATAAGTTAGTTCCCACTCGCATAAAACAAGGTCATATTCCTAATATAAAGATATTCTCATCTCCCTCACCATTAGTTATGAAGGAAATAAGTGGGATTCACTAATAAAATGAAATCTTATTTTTATTTATTTTTATCTTTCATGTAAATAAATCACATAAGAATTTTTGTATTTCTTTAGTTATAAAATAGTTATTATTTTCTAATGACAGCAAGAATTATGAATTTTTAATTTAAATAGATTTCTATTATTAAGAATTCTAAAAATATTTGACTTAAAAGTATACCATATTCATAAAGTTAAAAGAAAAATATGGTACCTTTATAAAATGATACCAAGATAATATTTTATAATTGAATGGTAAATATACTTTTTTTTTTTAAATTTAACAATTGCTTGTTTCCGATAAATTTATGAATTATTTCCAGCAAAATACAAAATAAAGGAAAACACTAGAATTTCCCAATATGTTTGTACAATCAATGTTGATACATTTTACATTTTTTTTCATCATATTTTCGACCACTTTCTAAAACTCAAACTGTCCATGAGCACAACAATAATTGTCATCATATGACCTCAAGGTTTCATGTGGATGATTCTCGATGAGGAAAATAGAATTATATAACAGAATGAAAATAATATGAAAAATAAAAAAGATATTATATAATTGCATATTTAATGATGAAATGCCATGGAAGTTTTAGGGAAATGAAATACAATAATAATATTTATAAGTTATTCCTTCTCATATTTTCACTATCTAAAATACGTCAAGTTTAAGATTATCTCAAATAAGTATAAATTTAGAAAAATGTTTTAAAAGTAAAAATCTGGACGAGTAAGATTTAATCTCAACAAAAGTTCGAGTTGTTAATTAATGACTTAATAGAAAGTGATAACATAACAACAATTTATGCACTTAGATTGTAATTCTCATCTAATAACAAATTAAGTGTGTAACCAGTGCTATAAAACTCGAATGGATAACCGTCAAGATACTAAGTCACTGATTGAAGCAGACAAATCGATACAAAGAATAATAATACAAAAAATTTGACGCACATAAAATTAAAAAGCTATCTGACACAGTAGGTTGTGTGTTTTTGGTATTCACCTGTGGCACACACATCTTTGTAGCTTGATGAATGCTGGTTCAGTTGCCGCTTGGCTTTTTTTATGCATGCATGAAGTTGCGTGTTCAAGCTTAGGAGGTCGTTTTCATATTTTCTCCCTTAATCACACTCACCAACCACCCATTTTTTTTACCAGTTCCAACCAGTTTAATGACATAATTACCGATTCAATAACATATTCAGTTTTTATAACACTCTGTAATTATGTTATGTGAAACACGATTGGCTCAATCATCTTGTCTAAAATTCGCACGTGCTGCTGTTATGTGTCTTTCTCCTAACCTTTTTTCTTCACACTTCTATTAACTTCTAGTGAGTACCGAAGATTCTGTATTATTTTTAAACCGTTGGAAAAACGAAAATATATAAAATATTTGAAAGCCTTCAAGCATGATCCGACCTTAGCTCAGTTGGTAGAGCGGAGGACTGTAGTGGGTAAATAACTCGAAGTAATCCTTAGGTCGCTGGTTCGAATCCGGCAGGTCGGATAATTTCTATTTGTTCCAAACAATTATATGAATTGCAAATAACTGCAGCTAAAATTTCTCAAATATATATAAAATTATTTTATGACAAATTTTTATAAAGTTATTTTTTTTAATAACTCTTTGTATTAAATTTTATTAATTTATACTATTGTATATTTTAATATTACTTTAATGATTATGTATACCAAATTTTATCTTTATACTTTAAGTTTTAGTTTTTACCTCTACTTTTATAAGTGTGATTTTTATCCTTATAACTGTATAAAGTTAGGTCTTTTTTCCTCATATTTTTAATCGCATGAATCATGTTATTGTTATGTAGCACTAGCACACATTTCCATGGCTTTCATTGTCCTCTCTTTCAGGGGCTAATATAATATCATTGATTCGTTGTAATGAAGGACATATCCCTCTAGATTTGAACGCAGTTAATTAGGAGGGACACTATGCGTGCTCTTTTGGTGAGGTAACTAGCAAAGTGAATCGATTGTATATATTGACCAGGTTAAAAAACAATGAGTGGATGATATAGTGGGTGTTCTACTTGGTCAAGGGTGATGGTGAGATAAATTTTTAAGACAAACTAAAAAAGAGGCATATATGGTTCATGCAAATTCATAAGCAAGAAGACCCACAATGTAGATTTTAATGAATGGATCCGCCATATATATTTATTGTTTAAAGGTCCTTTTTGCGAAAGGCAGCATGAGCATTAACAGTAACCAAGCATTACTGTGCACTAGATTGATTTGTACGTATATATAAAGGTCACATGGTACTCGATGAATGCTTAAACTCCGCATGCAAATCAGTTCGCACTATATTGCAGATCCTATGTGATGTAACATATATTGTCAACATTTTACAGCTACAAGAAAGCAGAAACATGCAACAGTTGGAGAATCTTTTTCAGCGGTCATTTTAATTAGTCCACGCACCAAATCATTTGCACCCATCACATCATCGTCACCGCATACACCACTCATCCAATTTGTGCCCCACCCAATCATCAACTATCCATCCCTTCACCCACCCCATCATTTTTCTTCCACATACACTTACATACATAGAATTCAATACTCTTTCTACCGCTACAAGCCTATATCTCTTATTTTAATTTTATAAATTTCCTTATTATCTTTTAAATAAAATATATATTTAATATTTATTAAAAATTGCACATAAATTGATAATATAACTCGAATAAAATATATAATTAAAAATAATTTCTGTTTTTAAATTGATTTTATACAATTAAGTTAAACTTAAATTTATATAATATTAGAATATATATATATATATATATACATGTAAATATCACCCGAGATGTTGAATCATATATAGCATGAGTAGAAAAAGGAGGCAGGAGGATTTAGTGTTCCCATGCTGTGGTTGACTAGATTGAAGTTTGAAATACTACATTAAATAGCATTAAATCTGAATTAGTTTGAACTACTACTGCATTGTCAACAATATTTATTACTGTCCGACTATATACATGCGTAGAATGACGTTTCAAAATTGAATACAAGTACTCGTCGAGTTTAATTGGCCGAAGAAAAGGCTGAAAATACGCACTCCTATCAGTTCTGAGATTACAATTATGGCGTTTATGGGTCTCGTAGTAAAAGGTAAGGTTGAAATATCGATAGTAACTTGCAGTACTGATAAGTTCGGATGAAGATGACGTTGCTTTCACTTTGGAGTTTGACAAAAGTTGCAGAAAAGGGGAGGGGAATTGATTGTGAGTAATTATATATAATCAAACAAAGAAGTGGCTGAAGAAAGAGAAATTTGGTAGTGGAACATGGCAGAAGGGGTAACAGTATTTCAATTAATGCTTCATTAGTTATCACTGCCACTAATAATCAATTTTTGAGTCAGGAGTAGCTAGCTAGGTAGGATAAAAATCGTTGGTGATGCAAATATATATGATTGAGAAATAATAACCGCGAATTTCTATGACTAATTAAGTATCTAGCGAGCAAAATCTACGGCATATATGATGAAGGTAAGAGTAGAGGTATAATACAGTGATAACGAGGAGGAGAGAGAGTGAAATGTGAGAAACATAATCAATTGCAAAGGTGTATGAATAAGGTGGGGGAGAAGGACATGAATTAAGAGCGTGAAGGGAACAAATGATTAAAAGAGAAGGGGGGTTGCAAAACCAAGATGGCAAGATAATCATGGATGCTAAGTCATGCTCCCTGTTTGGTCTATGAAGGAATAGAGCTAAAACCTCCTTTTCCATGACAAAGATCATCACACCTGTGTTCTGCGGTTAGTTGTCTAACAGAATTTTAAAACTTAAAAAACATCATGGTAATTATCTAGGTAACTAGGTGTAACAAGCTAGGAGCCAAAAATAAATGATTGACACGTAGTAGCATGCAACATTTTAGATTGGCATGAGAAACATTGGTTTTCACTTTCCAGCTTTTGAAAGAGTGACCAGCTTTTTATAGTGTTATATTGCAAATGAATAGATGTGGAATAAGTAGGAGTCAAAAAGATGCACAGCACAGGGATTGTAGTACTTTATGAATGGGGAGGCGGTGACCTCACCTGTTGTGATTAGTTTTTACCAGCTGCGCCGTTGTTTTTAATCATTTAATTCTATGTGTGTGCCGTAGGTATGTATGTAGACATATATTAATTATAAAAGTACATGTACGCATGTGACCTGGTCCTGTGAGACCACGGGACCTAGGACAAACTCACGTTCTTGTTTAATTTTACTTAACCAACGCCATGCGATAAGGTCCAAATATAACTCTATTTTTTAATTGATTAAGAATACGTTTGATAGAAAAAATAAAGTGAGAAATATAGTAAATAAAAATAAGTGAATGAAAATATATTAGAAATAAAGTAAGTTTAGAATCGTTTAATTTAAAAGAAATAGAGAAGACACTGTAAAAAAAGAAATAGAGAAGAAAATATTTTATTTTTAATAAATAGTTCATTTGTTTTACCGTAATCAGTTGCTTTTTTTTTATTGATAATCGATATGTTTTTTTGGTGTTTAAAAACAATTAAAAAATGTAAGATAATCGTTTTTTCTTTGTTGACCATCAACTATATATATTTAGTGATGTACATCTTTTACTGTTTAAAATTATGAGAAAACATAAAACTTATCACAAAATTATGTTAACTGTGACAATTTTTATTTTATTTTTTTTAATTTAATTTTTTGCCAGAACAAAGTCTCATAAAATGCCAACTACAAAATTCTATTATTCATTTTTGCATATATAAAAAAATAAAAGAATATGATACTCATACATTTTTTTATTCCTCTCTCCACTTATTTTTATATAATTAAATAATCTTATTTTTTTATTTTCTTATTTCTTTCTTCTCACTCTTTTCTATTTCTTCTACATTTTTTTACTTACCAAATATATCCTAAAGTGTTCTATCTTTAAGTTTGTATATATTTCAAAACATATTTGTCAAAAATTGAAAGATTAGTGCGTAATTTTTAATTGGGGATATCCCAAATTAAAAATAATTAATTATTTAAATAAAATCTATTGACAAGGAGAAGTACCAAATTTCTATATTGTCACAATCTAGTTCATGACGAAACGCGAAATGGTTCGAGGTAGGCCGAAATGGACCCAGCCATAGGATGACCGAGACCAATTCGGTCATAGGGAGTCGCCACCGACGTTTTTGTGGAACGCCATGAAACTTGGGGAAATGCTAGTCTGGTCATCGGAGTCGCTGGTTTGGGGGTTGGTTACACATTAAGAACACAAAAGACCCCAACATGTATATCACTTGATAGTTACCCTAGGTTAGCTGCGCAAGGGATAGGGATGGCGCTTGTGTTTGGGTCAGGTGAGGTGTTTTGGAGTTGTGGGTTTTAAGAATTGATAGGAGTGTGCCTCTTGTGCCTACGTACCTCAGTTTTAGAGGAGTCAAAGTCAACGTAGTTCTAGATAAGGCTTAGTTTTGGAAGAGGGTGAGATTAGGATGGAGGTCAAATCGGCTTGTCCTGACTCGGCCTTGCCGGGACTGAGACGGGATCGACACAAGGGTTAAGGTAGAGGGCCGAGCTGGCTTGTACCGACTCGGCCTTGCTGAGGCCGGGACTGAATCGGAGGCTGGTAGGAGACATCCTCACGCCGGACTGGAACAGAGTCGTTCGTTGCGAGGAGACTTGATGTGGGATTGTCAGGTTGTCTCGGCTGCCGGCCCGAGGGCCGATATGAACTCGGCCCCGGTGGCTACAACGTGGTAGGGATCTTGGCTTGATATGGACGATAGGGATCCTAACTTGGAATGATGCGAAGGGTAATATGAGATACTAACCTGGTATTTGGAGACGGCGAATGCCTTTTCCCTGCTTTCGTCCAGTGTCTGTACCTCTCCTTCAGCCAGCCCTTGAGGTTCCCCTTTTGCTTCCTGAGTATAGTTGTCAGCTTTCTCTCCAGCAGCCTTTCGTTGCGCCTTGTTCTTGCTCAGTCTTCGCTCTCTCCTCTCTTCTCCTTTTTTTTTTTTCGCCTTGAGTTTTTTGTCCTAAGGCTTTATATAGGGCTCGAGGTGGCCTAAGAGTTTGGGATGGGGTCAAGAGGGAGGCTAATTCGAATGTTCATGGAAGGAATTGGAAAGACGTTTTGACCCGAACAATTTTGGGGTGCTACATATACATTTTTATTTGATGTTGAGATTGTTTTTTTTTTTTTTATTTTCTTCTATAAAAATGTTTTTTATTATCACATAACTTAATCTTAACAATACTTTCATAACGGTTAAATTTTAAAAAGGAAGATAACACTAAATGATATTTTAATAAAGAACACTTAAATTTTGCTTTGAGAAACAAATTAAATTTAACTTTTACAGCCATTAGTTGTATAATTTTTATAATTAAATTATATGTTAAAATATATGATATATGAAATTTTTTTATCCATCAGAGTTTAACAGAGAAGTTTACAACACTTGTATGGTATATGAATTTATTTATTAAACATTTTTTTAAATAAAGTATTAAACACGACGTCTTTAATAAAGGTATGCCTTCATCTGTAACCAGAAATTTATCAAATTACATCTAACAAAATAATTTTATGAAATATAAAATAATTTATTTAAATAATAAATATATTAAAAATAGTTTATGTACTCAATTATTTTATTTGAAAATTCTTAAAAAAATATTTTACAGTATTTTTGTCTTTTTCTTTATTTGTGTATCGTTTGAACATGATGATTGGAAAAATTCTTGATAAACCGATCGAGCGGACAATCGTCCGGGACAAATAAGTGGAGTACTAAAGAAGCCAGGCTGATGGAACGTGTCCCAACTCCCAAGAGAGTCAGAACAGGGACGACGCCTCCCATCAAGATATTGAATGCAATTTTTTCCTCTATAAAAAGAAAAGAGAAGAAGAGAATCAGGCATTTCCTTGAGGACAGAAAAAATTGTAAAAAAATTATATATTAAATATTGAAACATATTTAATTTATACCTTAATAATGCATATCTCATCCGATCTTTTATAACAATTAATTTAAAATATTTTATACTTTAATTATTTTTTATAAAAATATTTTTCAATTATAAATTATTTTTAAAATTAGTGAATAATAAGTAAAATACATTAATTTCTTATATTTTTGAGAGTTTATCTTTATTTTATGTAAAAGATATTTTAAGAATCGTATTTTACTTTTCGTATGGATATCATCAATAAAAATTAAAATACTAAATATATTAATAAAAATGACTAAAATAAGTAAAATAAGTAAAATTAATATAAAAATTATATAAAAATATGTCTTATTGATATTAAAGACAATTTAAAAAAAACATAAATTTATGACAATAATGCTATAACTTTTAAATTAATTTTCTTAATTTTGGTAAATTAGTTATTAGTTAATTAGGTTTTATAAAAATATAATAATAATAATAATAATAATAATAATAATAATTATTATTATTATTATTATTATTATTATTATTATTATTTTTTGTGATGATGATGTAACTGTGGCATAATGATTGATGCTGTTTAAGAAAACTAATTCAAATTTAGATGTTATTTTGCTCGATTATTTTATTCGAGTAGTAAACACTGCACACATGACTTTTGATAATATATAAAAAAATTATAAAAATTAAAAAATTATCTATTAATTAGATATAATATTTTAACAAATGTTAAACTTAAACTATACTACAAAATATTATTAATAATATTTTATATTTATTAAGTATTATTAAAACTATTAAAAATATCACTAAACAACGATAACATATATATTATTAAA
The DNA here is from genome assembly GCA_025330945.1 of Mucuna pruriens. NCBI lineage: Eukaryota > Viridiplantae > Streptophyta > Magnoliopsida > Fabales > Fabaceae > Mucuna > Mucuna pruriens. The sequence goes on along the minus strand of JAENHJ010000069.1, from coordinate 613,611 downwards.
AATTATACAGTAACGGTGAAGAATCAGTTACAAGCTTGGTTGGGATGACATCTACGATTTTATTTTGGATAAATAAACTAATTTTTCGGGATGTTGAAGGATTCCCTTATATCTCTCTCGAACCTAGCACTACATAAACCCCTACTTAAGTTTGCTTTTTAGTTAATTGTTTGATTCGACTTCATTTATGTGCTTCATAATTAATTCTTTATTTTTTATTACATTACCTATTTTAATGTAATATTTATTGTTGAGATAAATTTAGGCATATATTCTAATTATATATTTAATAATTCAAAATTGATTTATTAAATATTCTTTTAATAAAAATTAACGATCGCTCAACTAGTAAAGATTTTAGTTCATGATTTAATAGTTTAATTTTAATTAAATTAGAGTTCAAAAAATGATAATTAAATATATATTTTTGATATCATATAATAAAAAATATTGTTACGTATTTTATATAATAAAATAATTTATTATAATAATTAAATAATAACTATATGAATATTTCGTAACAGTTCTTATAAAAAACACTTACTTTTATAATAACATAAGAATAAGATTAAAAATAATGAAATATTAAAATTAAATTTAAATTATGAATCTCTTTTACAAGACTATCAATCTTACTATTTATATCCCACCGTTATTTTTATCACTTCCACCATATTTATTTAAGTAAAAATAAATAAAAATTACATGCTAACAGTGATGGCGATAATTTCTTAGATTTTAGTCTTAATAAACTATTATTTAATTTAAAAATTAGTATTTATTCTCATATATATATATATATATATATATATATATATATATATATTATTTTAAAAATATAAACAAAAAATCATATTTTAAAAAAAATTAGTTCAGACTAATTAAACCTGTACTAGTTCTTATCTAGTTTTTACAACTAATCCAATTCAATTTATCAAATTGTAACCAAACTCAAGTTTCTACAACTTAAAAACAAACAGATGCAAGCAATATGTGAAATTTGATCACTTAATCGACATTTTACTCTTATAAAACTAAAACTTCATTTTGAATTTAAGATATTTCAATAATCAATTTTCATTTCTTTTATGTATATCTATTTGCATATAAAAATATACTTTATAAAAAAGAATTATCATTTTACTAAAGGAAATGAATCCTTAAAAATACAAGGAAACTTAAATAAATAAAAAAATCATTTTAAACTTGTTTTTTACTCATAGGGTATTAGCCTCGCTTTCTTTTATACACTTATTTTTAATCCATACTTTTTATTAAAATTTATTAAAAAATTTAAAATTAAAATAGAAGTTCATTAAATACCACGAGACTCAAAAACTTTTTAATAGATTTTAATTAATAAAAAATAATATATTACAAAAATTGTGTTATTGAGTATTATCCTTTGTGTTTTACTTATCTATGGCATTTTATAAACAATATTTATTTTTTTGTTTGCCTGAAGTTCACGTGATTACGTCTAATAAGACACAATAATACCATTTAAATCTTAATGACATGACCCAACAAATCTGATAGCCTGATACTTGGAGTATTTTATTACTGATACTTAACTATTCCATTATAATAAATTAAAACTTCAAAGTACGAGTCATGGTCATTGCCCTTTTGTCGTGATAAAATATTGGAACTTGGTTAATCAATTAAATTGTCAGTTGATATACAAGAAAATAAAAGTATATTACCAAACGTCAATATTAATTGAATCATAATATTTTTCACATACTAACTTTTTATACTCATTTTATTTCTCTCTGTTTTTACACCCCCACTTTTCTTAATTAACTAAATTTTCTTTAAGGGAAATTACACGATTAATGATTTGATTATTTATTCTATTAAGTCGTGTTATAATAAAAAATATTAAAAATGTTCAATACTAACTTATCATTTTCTTATTATCAAGAAAACTAGCCTTTTAACTTCTACAGGGTAATTTTTTTTATTAAAATCATTTTATACTATACTTTTAATAAATCAAATTAATATTTAATTAATTTAAATTTGAAAATAATAGTGTAATTATGACAACAATATTTGAAAAACAATGAAATTTATTAAAATTTAAAATAAAATAAAATTTAAATAAAAATTGAAGATAATAGCATGGTCATAATGATAATAATTAATAGAATTTAATTTAATTTTATAATAAGAGTAATTATTATAATTTAAATAAAATATATTTAAATTTAAATTTAAAGATAATAATAGTATATTTTATAGTAATAGTTTAAATATTTTAAAAGAATTATAAAATTTAAATTAAAATAATCCAATTTTCATAAATTATGTATAAAATTATTATACAAATATGAGTGAAAAAAATTAGTGAAGAATATAGAAAAAATACAAATTTTGGTCTCTACAATAAATACTCAAAATTCTCATAGTCATATAAGAGTACATATATATATTTGACATTCGTCTCTATACGCAGCTCTCTACCTTTTTTATATAACTTGTTATGAGTCGCGGGATATGTTCAGTTGAGCCATTTTATTATGTTAACTTATCACGTTTTACAAGCCATTGAGATCACTCATTCACTTTATTATCGTATTATCTGGTTATTTTGAGAGGTAATTAATAATAGTAAATGCATATTTGTCTGAGTTATCAATATATATATAATATAAGAAGAAGTTATTCTAAAAATAATTTTAAATAGAATTATTTTATTTAATAACTCATTATATATATTAAATTTATTTAATGAAATATTAAATAATTTAAAATTTTAAACTCACAATAAAATCATTAAATTTAATGTTTTAATTAATAAAATTTAAATATATATAGAGAGGATTATCAAAGAAAATAATTCTAGCTTGATCCCTTTCTATTATAAACTTTTCTTATTGTGAAAAAACAAGAGCTATTAATCTAAACCACAAAAACAACATATAGATAATTAAAAATTAGTTAATGGTCTTCCTAAAACATCCCCAATATTTCTTCAAATGAGATTTCAAGCTTGAACACTATCGGGGAAATGTGTTTCCATTTTAGAGTTTCACAGTAATACTAAAAGTAATGAAACTTCGCATATTCTTGAATCTCATCAGAAGATGATTGTTAGCTTAATAATTTGAGAGGAAAATACATTTTTTATTTTAACCATTTAAATACGATATAATAATTTATATTTATATTTTTCATTTCTCAGGGTAAAAAGAATTTTAATTATATACAAGGAATGTATCCATCAAGAGAATTTTTTTATGAGAATGATAGAGAAATAAACATTAACAATTAAATCTTATTATAAATGGTCAAGTGATAATATGATAACTATCGATTAATGATTGCATGACTTATTTTATTCTTTCACTCTCATGAAAATATTTTTTTTTTAATCGGATATGCTTTTTTATATATAATCATTTTTTAAATTTTCTATCAATATTAAATTACCCAAAAATTATTGTTATTTTAAACAAACTAATCTAAACAAGTATTAATACTTTTAATGATATAAATGTAAGCAATTATTTACTTATGAAATAATGATAATATGCAGTAAAATGTGGATAGATATAGTAATGTATTGATTTAGTGGAAAATGAGTGAGTTGAAAAAATTTTCTCGACCTAAAAAATGTGGAGTTAATGTGTTTTTCCATCAATCCAGGGGAGAAAATTTCAAAATAGCCCATGGCGCATTGCACTGAAGTATGTGAATCCTTGTCCATCAATTCGAGAACATGTACTGAAAGAACCAAAGTTTGTGGGTAACTTAGATAATTGGCTTGTGCCCTCAAGTCTGAATACATTTGTGTGTTCAAATAATAGTAACCTAATTTTGAACTCGTTTTCTTTAAGAACAACTCAATAATTCACTTTTCTACCCTGTCCTTAAAATTAACAGGAAGAGATTTGGTGCTAAATCATGTATATTTCTTAATTGTTAAGTTGTGGCATTATAAATTTGATAATCTTTTCCTAGAAAATATCATTGCAATGTGAACATATAAGAGGTGGGAGTATAGAGATTAAGTGATGAGGGTCATAATGGTACGTACACTTGTGGCGAACGTCATGTGTTAATTGCTCATGATATTCCGTTAGCTACAAATAATTCTGGGAAATCATGTAAACAAGCCGCAAGTAAGGAATGATTAATGGTAATAATTTAATCAGTAACATACTCTACCATTAATTACTAGCTCCCAGAATTTTCAGCCACAATCTTCAATTTGATTAACGGCCATCCCTGCATTCACACGTACCTATAAATAAATTGTACTCATTTTGCTATCTCCTTTTAATGTATAGTTAATTTGTGCTTAAACTTATTTATTAATCGAAAATTAATTCTAAATTTTTCTACTATATACATTCTCTTATTAATTTTCTTACTTTTTTTATAATAAATATTGAATGCATTTCATATTTTCAACACTGTTCATTCAATATTTCCGTTATAAGATAATAAGAAGATCTATAGAAAAATGTAATAGGAGTAAATAACATTTAGAACATTCTAAATGTGATCCATATTCAGCCAAAATTGCTTAGTCATGTGGTCACCCTACTCGCTAAGGGGACCTCTCGTTCGGCCATGCAGCCAGGCTGTTAGTTAGCGGGTCATTAGAAAATAAATAATTATTATTTTAGACTCTACAAATTATTTGTATTTATTATTAATATTTTTTAAATGTTAGTAATTACTTGATAAATAATGTTTATTTATTTAGAATAACTATTTTTTTCTTAAAAAAACTCTTATTCTTATTATGACTTTCTCTTTTCGCATTCCCTTATAATTTCATTCTCTTCTATCCTTTTTTTAATATGTACTATATATCATCATTACATAATTAATTTAATTTATTTATTGAATAAAAGCTTACACCGTTCTATTAAAGATTAAAAAAAGTTGAATAAAATTGATTATAATAATTCAATAAATAATTTTACAATCCTAAAGATTCAAAAGATACATTTCAAATAAAACATTCAATAAATTATTTTCATTAGTTTGAAAAAGTCTCATTATTAAGCAATATAAATAAATGTTGAGTCGGCTTTGTCCTTTTCAAAAACATTTTCAATAGTTTGAAAATGTTTAATTGTTAAGTTTATAATTATTTTTACATAAATTTAAAAATAAATATTTTGTAATTATTTATAAAATTAATTTTTTTCACATAAATATACTTTTAGTAAGCTTTCACCGACAATAAATATTTCGTTAGTTTTCTAAAATAATAAATGAATTTAATATTTGTACAATGTAAATTTTTTTACTATTAATTAATAAAATTTTTAATAAATATAACTTTAAAATATTTATTATAAAATTTAACAAACTTTTCGTTCAAAGATGTGTTGGACAATCCATTTATGATATTGCAAGCCATAGTTCACACGTTCCAAAACTTCAAACGGACAAATAAAAAATAATGTGAATGATGTTCTACGTTCGTTTGGCTTATTCCAATTATTAACTAAATACACATAATAATTGGTAAAGAATAATGTAAAAATGTTTACTTCATACACTACACATAATAAATATATTGATAATTTTTCCAACAATCAAATAATTTAATACAGATAAAACATTAATTTATTATACGGCTTTTGTTATTTTATTACATTACATGGCTACAGACCCACAGAAAAGAGAACAAAACAATGGTGCCAAATAAGGACAAAAGTTGTTTTGGTTCGAGGGAGGAAAAAACAAAAGGAAAATATATTAAAAATAAATAAATGGTAAGGACTAAATTTTTGTGCTGAATATGACCAAAAAGCATTTGTCTGTATATTATTCGTCAAATAAAAGCTTGAGGTAAATGTTGAATTAATTCAAAGCCTGTTAAATTGTTACGCATATTTTAACTTACATTATGGGTGCAGAAAATGGTTTAAGCTTTACATTTTTCAAATGAATTTTAGTTGTTACGACAATATGTGAAGCAGAAAAATATTGTAGGGAATTATCCTCACAATAATACGCATAAAAATGACTGGTTTAAGTTAGTTTTATATTTAAAGAATAGAAAAATGTGTGGCAAGAAAGAAAAGACGTGGACGGCGAAAATTTATTATCTGCGTATTAGGAATGATGTTTACATGAAAACAATTGTGTTCCATGTATAATTTTCATGTCATGACGTCTTATAGAAGGTGTAACACGTAATTGTGAAACAGCGGTGTCGTGAAAGAAAAAAGTATAAATATATCCGGTATATAAAAAAATAAAAAATATTTTTTAACTCACATACAAAATGTTAAATATATTTTGTGAAATAAAACAATGAGAGCGGAAGAGTAAATATAAATATTGTAGATATATTTTGTGAGGGAAGGAAAAGGAAGAAGGTTAAGAAGCATAACCAAGAAAAAAGGGTATAGCATTCCAAAAAAAGGCATTGAGAGAAAAAGAGAAGGGAGAGTCTATAAATAAGGGGCGTTATGCATTTTGAAAATTCCCGCAAATATTTGTAACAGACAAACATCCAGCGCAGCATCCACCACGTCCTCAAATCACATCCGCTGTCTGTACCCCGTCACCCTCAGTTGGCATTATCACATCCCAATCAGAAAAAGAAAGAGTGATCCGCCGCCGGCACTCCTAGGGTTCCGGTGACGATGCTTCCGTACCAGTCTATTCCGGAGGCGGAGGTGGCTCTGGGACGCAGCCTGTCCTGGGCGGAGAGCATGTGGTTCAAGTACTCGGCGACGAAGTCCGATTACTTCCTATACTGCCACAACATTCTGTTCCTCTTCCTCATCTTCTCCCTGGTACCCCTCCCACTGGTCTTCGTGGAGCTCAGGCGCGTCTCCTTCTTCGACTCCCACAAGATCCAGCCCAAGGTCCGCTTGTCCCTCGACGAGATGTTCAAGTGTTATAAAGACGTCATGCGCATGTTCTTCCTCATTGTCGGTCCCCTTCAGCTCGTCTCCTACCCTTCCATCCAGGTGATTTCCCTCTCCTTTTTTATTATTATTATTATTAAATATTAATTCCTTTTTTATTTCAGATGATTGGGATCAGGTCGAGTTTGCCATTGCCATCGGGGTGGGAGATCCTCTCGCAATTGCTCGTCTACTTTCTGGTCGAGGATTATACCAATTACTGGATCCACCGCTTCCTGCATAACAAATGGGGTTACGACAAGATTCACCGCGTTCACCACGAGTACGCCGCTCCCATTGGATTCGCGGCGCCCTATGCCCACTGGGCCGAGATCTTGATCCTTGGGATTCCCTCCTTTCTTGGGCCTGCCATGGTTCCGGGCCACATTATCACCTTTTGGCTCTGGATAGCCTTGCGCCAGATCGAGGCCATTGACACACACAGCGGGTAAATTCACTCACTTCCGCACCTTTTTCTTTTAAAACCTTCACTGCTTTCTTTCTTTCTTTCTCTAATTAGAAGATGGCGAATCCTTTTAAAACCTCTTACTTCTGTTTTGTTCATCTTTACCACACTTATATATGCTGCTGCAATTTTAGCTTGGTGTCCCTAAAATACAGTTAATACGATCTACATAGATTGTGTGGAGAGCAGAGCGCTTTGCACACGGACATTCTGTTCTCTTCTCCTTGGTTTCATCCTTTTAGTGGAGCCAAATTGTATTACGTTTTTAACCTTATGTCCTTTTCCGTACTATTTTAAATGTACGTAAGATTTGTTACTGTTACTCTAGACCTATCTACCAAATGCTATCTCATAATCCATGTGTTTGGTAAAGCGCTTTGTGCCACTTAACAGTTTGCCGCTAATTGTTGCTTTTGTGTTAAATTGGACATGAATTTGTGCTAGACGTGGATCCTAGATGGTGAAGCAAACACACCATAATAATATAGATTAAACATGGTAATTTATTAGCAAGTTTTCGATTTCAACAGATGAGAAGTCTTGGAGAAGGTTGAGGAGTATTATATTTTCTGTTGGTAATCATTTAATAATGTGGAATTATTATTTTTGATTGCCAGTTCAGTGCTGAAGAAGAAACATGTGTATGGACTTGTGGTTGTGGGACCTATAACCCTCTGAAGTTTACCGGGGAAGCGTAATTTTCTTCAAGGTTACTGTTGTAGGGAATATTTGTTTGTTGTGATCAAGCTTGCAAACAGAAGTTAAAATTGAAATTTGTCTTGGACAAACCTTTTGCCAGTTTTTGCATTAGTATATGTAATGTTCTTAAGTATGATGAGAGATGGGTCTTTCTGGTGTTTGCTGTCTCTACAATATAGAAATCTAATTGTAATTTGTCTAGGACAAATGTTTGCTAATTTTTGCTCAACTACACCAAGAAATAAATCTTTTGGTGTTTGCTGCCTCAACAATATAGAGAAATAGTACTGGTTAATGCAAAACTGAGAGTTAAATTGATTTCTATTAAGGTTTTGTGTATAGAAGGGCCCAATTATATCAGGACAATGGTTGGTTTTGCTGAGATGGAATATCGTTGTGGTGTTTCCAACTTGAATTTCCTAATATTTGCTGATTTTGCCTGTAGGAATTTACCAGTGGCCACTCTTTCTTTGCCATTGATAAACACCAGCATACTCTCCTTCTCTCCTTTCTCCCCTTTATGAGAAGTTTACTCATCATTCTTTAGTTCCTGCATTGTAGTTTTGGCACGTGGCCTTATATTGTATTGCCTACCTTATCATGTGGCAGGTATGACTTCCCCTGGAGTATCACAAAATATATTCCGTTTTATGGTGGTGCTGAGTATCACGATTACCATCATTATGTTGGAAGACAAAGCCAAAGCAATTTTGCTTCAGTTTTCACATACTGTGATTACATCTATGGAACTGACAAGGTTATATCATCATTCTGAAATTATTTTGCAACATAAATATCTGCTTAGTCTTTCCACATGTCATATTGATTTGCTGTTTCTACCTTGTTTGTCACAGGGTTATAGGTATCAGAAGAAAATACTTGAGAAGGTAAATTTATAGAGCTTTGTTATTGAGAAGTGATTGTATGTTGTGGCTTTAGTTACATCAAGAACATTTTATTTTGCTCAGATTCTGTTGACAACTTCTCTTTTTGTTTTGGACTTAATTTATTTGGCTACACAATATACAATGAGTGACTTTTTTTTTTTCCACCTCGTTGCTGCTTTGTGATTTGATTAGTTGAAGGAAGAGTTGACAAATGGTGTTGAGCAGAACGGAGAGTCATACAAGACGCAGGATTTTAAATCTGACTGAGACTGAAGCGTCCTCGGTGGTTTCAGAATGCGTTGCCTGTTCACTCTTTGGAACTACTAAAATTCTTGTAGACATATATCTACTGGTGGTAAAATAGATGTCTTTGGTTAGCTTCAGGGTGGAGATTAGCAGAACGGAGCTTTACAATTTGTGATTTCGTGTTACAAGAGGGGGCACAGGAGGAATTTCTTCTATTGTCATGTTCTGCAATTCAAACATTTGGTTTTGGTTCATGTCTGTCAGAATGTTCCTTCCCCAATGAGTTGTAAATTCAGAAATATGAAATAGGCTTCCTCCGCTGGGATGTAATTCGAAAATTATAATAAAATTTGGAAGTTCGGTTTTATGAACTTGAAGTAGATGTTCACTTGCAATCCATAGAAGTATGTGCAAGTCTGTATGGTTGCTTGCTGATGGCTACAATTCAGCGGGGTTGGGTTTGTGCAATATCTTATGACGGAATTTATTTGGTATTGAAACTGGTTTAATAGTATGTTCAAATTTATTCACGTTGAATTTCAATGTTTTGAGAGGAGGATTCCCGTTCAATGTGTATCCCAAGTTAGAAATCAAACAACACAGTTTACATACTCTAATTATACCATGTCCTGTTTACAATGAATGTAGTATTCAGTTGAACGTGATTGTTTTTCCTTAAAACTATATTCTCCACAGAAAAGGGATCAGGAAGTATAAAGCTTGACGTTTGAGTTAAAAGCCATCAATAAAGCTGGTGTGTTCGGATAAGCAATTCCATTAAGAGACCATTTAGTGTAGAAGTCTTATTATATGGAAATTTATATCATATTTTTTTAAGTTACATTTAACATGTTATAGGTGCAATGACTATAACCCAATATTTTGTTTACGGATTTGAACTCAGCATCACTTTAAGTGATGTAATGTTGATAAATTTGATTATAAATTTTATTAGAACATGTTAAAAAGAATATTTTGACAAAATTAAGAAACTTAATTGAAATAAATTAACAAAATTATAACAAGTTACTCGTGACTTTTTTCAAATGCCATTTAGATCAGAATCGGTGGTCCATATATAGTTTACCTATTTATTTATTTATTTTTATCTCGGACAGATGTTTAAAAAGTCTAGCTAGTAAAATAGCTTATATGCTTTCTCATTTTGTGAAGCTATTCCGTCGGCATTCAATTAAACGTAGTTAATGTCATTAAAATCTATTGATTTTATTTAAAGAACAATCTTCTTTCTTAAATAACTCTTTATTGTAATTTGATATTAACAATAAAAAAAGTCATTAAAAATAGAATCATAATTAAATAAAAAATATTTTAAAAATAATATTATTAAATAAAATAAAATTAGTTAAGTTTTATTTATATTTAAGTACCCAATTCATGAAAAAAAATTTGTTTATATTTGAGTTTGGAAGGAGTATATATTATAGCTTTCCTGTATATTTGCTATTTAAACGTGTGTCCAAAGTCTTTATCCAAAAACATAATCTTTAATTCCAACAAAAAAAAGTCTCATTGGTAGCCATTCCGAATTCAGTTGGTTATAGTAGTTTAACGAGTTGGGTTAAAACTAATCACCCTTTAATCAGGTTTTCTACATTTCAATGATAAATGGACTTTTCATTGAATAGGAGAAAAATATAATTAATCTTATAATAAAAATTTACATCATTTACCAGTTGCCCGTCTAGCTCAGTTGGTAGAGCGCAAGGCTCTTAACCTTGTGGTCGTGGGTTCGAGCCCCACAATAGCTCCCTCATCTGAGAAAGCGACAAGGCCCACTGACAACATAGGGTTGACAGTGCCTAGGACCTAAGGTTGAAAAATCTAAAAATAAATTATATAATTGTATCGTTTTTTTATATAACTTTATGTTATTTTTATAAATAAATTAAATTATTTACTCCTATATCATGCTTTTTTCTATATCTAAATAAAAATGTATCATGTAATTATAAAATATATTTTTTTTATTTTTATTTTTTCTTCTCAAATTCATGTTAAATAAAATGTTAGTTCACTGTAACTTATAAAAAATAGAATAAATATATGATAATGTCCAAATTTTAAATTTTTGTTTTTTCAAACATAAAAAAAACAAATTAAAAATGTAACACAAAAAATCTATTCTTATACTATAAATTAAATTAAAATTAAATTAAAATTCACATGTACAAGTGCGTGAATTTTCTAACTATCTATTCATTATAATTTAAAAATAGTTTTATATTATAATTTAAATTATTATTTATAAATTTAAAATATACTTTATATATTTAAAAATGTTGATTTATTATGAAATAATTATAATATATAAAACTAAATATTTATAATGTGTAATACACAAGCTAAAATATTAGTTAAAATTAAAATATAAGATATTAATAAAGAATAAATATACTTAAATTTAATATAAAACAATGACATTTTTATCCATGATATACAATAACATATAAGTAAATTGAAAAAAATATATGATACATCTTTTTTAAATATATTAAATTATGTTATTTACTTAATATAATAAAACATATAATTTTTAACAAGTGTTTATTTTTTATATAATATATATATATATTTAATCATTAACATTTGGTAACATTTCTTACATTGGACGTGGCATTGAGGATGATCAACGTATGTAGGTGATATTGTAGTGGAAGCAGAAAGCCAGAAACACCAGAATGTCACAGATTATGGAAGCCAACAATCACGTGGTCTGTGTGACCAGCTATTTCTTGTTTCAAAGTTTTGAGGCCCATTTCTTGCTTTTTCTTTCAACCACTTTTCATAAAGTCAGTGAAATTGCAATTTTGCTTTTCATTGTTCAAGACATTTTCTATGGCCTTCCTTTTCAATGTAGCATTTTATAAATTATAAATATAAGTTTCCCAGTATTTTCCACACACGTGGGGTAAGAACACTAGGTAATCACATGGCACGACTTGCCAACGTCATTTTCCTTTTCTCCTTATTTTGAATAATGAAGCTCTTCCTCGTTCAAAAAAAGAAGATTGAAACTAGTGTCCTATTGAGTGTGATTCCCTCGTTCATATAGAAAAATTCGAAACCAATTTTCTTCTGCTCAAGATCCGAACAAGTATGTTCTATGTGTATCACTGATTTATTTATTTTACACATAAATTATGGATACAAATTAGAAATCCTCCAAGAAGTGGCTCGGTGCTTAAGTCAAGTCAAATTTAAGACACGTTATCATAGTCTTTCTGCCCATCACTAGAACACAGCTGAAAACAAAAATTTGTTTCTTTGCCCTTAGTTCCATTTATATCGTAGTGAATTAATGCCTGTGTTTCGGTTTTCCCAAATTTTTTTTCTTCTTATGCGATTATTGAAGAGTCTTGGTGGATACTAAGGTTACATTATCAATTATTGAAAAATAAATTGCGATACAAATTCAGGAGGATAAACCTAATTTATTAACAAATTTTGGTAATTTCTCCTTGCATTGTGAATTATAAGTGTGTGATGCATCTTATAATTTCATGTAAACTCTTTTAACCTCCTTATAACCTAACAAGGGTGGAGGAGTTATAAATTTGGATTTTTGTTTCGAACTGGCCCAAAATAGGTTCAATTGGGCCTAATAAATCAGGCCCACGGTGTGAAGCCAACCAAGTTAAGGCCGAGAACCCCTAACCCCGCCCGCAAACTGGAAACCTCTAAGAAGAGAGATGGATAGAAATAAAAAGATAAAGAAGTGAAAAAAAAAATTCTTTCCACTTATTAAATGAATGAAAGAGACAGTAAAATGAAATAAATTATAAAAATTGTACAAATTAAATTAAATATAAAATTATTTTTTTTACTATATTAAGTTTTCTTTAGCATAGAATTATTTATTACTTATTTTTTTATGTTATAAAAACATTTGTTTTAAAAACTAATTTATGTGTACAATGCACTGTTAGTGTGAAATTTCTACCCAGACATTAATATGATATAATTAATGATAAGATGAATTCTTATTAAATGTCTATCTAAAGTATCTGTTTGTATTTAAAAAAAAAAACTTTGTACTAGACTCAAATTTATGTAGGTTTTTAATACTCATTATTTCATGTTAGGTGCTTCAATATCTATATATGTATCCGTTATTTGCATTTTAATTATGGTCGATAAATAATAAATATTTATTAAGAATATGATAATAATTAAATTAAAATTTTATTAAAATTTTTTACAAAATATAACAATCATAATTATAAAATATCATAAATATTATAATAAAATTTCATAATAATAAATTTATGAATTTTCAAGTCTTGACTACTTTTTATTAAAATTAATATATTATACTAATTAGTTATAATTATAAATTTAAAATAAATAATTTAAATTGAAAACATATTAAAAATACATATATTATACATACATATTATTGAATCAATTTTAATTTATATCTAAATATACACTAACTTTAAATAAAAATAAAATAAAATTTTAGATGAATAAAAAGTATGAAGATATGTTTTGTATGAATTTAAAAATTATTTTACATTAATAATGAAAACTCAAAAGAAGGAGGGTTCATTAAATAATTACTTTTGTTTAATTTGTCTCGTATTATGAATAAGCACTTGTTTTTTTAGAATTTACCAAATGAACACTTTTGTTGTTGTTTGAATTAGTAAAAATAGTGAGAAGAAAAATAAAAAAGAGAAAAATAAAATGAACTCTTATAAAAGAGAAATAGAAATAAGAAGAAACTCATAGATTGAGATAAAAAAAATTTATCTCTCAATGTAAGAATGATAATCGGTAATGATCTGGATAGGTACATGCAAAAATTATCCATGTTTAGTAAGAAAATTACACATTTGACAGGTATGAACTTGAATACAGATAATTACTTGCAAAATATAATGGGTACAATTGTACGTATGAGTACCTTAGTACTCAATCCTATCCATACCTGTACATAATTGATAGTTGTCAATTATATATACTTGACATATTGAATTTGAGCAATTATTTCTATTTTTCCTAGGTTTAGAATCATGTTTCATTTTGTATTTAGATTATGAGTTTTTAACATTCAGAATAGTTATTTAATATTTTGGATTTCTAATTAGTTCTCATATGATTTTTTTTTGCAAGAAATCATGAAGTATGGAAAACTTTCTTCTAGGAAAAATAAGAACTCTCGCTTAGTGAGAGTTGTCATTCACCCAGCAAATGGCTCATCCAAAGAAGGGTTCCTCTGCTAGTGCTCTTGCCTAACGAGATAAACTCCTTGCGCAACGAGCCATAGTAATAAAGAGTGTGTTTGATTCTCGCCCAATGAGAGGCGAGTTCACCTAACTAATCTAGTTAGACAAAGAGCCTGTTTTGGACTCGCTCAACAAAAAGCATTCTTGCCCAATGAGATTCGAGTTATACAAGTTATGTTCTGCTTTTGCCAACGAGATGGAAGCTTCACCCAGCGAAATTAGATAGCCTACTTCATCTTTGCTCAATGAGCAGAGAGCTCGCCAAACGAGAAAGTAGTATCGAAGGCTAGGGTTTTCATTCACCCAACAAGAGTATCTCTCACCCAATGAGACGAGGACCCTTAGAACCCTTTTTAAGCAAATTCACCCAGTAAGAAGACTTTTTCACTAGACAAAAATTATGACCTAACACTTTTCGAAGAAGACAAAAAGGAACTTTTAAGGGGTAAATGAAGAGATTGAGACAAAGAACGAAAGGAAGCTTCCAAGGGATGTGGAAATGCAAGGAGCGCTCACATGACTTTTCCATCATTTACTCTCATTTCTTCATGGATTTTTTCTCTACACATGTCCATGAGTAGCTAAATCTCCCTTTGTTGGAGTTAGATGTAAACAAATCTCATCTTCATATATCTATTTTGAGTACCCATTCAATTTATATTTATAAATATTAGTGCTTTGTTTCTTTACTTAATGCTTTTTTTGGGTTGATTTCCTTAACTTGTTATTTAGTGGGTTTGTGATTGGGAAATGCATTCTCCTCTTTGAACTAAAATAAAGCACCAAATAAACCTAGTTTTTAGGAATAGAGTTTGATTTGTTGGTTATCTTAAAAATATATTCTCTTAATGCAAAAAACTTAGTTGAACCTAAGAGGAATCAAAAGTTAACTAAGAGGATTAGGCTTTTACTACCCAAGGAATTAGGGTTTTTGAGTATTTTTGTAGATTGATGTTAATATGTCATATATGAAATTAAATACGTTACTCTTATAGTGCATGAGATGATGGTTTAGTAAAGTCTAACCTCAACATCTTTTATTATCATTGCAAACTTCTTTTTTACCCTTCAAGTGTTTATGAAAAAAGACCAAATTGAGTTCTCTACAATACTTTATCTTAAGTTATTCAATACAAGCATCATTTAAATTGAAAAATATAGATTTTATTAGTTTATTTGGTAATGAAGTGTTTATCAGCCTAGTATTATGCAGGTCCTTATGGGAACAACACTTTGCTTATCATTGTCTACTTGCATGATTTGGTACACTTGCCAAAGTCTTAACAATAATAGCAACAACAACAATAATAATAATGGTGGAGCCAACAACAACAACAATGGTTGGGACAATGGTAGGACGAAAATGATGGTAATGATATAGATCATGAAAATAATTGATAATTTTATAAGAGGTGTTTATAATCATATTTTAATCTCGATTGTGTATTATTTTTAATCCTAAATATCATAAGAAATAAAGTAAATTAAAAAAATGTAACAACTAAAAAATTTAAAATTGATTTTAAACAAAGGAAAAGTTGTCTCTTGTTATTTCATTTTTAACTTAATTTTCCTCGTGATTTTGTTTTGACGATTAAAAAACTTAAATTTAAATTAAATCAAGTTTCATTTCAATGAATAAAATTGACCATAATTTCACCCTAAACCAAGTACTATGCACTTAGTAAATAGTTGGTAAAAAACACTAGAGCTCTCCCTTGAAGTCCATGTTAAAAATTTCTTTTTTTGTTTTCTATTGATTAGCATATTTTGTTTTATCAAAATATAGGTTGGATGTATGACCTAATATATTCTTCTCTATGAGTCCAAATTTATTGAGTGATCTAATTTGGACTTTTGAGAATTACCATGTATTTATCTATTTATGTATTTATTGGATTAAGCCCAATAAAGAAATGTACTGATTATATTTAAATAAGGATAGGATCCCGCTTGACTCTAAGTGCTTTGTGACATCTCTGCTCCATCGAAGAGTTGATCTGTTATGAGATGGAGATAAGAGGAAGCTTTTATTCTTGATGTATACCCTTGTATACGTGGTGCTTATGTGAAATCTAAGTTATTATTTTAAATAATGTCATCATGAGGTACGTAATGTATGAGTATTATATTACGATTGAGTGTTCTATATACTTAGTATACATCCAATTAATTTTATGTGGTATCATAGTAGCTTATAGTAATTTTGGAACCCTAATATCTTTATATTTTACTATTTCTTGTTATCTAGGATCTTGATTCCTATTCACAATTTTTTTATTTTCACCTGATTGATGTTTGTTCTTTTCAAGAGAGTGAAATGTTGTCGATACTTATGTTGATTCAAACAATATATATTTGCGAGACTTGTTTTATAACATTGGTCAGGTTGAACAATTACCTCTTTTTAAAAGGTTATATTTTGATTTGATTGACCAAATAAAAGTGTTTGATCTTTATATATATATATATATATATATATATATATATATATATATATATATATATTGTACATACTAGCTCTTATAGCTTAGTTGGTTAGCAAGTAAGAGGTGCACCGAAGGTAATTATGATATAATCATGAAGAATTACTTATATTATATCACATGAAATTCTAGTTAAATGAATTTTTATTTATACCATGACTTTATAAAATTTTTTTGGTAATATTTCTAGTTAAATGTATTTTATACCATAAACTTTTTTATGGAAAAGTGATACATATATTGATAACATTAATTATCAATGTCATCTTGATGCAATTATTTATTAAGTGCATTTGGAGAGATTTTTTTTGTTATTTTGTATGATATAATTTTGAGAACATGAATAAATTCTTTTTTTTACTAATGAATTTGTTAGTTTAGTATAATGTCACTACCATAGTAGCTAATTTATTCAAACTGTGAAAGAAACTCATGAAATTATTTGATGTCATATGGACTAATTTGACTTATTTATTTCTTTGTGGTATCTAAAATTATTTAAATGATTTATGCGATTTGTACATTGTATTAATGAGTTTTTTTTTTGTGTGCAAATTGATTTGTTACTCATCACTCGGGTGATATAATTTTATTCAAAGAAAACACTTTGTAATATGTTTCTTAAGAAACATGGTTTTTAAGAAACATGGTTTTGAGGAAATTTATGTATGGAGTTGAGTTGTTTCTTTGTATTGTAATTTTATCATTGTTTTAGAAGTAATTTTAATGAATATGAATGCTTATCATTATAATGACTTATTCATTCATATTAATAGAGGTACTTGTCAATTTTACTATAGAGATAATTGTGTTACTTAAATCAATTAGTGCATTGGTCTGTTCATACGAAGTCTACTGTATAAGTTGATAAGTAATATGTAATTTTGAGACAATGTAACAGTAAAAATTCTACTCACAAGTTTGAATTTTTGGAAACTGTTGTGTATAGTATATTCTTCACTAAAAGAAGAGTTTATATTCACATGTTTTATATATTAGTTAATGTGACAATCATTACTAAATATTGTCCATTTGATTAACCAATGATTGATTTATATTTTTTTCAACTTTATATGATGTTTTTACTTGACAAAATAAATGAATTATAATATTTTATATTTGAATTAAGAGTTTTATAAAGGATGGAAACATATATAGTGATAATGATGATCTTTTTCCATGATAAATATGTTTATTTGTCCATGAAAATACACTTAAGTTCATACTTACAAGAGTTTTCTTCATTAGAAGAAAATGTTAATTATTTTTAATTAGTGAGGATTATATTATGGAATATATATTTTCTTCATGAGTGATTTGATGCGATTTGGAATGCGCTTAAAGGCAAGCATCCCCTAGCGCAATAGTAATAAGGATATGAGTCAAAATATCGTACCTAATGGAATAATGTGTGTGATTACTGGTTTCCAAGAACTCTTATGTAGTTTAGAGAAACAATTTCTATTTTGAAGAGGGTTCATGCACAAAAATAGTAGTAAAAGCAAATCAAGCAGAGAAAAGTAAAATAACAGACAAGAATAATTGAATTTAATCTTTTTGAATTAATGGTTGTGGTTTCATTTATACTTTCCTCCTTAACTTCAGTTTCATGAAACTTTCTTAACCAAATATCTTGTGTTATTGATTTTATTTCTTAATTCTTCTATTAGGAGACCTTAGTCCAGTACTTTTAATATTCTTTGTCTTAGGATGGTCCCTAGTTGGTTATATAGAAACATATACTCAAGCAAACATTAGCTACATAGAAGTTTTTTGATAATTAATCGAATCAGAAGTTTAAAGAAAAAGGTTGGTCATGCAATCTCTCTAAACCCAATTATTTTATAAGTCCACCAACTAACTACGTTATGATAGCCACTAATTAATCAATTTAAACATGCAATTGATGATCACTCTCTTACAAAAATATTAAAGCAGTAAAACAATTTAATCAGCGAAGGAAAGAAAAATAGAAAATTGCATTAAAAAGATATTAAGGTTCCATGCATAAATTATGTCATAATCCTTAAAAAAACGGTTTAGCTACCTATACACATGATAAAAAGAAAGCAGACTAAAGCAAACATAAAGAAATAAGGAAAAGAAAAATTCGTAATGGTCAGGAGTTCAGCTCCTTAGTTTTGTACCAAGCTTTGAGTCCTTCTAAACACCTTATGATGCCTTTAGAGAGCTTTTAAATTGAAGAGAGACACTAGAGGGATGGTGAAGTATGAAAGGGTTGTGGAGTGATGAGATGATTCTTCTATTCCCGAGCTGCTCCATTTTTATACTATGTGAGTGGGCCTCCTGCAAACCTATGTTGTTTTTTATCTCTCGTGCTTGTTCATGAGCATGTTAGGTTTGACATGGGCATGCTAGGTTTGACATGGGCATGCTAGATGACTCTAGAGTAAGAACAAGCATGCTTGGAGTTGCATAGCTGTGTTGAGTGACTCTAGGGGAGAGCCCAGGCATGTTGTGATGAGTGCAGTTGTGCTAGTCTTTTGTGGCTTCCTCTTTTGGACCGAAAATATCAATTTTTGTTATATTTTTTCATTTTTCTAATTGCATACCTGTATTACATTAAACTCAAGAAAAAGGTGAATTATGCATGATATATGTAAAAAGTAATGAGATTTTCACTCAAAAATCATTAGCATTAATATACAAAATTTCGATTTATCATGATTATATAAGCATATTGTAAACATTTACTAAGAATATGATTGTACCTAGTTAAGTTCAATTGGATCATATTTTTGTGACTTATTCCAAGAAACTCAATTACATGGAAAACAAAGGTGAAAATCAATTGATTTGACTATAGTATTTTTAGGAAATACTATTTAATATGTATGTTTTTGGATATATTGTTTCCTATTTGATAAATATACTTTATGTCCGTTAATAAATTATTTGAGAATCTTTTATGTGATTAATGTGTCTTAGGTGTTTTTTGTTCTTAATTGAAAATGGAGTAAAAAGAAACATTTGTTCTTTGTTTTTCAAGAAAATATGGAAGCATAACTTAGTACCTGTAGGTGTAGGTGTATGCATCTTGAATTATTAATCTTTCTTCTATCTATGTTTTATATAAATTAAGGTTTTTAATGGCATTAGATTGAATTATTAATATAAGTGTGGGCTTATATTGTGTTGTTTTCTTTGAAAGAAAAATGAGTGTTACTCATGAACAATTTGAGTAGTTTGTTGTTCTAAATTAATTTGAAGTCTCAAAAGATTTGAGAGTATATATTATACTCAAAGACATAGTTTATTTATATTTTTGGATAAAATATTTGGTTTAGAAGATTAATTATCTTTGTTCTTATTTTTCTCCTAAGACTTGTTAATAAGATTGTTAAGAAGTGTTAGGAGGATAACTACCGTCCCTCCTTGGATGATTAAAAATACATGCTTGTCATTATTCTATCCTTGATGTTTTATAATTTTTATGACAATTGATGACTAATTATAAGTTATATATATGTTTCGAATATCCTTTATAGTCAAAATTACAAGTAACTAAATTATGTAGTTGTAATTGATAGTGTAATTATAGTAATTTGATCACATTGTTATCTAATCATTATTTAAACTTTGATAATTTATGTATTTTAATGTGATTGGTTAATGAAAGTTTATAACTTTTGATAATGGATATGTCTTGTGCAATTGAGTTTTCCATAACTATCTTCTTACAAAGAAGATGATTGTTGACTCCTAGCTAAGGAACTTAAACTCATAGTGTTTATGAAACATGTTGAGAATATGAGTATTGTGAGGTCCTTTGACGTAATTGATTAGTGGGAGTTTTTATTATTTTAGGCTACTTTAATTGTATTTGACTTGTGTAACTTCTGATTCAATAATGTTATGAGCATGTTGATTTGATTATTTTATATGATAATAATTATATAATTTTATTATTTGTCTCGAGGTATTTTAACTTTTTTTGGAATGATGTTTCGTGAGAAACATGAATATGATCTCCTTAAGAGATTGGTTGTGTTTTCCTGGAAAAACACAATGTAGTTCCTTTTGGAACAATGTTTCGTGAGAAACATGAATATGATCTCCATAAGAAGTTGGTTGTGTTTTTCCAAGAAAAACACAATGTAATTTCTTTTGGAATGATGTTTTGTGGTAAACATGAATATTATTTCTTTGAGAGATTGATTGTATTTTATTGATAAAACACAATGTAGGATCCATACATAGCATGAAAGAGATCATGTACTATGCTATAATATGTACCTACACTTGCACACTTGTGTGATGATCATGCTAGTAAGATTGTTAGTTATGTAGTCATTGACGAACTAAATTCTGAATAATTTATCTTTGCTTGTGACTCTTAATTAGTGATTATGGTACCATTCAAGGAATTTTGGTGAATACCTAGAATGGAATGATGCCACAAAGAATTTTGATACAAACATTAATCGGTTGTGTGTTGGCAGATGAAATATACAAAGGTTCGTGATGTATTACTATTAAAAATCAAGATATTGGAATTAGACTTATCACTTGATTTAAAACCTTTCAAACGCAACCAATATCTATTTGAACCCCTTACCTGTAGGAATACATAAAGTCCTACTCATGGCCACTTGGTGGAATTATGAGAAGTTATAGGTATTATTACGGGTCAATCAATTGGAGAGTCAGACACTCAACTAATATTAAGAACTTTTCATACTAGCAAAGTATTCACAGGGGTACTGTAGAACATGTGCAAGCACCTTCTAATAGAAAAATAAAATTCAATGAGAATTTAGTACATCCTACACGTGCACGTCATGGACATCATTCTTTTCTATGTTATATAGACTTGTATGTAACTATAGAAAGTCGTGATATTATACATAATGTGACTATTCCATTAAAAAGTTTTCTATTAGTTAAAAATAATCAATATGTCAAATCAAAACAAATGGTTGTCGAGATTCGTGTAGGAACATATACTTTGAATTTAAAAGAAAAGGTTCGAGAACATGTTTTATGTTTTATGGTGATTATATTTAGGTTGTTTATGTGGCCACGATCATTCAACCAAGAGTTGTTTTTAAAATAAATAAAACTCATTCAACATTGACTGTTAGAATTTTCTTTGTATGGTCTTCTATTGATTGACATATTCTATTTTATTAAAATATGAGTTAGATGTATGACCTAATATATTCTTCTTTGTGAGTCTAATTTTATTGAGTGATCTAATTTGGACTTTGAGAATGACCATATATTTATTTATGTGTTAATTAGGTTAAACCCAATAAATAAATAAATGTGTTGATTTTATGTGTAGGATCTAATAGACATAATATTCATGATTGATGGATATTATGTTACCTATTTATTTAAAGAATGATAAATTTTTCGCTTAACTCGAAATAATACGTGACAACTCAACTTTATCGAAGAGTCGATCTATCAAATATACATCTTTTTATACATGCTTACGTAAATCTAAGTTATTATTTTAAAAAAAATATCATTAAAAGATTCGTAATTTATAAATATTGTGTTGTGATTATGGGATTTAAATACTGGTATAAGTTTAATTAATTCATAAAATTCATTCATGAATCCCAACATTTGAAATTGTTGGTGCCAATTGCCAATCACTGACCATCTCCAAAGTTCAAGAAGAGTAAGATTTATCCAATAAAGTATTGATAATACTGTACTAGTGAGTTTAAATAATGTTTTTATGTGTGCATTTGCAAAACTATAATGAAGTATTTGTTGGTCAATAAACTAATTTATTTTAAAATGCTTTGCCCTTTATTTGCAAAAGTTATTTTGCTACCTAAGCTTACATAATTACAAAAGTGATTTTAAGTTTAAATATTTTGACACAAAAATATTTGAGTATTGATAATACTGTACCATTGTGAGTTTAAATAATGTTTTAATGTGTGTGTATTTGCAAAATTATCATTGAAGTATTTTGTTGGGCAATCTTAAAGGTAATGACAATTCGATTAAATTATTCTTATGATTTATAAGTAATATTTATTTGAAATATAAATTTTTTTTCTTATTTTTTATGTGAAAAGATAAATATATGAATTTCAATATACTGTTGGCATGAGAGAATATATATTTGATTATAATATAAAATTCTATAATACTCCATCGTATTAATTTATAACTTTCGTTGGCTCTAAACACAGATTACAACTCTATCTTCTTTATCTTTTTTGAAACATGTAGTTAATTATAAATCATGAATTTTGTCAAACATTATAGCTTATATACTTTATAGAAATCATTCAGTAAATAAAAACAAAAACTTTATAAATCAAAATAAATTTCATGTTTATATTGAATATTTCCATAAAGATATTATCTCATCTGGAAAAATTATACCATTGTTAGTATTTTGATTTTGACAGTCAAGTGTATTTTTTTTGTTAAAAAATAATTTTATTTGAGTTAGATAGTAGTATTATAAATAGTAAAATTATCCTTCTAAATATTCATTGCAATTATATATCTAGAATCTGAATTCGACATCAAACTTCGTCTTAATTAATTCCCACGTTCTAATATTTTGAAACTTGTTAATGTTTATTTACACGTTGTTTTAGTGTATTGTACTTACTAGCTATTATTAGTATATAGTCACTAAAATTGTTAGTATATATTACTTGTTGTCGTGTATTATTTGTTATGTGCTGCGTGATGATGACATAGCATGTCGTAGGATTTTGTATTCAAGTCTTTATAATAATATTTTTTATATTTAGTAATATTTAAATATCATTGATGATATTTTGTAACATAAATTAGTTATAACATTTTTTAAATATTATAAAAAATTTTAAATATTAAAAAAACCATATACATAGTAGTGTCTTAATTTATTAATATAAGATATTTCATTTGATATTGTAAGCTAATAATAGAGTTATTTTATTTAATCCCAACATAAATGTTTAATCTTTAAAATGTCATTATATCAAGAGGGTCTTTAAAACACATATTTTGGTTTCTTCAAGATAGTTAAATTAATATTATATGATGATGGAAAATTATATTTTTAGTCTAAATATATTTTTATTTACCGTAAATATGCTGAATTTTAGTTTTGATATTTTTTAAAGAAAATATTGGTTTTAGTGATAGCATGACATGTATAGAGTGATAGCATAATATGTATATAAATATGTTATATTAACGTGACACGTAATATGTATAGAGATGTGTGTCATATAGTCTGTCGATCTAGTACATTTTAAGTTTTCATTTATATCAGGACGTATCATTTTTCAATTAAATTTTAGAAAAAATAAGTTATCTACGGTTTACACAATTATTTAATTAATTATAAATTATTATATATGATAAATTTTATTTATTTCTATAATAATTATTTAAAAAATCATATTAATAATAATTTATTATTGATCGACAAAATAGAAATCCACGTGGATAGTCATTAAAACTTATTTTAAGACTATGTTATTCTTATATTATACATACAAATCCTAATTCTTCGCAACAAAATAACTTCTATAATTATTTTATTTTATGACGGGTGTTTATATATCATATTAAATAAAATAAAATAAATTCTTAAAGATTTTTATTTTCTTAATTATTTTAAGAAAATAATTAAAATTTTTCAGTTGACATTAAATTAATATAATGAGATACAGGTAAATTAAAGTTTAAATTAGTTGTTTAAATATAGGATGTGAATGTTGGAAACTCCTCAACATAATCTTCAATTCTTATAAATAAAAAAAATATATAATGGGATACAATACAAGCAAATCATCATTAATATTTATTAACATTAATATTATCTTAAAAATTAGTTTAATTAAATAAATTAATATTTATTTAATTAAATTAAATTTTAATACATTTAAATTAAAATTTTAAATACTTGTAATTTATATTTGTTAACAATTAAAAATAATCTTTTAATTTATATTTTTATAGTTTAAGTGCATCGCCAAATATTTGGTAGTATAGATGAAAGCAAAACGTAAACAAAGTTTTGTAGTTGCATAATTTGTTTTTTATTTACTAATAATTATAAAAAAAAAGTCACATCAATTATATTTGGTTTCATATTTTATGATATATTTTCCCTTACAAAAACGTAAATGTGACCTTTTTATAATTATTAATGATGTCATATTAATGAAAAAATTTAAATTCCCATTATTTGAAGTTTTCACTACTCTCACTTTTTCATAACGATATCAACTTGTTTATTTTAGTACTAATTAATATAAAATTTTCTTCATTAGTTTAACAAAAAAAATCCGATAATAGGTTGAATTAACATCCAACATTAACCTCAGAATGAAGCAACAATTCGAAAGAAAGAAAAAAATACTTTTGTAAATTGGATTATATATGTTTCAGATTCTTGTGTAGAAAGAATTTACCATATTGTTCTAGTTGGAGTGGAGGGAGGGGGGGGATAAAAAGTAGGAAAAGGACTTAGGAGAAAGTAATGAAAATGAATTTCCTAAAGAAAGCATTAGAAAATGACATGGTTAAAGAATAGAGCGCACATGCCTTTGATGAAATGATAGGAACAAGAGAGTAATGTTTAATTAATTAAGGCCCAATTGTAGTTTGTTCAGTGTATAGGGAAGACAAAACCCAGTCGGCATTGTTTTGAAAAATGAAAACCATCCCATTTCTGTTTCTGTTTGTATTACAGATCACATCACATGCTTTTATTTTTCTACTTTTATTTCTGAGCATTGTGTCACCATAACAGCACAATCAAGTGTAGAACTTCACCTAACTCGGGGCTTGATTAATACACATTTGAATTTCTTTTCAAAATGACCAATGCGTGCCAGAGGTGTCTGTTTCATCTTTTAAGCATTTAAATTTTGCTTTCATTGGAAGGTGGATGCCAATTTTTGCATACTTCAACATTGACTATTGCACCTTTCTATTCCGCTATTCATGTCTAATATTTACTACCTTTCTCACTTCGTTATAGTAGGACGCTTCAACGCTGAGGAATTAAGAAACTTTTACAAGACTTTTTTTTTATTTTAAACAAGAGAGTTATATGTTAAATTTTTATTAATATATGTCGTTTTTATTTTATAAATATTTTTTTTATTTTTTTTAAACCTAAATCTTGAATTGTTCCTATGTTTTACATGTTAAAGCTATACTTTTCTTTATATAACAGGAGGAAGGTTAGCAATCTGATTTTTTTTATTTGTTAACTAGTCTTATTAAAATTTATAATTTTTAAAAAAATTTAATTAATAATAAAAAATTAAAAAAAAGAAAGTCATTAACATTTTTCGTACAATAGTTTAAAAATGGATAAAATATTTTTTTTCCTTTAAAATATGGTAAATTTGATTTTTGTCTTTTTATTAAAAAAAGACAAGCGTCCAACAAGTCAAGCGAATATTTTATTAAAAAAACTAATAATATTTTTTAGAGTAAAAAACTAAAATTAATCACTTTCACCTTTTAAAGGATTAAAAATAAATAAAAAATATTAATGAAATAGAAACCAAATTAAGCATATTTTAAAGAAACGAAAATCATATTTTATACTTTCATATTTTAATCACTTTATACGCTCTTTGGCAAATGAAACTAGAGGTTTTTTTTTATTTATTTAAGAGGTTATTGAGAGATGGTATTTATTAATAAATTTTCGATTTTTTTTCTTATTATGGTCACAAAAAGGTGTGATTACAGTCCTTAATCTACTCAAAAATAGTAATACAGTATAATCTCATTAATTAAATATTGGTCAATTGCTGCTACACAGTCTCAACTTAGATGGTGCTCCAAAGATTTTTCTTTTTTTTTGGGCGTAATGCTCACGTGAGCACTGCAACTTAAACTTAAGCTATAAGTTGAATTATATAATTGAAGTACGATTATAATATTTATTGGGAAAGTAATTTTGTTTCATGCTATTAAATTAAATAAATATCGTAATAAAGGTTTTGAATTTTTTTTAAGTGTTGTTTATTTACACTTTTAAAAACTAGTGAACAAAAGCTTATATGGGATCATTGCGATTTTTTAATTTTTAGTTTTTAATCTAATTTTTAAAATAAAATACTTTTGTCTAAAGTAGAGTTAAAATAATTTTAACTCAATTTTAAAATCCAAACAAAAAAGTTTAGTTGTGAATTTAATCTTTAGTTTTTAATTTCAAAAATTACATTTTCACTATATTTGATAATGATTTTCTTGATTGTCTTTATCACCATCATTATCATCAAAATCTACTTTTACTATCATCATCCAGCATTACCGTTATCATCACTAACATCATTATCATTATTGACATTATTATCACCACTATCCACACTAATAACTCCTTTCACAATAATATCACCACTTTCACAGTTGTCTCAATTGTCATTGATGTTGTCACCATTACAATTACTATCATTGTTAGCCAAACTACAACCATCAACCCTAATACTATTGTCAACATCATCATTATTGCAGCCACTATTATTGTCACAATTATATAAACATACATTTAAATTAATTTTAAGATGATAGATAACTTTCAAAAGTATTTTTATTTTAAAACTAAAATAACTAAAACTAATTTTTAAATATTAAAAACTAGTTTTAATTTTTAAAAATTTTAAAACTTATCATTAAAATTTACCAACAACGCACTCTAAATTATGTTTATAAGAATATTTAACTAGCAACCTTTTGTAATATATATATATATATATATATATAAAGAAAATGTCACAAGACATCTAGATAGCGACATTTGTAAAATGTTGTTGTTAATATGTTAAAATGTTGTTAAAATTCTTTAACAACATAGGCTTTTATATAACATATGATAAAATATTCTAAAAATAAATTATTATTACTTATGATCCTTTATATAAGAAATAAAATAGAGTATTTTTTTGTCCTAATTATAAAAAGAGTTCAATAAATATACACTGACAATGTAAAATCGTTTTATATTATCATCCGATCACAAATTATCATTTACATGACTTTAAGGTAATTATTTTAAATGTTAACAAATTTTCTTACATTGTGGTTTGTAATTAGATTATTATGTAAAACAATTGTTTACTAGTACTACACAACCTGATTTCTCCTATAAGAACTAGGCTTGCTTTTAAATATATTATTTATTAATTTTCGTATCGTGTAAAGTCTGTTAATGAGATATTTATTCATTTATCATAAAAGTGAGTGGATCAATAGGACTATTAACAATATAACTCACATTCATTAGTTGAAAAAGTATTTATTTAATTACAAGTAATGTTAATAAATATAACAACTTAAATTATTTAATTTTTAGATATTTTTGAAATAAATTGAAATTTAAGATATTATTAACTAAAATTAACTACTTTCGTTTGATGATTTCAACATTTTTTTGTTTAAATACGTTTTAGATTTCTACGAATATGACTCTATCTAGTTTTAGTCTTTACAAAATTTTGTCATTTTTAAATTCTTAGTATTTTTTTAGAGCCATTTTTTAATCCTTATTATTAATTATAGTTAGTTAGTTTAGTATGAAAAAAGTTAACAAAATAAAAATATTAATAGAGACAATTAAGGTAATAAATATTATTTTAAATTAAAATAATTAAATTATTTCTAGTTGTTCAATTTAATTAATTAATGTATTTATTTTTTTATATAAATAAAATAATTACATATAATTTACTTTTATAATTTATTTTTAATATATTATGAACAGTTATTTTACTTTTTAATTGAGATAGTTTACATATAATTAATGTATTTATTATTTTATATGATAAGATAATTACACTGACTTTTTATAAAAATATAAATTTAATTTTAATATATTACTTTAGATGTTATTTTTATATTTCAATTTATATATTTCACTTATAATTTATTTTTAAAATATACCTTAAGTCGTGATTTTATCTCTAAAGACAAAAATAAATTAAAATAAATTATATTACAATCAGTCAAAATTAATAGATTGAAATGTAAAATTAAATATTAATATTAAATTATAAATTTATAAATAAATTATAATTTAAAAATATAATGTTAAAATAATTTAATGAATTGAAAAATAAGAATAATATTAAAAACAACAAAATTAATGTTTATAATATATTAAAAAACAAATTGTAAAATTAAATTATACATAATTCTTTTATTTATATAAAATAATAATAAAAACACTAGTTCTACTAAAAAATAAATACATTAATTAATTAAATTATGGATTTAGAAATAATCTAATTATTTTAATTTAAAATATTTTTTATTATCTTAATTAATATTATTAATTTTGATAACCAGTATAAATATTAAATTAACTAGAACAAGTGATAAAGACTAAAAAAAATAACACTTAAAGAATATTAAAGATATTTAAGTGATAAAAATTTTGTAAATATCAAAATCAGACATAATTATATTTGTAAGAAACTAAAATATATTTTTTTATATACAGGACCAAAAGTGATCGTATTTATTTATAATTTTACTATAATTTTTAATATTGCTAAATGAAACTATTGTTGTAGGGAGAAACTCAATCGCTTATTAATTACTTATTTTATTTTGTTTTTACTTTTCAAGTGTACCAATTATAAATCTCTTATATTCAAACAAACATGCACCAATTATATAAATCTCTTTATTCAAGCATACATGGATCACTATAAATATTCTCCAACTCACATGAATGCTGGATTGAAATTGTTTACGGCTCAAACCCATCGTCATATATGGGTGAGATAATTGTTGCTTTACAATGTGCAATATTACTAGAGCTGAAATTGCATATTAGGTTAATACAGTGAGTATTTTTTACACCATCAACCCCGCGAGGTACCTCAGCGACATTGCTTCATACTGAGAAATCTTCTAAACTGTAAATATATATAGCTTTGTTAATTCAATTGGGGATCCTAAACCAAATTATAGGTGATCTACTTCTAACCATTATGTTTATTTAGGTAGCAATTTGGTTTCTTGGGTGTCTAAAAATCAATCGATATATAGTCTCCAAATTTAGTGTTGAAGTTGAATACAAATGCCTCTTCCATATAATAAGAATCAAACTCAAGGTTGAAGATGTGTTTCCGAAGACATGTAATAAAAGTTTATTTATATTGAAACAATCATGGCGGCAAAAATAATATTGATTTACGTAGTTGTTTGACTAAAATATCAAAAGTTCAAATAATTATGTTAAAAAATATATATATATCCTGTTTGGTGAGCTATGTTCTCATGCAGAGAGATTAATCACTATTTTAGATTTTGATGATTCAATCATAAATCCTTTATGTTTGTCCCATATATATATATATATATAAAAGATAAATTGCAAGTTTCCTATGAATTAGCTAATTTGAATGGTCAATAACTGAACTAGTTAGATAGTTGTATATAAACTCTTGTAATAGTTAGATAGTTAATCTGAATATATAGTATTTTTATTTTTAAAATATTAATAATTTTGAATAGTTAAAATTAATTGTAATTATATTATATGACTTTATAATTTTAAGATTGTATTCATTTTATTATTCAAATTAATTAATTATACCATATTTATAGTCTTATTATTTTATTTATATTTTAATTAATAATGAAATATTTATAGTTGTAATAATTTTGTATATAATATTTATTTTAATATGTTTAAACGATAATATATAATGATAATTTTAAAAATATATTAAGTTAATAATTATATTTATAATTGCATAGATATTAAAACAATGGTAAATATATCACAAAACTAACACGTCTGCTAGATTGTTATCAAACAATAGAAAAATATATCACAAAACAAAAGAAACATTTTAAGATTAATACAAGTAAAAACATTATGAACAAATATTATAAAACAAATTCAATTCGAACACGTGTGTTGTATCATTACTGTCTGTCCTAAGAGGTTCTAAGTTCTAACACATCTTTTTAATGCTTTTTTTCACAAATTATTCAATGCATCTGACAGCAAATATTTTATATCATTCTTCAAATATTGCTCTGACATTAATTATATAAAAAAAGTATTGCATTGGGAAATCATTCAGCTTAACATATAAAAATGAAAACCAAAACGTAAAAGTTACTCAAGTTGTTCTAGTCCAATACTTGCATATTTCTCTACAAATTGATTAAATTACGTTATATTGGTCTTAAAACAAGGTAATTATTAATAAAACAGCTCAGAAATAACATGTTTTATAATTTTTTATGTCTGCCTTCTACAATATTTGTTGCCACTTATCTGTTTTCTACCTTATCTTTACATAGACTTAAAATTAGGGGTTAAAATTAAAAATAATACTTCACAGAGAAGTAAAATAAATTTGCTATTCTTACATAGACATCAAAATTATTATTGTTAACAGCAAATTCACGGTGGAAAGTAGAACAAGCGACGATGGCTTGGATCGAAAACAAATATATTTTTATAAGAAATAAAAGAATTTAAACCATTATATTGTAGAGAACTTCAACAAATTTAATTAAGCCAAACTTTTTTTAATATTCGTCCAAATTATAGTGTTGAGGTTCTAATAAAAATCTAAAAATCCTATAAAACTCCAATATAATTTACATATAAAATATGTAAAAACGAGAAATGTGATTGTTATGCATGAAAAACAATAAAATCGAATTAGTGTGCACTTAAATTAATTAATTTAAAAATAAAATATTATAATTTCTAAAAATTCCGTTTCTTCAAATATAACCATTTTTAACATGAAGTCATAGATAATTGTTTTTGCATGGGGTATCCGTGGACTAGTAGTAGAAGGAGTTGAGTAATTTATATAACGTCACATGTTTTATTTTTACTACTGTCATTATACCAAAAAATAAAGTAAAATTAACATGCAAATAATTAAATGTGTTTTTTTTATCGAGCAATAATAGATCATTTATAAAAAATACTAAAATAATTTATCTAATAAATAATCATGCCATAAGTATAACTTTTAATAGACATCCTGCTAAATGTTTGGTGATTGAGTCCACGGTATATTTTGGAACTGGCTTCAAATTCGATTCGTTCGACAATATCCACGTTCCCAGTATATTCAAATATTCAATTTCAAAATTCATGAAAGGCTAAGTACTAAAAACTAAACATACTAAAAAAAACGTTCAACAACCTTTTTAATTATTTTTCAAAAGTAAAAATTAAGTTGAAACCCTTTGTTTTTTTTTTTAAATAATGAGGAAGATTGACCCTACTAATCTCCTGTGGTCAACCCCTTTAAGAGTAAATTATTAAACATTATTTTCACGTATTCATTATTTACTATTTCATCCTTAAATAATTTTTAAAAATTAATGTTTCTTATAATAAAAAATCTTAGTAGTGAGTATTTTAAAAGTACTTCCTTCGTTCCATTGTGTTTGTCATTTAAGATTATAATACAAGAATTAAAAAAATTATAAACAATGTTCTAGTTTTTTTTAACTATTAATTAATTTATTTTTATATCTCTTATTTTATATCAATTATTTTTTCTCTCCATTATTCAGAAAAGCACGGATCAATTAATTATTAAGAATGGAATTGGAAAAAAAATATTTTTGACAAATGTTAATCAGTATCTAAAAATACTATTTACTACTTGTATATAAAAAAAATTAACTAGTTCACATGAATTAATTAATTAATTAATTATATTAAATTTGTTAATAACTATATTAATTTTAAAATTATCCTTAAAATTATTGAAACTGTCCATATTTATTTTTCAACCTAATTACTCATATAATCTTTCCTTATTCTCCTAAGTTCTCCTAATCTTTCCTTATTTTCCTAAGTTTTCTTAAGTATGGGTGAGCATGATCAAATCAAACCCATTATCTTGATTTGAGGTTATTTTGAAGAATTCGAGTTTTAAAATTAGATATGATATATTATTTTAAGATATGTTGAATTTATGTTTTTGATTATTTTAATCTAGTTTAGTGTTTAATGTATTTTTTAAAAAATATAAGATTTGTGAATAATTATATAATAATAATAAAATTTTTATTTAATAATAAGTATTTTATATAACATAATATTATATTTATAATGAGATTATCTATTTTAAAATATATATTATAAAATATACTTTATTTTAAGTTTTATACTCTTAACATGATTTTTAATATATATATATATATATATTAGTTTTTTACTATTATTTTAAGACATTAATTAATGAGACTCAAATTGAAATAAGACAAATTTGCTAAAACTTCAATGATAAAAAAAAGAACGATAGTAGTATTGATTAAGAAATTCTTTAAAATCAAAGTAAATTAATAAACATATTTTTTAACCCCATGAAAGCAACGATTAAAGCTTGCATAAAAACATCAATTAATTAATACTTCCCTGAAAAAATTCAGCCCACAATACAGAAATGATTAAAAGCAAGATATACAGAATAATTTTAGGGTCACGAAGTTACATGTTGGTCCGGTTCATAAAAAACGAGTTTATATATTTTATTTTTTATTTTTTTTTGTGAACAATTTGATTTTTAAAGGAGTTTATATCTTGTAGACGTGAATTCGACTCCAGGCGCTGATGTTAAGATCTTGTTTTAGCCCTGCTGACTGCAGAGCAAAACTTTACTATACAAAAATAAAAAATTAAAATAACACAAAAAAAAATTATGAAAAGAAAAAAGAAAACGACAAGGACAAAGGAAGACCCACACGAAGACCCGAAAAACAAAAGAGAAACTAAAGGGAAAAACGTGGAAAAAAAAAGTGAGCAGCGGCGCGTGAATTTCACTCCCCAATCATGAGCTCGGGGTTTGAAACGTGGGAGTTGGGATGTTTCCCACGCGCAGAATTAAGCGCGTGAAAAGCGTAGCCCTTTTTTTCTGTCATTGATCTGAGAGTGGAGTAGCCGTACGTGTATCTGCTCCACTCTCATTCGCTTTGCTATTTCGGTCTCATTCACACCCTCACTCACTCATTCCTCTTTCCCTTTCATCGTTAAAACCCACCCGCCACCCTCTCCTCGGATCGCATGGAACCCCGCCGGAAATTCAATTTCCGGCCACTCTACGGCTTAAATGCTCCTTCCCCGGAGCCCCAGAGCGACGACGACGACGACAACGCAGAACACGCCACCACCTACTTCCCGATCAAGCACATTCACACTCAGCAATGGCGTCGACCAACGCCGGCGCCGGCACCGGCACGTCGGTGGACTCACCTTCCGCCGACGAAGCGGCGGCGAAGACGGCGCAGAAGCGTTACGAGGGACTTCTAACGGTTCGGAACAAAGCGATAAAGGGAAAAGGCGCGTGGTACTGGACACACCTGGAGCCCTTGCTGGTGCCCAACACCGAAACGGGACTCCCGAAAGCGGTGAAACTCCGTTGCACTCTCTGCGACGCCGTTTTCTCCGCCTCGAATCCTTCCCGCACGGCCTCGGAACACCTGAAGCGTGGAACGTGCCCCAATTTCAACTCCTCCTCGGCCAAACCCATTTCTTCCGTTTCCCCTGGCAGTGTCGTTGTTGTTCCTTCTTCTTCTTCACCTTCTTCCCCCTTTTTGGTTCAGCACAACCACCGCAAGAGAACGACGTCGCCTTCTGCATCGGGTTCGGGTTACCACTCGGCGTCGCGATTCGGGTCCGGTTTGGTTCCGCAGCAGGCGCATTTGATGCTCTCGGGTGGGAAAGAGGACTTGGGTGCTTTGGCCATGTTGGAGGACAGTGTGAAGAAGCTCAAGAGTCCCAAGACTTCACCTGGCCCTGCTTTGAGTAAGGCCCAAATTGACTCCGCTATTGAATTTCTGGCCGATTGGGTTTACGAGTCCTGCGGCTCCGTCTCTTTCGCTAGCTTGGAGCATCCCAAGTTTCGCGCTTTTCTGGCCCAGGTTGGCTTGCCGGCCGTTTTTCCGAGGGACTTCACAGGGTCGAGGTTGGATGCCAGGTTCGAGGAAGCTAAGGTTGAGTCTGAGGCCAGGATTAGGGATGCCATGTTCTTTCAGATTGCCTCTGATGGGTGGAAGGAGAATAATTATATTAATAACAATAATAATAATAATAATAATAATAGTAATTCGGGGTTGGTGAATTTGAGCGTGAATCTTCCCAATGGGACCAGTTTGTACAGACGGGCGTTGTTTGTTACTGCTTCTGCTCCTTCCAACTACGCCGAGGAGGTTTTGTGGGAGACAATCACTGGCATTTGTGGGAATCTCGTGCAACAGTGTGTTGGGGTAGTTGCTGACAGGTTCAAGTCCAAGGCCTTGAAAAACCTCGAGAATCAGAATCATTGGATGGTTAATCTCACTTGTCAGTATCGCGGCTTCAACACTTTGATCAAGGACTTCGCCAAGGACCTTCCCTTGTTCCGCACCGTCGTTCAGAATTGTCTCAAGCTTGCCAATTTGTTCAATTACACCTCTCAGCTCAGGAACAGTTTCCACAAGTACCAGCTGCAGGAGTACGGCCACACTTGGCTGCTCCGCGTGCCACTCCACGACTTTCACTTTGGCCCTGCGTGTGCCATGATGGAGGACACTTTGAGTTCGGTTCGCGCCCTGCAGCTGGTTCTGCTTGATGAGCCTTTCAAGATGGTGGCCATTGAGGACCAGAGTGCCAGGGAGGTCGGGGACATGATTCGGGATGTTGGGTTTTGGAATGATTTGAAGGCTGTTCATGGTTTGGTTAAATTGGTTAAGGACATGGCTCAGGAGATTGAGATAGAGAGGCCTCTGGTTGGGCAATGCCTTCCCCTTTGGGATGAGTTGAGGGCAAAGGTGAAGGATTGGTGCTCCAAGTTCCACATTGCGGAAGGGGCAGTGGAGAAGCTGGTTGAGAGAAGGTTCAAGAAGAATTACCACCCTGCTTGGGCTGCTGCTTACATTCTTGACCCGCTTTACTTAGTGAGGGACACTAGTGGGAAGTACCTTCCACCTTTTAAGTACTTGACGCCCGAACAGGAGAAGGATGTGGATAGGCTCATAACCAGGCTTGTTGCAAGAGATGAAGCACATATTGCTCTCATGGAGCTCATGAAGTGGAGGACGGAAGGGCTTGACCCCGTTTATGCTCAAGCTGTTCAAATGAAGGAGAGGGATCCGGTCACCGGGAAGATGAGGATTGTCAATCCACAGAGCAGTAGGCTTGTGTGGGAAACTTATTTGACTGAATTCAAGTCCTTGGGGAAAGTTGCAGTCAGGCTAATATTCCTTCATGCAACCTCCTGTGGCTTCAAATGCAATTGGTCTTTGTGGAGATGGGTTTCTGCCCATGGCCACTCCAGGACTGCACTCAACAAGGTGCAGAAGTTGATATTTATTGCAGCTCATTCCAAACTTGAGAGAAGGGATTTTTCCACTGATCAAGATAAGGATGCAGAGCTGTTTACCTTGGCAAATGGTGAGGATGATGTGTTAAACGAGGTTCTTGTTGATACATCCTCAGTGTAACATTTTTTTTTTTCTTCTTTTTCGGTTAATTAATCAGTTAGGAATTTTAATTTTTTAGGATTTATTGAATTCTTTCCACTACCCCCTCTTTTTCATGTCTTCTTCCATCTTTCTTTTTCACTCCCTTTGCATTCTGAACACTCACTGGAAAGACTTTGAACAACTCTCCATCTGGCATGATCGTCAAGTTGTTGTTAAATATGGGAAAGTAGGAAAGATTGTAACGCCAGAGAAAAGTGCATGACCGATTACAGAACAGGAAGGATGTTGTAGAAATTTTATTCCTCTTGTAGTTTGAGATAAATAATATTTGTAAAGGGGAAGTTTTTATCAATTCTCCTTTTATTTTAAGACCGTTTCCGCGCTCAAACTTTCTCACCATATTTGTAAATTCAGAATCAAGCAAGCATGAATGCATTTTCGAGGGTACTTGATAATGGAAACAGTGCTCTTCTGTTTTGCATCTTTCGCTAAAAGCTGCCATCGATGCCTATGAATTCATATCTAGTTTTAGTTTGTGTAGCCTTTGGCATTAGAAATTGTCTTAATGGGATGTGGTGTATTTATCTTTCAGTCTCGTGTTTATATAGAATCTTCAAAGGTGTACATTGCATTTGTAAAATCTGGAAAGGTGCTTTGCTTTCAATCACTCCTAGATTGAACTCTGTCCATTCCAAAGGCAATCAGCTTTCTGTCCCTAAGTCAAAGTTGAGTATGAATCATCATAATCTCGTCTTGAGCTCACATAAGCCATGTGATGCAACTTTATGGCCACTTAATCAGTCACCATGTTGATTCCTTAATCATCTTGGTGTCCAGATTTTTTTGTCAGCAGAATAAAGAAGCTAGGTACTTAGATCCTTGTTTGTTATCCAAAGCTGTTGTCCGGTCACAAATTAGCTTCACTTTCCTCTGGCGAAAGTCTCCTCATCAACCTCAGTTTACATGGAACCACAAGGATATTAAACAATCTTTATGGTTAGCTAAAAATAAATTCAAAACAGTGCCGTTTCCTCTTGTAAATTTTTGAAACTCAAATCATGTTTTCATTCAATAAAGGGGCATTTAAAGTTGAGTTCTTAAGTAGCAAAACATGGAGGATTCTGTCATACCTCTGAAGTATGATTAAGCCACTTATTCACGTTGTGGTTATATAAACGAATTCATGGATGTAATGTAACCTAGGGGCACCATAGCTATACCCATGGGGGAAAAAAGCGTTGTACTTGTCGAGAACTTTCCTGTTTAGATGTTGAAAACCGTGGAGAGAGAGCCATGAAATTGTTGGTTGGTGGTAAAACTAATTGGACCATTATCAAGAGGAGTTAACCAAAAGTATCCGATAATGGAATTGACTTGAAATATTTTTGGCACTAAGGAGTCCTTACTGGTCAAGCGTCAAACACATGATTCTCAAACTCGAGAGAAAAGGGTTTGATTCCCAAGTGACAGGTCTACCTAAATCTATCCACTCTTGCTCTTCTGGTCTCAACTATGAACCCACCATGAAACAAACCAAAAACTATTACGTGTTCATGAAGCAGCAATTAATGCATGCTTTTTTAAAATGTTTTAGACTCATCCACGTAGACTTTACGCACTCTCAACTTAAAATTAACGGTGAAGATCTTCATTCATCAATTGCTGTTCCTAGAGTAATTTAGAATTTTAGAATTTTAGAATTTTAGAATTTTAGAATTTCTCACACAAAGTGGAAGTCTTTTTCCAAGCATTGCTTGATATACTATACATCAGATATCAAAGTTTTCTCAAGTCAAATCATTAATTTTTGTGGTTTGGCTAACTTGTTTTTTAAACATTCCAAAGGTGGTGATGTTCATGCAGAGCCATCGGATGATGCTCCCCATGACCATGATTTTGTGAGAAAGGTTCTGAGAAGACCTGCAAGGGAAGACTGTCGGCATGAAGCAGCACAGATGATGCTGAGTAGCATTCTTCCACAGCGAAGTTTAACAAAGCTCCTTCTTTTTTGTATTCTCTTTCAAACGCTTATCCTCACTTTACATGTGGTTGTGGGGTTGAAAGAAAATTTATTAAATTGATTTGTCTGCTAAAGTCCCATCCTTAAAGTCCTAAACTGCTTTCAAGAACTGTTTGTTGAAGGAGAGCAACGGTGCTCGTAACAGTTAATTGCAAAGTAAAACGGAAGAATTTATATGTTGTTGTTATCGCATGTATCAAATTCAAACGACAGCATCACAGATGAATGCTTATTCTTTTGAAATAACAACATAACATCATAGAAGTAGATAAGTCCAAGACACAGTTACCTTAGCAGTAATATTTGTATGGAATCCAGCAAGATCAAGTGAAATACGTAGATAACTCTTTTTTCCCACTTACATTACAAAGCATAAACAAAATTTTGATTCGATAAGAAACTTCAAGATTTGATAGAATTTTTTCTCTTTTCTAGCTTCTTCCCTCCTTTAGGTTTGAAACTAGGCTAGACTAGACTAGATTCAATATTGCAAATAAGTGATGGTTTTGTAATAAAATAAACGTGCAAACAAAAGCTCAAAACTCAATTCAATGTTTAGCTTAAAGGGGCTAAATAATATAACAAATCCAATTTGATAAAATACTGAAAGAGTTTCATCTACACATTTGAATTTAATATAATCAAGTTAAAATCGAATATAGTGAAGTGAGTCTGGCTAATTAACAAATGTTTTGATTAGAAAATCTTCAATAACAGCCAACAACATTTGACCTCTGAATTCTGGACCATCTATTTCTTCACAAATTAAAGGGAGTTAATAAAAATTTTCAGGGTTTTATTTTCCTATGCACTGCATTTTTTTTATCATTTAATTCTCTCAGTAGGTTCTTTTCGTAGTGCCATAAAACAAGAATTAAAACATTGATTTTTGTAATAATTTCATAATGGGCTTTCTATGTCTTCCTTTTCAGTAAAAAACAAAGGCTAATTGATAGTGTACTTATTATGCTCATATGTGGCAATTATGCTGCCATTGATAATGGCTGGAATGGACCCTCTGTTCTTTTTGAGAGAGTGGATTTAAGTTATCGATCATTTACCCTCATGAGCAAAGCAGTTACTCATTATGGAAAAGCTGCCACGTACTATTCTATTTCACTCCTATTTTTACAGAAAAAACCTTAATATATACACTATTACAATTATAATATACTTCTACCCCCAGGAAAACAAAAACTTCATATATTATATATAAAGAAATAAATGGAAACAGAAACCTGACACACCCTCTATTCCATGAGACTAAGATCTAATGTCATTATAGTCATAATATATATCCTCGGAACTGTTAGAAATACGAATCTCTCTTTTGGTTGATGGTTTTCACATTCACACACCCACCACTGCAAACAGTAAAAAGGTGAAAGGATTAACCTAAGTGGGGGAGTCTTCAACTTTAGGCGAATATTGCAACAGTTCTTCTATTTAAACATATAAAAAATTAATATGATATATAATACTTTATATAATTATTTTTATTTTTTATATAATTATAAAAAAAGATACTTTTTATTATTCTATTTCAATGTTTATAAAACATTTTTGCCAATGAAGTGAGTAGAAAAGTAGAATGAAGAAAATGGAGTATTGCATTATCTTATCTCCGCGCCTCCTCCTGCTGAAAAGTTATCAAGCAACTCTGAAGCATATATATCATGATATTAATTTAATTTTATATAAAGTATTATTAATTTATTTATTAAGATTAAAAATTTTAAATACACTCGCCATATAAAAATTAAAAACCATAAACAATAAAAGTTCTTTATTTTTGAAAATAATTTCACTTAAAAATATTTATATATACATTGTTATTCTAAAATTAAACTAGGTGAACATTAGACTATTTGTATTTTGTAATTAGTGGAGAGACAGAAATCATTGTCGGCAAAGCTAAAAGTTGATTGTGTGAGTTTGGTTGTCTGTTTCTCTCTCTAGAGGTTGAGCTTTTTCACCGGTATGGTATGCAGTGCACCTCTCTACATTTGTGGTTTCAAGGGAAAGGAAAGGAAATATAATGATTAGTATTGGACGACACTCTCTTTATACGAGAATCTTCTCCTGTTCCAATGCTCTAATTATGCAACCTTTTTTAATCTTTCCCTCCCCCATTTATTAATTATTATTGTTGGTTTTACTTAATAGCTGACTTTATTTGTATGTCCTTTTCCTCTCGGAAGGGCATTGATGCTTGACAGAAAGAAGAATGCCGTTGTGACTTGTGCTTCAACATGGGTACCCACACGAGTACCCATCCACTCCTGACATCTCTTAGTTTTAATCTTCGTAATCATTCCATTGCAGCCTTTGTTTCGTTATTTTCACAAAATTTAATGACACCCCTTCCTTCTAACTATGCCTTTTACCCTTTTCTCTTCCGCTGGTTCAAATTATATATGCCTCCTCCTAATTCCTCACTTTTAAACACTGCCCAAATTAAGCAACCACCATATATAATATGCTTTTTCCTTTTACTTAACATGTCAACAATTGCATCAAAATGGTGTTTAAGGACCAACAATCATCTTTTAAATAATCAACTCCTCTCAAACACTTTCATTTGCTAGTTTCATGTGCATGCAATTAAGATTTTAATGTTTGAGGTTTTGTGTTAAAATTAGTGACCTCAAACTAAGATTTGTTAATTTTAAGTTCAAATGGTTGAGATTGATTTAACGTGGTGGCTTGGCTTCCTTTATTGTGATATAAACTTCATTTTCACCCGGAGAAATCAAGAAAGACATAAAAAGAAAAGGTGCTTTACTAAATATCATATTGAGCGTTGAATAGATTGAAGGATGAATAGTAAACAAATTTTAAATCAAAAGTCCTCGAACAACTACTCACATCTTTTAAAGTTCGATTTATGTCTTAATTAATTTAAGTTGCATGTCCCTATAATTGAAAATGCGTCTTCCCTCTTCAAGACCAAAACAGTGCATGAAGTATGGACCACCCTAGAATTTTTACCCTTTAATACTTTCTTTCCGTTCTTAGTCAAAACTGGACAAATATTTATAACCTTAATTGAAAATGCTTGCCCTTTGTAGAGAAAGATACGATTTGAGCTACTTGACTACTTGTTCACTGTTGTTTCACATGGAAGTATGGTACATAATTTTATCGTACATTTCGCTAAGAAATTTATCTCTCTCATAAACACGATCGAGTAC
The DNA here is from genome assembly GCA_025330945.1 of Mucuna pruriens. Taxonomy (NCBI): domain Eukaryota; kingdom Viridiplantae; phylum Streptophyta; class Magnoliopsida; order Fabales; family Fabaceae; genus Mucuna; species Mucuna pruriens. The sequence goes on along the minus strand of JAENHJ010000069.1, from coordinate 572,052 downwards.
AAAAAGTCTTCTCTCTTTATGTATTTTCCACCAGCACCAGACTCAACTTGGTTTTCCTAATACGTCTTTGCTTTGATTTTCTATATATTTGTCTGTGGTCCTTCCCCCTTACGTTCATGTACATATATATAAGACTACATTATTGTACGGTTGCTCCCTCCACAGTGACTAGTCAGAATTAATTATTGTTCCTTTTAACCAATTTTAGCTAAAATTTTCAGGCTCACAGCAGCAACTAGCAATCATGAATATTTCCCATTCATTATGAGTAAAGGGAACTATAGTGCAAACCAAATGGCACTTCCTTCAACATATATTGGATTTAAGTTGTGAAAGAAACACTTGACCCTTTTCTTCTTCTTCTTCTGTTCCTTTTTCTGTATCTCTTTCATGAAAGTAACCCCAGTGGTGTTAATTTCCTTATGTATGTTGTCATTTTTACAGTTCTCAATGTAATTTATAATTGAGAAAATCTATTTGTATACTTTTTATATAAAAAGAAGAGAGATAAGAAAAAAATAAAAAAAAATATGTGACAAAATGACTGATATAATAAAAAAAATATAAAGAAATAATACTATACAAAATATTATAAAATAATGTAACTTTATAATTTGAGGTTACTTCAAATATAATTCTAACAGCTGCAAATGTATTTTTTTTGGGGTAGAGGGGGGGTGTTTAAGTAAAATCATTCATATGTGCCAAAGTGTTTATGACTTACTTTTACGGCTTTTTAAATCCTTGAGAGACCTAATTATATGGCGTACATTTCAGCCTGGCCCTCACAATTTATTTGGACTGGGTCTTTCTTCTTTTTGTAAGACACTTTTTTTTTTATATCATTCGGACTCAATTTAATTAAAAATTAAGCATTATGAAAAGAAAAACACTCACGTGCTCAGATTTATAAACTAAAAAAAGAAAATTAATCAAGCATGCAGATTCCAATAAATAACACCTACGAATTAAAATCGATATTAACAATGTAAGACATATCCAATTAATTCGATGAGTTATGTGTCACAATCACTCAAACTGTGCTTGAAACAATGAAATATATGTATTTTTCCAACTTCTATGTAGGTCGTCACAGTTTGGAACACATTAAACTAAACTAGTAAATTAATCTGCGATGATAAAAAGTTAAACCTAGAGTTTCAAATTCTTTTTTAATCTTATTATACTACTATAATTTCCCGCAACTGTGTATTTCTGGGACGCGGACACCTAGAACTAGATACACATCATGCTTCTTCATGGACGTGTTTCCTGAAATGACAAATATACCCCTTATACAATTCAGAATCCAATGCAATGGAGAAAGGCGAAAACTGAGAGTTTAAATTTCGCTTGGGGATACGATAATCTTATTTATAAATATTTTTGTAATTCTGATTATTAGGATGAATTTCGAAATTCAATCCACGTAAAGTTTTGTGTATATATATATATATATATATATAAAAAGGTGGAGACTGTAGTTGGGGGTTGAGAAGCAGTCCTTTTATCCGAATGAAGTTGCTTTTGTTGCCTGTTTGTCCCTGTACAGAATCTCTAAACGAGATATGGTGGGTACGAGTATTGGCACTTGATTGGGTAGCTTAGTGCTAAAGAAAATTTTGGTTGGATTAGTTATCCACTTTCACATGATATGATGGCTAAGCACCTCTTTTAATTTAGCCCAATTGCTCAAATTACAAGTCACCTCGGCCAGTCAGTATAGGAAACACGACAAATACGCGTCACTGTGCAAAATGTACGAACATACATGATAAATAATAATATGATATTAAAAAATGAACAGGGCCTTAGTTGTTTTTTCAGTGGTGGACCTTTTAGCGGCTGCACAATGTATTTGCTAGCACTAGCAATTCATGTCAAGTAGGTTTTTGTGTCTGCCATAGTGAGTGAATCTGTTTACATGGCTAATGGTTTAGCCACTCGTCAATACTATAGCCATAGGACCACCCATCCACGTACAGAGATCCATTAACCCAAAGGGATCGATCTCTAGGTTAATACGTTTTATGTTTTCGACTTGACGAGGATTATCATTTATCGTTGAATGCTTCGCACATCCTCTTTTACCTTTAGGACCAACAGGATTTCAAATGAGATACTCTTGTGTCCATGTCAGCATGTATATATATATATATATGTATCGTGGAATTATTATTATATAATCAGATTACCTCCACCAGTTACTAAGCCCGTAATCCTGCGTTCACATTGTTTGAAACCGAACCTAACGACGACTCACACCTCGATCACAACGCGGTCATTGCTGATTATATATCACTGTGTAATAAAATCAATGGACACACACTAGGACCTGAGATGAAATGTTTCATCAAATGAAGTAAAAGTTTTAGAATCAAAGAAAAAAATATTATTATATCTATTTTTATTAAACTCGAAAGTAATAATTATAATTGAGTAATAATTAAATGTATATTTCCTATAAGAAGGGAGAGGGGAAAAACATGTTACTTCCCTTCATTTTTGGTATGGACCTAAATGAGGGGTGTTGAATATAAATATGCATGTCCGAAGACTCAATTCATCGTTTATTAATTTTAGTTTTAATAAAGTATTGTTCTTTATTTTATTATTATATTTATTATTAAATTAAATAATTGATTTGATAATATATTTAATTAAAATTTGAGACTTATAATTATGATAGAGATTATGATAGTAAAAAATAAATCATTAAATCCAATACATATTAGTATGTCATAATGAGATAAAAGTTATTCAACATAAATTTATAAGTATAACACATAAAATAAAAAACTACCAATCAACAAAATAATACTTTTTATTCATATGTCATATTTTAATTTAAATAAAGAAAAGGACATGTAATAAAACTATAATTTCAATTTATTTCTATAAAAATATAACAAAAATTACTACACGATTATTTATATATATATATATTAAATTATTTATTTATTTTTGTGTGTGTGTGAGGAACTCTTGTAACCTTGGACTCTTGACTGTCACACCTATGGACAAGGCACAGGCCAAACCTTGCAAGTGACTCATTCATAATTTTATGAATTTTTTCATAAGTATTTTATAATGCTCATGTTTCTTTAACATGCAAAATATATTTAAATATAACTATATTTTATTGCATGCTTGATTAACTGTATGTCTTTTTATCTTATGGTGACATACTTAAATATTGAAAAAATATTATAGCTAATTAAGAAGATTAGTACTGTAACATAAAAATTATTCTCTTGTATAAAAAAATTATCAACACCATCCTAATTATCTAAATATTAAAATATAATACACACTAAAATATTTAAAATTATATAAAAAAAATAGGAGGCCAAAGCCCCCCATGCAGAAAGTATAAATGGATACCTGTGGCAGTGTATTTAGCAGTTAGCATTTATTTAAATGAGGCAGCAATTTCACCTTAATGACTTTTTATTACAGAATGGAATAGATGGGGGGATCACAATGGTTATGCTGCCTGCATGTGGTCAATATGAGAGATAAATGGTCAGATTACAGCGCATCTGTTTCCCTAAATAGTTACCTATCTGCATAACAGATAGGGGCACGCCCAATGTCTTCACATACATGCAGCTAGTTGAATCTACTCAACTAATCACATTTCAATTTGAATCAAGGCCCTCTTGTTCCAAAATATTCTAAAAAAACAATAATTTAATTTAAATATTACATTTTTTTTCGTCAAAATCGAATATGATATTAAAAGTTTACTGTATTCATTCAATTAAGTTAGATTCCACGCACTAATTTAATCATAAATTGAAATTATTGATTTTTTTAATAACTATTTTAATGATTCTTAGAGTTTTTATACCAATAATACACAAAAATTAAACTCAAGATAAAAGTAAGATTTTAAATTTTTCTCTAGCATTCGCAATATATAACAGGATCAATTGTGTTAGCAACTGTTTTGCATAACATGGAATTTAACAATCCAATAGTTAAATTAAAATTTTTGATAATGTAAACTAATTGACTTATAAAATTTCATGCAAATAAGAAACTAAATGATACTTCATCATGCTACTTTATTTTAATAAATAGTATATTTCAAATAATATATATAAATCAAATTACACTAGTATAATTCTTACATACTAGTACACTATTAATAATTTATAAAAAAAAATATATGAATTATTTATCTACCTGTTAAATTATAATTTTATATTATTTTAATTTTTATGTTGAATTTTATCAAAATTGAAAAACATTAATAAAGTAATTAAATAATTGATATAGTTCATATTTTAAATATATATTACATTAATTTTTATATAGGAGAAGAATCAAATTATTCCAATAGTAACTTTAAAGAAAGTGAAAACTTAGGATAAAGAGTAATTGATCCTTATTTTCTCTCTTTCTCTCTTTATCTATATACATAATACATAATACAAATTTGACACAAACAACCTAAGTAACATCTAATCTAGCCATAATTCAATGATTGAATAGATAAGAATCATGTTAAATATAAAGATATTGATGGTGTAAAAATTGGAATTAATTACACCATTTCAATATTTCTTTCTTTTTCTCTCTCCACCACACAGGTAGGGTTGGACCCAAGAAATAATAGATATTGTTCTCTTATATATAGGTATTAAAAAGTGTAAACATATATTTATTAAAAAAATAGACATGTAATTCACTAAAAATATATATTTTGTTACATTATGAGATACACCATTACAATAACATTAGCATTAAAAGATAGAATTATACACATTTTTTTATAAATATATAAATGATATTTTTTTAATTTTATTTTAATACTTTTTCCCTTCAAAATACAAAGATCAATGAGGGAACCAATGAGTTCTTATAATAACAATTGACCATCATCAAAGATTTCACTGCACAAGAAAAACTTAAAAAATAAACTACGTGACTCAAAAAGTTAAATGTTTAGCATGATGAAAATTGAAATTACTACCAAGTTGAGAGTTTAAAAGCATTGAACTTAAAAAATTTAGCAGCAAATATTGTTGTTAAGAATAAAATGGAGAATGAAAATAAGATGAAATGCCAATTAATTAAAGGCATTTCTCCCGCTTTCATAGTTGTGAGGACTTCTTTTTGGATCTTTCTCCGTTCTTGAGCCCCAGGCACACGCACATGGTGAAATGAGTTAATTTTAATTATATAATCATAAATAAATTATTAATGTCATTTAACTAGTTTTAATGTTAAGTATCCATTTGAATTATATAATTAAAATTTTCTCTATAGAACTCATTTCTTTAGGGTGTGATCATCCACCAATTTAATCCAATACAAACTGTAATAATCAAACCGACAAATTGATATCGAAATAAATAAAATATTAATAATTTTTCATTATATTATATTTCGGATCTTAGGTTGAAAATCAATTCGATTTAATTAATTATATGTTAATGCATCAATAACATGTATGACCTATAAATTTGTTATTTATTTTATATATATTCTTTAAAAGACAATAAGATTGTTTTTAACTGAAGGTATAATTTAAATTGTGTAACGAATGCATTAACTTGGATATTTTTAATACATTAACTTATATATATATATATATATATATATATATATATATATATATATATATATATATATATATATATATATATATATATATATATATATATATATATATATATATATATATCTCATATTATACTTAGATATATATAATACATAAATGACTAAATAATATCTGCATATAATTATTATATTTGTAAGTGAATGGTTATGTAATATATAATTAAATATAAGAACTAAATGTTATGAGTGGAGTAATGGTGAATTTCTTATTTCCAAATCAACAAGTACAAGGATCGATTATTTAATCATGAATCGTGTTGATTAAACAAAATAAGTGGTTTAAAATTTGTTATTGATCAGATCAAATAAGTAAATGGTTTCTTAATCATGTAATACGATCCTTGAGCTATAGTCATAATTCAAAATATCATTGCAAGAGATGATTTTTAATACTCATTATAATAATTTTTATCTTAAAAAAACAATTTGTTGTAGCGATTGACCAACTTACATGTGTTAAATTAAGATTTTGAATTTAGTTAAAATGCATTGAGAGTGTAAAATTATGAATTTTTAAAGTAATTATTTCTAAAATAAAATTTAATTAATTAATAATATCTTTAAATGAATATTGTATCATAATTAAACTTTAAGATATTTTTAAAATCACTTTACATAATGCATCATAACATAAAAAAAATATAACTACTAAATATTACTGGCATAAATAATTTGACGCTTGTATTTTTTAACCAAAATTTAGAATTTGATTCTAGACTTATATATGAAATTATAACTGAGATACTTAAAAAAAATAACATGCATTCATTTAAAGAGACGAAAACTAAAGTTATGCTCATCTGCGTTTAACAAATATGGACGAAATTTTGACCATCTCAAAATAAAAAAATAATTGTTTTATTTTTTTAAATCAATAATGCAGTTAATCTATTGAGATTTTTTGTCAACATTTTAGAGAATAAAAGGCCAGAAACAAGTGGCCCAAGACAACAAAGATGGGGCAGTTCAAGACAAAACCAGCCCTACATCAAACAATACAGCTGTATTCGAAAGGAAAAATAACAAGGAGACCAAGTACTCTTAATTTTAAATATGAGGTGCTTCGTTTTGCAAACCCCTTTTCTCTTTATGCATCTTCCGAATATATATATATATATATATATATATATATATATATAGTCCAGAAATGTAATACTTTTTTATTTTGTTTTTGTAAATTTTTTTAATTGATCATTGTAAAATTTATTTATTTTTATTTTAGTTTTTATAATAATATTTTGTTTATTTTGAGATAGTTTTTTTTTTGAAAAAATAAATGATAGGGACTTAAAGAAAATTATTCACATATTATAATAGTTAAAACAAAAAAAAATAGATATATTATAAAGACTAAAAATAATAACAAAGACAAAAATAAAAAAATTACAATAACTATTTTAAAAATTAATTTTACAAAGACCAAAAACAATATATTATATGTATCAAAATATATTTAAATACTTTTTTTCAAAAATACTCTCACTCTCATTTTTTTTAAAAAAAAAAAAAACCTTCTTTCCATCTTTCCGAAGTTTTTTTCATTTTTCACATTCCCTTTCTCTTTACCTACACTCTTTTAACATCGCTCATGACATATTTATGTTATTATTCCTTTGTTGAGAGTCGCTCTCTTCTTATCCTTTTTTTTTTCATTTTTAACACTTTTTTTTTATGTTTGTCGTCCTTTATGCTATTTGGAATATCCTTAAGAGTAAGCGTAATCTATTGTAGTAGTATTGAGAACACGAGTTCAAATATCGTATATAAAAACTGGTGTGTGTGATTACCAATTTCTATAAATCCTTATGTAGTTTAAACAAACCAAATTAGTTTTGAAAATGAATTATGCAACAAAAAGAGTGGTAAAAACAAATAAAACAAGTAAAGAAATTAGAATTTAAGATTTAAGAGAAGAAATGATTATGCTTTCATTTATATTATTTTATCTCTTAATATTTGATTTCATGAAAATTTCTTTAACTTACTTATCTATTACCGATTTACTTCTTAATTTTACTAGGAATCCTTGGTCTAGCTTCCCTATATTCTTTACTTTATACTACAATCTTAATTAATTATATAGATATATAATTAAAAGCAAGCACAAGACACATATAAGTAGATTAAATAATAAATCATATCAGAAGTTTAGAAAAAAAGTTTGGTCATACAATTCTTCCTGAACCCAATTATTTTATGGTTATACCAATTGATTAAATGGTTCTACAAATTGATTAAAACTAAAAAGATTCACATTTAATTTCAAATTAGGGGGTTCTTAATACAAATTAAGTAATAATCCAAAAGGGCTTTAGGCACTCATGTCTAAGAAGAAAATAGAAAAACTAAATAATACATAAGAGTTAAAAAAGAAGAACTTGCAGGAATTGAGAGCTTCGTTCCTCCACTATGTACTATGTCTTAACTTTGTTAAATAGCTTCGAAGTGCTTCTATAGAGCTCTATAGAGAGATTAAAAGACTAAAGCTATGGAATTTCTGAATGATTGTTTTGCTCCATAATTACTGACTTTTATAATTGACAAATTGAGTCTTTCTAGTTGGCTAGCATAGTTGTGTTAAACTAAGCATGGCCTGAGCACACTCGTGATAAACTAAGCATGCCTGTGCTAAAATCCTAAGCACACTCATGCTGAAATTTGAGTACACCTATGTTTCTTCTCTTGTGGGTCTTATGGCTTGTGTTGTATCAAACTAAAAAAAAAAGACAATTGCTATATTCAACTCCTTCCTTGTTACACTTTCCTTTTAAATTTGTTTTCCAAAACTATCCCAAATACACTCCCATTTCTCATTCTTACAAGACTCTCTATTAGATGTCATCGAAGGATGACTCATACTGAAATTGCAAACTACAAATACAAGATAAATAATAGTAATACAAAGTTAGTGGTTGTTAGTGACCAAAGTGAATTTCTGCGACGAAAGCTTTTTCAGGCAGTAACGGTGAAGTTCGACATGGTGGTGGCAAAAGATGATAGCAGAGACTTTAAGATGATGTCAACAATATTGGATGCGACTCTTCTAAAAAGTGGTAAAATGTTTGCTATAAGGATAAAAGTTAAATGTACAAATCATGGTAGAAACTTCTCACAACTCTATCTCTACATTGTTGTCGTTGTTGGTGTCAATGATGACTCTTATGTCCTTGTAAACACAACACTATATTGACAATGTTGGATAAGCCTTCTTCAATGTTGGAGAGAGATTCATTGAAACTTACAAAGTAGGGTGCATCACTTAGGATATTTTGGAGAAAAAATAGTAAAGAAGGGAATCACATATAGTAATTGCCAACAAAAAAAGATAAATTTTATATTATAATAATTAAAAAAGCAATTGAACAAAAAAAAACTATTGTATTAATAAAAAATATAATTTATTAGTCTTTTTTTCACTTTCTGCTATTTCCGTTGAGAGTGATTATAGATCACGTAATTACTCCTAATTGACTTGTATTTTTTTTAGTATTTGACTTTAGTATTTAATTTGTATTTAAATAATTTTGTGTGTGATATTATATTAATATCTTACACTTTATTTTAATTAAATAATATTTGAGTATCATTCCTTATTTATCTAGTAATTTTATTTGTATGATATTATACTCAATTTAAATTATTTTTTAATTGAGTAATATTTCATTTTTATAATTATTTTTCTCTCCTCTCATCTCTTTTAAAAAATAAAATTATGAAAATATTAAAATTTTAACTTTCAGAATTTGGTTTTTGAAATGTACTTGATACATTTAAAAAATACGAAACAACTCATTATTACTAAAAAAAATTCAAAAATTAGTTTAAAAAATATTTTTGAAAAACAAATCTTTATATATATATATATAAAAGAATAGTTATCTTTAACTAGAGCTTTTAAAAATGTTTTTAAAAATTATCTTAACTTTTTATTTCTTTCGATATATCATTTTAATATTTTTATTTTTAGATTAAATATTAGTATTTTTGAAAATAAATTATTAGTAATTAAAAATATCATTTTATCATAATATATATTATTTATTATAAATTTAAAATATAATATATAAATTAAAAATATGTATTTATTAGGAATTTTAATTACAATATATTTTATATTTTAAAATTTTTATTTATTATAAATTTTAGTTATATAAAATAAATATTTATTCTATAAAATCCACCAGTTAAATACTAATTACAAAAATACAAAAAATAATATATTAAAAAATAAGTGTAACCAACATTTTCCTTAAAAATAGGAATATGATTTTAACACGCTCCTTTTTATCTTCTCACTTTTTTTTACCTCTCTTTTCACGCACGTCCTCTTCTCTGTTAACCCATTTGTCTTCCCTCCCACCTACACTTTCTTTTTCCTTTGCCTTTTCTCTTCCACCATTCTCTCACCGTCATTGTGCCTTTTTTTTTTTTTTACTTCTCATCAATTTGTCATAAACTAATTTTTAATTTGTATTAAAATTAATAAAATAAAAACTTATCTATGTTTTTTTTTTACAAAATAAATTTAACAAAACAGCTTCCATCCTGTTAAAATGTTTTTAAAAAATTAATACAATAAAAATTAGTTTCCATAAAAGATATTTTTATATAAAAAAATCAGAATGTATGAAGATAAAAGCGCCTAAAAATATTGTGACAATATCTTTTATTTAGTACAGTAGTACTGCATCAAAGTCATTATTGGGCTACGTCCATGGCATGGGCTGAGCCCAATAAATATCGTATAGTCCCTGAAACAAAACTGAGGGAAAATGAAAATATTATTTGTATGTTATTTTATATGGATAGACTTTTTTTATATATAGATAAATTAGATCATGGAATTAGTTTAGATGTAAGAATACCGAATGTTTTAACTTTTATAATATCATTATATAAATTAAATCTTATATGTAATAGGATATTGATTTATAATATTAAATTTAACTTTGTCAGTTTTTTTAACTTATATAATTTTTTTTGAAAAAAGTGATTATTTTAAAATAAAATATTTGTGAAATATTCTGTTTTTATTTTTCATAATTATCTTCTATATAAAACAAATGTATTTGAAACAAAATCAAAATATCAAATATATACTTTAAGTTTATATTCTATAATTTTAAAGTCATTGTTTTTATCTTATTAAATCCTTATTTAAATAACATTGTCTTTTTGACAATTCAATTTCTAAATCATCATACGCATAAAATTCTTAGCAATAACCAACAGTAATCATTGTGTAACAAAAAACATATATTAAAGTTTTGGCCTCTTCGATTTCCATTTCCATCGATTTAACCCAGTTTGCAAATCAGAGGAATTTTCATCCAAACAATCAATCATTTGAGCCCCACTGGTTGAACTTTGAATCATCATTTCTTATTTTAAAATAGTAATTCTAAATTTTCTTAATTTTTTATATTGATAAATATTAAATATATTTTATACTTTTATGATATTAAACACATTTATTTTTTATTTAACATCATTTATAAAGTAATAAAAAATTATAGGAAAATATAATATAATTCTTTTAAAATTCATTATGTCAAGAATAAATTCACTAAAGCTTAACGCTTCTGTATTACTCCCTAAATTCTTAAATTTGGTTCTTTAAAGTTTTTTTTACACAGATTGAAAAATATTTAATTTATATAAATTTAGATTAAAATATTTCCATTTATTATCTTATAAATTGCTATATTATTTTTATCTACTCCATTTATAACTTACTATAATTTATATTATTGATATTTTGTTCTTCAAATTTATAAAAAAAAAAAAAAGTCAAGTTTATAATTGTGTCTCTAGCGTGCAAGTGATTAAGTGATTGGACTCAAAAAGAAAGTAAAGCGTTTCATTCGAATATCTTCTCCATATACACATGCAGATCATCAACGTTTCTAATTGGGTAGTTGTCTAATTTATAGACAACATCTGATGGAGATTAGAGTAGCAAAAGCATGTTGCTTCAAGTGGGCTCAACACTAGCAACTGATCTGCTATTTCAAGGAATGCCTTTTGAAACTGACGGCTAGATTTTTAAGTAATGCATGGAACAACACTCCTACAATGGATTGCAACTATTTGCAAGGAATTTTAGGTGACTGTAGACAACTTTTTGCTTTTGCATAATACCAACTGGTGTTTATCAAGATAATTCACAATCTAGTAGTATATATATATATATATATATATATATTAGCTGATTAATCTTGCTTTTGTTTGTCATAGTATGAGTTGGATTGAGGATATTCCCTCAACAAACATATCTCATAGCTAATTCTCATGCACAAGCTTGTCATTGTTTTATTTGAATCAAAACTATCCATCTTTTATCTTAAAAAAATAGTATTAATACTCCTCTATAAATACCTTATAAAATTAAAACCATTAATTTATCTTCTTAATTTCTCTCTATATATAAATAAATAAAAGTAGGGATATAATTTGAAAAAAAAAATTATACAATTACATCTTAAAATTATAAAACAATTAAAATTTTGAAACAAAATAAAATGCTAAAACCAAAGTTTAGGAATGGAATTGAAGAAATATTTTCCATTATATCTTTAACAACATAATTTTATACCAATTTGTGATTCTAGACAGGCTATTCGACCAACTTATCACACCATCTAATAATAATTCAATAATTATATTTATATATTCACTTTATTTTTTATTTTTATATTTCAATTTTTTTCACACCATCTATTACATGCATCGTATTGTCTCTTCCATTACTTTTTTATTTTTTATTTTTCTCTTCCACTTCCGGACACCGAAAAAAGATTTAATACTAATAGAAGGGAACTGTTATTTCAGACCATTTTTTTGTTGTAATGTTGAATAGGGATGACGAAAATAAAAGTTTATTATAATAATTAAAGTTGTCAACATGATTTAAACTAATCTTGAATAAATTAAAATATCATTCACCAAATTCTACACCTAAAAGTTCATTTCCTTTCAAATTTAGAAAAAATGAAATTATGATTCTGAGGTTGTGGGTAGGCATGAATGATATTTTAGTGGTAAATTAATATCTCAAATAGAAAAAAAAAAATCTTTTGTTTCTAAAAAATAGATTATTGCGAACTATAATTGAAATTTAGGTATTCGTTTCAAAGAAAACCTACCTAACTATCTATTGACAATAAATGTTGAATTATTAATGTGAGATGAATTAAAAAAAGAAGATTCTAGCTATAATCTAAAAATGACTCGTATATATATTTTATAGAAATGAGAAATTAAAGTAGGAGACAAAGTGGATGAGAGACATACAAATAAAAGTATAGTTTTCAAAATTTTGTCCAGTTTTAATGATTTTTAAAATATTTATTATAAAAATAAACTAAATTATCATATATATAATTTGCTATGCATGAACAACAATCTAAAAATATTTTACATTGTAAATAAATAATTTATTTTTTGATGTTAAATTCATACGATGAAAATTCCTTTATCCGGCCTCTTAATTTTCATCCAAGCTTGCAAAGAGTCAACCTGCTTGAATGACAAACTAAAAAATGATTGGTTAAAAAAAAAGAAAAGCCCTTCCCAATCGTCAATGGAGGATGCTCATATCTAGTCAGATATTTGATCGTTGGTGATGGCTTCCTATTGATGGAGTGCAGAGTCGTGTCTTGAATTTTTTAGGCATTAGATGATACTTATATTTAAGTTTAATTTAATATAATTTATTGATTCTTATTTTATTTACAAAGTTATTTATCAAATATTTATAAATTCTTTTAATATATTCTTTATCATTTTTAATTTAAAAAATTACTTTCAACAATAACAATAATTAATCATAAGTATTATCAATAATATTTTAAAAGGTGTGCATATATTTGAAAAAACATATATAATATTTTAATAGAGTATGAAACTTTTTGTTTATATTTTTTTTTAATGTTTTAATTTTAAAAACAAATTAGGATATTTAATATTATAATACTCACCGACTAAAACTTAAAATCTTTACAAAATTAATATAATATTTTTTTCAATAAAATTTTGAACTGTTCAATTAATACAGTTGATTAATTATATCATAATAAAATATATTATCTAACAATTTAAATTAATAATAAATCATTTTGAAAAAGTATTTTAAAAAATTTAACACTTAAATAATTTAGGACCTAATTAAAATAGTTGTCAAGATCTTGAAGGGGCAAGTTTGTCAAGAAAGAAAGACTAACAACATACTTTCTGACATAATAAATTATTAAGTAGAATAAGATGACTATATGTTTATGATCCCAACTAATTTACATAAACATATTTTAATTTATGAAAAATAACTAATAACACTCAAATACTTGTTATGTAGAAATTAAAGAAGATCATGATATTTTTAGACTACATAATAATTTCTTTATTAATACACTATAATGTATTTGATATGTTATAAACTACTTCGACTACCATCTAAATTATTTTAATAAAAATTTATTTGATACTCAAGATTATTTTAATAATTTTAACTTATTTTGATAAGTTACTAACTTTTTAGGTTTTTTATTTTTATCGTCACTAATTTTTAACCTTTTTTATTTTTTTATTTTTTTAATTTAAAAATTAAATAATTAAATATGTCATTTATATTTATCAACTAATTTATTAATTAATTTTATTAAATATTTTAAATTTCATCCACTAGTAATTTTTTTAATTTTTAATTTATAAGTTTTAGCTTAATTTATAAGTTTTCAGCTAGTTTTATTAAATACACTCATATAAATTTTTAATTTAAAAATTTATAACTTAAATTTATTAGAAATTGCATAATTCGTGAGTGTTACTGGGATATACTCATAATTTTATAATTATCAATAAATTTTAATTAATAATAAAATTAATTCACGTCAACAAGAATAATAAAAATTATTAAAATAAGTGCGTAAAAAAAAACATATTAATTGGACTTCTCTTCTATCCACAGTGAAAGTCCGTGGGATTGTGGGAAGGCGAGATGATACCAGTAACCGAAATAAAACTAGTCGTAGATGCAGGTTTGCACAAATCATTTGAAGTTAACGGCTTATTTAGTAAGGAACAATAAAATTAAAAGTATCAAAAACATCTACAGCAGTAACAGTGTCAATTATTGGTTTTAGTAGAAAAAAGAATTAGAAGCAAAAAGCTAATGTCAAAAACCAAGATTAAGCCTTAGTTACACTAAAGTTAAAAAAAAAAAAGCAACGATATATTTTAATTAAATTGAAAATATAATTCAAATACAAAGAAAGAGACATGAATAGATATGTGATATTTCATCATCTAAGTAAACAATTTTCCTTTGTATAGATCACAAAACTTCATTTCATCATTGTTCATTTCTTATTCTCTTTTTCGTAGTTGCTTTTATTCACCCATATGAATGATAATCCTTTCTTCTTTCCTCTGCAAGAAACATAAAACGTGTTTACATTAATAATTTAATCAAGCATTTATTCATTGTATTGTAAATTTAGAATAATGATATTGGATACCCCTAAATTAGTGAAATTACATCATCTTCTATTTATTTTTATCTTCTCTTCCTAACACATCACTTTATCAATCACTCTCATGGTATTTAATAATCATTTTTTTATAAATTTTATTAAAATAAACTTATAAAAATAAAATTTATTAGCTTACACTCATTTAACTTTTAAAAAAATAAGTCAAGATATAACTATGACTATTTTAAATACACTTAAAAGATGTAACTTACTGACGTAATTTTTTCTAGAAAATAAGTAAGTTAAGTTAGCAAATATTAAAGAAATCTTTAATGCACACCCATTTCTATTTTAGTATTTTTTTAAATACACTAAAAGGTTCATTTGTTAACTTCTCATTTTATAAATCAAGCAGTGAAGTCAGCAAATTTCTCCATAAGAATTGAATATAATCTATTTTCATAAAGTTAAATAAGTTTCATAAAAAATCATGCAAGCAGTGTTTATAGTTTATATCCATGAAAATTATATTTTAAAAATATTTATAATGTAAAATGCAAAAGTAACCTCTCTAAACAAAAGTTAAAAGGAGCAGGAGGGAGGAAATAGCTCAAACAAAAGTTAAAAGTGGAGCACTTTCAGAGAAGCTTCTCTTATCTAATCCAGGGATCCTTGACTTATTGTTGTGTTAGTATTTAGTACTTACTTTTGCTTATCGAACTCATCACAAAATCTTTAGTGGGAGGTGAATTCAAAACAAAATTAAGGAGGAAAAAAGAGAAAAGCGAAAATACTTATCCTCATAAGCATGACTTCAGCAACAGCGGGTAATCGGAGAAAATTCTCCGGGAAGGAGGCGCCGAATAGCGGGCGTAAAATGGAGGCGGAGAAACAGTGTCGGCGATTGGCTCCGAGTCCTCTGACGCTGAAGCTTCCATTGCAAAACAGCGAGTGTGTTATTCGGCCATCGAAACTGTTGCTGAAGGTGACTATCGAGAACAGCTTGGGAGCCCTACAGGTGCTGATGTTGCCTGATGACACCGTCGCCCATTTCATAAAGGCTGCGTTGGCAATTTACCAGAACGAGAAAAGAAGGCCATTCTTGAACACCACTGATCCAAACTGCTATCACCTTCACTACTCTTCCTTCACTCTTCAAAGTAATTAATAACCTTTTATCTTCCCTCACCCTTCCCTTCTTTTTTTTTATCTCACCTCTTTTACTGCTTTTCATATATACACCACTTACTCATTTACTACATTTTATTAATATAGTATATTTTATTTAAAGTATAAATTTAAAAGAATTACCTGTTGAGAATGTCTTTTTTTTTTCTCACTTGAAATTATCTCTTTCCTTCTCTTAATCAGACTTTAATGTCGTATTTAATATCTTTTAGATATTACTCTATAAAATGCAATTTATCTACTTACAAAAAGTTAAAAAGTAGAATTATTTTTTATTAGTATATAACTTTTATTTAAAGAAAATTAAATTATTCTTGACAAATGTATTTTGAGGTGGTGCAGGTTTGAAGCCAGATGATAAGTTAATGAACTTGGGGTCAAGGAGTTTTTTTCTACGCTCAAAGCCTCCCACCTCTTCTTGCTTTGAGAAAAAGAATATGGCAATTGATTCTGCATTTCCTTGGATGGTATTCGTACCTCTCCTGCTATAGATTAGGACAGCACGCATCTCACTTTGATGAACAACACGCCCATGTTCAGTGCCTTTTGTAGTCGTGTATGTAACCTCATAGGAACATATATATATAATTAATCACTTAATTATTATTAACATTCCATAGTTAATTTTATATATGTATTGTTAGGTAGTAGTTATTCGCCACTTCGAGTTGTAGTATATTCCACGGGATTGAGTCAACTATTCAACAAAATAAAAATAATATTGAACATGTTTCTCGTCTCTTTTTGAGAAATAAAATATTTATTTTATAAAATTTTATTCAATTTCATATGTTCCAATTATGTTAGTACCCCTTTTTAATTGAGGGAAAAATTTACACAAATAAGATCTTTTTAAGAACACGTTGAAAGAAGATTGAAATTGGTTAGACAATGTATGATTTTGTAAATAATAATCAATCTTTTAGTAAGGTATAAAATAAATCATCAAATGTTTAATATAGTTTTCCAAAATTTAATTTCATTCAATTAATGATTTCTAGTCTATTGAAATGATCTTTTCATCGATCCAATTGTCATTTTGATTTCATTAGGAATAAGGATTCAAAATATCACACATGCACTAATCAATCAAAAAAAAATTCAACAGCTAAAAGAGATATCGATTCTTTGTTAGGATCTTTTCTTTATTCAAACAAAATGAGTAAAAATAGAATAAAAGTTATTTCTTAAAAGTCTTTCTAGATATTCTTCAATGTGTAAATTATTCACACATGAGAATTAGATGAATCATTTTTTTAAGGAAATTGAAGAATTTATTAGAAATCATTTGAGAGCCAATTATTTTTTTTTTTCCGAATAAATGGTCAAAACTTAATTATTATTTGAATTTTATTGAGAAGTTCACTATTTACTAAAAATTGTTGATGAAATAACAAAATGTTTCTTTTATTCTTTCAAGACAATAATAACAAAAAGAATGAATGAATTTGCTTAAGATAAATATTTATTTACAAAATACTATCTCAATTCATCCTATTTCACCATAACTAGGACATGATATGGTTTTGAATGATGATCTAGACATTTCTAATAAGATTTCATTATTAAACAAATATTTATTTATTTTTGTTCATGTCATCTATTCTATGACCAAAATAGGGGATACACGCTACACTAGAGTTTTGAATCAAAAGAATTTTACTCTATCAATAATTTAGTTGGATATGGTGTATCATAAGAAATTTTCTATTTCTATTGGTTCTTCTATTAGATAAAAACATTTTTTTATGGATTTATTGATTCCTTCATTGATGAACTGAAAATTAATATTTTTATGAAGATAATGGATCTTTAAATCAAAGTATCGTAACAAAAAAAAAGTCCAACTCTCCCGTTGGAATGATTTGGAAGATTTAAAATTTAAAATAGTAGTATTTGCTAACAACAACAAAGGAGACAGGCATTTAATATATATAGGTTGATACTAAAATTGATTCGAATCTAACATAACACATATGGTTACATAAGAAATATGTTGAATCGATTCATTAAACAAAATTTATTCAATTACAACTTTGAATATAGAATTCAAATGTATCAAATAGAATATGATAATTTCAATCATGAAACAACAATAAAACACATGACCACTACTAGAAATGTGCTATTTTCCTGCGAATTTTCCTACGAATTTTGCTCAAAATTTCGCAGGAAACGTGTTTTCTGCGAAATTTCCTACAATTTTAAATTCGCAGGAAAATCGTTGGTGGATAATTCTTTTTTGCAAATTATAAATCGGTAAGAAATTTATCTACGGATATATTTCGCAGGAAAATTCGTAGGAAAATCTATAGGAAAATTCGTAGAAAATTTCACAGGAAAATTCGCAAGAAAATCTATAGGAAAATTCGCAAGAAAATCTATAGGAAAATTCGTAGAAAAATTCGCAAGAAACATACTATTTTCCTGTGAATTTTCCTAAGGTTTTAAATTCGCAGGAAAATTGTTGGTGGATAATTCTTTCTTGCGAATTATAAATCGACAAGAAATTTATCTGCAGATATAATTCGTAGGAAAATCTGTAGGAACATTCACAAGCTATACGCAACTTTGAGAATCTTATTTATTAAATGCAACTACTATGATGAAGTTTATGCTTCAACAAGACATCATCATGAATGAGTGTAGACTCTAAGCTGATGACAGTACTAACTGAACAGCCGGAGAAAAGGGCAGGTTCACTAAAAGAGCAGTTAGATTCAATCACTCCAGCACTCTGGGAAATGTGCTTGAGGAAAGAAGAGAGGCTAAACCAATTCTAAACTGTGCAAGGTCAAATTCAAAATTGTTTTGTAGAAATTGCAAGTAACTCAGACAACGAACCCCCAACCATTGTAGTAAACGAGAATGATCTTTCACTAAAAAGACTTGAGGAGTATTAGAATGAGTTGCAAAGACTTTACAACGAGAAGGTATCTAGAAGCAATTTATGTTTTTTACCCCATCATTAAAGGTGCAATATTCTTCAGACTATAATATTTTCATATTCTTTCTTGTAATTTCGTTTGAAGAATGAAAGACTTCAACAAGTGGAGAACAAAACACGTTCTACAACACCATCGTTCTACAGAACACTCTAATCCCATAGAACATGTCTTAGAAACACTCTCAAATAGAACAGAAAGTATATACAAAAGAAAATCTAATCTCACAGAATAACAATTGAGTATGAAAAAATAATCAAAGAGACAAATAAGATGAAATGATACGAAGAATCAAATTAAAAAGCACACAACTAGCGTTAGGTTACAATATTTAGTATTATGAAAACACAAGTTCATAGCAGAGAGAATTCTTACCTGGGAAAAGTTGCTTTGATTTGGTTTGCTTGCAGAAAATGCTTCCTATTGTTTGAATCTGAAAAAGATGAAAGGGAGAGTGGGAGTGAGGTATATATAAATTACGAAGGTAGGAGGAGACGAGAGAAGATTATCTTCGAGCATTAGGACAATGGTGGTGGGACCCATTTTATTTTTTAATTTCTTAAATTAATTTTAATTTATTCAATCCATATAAAACATAAATAAAATATCTAAAAACTATCCAGTGAAACCAAACCAATTTCATTAATAGAAATATTTTAAATACCTTATATTTAATCAACATGAGAATATATTTGAATCAATTCTTCTTTTCAAAAACGAAGAACACATTCAGAAACAAATGCACGTTTGAAATTAGTTTGTACGTACTCCTGCAACTTAAAAACAAATAGACTCTAAACCTGCCTTTTTATACATCTATATCGAAAGTATTTTTTTTTTGACTCATGCGCAAAATATAACCGTAAAACTAATCCCACCAGCACAAGAAAAATGGGTTTGGTCAAAAAATTTTGTTATCTTTTTTATTTTTTTTATTTACATTAAAAATATTTTTTATTATAGTTAAATATATTTTATTTATGAATAGAAATTATCGAAAGAATTTTATAATATATTTAATTTAATAAATTTAGTTTTATAATATATTTTATTTTATTCAATTATAATAGTTATTTAATAAAATTTTTTTCTACAAATTTTATTGTGAATTTTCTTGCGAATTTTTCTGTGAAAAAAAAATTCGTAGGTATTATTTTATGTGGATTTTAAATTTGTATGAAATATTTCCTGCAATTATTTATTTTCAAATAAATTCGTAGGAAGCAAAAAAAATCTACGAAATTTTCTACCATTTTTTATCCGCAAAAAAAATTTCTTACGATTATTAAAGTGATAACAAAATTTGCAAGAAGTTCCTATGGATATATTTTGGTAGCAAAATTCGTAGGAATTTCTTACAAATTATATTTCATAGCAAAATTCACACAAAATTTCTACAAATTATTTTTTGTAGGAAAGTTCGCAGGTAAATAGCATAACTAGCACTTATCAAGATTACATATGAAACTCTATTTTATCTAGTTTTAACCTTTTTCCATTAGTTGAAAAACTTGTTTAACCTTTTTAGTAATATTTGGTAAACATATTTTGCAAGAGCTTGTAACAATTTTTGAGACATTGACATCTAGTTTTTTTTAATCTTTATTATCCTTTATCCTTAAAATATTTATTACAAAATTTTTTGTGTGTGTATTTTTCTTCTTCTACTCACAAGGTAAGGTTTTATTATTTTTACTCTTTTTTTGCATAAGGAAGAGTTCTATTATTTTTATTATTTTATTATATAATATATCGACAATGATAGAAAATAAATTTATTTTATTATTATTATTTTCTTGATATTTTTATATTCCATTGTTTATTTTAACCATTAATTCTACTATTTATTTTTATTATTTTAATATTATAATTTAATAAATTGATAGATTATATGTTTATTCTATTTTTTATATTACATTGTTTATTTTAACTATTACTTTATTTATATTACTTATTCTATTATTTTTAATATTATATTTTAAAATATTTTAACTACTACACTGATTAACAAAATAATAAAATTAAAATTATATAAAACATCCTATGAATATGTCAATTTATGTTATTTTACAAGTTATTTTAATATATAATTTTACCAAACAATGATAATTCAATAAACTAATTTAACAACTTTTAAGTTACTAATTACTAATTTTACGCTACTAGATATTAACTTTAAGTTACTGATTAGTTTTTCAACTTTATTTACTTTTGTTAAACATGGCCCAAATTTCAAAAAAATCAAAATAAATAATTCAATCCTTTTATTTTGATTTCTCAAATAGAAGTTCCTAATCCATATATATACAAATGGTCAATCGAAATAAATAATTTTGAGGAACATTTGAATTATTTTATTTTTTAGTAGAATAACTATTTTTAAGTAATGCACGATATTCAATTGATTGACCTAAGATTGTCGAGTAAGTTACTTTGTATCTATTTGTCTAAGTTTCTTCTTCTTTCATTTAATTTGTTTTTTTTTTTTATGAGTTGCAATAATATCCTTGTTTTGAATGATGTATAAATGGTTATTAGAATTAATATATCTTTAAAATTTTCAATTAAAAAATAGAAACAATTAATGTTAGATGAACATGATACTTCTCAAAAGTCAAATTTTTTAATTCATGGAAGATGTTTAAATATAATTTCCTATAATTTATATAATTAAATATGAATATAAGTTTAGATAAATTATAAACTCAATGTAATCCAAACACATTAATTTGAATTCTAACTTATTTAAATTTGATGGCCTTTAATTAATTTTTTATTTTTAAACTACAAACTCGATGATCCAATATATTGATGGATCATTTTATTTTTAATTACTATTTATATATTTTTTGTATTTATCTATTTATTATTATTTATATTTTTTTAGAAAATGTAAGGAAAATTTTAAGTTTTTTGAATCCGATAAATTCAACCCAATCCATTATTTATTGGATTGATTCAATTTGAGTTTAATAAAAAAAATAGCAAACTGATTCACCTCAAACCAAAATGTTTTGATGTGACTAGTGTGATAACATCTTTAGTCAATTTTCATTTAAACCGACTCGTGAATATCAATAGAGTTATACTTGTAAAAAACAAAATACTTACTCAAAATTATGTATCGTTACGGAATTTTTAATAAAAAATATAAAAATGACGTCATAACTAAATTAATAATGCAAGAGTATTTATTTAGTTTTTATTTTTTAAAAAGAGGGTTTACTAATTCCTTTCTTTTCTTGGGTGGACTGGCAATGACCCTTTAATGGTTAAGTTGGCACACGATTCTTAGCTTCTCCGAGTGTCTGTCTGCGGAATCCAAATCATCCAAGGTTTCTTTCTTGTGCTCCTCCTCGTGTGTTGCACCCTGCGCACGCGCACGCGCACTCTTTGTAGCTACCACCCTGCGCACACGCACGCGCACTCTTTGTAGCTACCACCCTGCGCAATTCACATCGCATGGTTCGAACGCGCTGTGCTGCAACTGAAATCGAAAATCAGAGAAAGAGGAGAAGAGAGGGAGCATGGCTGATCTCTTTGCGTGGCTCATCTCCTTCTTCGTCCTTATTGCATTAATTGTACTCGTCATTTACCAGGTCAATCCCACTAAGCCCTAACTTGTGCTTATTGCTTCGTTGTGCTTTTTTTTTTTTTTTTTTAATTTCTTGTTGAAGTCAACTTGAAAGCAATTTAAAGCGCCCCATTATCCAAAAATTGGTTCTTTAGTTCATGCATTTAACTGGGTATGTGTCTAATTGTTCCACATGCAACTTTGATTGCTATCGGAAAAACAAAACTGAAGTCAATTCATATTTGAAAGAAGTTCAAGAAGAAAAATATACTTAACAACTTCAAGGGAAGACGCGTAGGATGAAAATTAGGGGTCTATTGGTTCTCATCTGGTTTCTAAATTTTTAGACAATCTTTAGTGTTAAGGGGCTTCATTTGAGTATTTTCTCAGAAGATGTACTTCAATGGACAGAATGCATGTGTGTTCACTCTTTATGATACATACTCAACAAATATATGTACATTTTTTTTAATAAAACATGGGAGTTCTAAGATTAGATGAGTATAATCTTGACTAGTTTACATTACATATGATGTTTATTATAATTTTGAGAAGAGGTCTATCTATTGGAAAGGACCTAACTATCTTATGCTTCATGTCTTCATGTTGATCTATTGAATATTCTAGGAGTTGGGAGTCTCGTCTATCTCTATGTCGATGTTCTGTTACTTTTCTGTTTCTGCTTCAGAGCCTTCTGAAGATTATTAAGTGTTATTACCACCAAAATGCGTTTTATCATTGATATTTTATCCAGTAGTCTATAATGAACTTGCATGGTTTATACTGGGAAATGGGAATAGAACATTCTTATCTGACAGCTGATTTGGATTAACATTTGTTGCAGTTAATGTGCCTGGCAGACCTAGAGTTTGATTATATAAATCCTTATGATTCCTCCTCTCGAATAAACAAAGTGGTATTGCCTGAGTATATTATAGTAGGTGTCCTATGCGGCTTCTACCTAGTAACAGGGCATTGGATAATGTCACTGTTCTGTGCTCCTTACGTCTACTACAATGTGAGATTGTAAGTTTTCTATCAAATCTATAAATAAGCTGAGAAAGCATATTGTTTATGAAAGATACTGATTACTGAATATTATGTTTTTAAGAGACATTTAAGTGGAAATAATCCATGTCTGTGCACTAAGAGTGGATGGCAGCTTGAGTTAGAAATTTGAATCTTTGCATTCTTTGGCATTGTAGTAGTGTGACTGCCCAGGAAAAGAGTAACTTGTTGATGGCATGAGACAAGCCAATTTGATTGATATAATATGCAGTTCGGTTTATGCTTCATGGACTTGCTAAGCAGCCTATATTTTACTACTAAATGTAATATTTTGTGCATGCACAGTAGTTTGGGTAAGGGTGAGGGTTTGAATTTGAGCTTCGGGTCTTTGCATGATTCTGCATTTTCATTTGAGTATAGGAGTGTTAAGAGAATCAAACCAAACCGGTTAACCCAACTGTTTACTATATGGCTGGTTTTTTTCATTCTTTTTTCTATGGTGTTGGGTTTAGCTTGGTTTGATTCACAGAAAAGAGGGACGGGGGTTGGCAGTATTTTTCTTGTATGATGAAGCCAATAGGCCTCAATTTGGTTTATTTTTTCTCTGAATCTCCCTATTTCCTTGATCTTCTACTATTTAACTAGCTGCAGTTTATGTTATTATCTTCTTTAATTTATGTTTTGTAAAAGGTGTAATTTGTTTAGTTCTTGTTGGAATTCAAAAAACAAAAATGAAATCGGAACAAGTGGTTCAGTTTGGTCAGTTTAACTCAGTTTGGTTTCTAAATTTTGAGGATTAGAAAAGGCTAATTTTGTGCAGTTTCATCCTCAGACTGAACCAAACTTGAAAATAGACCATTAACCTTCCTAATATTGTAAACCAGCCAAAGGAGTGAAATACCCATGGTGCATGAGACAAAAATAAACTCAATAGTTGTAAACGGGGTTTTGCTTATTCATTTATATAATTGCCAAGCAGGCTACATTTCTAGATGTGTTTGTTGGTTCTTAAATCTCAACCATGTTACTTGAGGGAAAGATTTGATATCCAAATTAGTAACTAGAGGTAAAAGTAACATAATGATGGAGTTCTAGAGGTGCAGTCTGCACACCTTGTGTGTGCCTTGTTTGTCAAATGAAGCGGGAGTTGCCAGTTGTATCAGTTTTCAGCTGCAATTTTGTTTAGTTAATGTTTTCTTATAGTTAGAGGGGATGATGACTTGTTTTCTTGCTTTAATCATCCTTGATATCTAAATATGCTGTTATGTGCTTGGATAGTCTTGCTGATTACATATTTCACTCCCTTTGATCAGGTACAGACAAAGAAATCACCTGGTTGATGTTACAGAGATATTCAACTTGCTCCCTAAGGAAAAGAAGCAGCGGCTTTTCAAACTCTTCTATCTTGTCTTTATCCTTTTCCTCTCCTTATTTTGGTATGGTGACTGAAAATAAGGGCTAGTATTCACTAAAAAGAGGTGCTATTAAGTTATTATTCTTACAAGTGCTTTTTGCTGCAGGATGATCTACACATCTTTGGATGACAATTATGATTGATGGTTGTGTGCGGTTGGGGCAGCTAATTACTACACATCTTTGGGCTAACGTGCACTTTAGGCTTGGGTTGCCAACTTGTTTCCATTGTTGGACATGTGGATCTATATCTGTATAATACACTTCAAAGCAGTTTTATTGCCTGTTCGATTCATGCTTGTTTGAGACTTTGACTAGCAAATGCAAATTGCAAAATCTTGACCTTATAACCTAGCCTCTACGTTTAAAATTATTAGTTATTTAGAAACACATTTATTAATTTTTCAAAAGTTCAGGTAACTTTTGATAATTAATCTTGATAACTCTATCAATTTTTGTTATGTCATTGATATATATGTAAAAATAATTAGGTAATATCTTAATTTTTACAATACAATTAAGTAATATATAATTATAATTTATTGTTAAATGATTAAATCTATAGAAATGATTTTATATAAAGTTTTTGATGTTGTAAGAATGAGTTTGACTTACATTGGTGTAAAACAATCCTTCTGTGTTATATAACTTTCTTGTATGATATAAAGTTAATTGTTGAATGAAGAACAATTTTTACTTGTAATTTTGAAATAAAAGTTCAAGATGGATTTCTTTTGAGGAAAAATAAAAGAGAAATGCTAACAAAGGAATATAAGGTATTAAATCGAATACACTTTACATTTTTTAATTATTTTAAAGTGAAGGAAAAATACCAAATGATAAAATAAAAACAATTTTTTTGTTAACGAAATTTATTACTCCTATTAAAAATAAAAAATGTTTAATGTTTTTAAATAATTAAAAAGATTGAATATATCACACTTAAATGTTTATTTACCGGTACAAATATACACGAGTAAGGGAAACTTATCCCAATAAAATTCAGTAAGGAGGATTGAAACGGCGTTGTCGATGATATTCATTAATCTTCAGTACTCTATTCTTGCAAGCAAGTAACTCGTTCGGATTTTGGTTTTTGGAGCACAAAAGTGCGCTCCCTATCCGTTCTCTCTTCTTCCATCATTACTTGACCATGGCGGTGGCACCCTACACCACCGGTTCTGCTCCTCGTGTTTCTCCCCCCTCTACTTCTAGGTTACAATCTCTCTCTCTCTCTCCCTCCTTCAAAATTATTATATAATTCACTCTTTAACTAATGCCTACCGTGTTCTCTCTTTTTCCGTTGCAGTGTTGCCACAAAACTCTACTCCGGATTGAAGCTTCAATCTGCGAGTGTGTCTCATTCCCTCTCTTTGTTCTTATTCTTCAATCTCCGTATCTCTCTGTGCTTTCTCGCTCACCGTTTTCAATTGCAGGTCCTTTTGGAGCGGCAAAACCTAACGTAACCGCTGATTTTTATGGAAAAGTTCACAAGAGTCTTCAGTGTCGGTAATCCTTCACTCTCCATTTCCAATTCATCTTCTCTTCTGTTGGCTTATATATTGTGCTTTTGTAGTGTGGCTTGTTCAGAATTGGTGCTATCTTCGCTATGCTAAACATTGCTAGATAATTCGTAACATGAGTTATGATCTCTTGGATTTGAATTCCCACTCTTACACCTCCATTTGTATCGGCAAGTAATTGATTATATAATTGCAGTTTTCACCTTTCATGAAATGAATCGGCTCTATTTCCTTTTTGTAAACTAATTTTTTTTATGAGAAGTGAATAATGTATTTGTCATGTTCTGCATCTGCTCGGTCGTTGTGGTTGCTTTCTGCTATATTATTTTGCTACTGTGTGCCTGGTAGGTTTACAGACTCTGATTCCCTGAAGAATCTGCAAACGCAACACTTCCACTCCAATACAATTCTCCTTGTTGCAGGAAGCAAGTCTCACTTATCTTATAATTAATGTTGTTATTATTATTGGATTAGCAAGTTATTTTAAACAGCAACCGAGTTTATAGTGGCCATAACATGAGATATCATATATGTTGTAAACTGAGAGTTAGGGGCAGTTATGACAATTATTGGCAGAAAGTATAAGTTTTTGGAGATCCCATATCAACTAGTGAGATGCTTTGAATAATATATATAAGGGGACAATTCTCACTTTACAAGTTAGTTTTGTAGGGTTGAGTTAGGCTCAAACTCACATTCTAAGATGCTATCATAATCTATCTTAGTGATTATTGTTGAGCTTGACCTCCTATTGAGCTGTTATTGGACTATCCACAAATGTCTAATGTCGTGAACTTTACGCTTGAGATGTTCAATCCTCAGTGTGAGGAGAGTGTGTTGGAGATCACATATTGATTAATGAGATGACGTGAATAGTGTATATAAGTGGTGGGGGGATAATCCTCATGTTACAAGCCTAGTTTTGGAGGTTTGAGTTAAGCTCAAACAGACATTCTATGAGGAGCAATTACATTTTAGATATGTGTGTAATAGGGAGATAGGATAGGTTTGTAATAGGGACAACTAATCTCTGCAGGAGTCTCTGACTCTGGGACAGCAAATTCCGCTGTATTCTTTTATTCAGTGTGATTTAATAATATTGTTATTCAATTTATCAAATGGTTTTCTATCATTTTGGTCCATCCTACTGGATTCAAAAGAGGAGGTTCTGTGGCCAGTGAATTCATCATTTCACCATGACTAAGAGGTTGTTAACCAAAATGAGGAAGGAGTTGGGCAAACGTGTAGAGGAAGAACATGAAAGATCCAAACACAGAGATTCTGCAGGAAATGGGTCTAATTTGGATTATCAACACAGTTTTGATGAATCTTATGGCAGTCAAAAAGGTGGAATTACCTGCCTTTAGTTTAACGGAGAAGACACCATTGGATGTGACAAGGGCTGAAATCTAATTTGAAGTTCAGAACAGAAGTGAGGATGTCAGAATTAAATTTGCAAAACGAAGTATGGTAGGGTCAACCATCCATTGGTTCAATTTATTAAGAGAAACTAAGGCACCTTTGACTTGGAAAAATTAAAGGCAGCCTTGGTTGCAGGGTTTGAAAAGCAGCAAGACTTTATGCTTCAGGTGTGGAGAAAAGTTTCATCTCTTACATCAATGTGCAGAGAAACAATTAAGATTGGTAATTTTAGAAGATATCGAAGCCCTAAATGAAGATGGAGAAGTAATTGCTATTGAAGTGGTGAAGATAATGAGGAAGAGCCAGTTTCCTACTTTCAGCCTTGGGGACAAGGCTGATTTTTCAGCATGAAGATGACTATGGGAACTGAGTTAGGGTCAGTTATGACAGTTATTAGCAGAAGTATGAGCAGTTACATATTATTGAATATGTGTGTAATAGAGAAATAGGGGGATATGTGTGTAGTTTTTTTGGTAATTTGGACAGAGAACTCGTCTCTGTAGGAGTCTTTGATTTATTCTATGTATTTTGTGTGATTTAATAATATTGTTCTTCAATGTGTGGATACAGCATGGTATAGACTACTTGGGAATGAACAATGTGTCACACTTTGTAGAAGAGTTTGTCACAAATGTTATATTGTTGGAAACAGACTAATGCAAACAGTATAAAATTTTCATGTTTTCAGGTATGCTAACCACAATCCATCAAGGGCACTTATTCGAATGATGCCCATCGGGACTCCTAGAGTCCCCTATAGGACGCCTGGTGAAGGAACTTGGCAATGGGTTGATTTATGGAATGCCCTTGTAAGTCATTACACCTGGCATATATTATTAATTTTCCACTTTACACATCTAAAAGATGCTGGTTTTCTTTTTATTGCATAGGTATAGATCGTTATTCATATGTGAACCTAACAAAAACTAGTGCATCATTGATGCAGTATCGAGAACGTGTTATCTTCATTGGACAAGAAATAGATGAAGAATTTAGTAACCAAATATTGGCAACTATGCTGTATCTGGATAGTATTGATAACTCCAAGAAGCTCTATATGTACATCAATGGTCCTGGTGGTGATGTAAGTATCTTATGATTCTAGTGTTGAATGATCAATCAATTAAATCTTTCTATTTCTTGCTTCATGTTGATTAGTCATGGTTTTTAACCCACTTAAGCTTGCAAATTTTGCAGCTTACGCCAAGCATGGCTATCTATGATACCATGCAGAGCTTGCAAAGTGCTGTAGCCACCCACTGTGTTGGCTATGCTTATAGTCTTGCAGCATTTCTTCTTACAGCTGGAGAAAAGGTACTGTATTATCACACTGTCTCTATTAAGACAACATGTTGAAGTCAAGTCTATAGTACAGTAGTAAGGCTTTATAATATTCGATATTTCTATTCCCTATATAATCAAACATAACCTGTTGTATGGACTTTAGACGTGTTTACAGGTGAGTTATTTCTGTATCATACATTTGTATCTCTTCCCCTACCCACCATTAATTAAAATTATGCTTGACATCAGTATACATTTGAAACAACTATGACATTAAATCATTATGTAACCCCCAAAGGTAAACAAGATACGAAGTTTCTTTCTCTGCTTCTGTGGCCATTAGTGAGTGCCTGACATGTACGATTTATATTTATAGCATAACCTTATTTTTCATGAATGACCATATTATCAGCAATTGGGGTACTGTATGTTACAATGGAAAACCTGGCTAGTCTTGTAGTTTGAAATAGAATGGGGATATCCCATACAAACTTGGGATCACATTAAAAGCAACTAAATGAAAAGAAAGAGCAGTAATAAACTTTGAATTACTTTTTCAGTCATTAATTCCATCATAAGCTTCCTCTTTCTGCTCCATTCTGTTGTGGTGTCACATTCATGTTTAATTAATTTCATACAATTTGTGCCTTTAGCTCATTTTATTGAGTATATTGACCTCTAGGGTTATGGAAATAGTTCTGATAATCTATTAATCTTTTCCTGATGTTCTGTTGTATTAAGGGCAATCGTTTTGCAATGCCTCTATCAAGAATTGCCCTTCAATCTCCAGCTGGAGCTGCTCGGGGACAGGTTTGTTTGTCTTCTGTCTGAAGGTCATTAATATCACTTCTCAGATGTATGAATGGGATTGCTTTTACTTTTGATGCTAACAACGTGAATATTCTGTCAGGCCGATGACATTCAAAATGAAGCTAATGAACTTCTTAGAATCAGAGATTACCTTTTCAATGAGTTGGCTAAGAAAACAGGTCAACCTGTTGAGAAGGTCAGTTCACCCAACAATGAAATACATGAAGATAAATGAGTTTGTGACTTGTGTTATGATTTGAATCTCATGACTGTATTTTTGCTTGACTAACCAAACTTACTGCAAGACAAAAAAAAAAATGTTGAAAAATCCTTAGCTTTTCTTTGGAGATGAAGTCAAATTCAACTTTGACACACTGCTTTCAACAAGGATGTGCTTTTCAACAACTGTTTCTATGCCTCTTTTCAGTTTTTCTATTTCATATCCATTTTTTGATTGTGTATCTTAATTCCTGCCTTCCTGGGTGCTTATAGTTATATCACAATTTGAGATTATAAGCTTTATTGCCTTAGAAACTAATTCTAATGATCTCTTCAGATTACCAAAGACCTGAGCAGGATGAAACGCTTCAACGCACAGGAAGCTCTTGAATATGGGCTCATTGATCGAATTGTCAGGCCGCCCCGCATTAAAGCTGATGCACCTCCCAAGGATGCAGGCACAGGTCTTGGTTAAGAACATTTACAACCCACATTACTGAGTAATATCGCTGAATCAAAATGTTTCTCATGTAATATTTCCTTCGTCAATTTTGGAGTATCATATTTGGATAGTTAGAACCTGCTGGCTAGATTTTATTGCTTGTTTAGAAGCGAATGAATTCCAATTCTTATTGAAAGCTGTAACGTAAGGTTACTGAAGACGAAGTAGTTGCTCAACATCAACACCCTCCTCGCCTCTTGCAGTCCTATCTCATCCCTGTACGTATAAAATAACCATTATCATCTACCCTTGGATTATGAGCAATTACAGGAGAGGCAGAAATTCCACATTAAAAAAATCATTTTAGTGAGTCGAGAATTTCCATATAGAAGAATCATTTTACTAAGAAATTCTTACGCGTTCCAAGAGGAAAGAATAAAATGTTTTGTATCATTGAATAATGAATGTGTATCATATTAGTTACAGCATTAAAAATGAGAGATGTTACCACACATTTTTATTATATTTTTTTTAATACACTTTTTATTACGGACTAGAATTTATTGGAAGTTAACTGTGATATTTATTAAGTAAAGAGCACATCATTTTAACAGCTTTAATATATTTCAGTTAATATAAAAACGTGTTAAAAAATATGCTATTAAATTATTAATATTTGGTTAAGTAATGGCCAAGAATAATGAAAGGGGTATATCTTTGATAGTAGAGAGCTAGAGGTGGTTACATTTTACAGTGTTAGCTTAGGGGTGATAGCAAGTTGGATCAATTTGACCAATATGATTCAATTCAAGCAAATAATAAAAAAAATCGAGTTGGATTGGGTTCGTTAGTATAAACTACCACACTTAACTCACTATCTAAAAATAAATAAATACGAAAACACTTAATGTAGTATCTAGTATAAAAAAACACAATGTGATTTAGTGGATGTGTTTTTTACTTCTGAGACGAATTATTTTTTTCAATTTTTTACAATATCAATTTTTATGTTTCTTTCAGTTTTCCTTTTCTTTTTCTATTATTTTAATTCAAATACAATGACTCGACCCAATCTCGACCTAATCTAGATGTGTCTGGGTTAGTTTGATTCGAGTTAGCGGCAAAAATTGAGAAAAACATAAGTAACCCATATTGATCCATTTGGATCCAATTTTAAAATCTGATTAGACCTGTCCAGTAGTCAACCCCAGTAAAGTTATATATTGTATTACTCACAAGAGTACTACAAATTTCTCCTATTGAACTACTAATTACGTGTAAGGTTTTGAAGGCAAATGTAAGGAAATGTAAAGATTTAATATTATATTTATAAAATAATTGTGTTCATAAATCTCAGTAAGGGATGAATAAAATATTTTGTGCTAAATTATTATTTTATTTCTTTTATTAATTTTAAATGAGATGATATTTACTTAAAATAAAAATTTCACACTTATCTTTTTCTCTGAACTCCTTGTCTCAAACCTAATATTGGTATTTTTTTTTTTCAATAGGTTATTCTTTGAATAAATATGTAATTTAGTTCCCAGAAAATCTATACCTTAAATTCATAGTGTGTGTTTATTTACGCTTTGCGTTCACCTGGATATGCTTCTTTCAGAAGCTTGCTATTGTAGCTTCTGTATTTTTGCGGGCTATTGGGCTGTTGGACGTACTTTTGTAGTTAATGTGGTTAGCGGATGTCGTTCCAAACACGCTAGAAATTTCATATGATACAATTTACCTTGTACATGAATAAGTTCATGAATTAAATGTGTGACAAATATATGTAGGAAATTAGTTGCCTTTGGACTTGTTATTCCTTTTCCTTTTTAAACGTAAGCTTGTTGTATGATCTATTATGTAACAAGTAAAAACAAATATGTCAGCTATGTTATGCCATAGGAAGTAAAAAATTGTTAATCTGGATGAGTCCAACCAGCAAGAATTTAATTTGATTGTTATTTATTTACAGTGTATTTCTGTTGGACGTGCGTTAAGTGAGAAACAATCATTTTTTTCATTCTTAGACATGAATTTCCATTACATATTTAATATAATTCCGAACACACTAAAATATTATTTGGTCCAGAGTAGAAGAAGAAAATGGAGGAATTTTGATTAGATTGAGAGGAAAGAAGAAAATAAGAGATAAAATTTTTAAAAAATAATTTATTTTTATATTTTTATAATTTAAAATTTCAAAATACAAGTAAGGATATTTAATCTTTATATTGAAATATCTATTTTTTTTCTCTAAATCTTCCCAATACCGAAGAAGAGGAACAAAAAATTAGATGAGAAAGAATTTTGTTCTCCTCCATTTTTCTTCTATCCCTTTTTAAAAATTGAATCAAATAAAAAATGTTAAAAAAAATTTCCCCTTTTCCTTTTATTTTCCTCAAACCAAATAGATATTTGGTGTGTTAATTCGTTTGAGTGTTTCAAAATCATGTTAAAATATCAATTAACAAAATTTTAGATAAATATTTATATATTTAATCTCACGTTAATGAATTGATTTTGAATTTAAAATTAATTTGGCTTGAAACATTTTTACATAATTTTTGTGTTTAACTTGTTTTCAAATAATAATATCTAAACATAAATGACTTAACTTCAAAATTAATTTTATAAAATTAATTTCATTCAAAATTACTACATATTTACAAAGTTACAAAATAATCTAGCACACAAACAATTCTTACTAATTATATTAATCTTTCACAATGATTAAAATAATACAAAATAAAACTAATTAGAAGCTAATGCTAATCCTAACAATAATACTACATGTAAGAAAAACTAAATACAAAACAAATCACAATTTCACTTCCATATCATATATCTATGCCATATTTATCCCAATGGCTCTCCTCAATCCACCCCCCATAGACCTTAGCGATGAAGCTTTCAATTCTTGTCTTCAGATTGTCATCGGATTCTTCTTGCTCTTGCGTTGTAATTTCAATTTCATCACCATGATTGTCCGCACTTTCATCTTTAATATTACCTAGAGATTTAAAATACCCATAATCACTTTCATCAACTTTATCATCCGTTGCATTCTCTATAAAGTCACCTTGAGCTTCTCCCCCTACTTCAAAAAAAGAAAGTAAAGGCGAAGCCTTGTCAATTTCTACTAAAGATGGTTTGCGACTTCCCACGAGAATGGCGAAAATTATTGTGTTAATACCAAAAAACACTAGAAAAGAGGTTGATGACGTTGAATTGTGGACCGAAATTCCAACTATGCACAAAATTACAGGTATTAGTATCCTATCCAGGTTCACATCCATATCTACAAAAACTATTTAGTGATCATGCTTTGATATATGTACCAACTTCGAATATCGTGACATATGTATATATAGGGAGGGAATTGTTGTTCAATATTTTATGAGGTTTTCTTAAACAAAGTCGCTAGGGATTATTTCTGGGAAAGATTCATGAAGTGTGTTAAAATGAAATGCGTACTTATGTTCCAAGTAATGGAAGCCTCTAAGCATTAATGATCAAAAAATTATTAAGCATTTAATTTCTCTTTTCTACGCTGTAGGAAACTTCCTGGCGGCACCGCGGGCGGTTCCTTGCAAAGATAATGTATACTTTATAGTTTGGCAAAACACTTAGAAACTAGTGTTTTAATTATATAAATACAAATCACTTTATTATATTTTATTGCAATAAATTAATACAAAAATAATATTTAATTTGATTTAAATTTAAAAATAATAGTATCATTAAAAAAAACAATATTTTAAGATAATATCTTTTGTTAGAAATTAAAACAAAGTATGGTTTAATTTGAATTAGAAGATAATCACATATTCATAATAATAATAATAATAATAGATATAATTTAATTTAAAATTAAAAATAATAGTAGTTGTTATAATTCACTTCAAGCATATGAAGAAAGATTCAAGAGAAGACATAAGGAGCCTTTGAAGCAAGTCTTAAATGTCAAAGCTTTTTTGAAAGAAAATAGAGGAAAAAAAAAATTAAAGAGGACGTGGATGTAGCCAAGGAAGAGAAGGGAGAGGTGGAAGAGGAGATCATGACAACTTTTATAATAATGAAAGGAGTTATCAACCCACCAGAGGTCGTGGAAGAGGAAGAGGTAGAGGCAATTTTGGTCGAACAAATGAAAATAGGTATGATAAATCTAATGTTGAATGTTATAATTGCCATAATTATGGTCGTTTTTCTTGGGAGTGTAGAACCAATGTTGGAGAAAATGTCAATCTTGTTGGTGACAAAGAATAAGAAGAAAAGTCAATACTATTATTAACACTTAATGAAGAAAATGATGATAAGAGCCTATGGTATCTTGACAATGGAGCAAGTAATCACATATATGGTTACAAGGAGAAATTTGTGGAGCTTGAAGAGAAGGTGAGGAAAAATGTTTCCTTTGGTAATTCTTCTAGGGTGCAAATCCAAGGGAAATGTACTATTTTAATTTCCTTAAAAGATGGTTCTCACAAATTCATCAAGGATGTCTATTATGTTCCTAAACTAAAAAGCAATATTTTGAGTTTGGAACAACTTGTTGAGAAGGGGTATGAAATCTTCATGAAAGAAAATTACGGCTTAAAGATCAAAATTCTAATTTGGTTGCTAAAGTGTTTATGTCAAGAAATAGAATGTTCACTTTGAGCATTAAGACCAATGAAGCAAATGCTTAAAGGCTAGCATAAAAGATGAAGCGTAGTGTTGGCATATGAGGTTTGAACACTTGAACTTTGGAGCACTTAAGACTTTAGAAAATGAGAAGATGATGAAAGGGATGCTTCACGTCAACCATCCCAATAAATTGTGTGAAGCATGTCTCCTAGGCAAGTATGTAAGAAGAATTTTACCTAAAGAAGCTGAATCAAGAGCAAATGAGTCTTTCCAACTTGTGCACATTAATATGTGTGATCCAATTGATCCTACTTCATTTGGTAAAAATAAATATTTTTTCTCTTTATTGATGATTTTAGTATAAAGAATTGGGTGTATTTCTTGAAGCAAAAATCTGAGTCATTTGTAATTTTTAAAAATTTTAAAGCTCTTGTAAAAAAGGAGAGTGGTTATGTAATTAAGGCTTTAAGATCTTATAGAGGTGACAAATTCACATAAAAAGAATTCAATGAATTTTGTGAAAAAAAAAAGATTCATCGCCCTCTAACAGTTCTTAGAACCCCACAACAAAATGGGGTAGCAGAGATAAAAAATAACTATTCTTTACATGGCTAGATGTATGTTGAAATTCAAATCTATGCCTAAGGAATTTTGGGCCGAAGTAGTTTCATGTGTAGTTTATTGGTCTAATCATTTTCCTATAAGGAATGTTAAAGGCCAAACACCTCAAGAAGCATGGAGTGGAGTGAAGCCAAAAGTTGACCATCTTAGAGTCTTTGGGTGCATTGCATATGCTCATGTGCCCAACCAAGGAAGATCCAAGATTGATGATAAGAGTGTGAAGCATGTGTTCATTGGTTATGATGCAAATTCAAAAGGCTACAAGTTGTATAATCCAAACAATGGGAAGATGATTATAAGCAAAGATGTAGAATTTAATGAAGAAGAGGCATGGAATTGGGAGAAAGAAGAAGACACTTGTGATTTCCTTTCATATTTTAAAGAAGGTGATCAAGAAGTTGTAGCACCAAAAACTCCACCTCCGTTACAAACTCTTTCAATTGATGAAGCCTCATCTTCTGAAGGGAGTTCAAGTGAAAGGATACAAAAAATAAGAAGCATTCAAGAAATATATGATGAAACTAAAATTATAAATGATTTATTTTGTCTTTTTGTTGATAGTGAACCTCTAACTTTTGATGAAATTATGGAGGACAAAAGATGGAGACAAGCCATGGAGGAAGAAATCAAAGTCATTAAGAAGAATGACACTTGGGAGTTATCAAATCTTCCTAAGTGTTATGAAGCAATTGGAGTCATGTGGGTGTTTAAAGATCAAGAAGAATGCCAAAGGAGAGGTGGAAAGATACAAAGCAAGGCTTGTTGTTAAATGATACAAGCAACAACATGGAGTTAATTATGATGAAGTGTTTGCATCGGTTGCTTGTATGGAGACAATTCACCTTCTTATTTCATTAGCAACTCAAATAGGTTGGAGAATCTTCCAACTTGACATCAAATCAGTTTTCCTAAATGGCTATCTTGAGAAAATATCTATGTTGAAAACCAATGGGTTTTGCTATCAAAGGACAAGAGGAGAAGGTCTTGAAATTGAAGAAGGTGTTGTATGGCCTAAAGCAAGCACCAAGGGCATGGAATAGCTGCATTGATAAGTACTTTCAAAATAATGGATTTGTTCGTTGCCAACATGAGTATGCTCTTTGTGTTAAAAAATTTGATAATGGTGATATTCTCCTAGTTTGTCTTTATGTGAACGATCTTATTTTTACTAGAAATAACCCAAATTTGTTTGAAAACTTCAAGAAGATTCTGTCTTATGAATTTGAGATGACAGATATAAGGCTCATGTCCTACTACTTGGGATTAGAAGTGAAGCAAATGAATAATAGCATTTTTGTTTCTCAAGCGAGTTATGCAAAGAAAATGTTGGAAAAATTTAAAATGTTTGATTGCAATCCTGTGAACAAACCCATAGAATGTAGCTTGAAATTGTCAAAGTTTGATAGTGGAGAGAAGGAAGATCCTACTTTGTTCAAAAGTCTTGTAAGAAGCTTAAGGTATTTAACAAGTACAAGACTAGATATTATGTATGCGGTTGGTGTAGTTTGCCACTTTATGAAGTCTCCTAACCCTACTCATATGAAGGTAGCAAAGAGAATTCTTCATATGTATGCAGCAAGCTACACCCATAGAATGTAGTTTGAAATTATCAAAGTTTGATAGTGGAGAGAAAGAAGATCCTACTTTGTTCAAAAATCTTGTAGAAAGCTTAAGGTATTTAACAAGTACAAGGCCAAATATTATGTATGTAGTTGTATAGTTTGCCACTTTATGGAGTCTCCTACCTCTACTCATATGAAGGCAGCAAAGAGAATTCATCACCTTAAAGATACACTTGATTTTGGCTTATTTTAGTCTTATTTTAATGAGTTCAAACTTATGAAATTTTGTGATAGTGATTTTGCAGATGTTGATAATAGAAAAAACACCATTGACTTTGTGTTTTTTTTTATGGTGATTATGCTTTTACTTAGAACTCTAAAAAGCAAGTCATTGTTACACTTTCTACTTATGAAACTGAGTATGTAACTGCAACTTCTTGCACATGTCAAACTATTTGGCTAAGAAGATTGTTGAAGGAATTTAATATGAACCAAGAAGAGAGTACAATGATTCATATTGATAATAAATATGCACAAGTTCTTCTTAAGAATCCGGTGTTTCATGAACGAAACAAGCACATAGATATAAGGTATCATTTCATTAGAGAATGCATTGTCAAGAAAAAGGTGAGACTAGTTCATATAAAAACACAAGATCAAGTTACAGATATTTTTATTAAGCCCCTCAAGTTTGACGATTTTAGAATATTGAGAGCAAAACTTGGTGTATAGAATTTTCTCTAAAAATTTTTTAATTAAGAAAAATATTAAAAATAATAATTAAGAAATGAAAGATGGTAAGATGACAAGTTGTCATCACTTAAGAGGTATTATTTTTATATAACCACTATGTATTTTTAAATAGTTATTTTTATTATGTATATTCAGTGTGTTAATTAAAAATTATATAATGATTATAAATTACTCTATTATAAATAAAATACCAACCTATACGAGTCAAAAGTTAATAATACTCTTTATTTTTTAAAATCTCCTTTAATTTTTTCCTAACTGTATAAACCAGTATGAGCTGGACGTATATCTCACGGTTTTAGACCAGGCCATGGTCCGAACAACTTTTACTTCTTTGCAAGATTAAAGTAATCCAAAGTAGTGGGGTTGGCTCAAAATATCATTCTCATACAAGTCCCCATTAAAAGTTGATATTACCCAGAAAAATAATAAAACAAAAACTAGTACATACCAACCTGAGATTTGAGCTATCAAACCAAGGTTCAAGAAACATTTATATATACAAGACAATACATTGACGTTACATGCCCGAAGATTATGGCCGTTGACAAAATTAAAATAATCCAAAGCAAATGCCAAACCCGGCTTCACGGCACATTTACCTACAAAAGACAAACCCGCACGAAGAATCTGGCCGTTGACGACAAAACACCCCTAGATTCTCGGAAGAGAGCTAAATCATAGAATAAAACCAACGGTGCCCAAGAATTTATGTAGATGCATACACCATATTTACAATAAGGATTCAATACGTTCTCAGATTGAAACACAAGAAAACAACGTAGTAACGTGGAAACTAGCAGATCGAGTTATTGACTGTTGAAGAATCATAAACAGTAACAAAGCGTATAATAATTAGAAATGAAGATTCTCAAATTAGGAACATTGTCTTACTAACAAGAAATAACGTGGATTGCACAATCTACCACTCCAAAGGAAGATGGAATTTCAGGAATAACTATCATCACATCAAAGTGTTGTTCTTCATGACACAACATCAGCATTAAAAGCACTACTAATCAGCCAACTCAAATTCTACAAGAACAAGAACCTGGTAAACCTCTGAAAACAATAATGCTGGTCCCGGTACACAGTCAACAAGCTTACAGACACAACAAACAAGGGAAAGCGATGGAGCTAACAACTAGGAACCATCCCATTACAATGTTGTCAGCAGGAAATGTAAATGTAGATGGAATGAAAGCCCTATAGATTAGTTACCCTGCAGGAAGCGACACATTAATGTCAGTTGGCTTATTCTTGGCCTCCGTGGCTGGCATAGCAGACCAATTATCTCCGCGGATGGAGGTCGCCGATGATAGAATTGGTATTGGATCAAGAGTAGTGATCGGAACAACTGCGGTTGGTGTCACGCTTGTTATCACCTCATGTTTCTGTTTTCTTGGCTTCTGCTCATGTTGGTTTCCTGCAAGAAAACTTCCTACCACTACCTGGTACATATCAATCAAATTGGAAAATAGAGTCATCAGAATCATGTAAACTTGTTATTCAATACTAAATTATTAATTATCTAATGCGACTAATACTAGAAGCTGGATCTTCGTTTCATTTCATCCAAACATTAAGTGGTCTTTGTCTTTAGTAAGTGAAGCATGTTACTATATTAGTCTGTTACATATCAGATTTCAGGCCTAGGCATATACTATAACGAATAAAAAAGGAAAAGGGAATAAATTTATGAATTGAATTCATACCTGCACGGGACTTGCCGCCACCAACAGACCAGCTACTCCGCCGCCTACAACACGTCCATCAGGGCTTGCCAAAGATACACTCATGCCACCGGATCTGCTTCGTGTTCCTCCACTTTCACTGGGCATGAATGAGCCAGATAAAGACAGAATTTCAAACCGTCCCTGTAAAAACAACAACAAAGATGGACATCAGAATAGTAGTTTTAGAATGCTAAACAAATAGTAATACTTCAAATATGAATGCCGAATGAAAAGAAATAACAGGTTGAACTAGAATTTTGACAACGTTTAATGAAACTATTGTAGGACTGCAACTACATATCCAAAGACAAGCATGGAAAATAAAGGATATGCTAGAAATGAAATGCAAAAACAAAGGATAGCATTATTTAACTGTGCAGATCATTAAATGCATCATTCACAATTGTGTGGTCAAGAAACAATCCAACTCAGTCAGTTTAGGAATTCAGAAGACCTGACAGGCTGCTAAGCATTTTTCAATATTAATTTTTGTTGAAACAAGGGCCTCCACCAGATTGTACACAATTCCATAAGAACAATTCTCTAATATTATACAGTCTAAGAAAATCCAGAGTCAATACAATTTCTAAGAGGTTTTATCAAAGGTCAATTTTTTGGACCAGTTAACTTTCAGGTTGATATAATATGCTAAAACATCATTTGATCCTAGAATTTCAAACAATGGCAACAAAAAATCACTGCCAAGAAGCATCGTGCAATTTACATATGAATCAGATAGCACTTTTTTTTAAAAAAAATTACAAAAGGCATATTTTAACATATATCACAAAACAAAACTTGGGAGTAATAAAAGTCTAGGTTCAATTACAACATAGATTTAAAAAAAAAAATGTTTTTAAGCAAAAACAAAGAATAAGAAGACAGAAAAAACATAACAAATAATACAAAAGAGGGAAACAACAACATCAGTAAACATCCAGAATCATCCTTTTAGTAGTTACACTTCATATCATCAGCAAAGAAACATCATTATTAACTAAACAACTAGAATTAAGAGCATTGTGATAATAGGAGGAACAACATACAGGTAGGTTATCAACAATAGTGTATTTAGATTATGTATTTTTCTTTTTAAAAAAAAGATTAAATGCAATCCAATAATTGAGAGGATAACAGTGTGGTGTGGCTGGCATATAATTTTTCTCTATGAGAGATACTATAAAATAACTAAAAATAAATTCAATATTTTGTTCATTGAATAAAATGATACTATCAAATTGCACAAATGCTTCACCTCATATGTCAATGTGCCCCCAGAAGAATCGGGCTGACGAAGTGTGACACTTGATATGACACCATTAGCTGAAAGAATGCATATAGCTCGAGGTCCTTGCTGAGA
Source organism: Mucuna pruriens (assembly GCA_025330945.1). Taxonomy (NCBI): domain Eukaryota; kingdom Viridiplantae; phylum Streptophyta; class Magnoliopsida; order Fabales; family Fabaceae; genus Mucuna; species Mucuna pruriens. The sequence continues at coordinate 530,462 of JAENHJ010000069.1, read as the reverse complement.
AAATGATATTACCTTCATAGTAACATCCTAAGATAACCAAAAGAAAGTAGTTGTCAACCATCATATAAAATATTTTCGAGTTATCACAGTCAAAAAGAAAATGAATATAGTCCTTCCTGGAAATTAACAAGTTATTAAATATTCTCTCCCTCATTGACATTCTTTTGATAATTAATCTCTCATTTTTCATATAACTATCACTTCATATGGCAAAGGGTGTGCATGTAACATAGGCTTTGTCATCTTGCCAAAGAAAAAGTTGTAAAACTAGCCACAGAGGAAACATTTGAAGGGGGAAAAGGATAAAAATAGTCATGGATAGATGTAATGATTATTTTTGGTGAAAGTTGCGCATCCACCCAAGAAAAATGTCAGATAATGTGTCACTAGTCTAGCAATAATTTTGGCAGTTCCTTGACCATGAATATCAGAAATGTCATTTTGCATTGCATAACAGGAGCATAGCATAGGTAGTAGATATTTCTGACACTTACCTCACCAGAATTAACAGTGATGATATGGGGTGTAAAATTAGCACCAACAGAGCATGCAACCCATTCACCTAAAAAGGGTAAAAAAAATCAATTATTAACAATAAAATTGGAACAGAGAAAGAGTCTTAGTTTCTATTATAGGGCATTTGTAATATAGGCCAAATAAAGAAAGAGAATATTTATACCACAATTACCATATAAAAAGTTTAAACATTATAATTTTGTCTGATGGAATAATCTTTATAGTGCATGTAAAAAACTAATTGTTATTTTCATTATTTGCAAACAACTATTTTAAAACTGCATAAGGTTGGTTAAATAAATGGTATATCAAATTTATTTCTTCCATTAACCTCCATGACAATCAAACAATATTATTAAATTAATTTAATTTCTAATAAAATACCAAACCCTCCTCCCTAGAAAAATAATTCAAAAAAAATTCTTTTCTGGCGTTTGTTACAAAAGCTATCCATTCAAATGTCAAACATGAACCAAGAGTTTTCATAGAAATTTAAAACAGATATTTATATACATATGTAAAAAAGCAAATTGGGATAACTTGTACTCATCCCTTGGGAAATTATAAGCTTATCAGAATTAAAGAAAAAAGAGGGCATATTGAACAGGAAAATTAACAAAAATAAAAAAGTGACAAAAGGTAATAATAGATTAAAAATAATAGTGCTATATGAAAACCAGTTTGTAGAAAGTCTTCAGATATTGATTATGCATCTGATTCATATTAAATATCATATTACCATCGTATACAGAGGCAACACTATTGCAATTTATACCTCTTTTATTTTTAGATATTGAATTGAAAAGAAGAGTTCCTAATAGTTGGCGATCAAAGAGTTAGTTTCCCATTTAAATGTGAGGATAATATTACAGGTTGCATGCATGAGAATCCCAAGAAAGAACCCTTGGTATGAGAAGAAAGGACCACGTAATCACATTGCATCACTTATCAACTAAATACTAAATAGCGTTGTTGAAGAGAGAAGACCAAAAAGAGGAGCTGATGTCAACTTGGCCTTCGGACCTTTGTCACACAACATACAGTGCACAACAATATTAAAGTCCTTCCATCACTCTAGCCAGCCAACCCCTAGAAAGCAACACCCACAATTCCTCCACACACAAAACCAAATAACTACAAAAAACACCCAAAAAAATAAAATCAGCATTTTTATTTCTCTCCTATAAATCCAAGTCTATTCCCCATCAGTTGCAGACTTTTAGCAGGTGGTACCTAACATAGTATCTAGAAAGATTTGTTTTGGGTTCTACCATCAAGTTTGAACCGCCAAAACGACAGACATAACGAGATTCCACCGTCCCATACCGACCCACAAAGCTAACTCACTTTTCAGGACAACAATTACCCTAACTTAGGTCATCCAATCAATCAAAGGTCCCACTCTCTCTCAATCCACTTCCCTATAAGCCAAATACTCATCCCAATTTTCCAATTTCCAACACTAACAACAAACACACAACACACTACCACTTCAACTCAATTTTCTTTTTAGTATCACACACTAAATATAAACACTTCTTTTAACATCGATTTGGTAAAGAAATAAAAGAAAGAGAATTTTCTTTATTACCTAAATTCTCCACCTCAAATTTGGCTTTGCTCACCGAGCTAGTTGGCTTTACTTTTCCGCGCTTCTCCGACGAGAAATCGATCACCGGCGGCAACGGAGCAGAGGAAGATATCGGCTTAGGCGACAGCGCCATCGTCACCGACCCGTCCGGCGCATACTTTCTCGGCCGACCCCTCTTCTTCTTTGCCGGCATCGTCCCCGGAGCCGCCGCCGCCGCCGCCGTGTGCGGCGGAGCAGTCCACGCCGGCGCCGGAACATTCGTCGTGGATCCGCCGGTCGGAACCGGGTTGTCGGTCCTCGGAGCTACATGGTAGTCCGACGGAGCATCTGATCCCACCACCGTAACGCCGCCGCTAACACCGCCACTGGCCTCCATGTTCAAACACTTGCGAAGTAGTCACACATAACATAAAGTAAAACCACGCATCAATATCTCATTTTTTTCTTCTTCAAAGCTCAAACTCAATCACCCAAAACCTCTACTACTATGCTGGGAAATTATTTTTTTTTAGAAAAGATGAAAAATTTAAGCCAGAAAATGAGAAAATCAAATTCAAAGCTTGAGAAGTTGGGCATGAAACAAGATGTGGAAAATCTTCAACTCTGCACCATTTGCATAAATTTTGTCATTAAAAAAATTTAGCAGTATTGGATGACAAAGAAAAAAAAATTATGAGCAAAAAATTTCTGGGAGAAAATAATATGTGAGTTTTGAGAAAATAGATGGGAAAAATATGGTGCAGAAAGAAAGAGTGAAATTTGAAATATTTTGAGTTTCCAAGGGAAATGAAAATGGCCAGATAAAATGAATCCTTGTTTTTGTTGTTCAGGTAACTGGGTTCCTAACTTTCCTAAGACTGTCCAAATTGAGATTAAAAAAATAAACGGAAGGAAAAGGAGATATACTGAATTGGGGGTATTAAAAATTATTTTAGTGAATTATTATTTAATGCGGGAAATAATATTTTAACGGAAATAATTATTTGGTTTTGGTTGGAATCTGGTGGAGAAATGTATAAAATAGTATTAAAGTTGTTGGGACGGGCTTTCTTTTTCTTTCCCCATTTTAAAATATATAATAATGTGTGAATATGGACAAAGGGGAAAAAAAAGAAAGAAAAAAAAAAAAAAAAGAAAAGAATCACCACACGTTACCATATGATTTTATTAGGTGAATGAAAAAGTAAAATAGGTTGCCAAGAAACAAAGAAACTATCCTGGAAAGGAAAAGAAAGGCATGGTAGACAGTCTCTCAAGGCAAGCCATGTATCACAACATATCATAATAGCCATTAGGCAAATAGCAAGTTAGGGTTATTACATGAATTGTAAGCAATAAGTATCACTCCATGTTTGGAGTGGTTATAGATATAATTTTATTTTATTTTTTTAAAAATGACCTCCAGTTGTAAGAAGTTTAAATTTAATATCAATCAAAATTGTCTTAAAAACAGGTTAATGTGTATTTATCTAAATAAAGAGAGAAGAGAAATTAGTAAAAAGAAAGAAAAGGGGTACTGTGACCCGCACTTTCGCTTTTTTCACGCTTAAACAAAACTTTATTTATCACTGGAATAAATTGTAAAGCAAGGCATTCATAAATTCTCCGTCCACTGAGAGGGATAATATAGATGAAAACAAAACAACAAATAAGTATACAGTAAAGTAGAGTGGTTATGCTTCTTCCAAGTTCGTTCCCTGTATTTGCCTATCACAAACTGCTGCTTTTCCACTTTCATATGTCTCGCCCTGCCTAACTGTTCTGTTGACCCACAATCACTTTTTCACGGATCAGGATTCCACACACACTACAAACTTCATTCTCAACTCTTCATTTTTTTTATTTTTATTTTAACAATTAATAAAATATAACCACAAAATAAATCATCACTGCAGGATAAACTGTGTCAAACTGCAGGTTGCCAGGTAATTATAGTCCCTTTTTTACCCTCCTTTTCTAAATATTCTTATAATATTATTCTTTTATACACCCAACTTCTAAATTAAATTCAAAGTTACAATTTTGAATAAGGGTTTAGATAAACACTTAATTAAATATTTATTAAATAATTATTTAATTTTTGTATAAATTATTTTTATAGTTAAAGAGAAAATGATCAAATTGTTTTATATATTGTAAGTTATTTTTATAAGTTAACCCAAAAATTATTAAAATAAATTATAAATAGATTATAAATTATTTTATAATTTTTAATAAACCGTAAATAAGTTCTTAGAAATATTACAATTATAACTTTTTTTCCTCTCAAAATTATAAATCTATTAAAGAATAATCATTATATGATAATTAAATATATTTCCCTAGTTTTGCGTATAGTTTACTCCATGAACTTTTTTCTATTTAAACAATGTCATACTCATTAATTAATATTAATATAAATATAAATATATACCCGTAAAGCTCTTGAGTCTAAGTACATCATGTGCTCAAATGGCCACTGGTTGTTAGTGGTTGCACATGGTGGAGTATAAAATTGAGTGCCCCCTCCTCTTTAATAGTGTTAAAATTATCCTTTCCCAATAAAATGCTTATTTTAAGTGTATAGTGGAATCGTGCCTGTTTGAAACTCGGAGGTTACAAAGAAAATATTTGATTGTGTACAGGGAAAAACATATCAGAATTATTTTAAGTATTCTAGTATTTTTTTTTAATTAAAACTAGAGTTTTATTTTAATAATTTAAATTTATTATTAAAAAAATCAATTTTTATCAGGTAAGTTACTAAAATTAAAATTTAATATTAATTAAAGAATAATGTAAAAATTATTATAGTATTTTAATCATGCACAAAATAAATGATTATTTTATATGATTAAAATTTATAATAAATAAATAATTTTGAATATATAAAATATATTTTAAATTTTAAATAAATAGGTTATATTGTGATATAAAGTTAAGGAAAAAAATTAAAAATACTCTTATTGAATAAAAACTATTAAAAAATAATCTTAGGAACAACTCCTAAAATATTTTTATTCAAAAATAATTATTCTAATTTATATAGAGATTATTATAATTAAAATTCATAATAAATAAATATTTTTTAACATATAAATAATATTTTAGATTATAATAAATAATATCATTTTTAATTACTAAAAATTTTAAGTAAATATTAAAATTCAATTTATAAATATATGGAAAAAATAGATTGAAAAGAACAAAATATTTAGAAAAATATCTAAAAAGTAAAAATGCTTTCATTGAATAATTAAAAAACAAAAAGAAATCATAAAACCACTTTCATTCAAAATAAGTAAGTAACTAATCTAATTTATATATCTTCTCTTCAATGAGAACATTTTTTAAATTTTTTTATCTCTTTTAATTTATTATTTGTAATATATTTGGTTCTAAATTAAATTTTAATATTTTAAAAATATATTAACAATTAAAAATAATATTATATCACAATATAAATTATTTATCATAAATCTAAAATATAATTTATATATTAAAGTATTTATTTATTATAAATTTTAATTATATAAAATAAATATTTATTCAATATAATGTCTCTACTAAAATACTAAGTATATAAATGTAATGAATTTTGTGAGAACATTTGCTTTCATAAAAATATGAGAATAAATATTAATAATCATTGAATTAAGATTAAAAATAATAGATTGCTAAGACTAAAATTCAATTATAAACATTTTTTTTATGAAACCACCAATGTCACTATCGTCATCTCTATTACTACCCTCATCGTCGTTGCTTGATCACTGTCATTACCCTCGTTGATGCAACTACCTCTCCTCTAACTTTTGTGGCGATATGATAATATAATTTATATATTAAAATATTTATTTATTATAATTTTTAGTTATATAAAATAAACATTTATCTCATGTATTTTACATACAAACATACTAATTATAAGAATAGGTTATTTTAATGAAAATAAATGTGTAAAACATTGTTAAAATTTCTATCATTTAGTGTCGAAGTTAATTACACACGTAAACTTTACATCACAATTCACTCAAAATCTTAAAATATTAAGTATATGAATTATCATCACCTAAATTATTAGGTTTATCCATAATCTTATTTTTATGTTACTTGACATATCCTATTCCTATATAGTACATGACTTCTTTATCCACACTTATCACACCAATAATTATAATAGTATATTTTTTATTATTAATAAAAAAATATTATATTTTATTATGCATAAGTAAATTAAAGATATGAGATTTTTAAAACTAAAAAATAAATTATTTAAATTAAAATACATTATTATTATGTCTATTTGTTTGATATGGTGTATTAAATTTCTAAATGTAAAATTTAAATTAAGATTATAATAATTTTATAATTCATTTTATCTAATGAAATATCTTTAATCTAATATGCTGGGTTAACATTCAAAATTTAAATTTAGGTGGGGATTAAATATATTTAAGTAATAATTCGGAGAGGAATGAAAATTATAAATAAAAATGAAATATTTTAATAAAAAAAATCACATTACACAACAAGAAAAAAAAACAACTCTTCAAAACGCTATTTTATTTCTTTAGGTACAATTTTAAAAATATTTTAATTTTGTGGATGAAAAAAAAGTGATTGAGAACAGAGACTCCATTAAAAGTGATCAACTAAGTTCCATGACAAAATTAGTAATGGATAAAGTCAATAATGTCATAGGAAAAAAAAAACTCTTTAATTTGCACACAATCAGTATTTGGATTCCATATATTAGGGATGAATATTTTAAAAATATATGGTAAAAATATTTAAAATAGATAAAACATTTAATATATTAATTATTTCACTATGAATCATCAATTTAATTCTTGAAGTTGCAATGATCATTAGCAAAATAACAAACTAGTCATTGAAATTGCACATCATCAATCAATTTAGTTCCTTAAATTATAATAGAGAGTCAAATTGATCATTTTAATAAATAAAATAGTAAAATAGTCCTTAAAATGGTAAGTTGTCAATCAATTTAGTCTTTAAAATGATAATACTTAGTCAAATAAGTTCTCAAAATTAAAAAAAAAAACTTAATTATACTTTTTGTATTGTAACTTTAAAATTTTACAATTTTTTCATAATTTTTTTATACATTTTACTTGGTTAGTTCATATACAGAAATATATTATATATACAATTATTATATTTGTTAATTGTGCTTTATCTTTCTCAAGGATATGTTTATATTTATTATATAAAATATATTAAAAGTTAAGATGGTAAATTTATTTTTTAAATATTTTTATTTTAACTATATTAAATCATATAAAATAATTTATAAGTTAAAATATGTACTATCTTATAAAAGGTATCAGATGTATAAATAATTTATAAATAATAAATAATTTTATATATTTGAATAAATAGTTATGTATAATTAAAATAAAATACTTAATAAATAATAACTTTGGTCATCGTAAAAATTTTAAAAGAGAAAACAAATTTGATAAATTTATATAAGTTAATGGTCCAAATGTAAAAAAAAAATTGAGAAAAAGTTACGAGGTAAAATTCATAATAAACTTTTTTTAATAATAGGAACCAATATGACCAAAACTATTATAATTTCAATAACTAAACTGATTTTATATACCAAATTGACTATCTACTACAATTGTTGAGTCTAAAATTAATTAATAATGTACTGTTTTAATGACTATTTTGTCATATTATTAATTTTAGAGATTAATTTAAACAATATTACAATTTCAATTACTAAATTGATAATTCACTCGTATTTTATTTTTACTTCTCATGATGTTTAAGTTTATGTGTTTAGTTTATTAATTTTTTCCATTTTTATTCTTACTATATTTTATTATTATGTGATTATTATTAACCATTTATGTATTTAACAGAAAGTCAATTATTATTCTAAGTGATACTCACTAATGTTTACAATACTACGTCATCATATGATTATGTTATTTATCTATTTTAAAACGAAAATCAATAACAAAAAATAATAATTTCTCATCTTGAAGATATGCAAATTAAAGAAAAATATTTTATAGGAGGCAAAATCAAAGGACCAAAACACAATAATTTTAATTTTTAAAAAAATGAAAATAAATTTTTCAGCAAGAACAAAATTAAAACTCACTCATTTTGTAGAAACTAAAAATATATTTAGTCCTTTATTTTTTTTTTCATATGTTTAGAACCCTTACTAATTAATATCTTACTCATTCTCACACTCTTATCAAATATTTTTTATAATATAAAATTATTAAAATTATAATTTAAATCCATTTATATTATCTCATTTCATTTAATATAAATATTTTAAGATAAGAATACAGTTAAAAAATATATCCTGATTTTTAAAATGATAAATTATTTAAAATAAAATATGAAAAGTAATAATTATTTGAAAATATATCATCTAGTATTTTTATCTGAATATTAAACATTATAATTTTTTTATATAATTAAAGTTCAAAATAAATAAAAAGTTTTTAATATATAAATCACGTTATTATAAAATTTCATAATGAATAAATATCTTTAAATATAAATTATGTGAACAATTTAAATTGTGGTATAAAGTTATCATTATATCTAATAGTCACAAGGAAACTTTTACATTAAATTCCATCTCCAATTCAAAGGTTAATATCAATATCAACAATTTATTTAATTCACCATGATCACCATTGTAATTATTGCTATAAAGATAATGACAATAATAATTATGATAATAAGAACAATAACAATTATGATTATGATAATAGATTAAATAAAGTATAAAAATGATATTAATTTTAGAAATAAATAAAAATAGATAAATAAAATTTGGTATCAAAATTTATTAAGACCATCAAATGATAATAAAATCACCGAGTGAGAATGATTATACTACTTATAGTTATATAGATAAAATTTGATAATTTCTCGTGTATATTATATTATATTATATATATATATATATATATATATATATATATATATATATATATATATATATATATATATATTAACTTTAATATATTTTGTGAAAATTAATTAATTATCTTTAATAAATCAATTAAATTATTTGATTTGATTTTATTGATGGTTTGACTGGTTTAAATTTCTATTGTAATTATTATAAAAATTATTAATAGGTTAATTTTTTTACAAATGTTCTATAATAAATAGTAAAAATATAATTATAATAATTTAAATTTTTTTATCTCAATAAATATATTATTTTTAACTTAAAATAATTATTTAAATAATTTGAATGAATTGTTTATTTGATTTTTTTGTAAATTTTTTATTTGTATAAAGTCATATTGTGAATAAGAAATATTTAATACTATGTACCAAAAAAATATATAATACCTCTAGAAATTATTGTAAGTAACTTACTATGATCAATTCTTCAACTAAATTATTAAAAATTATTTAATTTATTAATTTGTATAAAAATATATTGTAAAGTTTTATTCGTATACAATTAAAAATTTTAACTATTCTTTTACATGTTTTATATATTGTTTATTAACAAAATGACTTATATAAAAAAGTTGTGTAAATTTAATTTAACAGAGGTTTGTATTTTAGTTTATTAACTAAAATTAAAAGCTTTACCGATTAATATATGTATTTTGATTATTAATTACTGAAAAGTTGTAAAAAATAATTATTAATTAACTCAAATAATTTATACTTAATTAAGTATATGTGTATAATATTACTCTTTATCATAGAAAAAATTTATTAAAAAATTAATCTATTAGTAATTTTAAAAAATACTCACAAAAAATATAATCTTTATTGTACAGACAAGGAAATAATTTTAAATAATTACAATAAAAACTTAAAATCATTCAAACAGTCAACAAAATCATATCGAATAATTTAATTGATTTATTAACAGTAACCAAGTCATTATTACAAAATAAATTAATTGTTTAGATTTAGTGTAAGTTTAAACAATATATATATATGAATGAGAGTTAGGATTTGTCGACCAAGTATTAAAGTTACTAAAAAATTTTTGATAATTTTTTATATAATATAAATTTAATCAATCTAATTATTTAATTTAATTTTTTTTAATTAGATAAAATATATCAAAATTTGTATAATCTATACAATTTTTTATATAAATTATTTAATAATGAATTTTTACATATATTTTGAATACATTCAAATATAATGATGTGATGAAATACCAAATAGTTATGAAATTTTATATATTTAATTTAATTAATAACAACATCATATTAAACAGTTTGATCAATTAAATTTATATTTTATAAAAAATTATTAAATATATAATTTGAATAATTTTGACATTTGATAAAATCAAATTACACTCCAACTATTACATTACTAATAATTTTACATAGTATATAAAATTATTGATCAAACTATTAAATTATATATATATATATATATATATATATATTATCTTTATTATTTGTGATAAATTTTATGAAATTAAAAAAAAATAATTCATATTTTAAGTATATTTTTTAGTTTTAGTATATACGGATCAGATATAAAATAACTTAAAATTAATATAAAATTTGATAAATATAATTTATGTAGAACTAACTTTCAATCTAACGATATATTTTGTATACAATTATCTAATTAAAAATTATAATTCTATTTACCACAAGGTAACTTATTTTACCTATTATACTATTAATAAATTTTAATTAAACAATTTTATCTCACAACTCACTGTTGGATTGAGATTTTTTTCATGTATACCATATCTATAAAATTTTATGTTAATATAACATTATTTGATACCTTATTTATATATTTTAAATTTTACATTGTATATATTTTAAAATATACAGATATTTTTACATAATATCATATAAACAATTAATGTAATATATAGTTATAATTTAATAATTAAATTAATAAAATTTATATTTTATATAAAATTATGAATGACATAACTTATATAAATTATTATATTATTTAATAACTTTTAATTAAATAATTTTATTTTAAAATCTATAGTTAAACTAAAAATTTCTTTAACACAAATTATATTTACAAAATTTTATATTAATCTAAAATTATTTAATACTTCATTTATATTTATTGAAATTGACATACTATATAATTTTAAAATATAAATAAATAATATTTGTTTTTTATTATTGTTCGATAAATTAACTTTTTATAAAAAAAATTTATTAATATGTAACGGTACGAGTAAGTTACACCCATAATATTATATATATAAAATACCCAAATTGTACCCTTTTCATCTACAGTAGCGAGAGGAGGTGCTCTACTTGTTTTTATTATATACACAGAACTATATATAAAAGATGAAAAATCGGAAGAAACTTAAAAATATTTTAAAACAAGTTAGAAGGTCATCCTGCTTCAAATTGTTTTAGTGAAGTCACCAAAAAAGAAATATGTTAAAGAAATTAGGATGCGATAAGAACAAACTTGATTTTTGTGCTTTTATTAAAAAATATAAAAATATTATATAAGGTGACGAGTATTGATTGCACACTAGCTTTCCGCAACTATACGTTTTTAAAATGAATTGGCTTGTTTGCTTTCTTGTTTTCATTGCTTATATATTATTCTGCATTTGCCCGCAAAGTTTCAACTTCTTTAATTTATTTATATAATAAAAATAATTTTATTTTAGTTGATAAAGGGACCTAACTTATAAAAGCGAAAGACGATTAAAAAATTATATAAGTTGCTGGGTGACATGAGAAAATTACCATTCCAATTTACAGGCAATGAATCACGATTAAGGACAACTTTGTCAGTGGAGGTCTTTGTCAGACAAACTATGGCCGTGTATATCAAAAAACCAATTTTATAATTTTGTATTATTATTAAATCAACCATTCTTATATTGTTAAAATTTAAGAAGGCAAATCTTTTAATAACATATGAAGTTGTGAACCCATATTAGCCTAGTGATAATAAATTGAGTTTAACTTTTATATATGGTTATATATTAAAAATTATAGTATATATGATTTTAAAAATAGTTATTATAAAATTAATAAATTTTTATTTTTTATTAAATTTGAATAGTTTGTGTAAGATGTTAAGTTTATAATTAACTTTTATATTGTTATTGTATAGTAGACCCAAAAGAATATGAGAAGTTAATGAAAATATAAAAAAATATTTTTTTTTGTCGATAATAAATTAAAATTATAATAATTTATTGTGAATTCAATTTATTAATTATTGATTTGTTGATGAGGAAACGGCCAGCCAGAATTTAAAAGGGCGAGCATCTTCTGATCTAAATCTACATCTAATAAAGAATAAAAAAAGTATAAGAATATAAAAAAAAAATCTACATCTAATTATATGTGGATTTGGCAACTAATAGCAACTGTTAGTGGATTTATTACCAATAAATTAACAGTAATTTTTAATCTTTTGACTGTCATAAGTGTCAAGATCATCCTCACATGTGTAACTGCCAACTAGATCCTGAATATGGAATTATTTGGAATATAAGCCAAAGAGGGTGTGTTGAGATTCCAAAGTTCGTAATTTCCACTTAAGTCAAATTTTGCATTGCAAATTTGATTGATCTGTGCGTATTTTGTAAGGTTCCCTAGTTCTGGTTTCCTCCCCCCCCTTAATTTTTCAATGAATCAAATTAGTCACAGTGTTACAATGAAACAGGACTTTAGACAAAATATAATTACTTCAATATGTTTTACGTTTTTATAAATATTGAGAAAATAGTTTTTGTTTTTAATCATTATGTTTTTTTTTTTTTCATCTTTACGATGTTTATTGTCATTTATATATTTTGATCACCGTCGTTATATTTTGTAAGATTGTAATCACATGGATTAAAAATAAAAATCCTTATATTTATAAGGAATAAAAACAAAAACATCATATCTATAGCAACGTAAAATATGTTGCTAAAACAACAAATTTACGGTGGAAATCAAAATAGGTGACGACCAAAAATTCAGAAATCAAAAATAAAAAAATATATTACAAACTAAAAAAAATTACTAAATTTGCAAAAGTTGGATCATATTTAGATCAAGTATAAAAACAAAATTTTATTATGATCCTGTGAGCTACTAAAGTTTTGTTTTAAAAATTATTCCATTTAATTGTTTTTTTATTTTATGATAATTTTGTTTTAAGTCTTATTCCATTTAATCGTTTTTTAAGATTATCATCTAAACTTGTCTTAGAATATTTTATTAGAATATCATTTAAGTTATACTCTTTTATTTGTCATATATACTCTTATTTTCTATAATAGTTTTCAACAATAAATATCAAATAAGATCTAACTTATTTTTATTTAAAATTTATTTTTAAAAATGAGATAATATTTATACTTATCAAGTTGTGGTGAAAAATTAAGTTGTCATCCATATCATATCAAATCCTGTTTTTTTTTTTATGAAAGGATAAAATATGTTGCGATAAATTATTACTTCATTTTAGAGAAAGTTTAATATAATCTTATATTTACTTCCTATGTTAAAGATAAATAAACCAACTTGTATGTGTTTATAAAAGTTTTGAATGAGTTACATAGTGATTTTATTTGTAACAAAATAGACATTATTAACATATATGTTATGGGTTGAAAGAGTATTAAGAATTATTTTAATAAAAAGTTTTAATTAGGCTCATTTCGTATATGCTTGTATATATTTAATCTAGTAATATAAATATGAAAATCATTACACATGGCAGTGCATCCAATTATAGTTTACTCACATGTCTATATATTTTTACATCTTTTAAGTGTAAAACAAGTTTTACAAAATACCTAATTAAATATAATTTTATACACAACTATTTATGAGTATATATGCAATGTAAAAAAAATTTACACATTGAATCAATCAATTAAAAATGATTTTTATTATAATTTTAAAATATTTTTTTTACAAAAGTCAATAAACTTATTGAATTGATTGATTGAGGGTCAATCGACTTAGATAATCGACTTCAACAAACATTTACACCTTTTAGGCTTAGTACTTGGAGGGCTATGAACTAGTTGATTGATTGTGATTCCAACCAAGATAGTTGACTGATGGTGAGTATAGCTGGAACAATCGATCGACTATCCAAACAATCGATAAGTTGGCTAACTGAATGACCAACTTGGTAGGTCCACTAAGCATCCGTCTTAATCTACTGAGCATCTAACTAGGCTTTTGACTTTGGGTCCAATTACATCCAATAAATAGGGGTGATCTCCCTTAGTCACCTTAGGTCACACGAAAAATAGATATGTTACGATTTCTTCATATCTCATTAGTATATTGGATGTGAACATTTATCATACATGATATTTTATAATTAAACAAGAATATAATTTTTTCTTTATATCATCTATACATATTTAGAATGCAATTGGATACGAATTGACCAATAAACCTAATTAGCTTGGTCTAAATTGATTTAGATAGTTTAATTTAAGTCATTAAATTGGTTGAATTTAATTTTATACAACCCAAACTAGTTCAGTTTAGGTATAGGGTTATAGTTTTCAAACCTAAATAAAACTAACCCGAGCCGAAGATACAATCATCTAAAAAATCTATTGAAATCTATATGCATGTATAACCTATTCATTGGATTTCAGACATCATTTTTGGAATTTCCTTAAGTATGCCGCACTCAGCCACTCACCTTCGTTTCCCACCAAAATTCAGTTTCCCCCTTTTCTCTTTTTTGTTCGTTCCTTTCCCCAATAATCTAACATATCTTGAAAAAACAATGGGTGTTATGTGCAAGCCATGAGCGTTGTTTGAAACAATGGTTATGTTATGTGATTTGAGAATGAGATCTAAAAGGCATGGACAGCACCATCAACAAGTGTCCAACTCCATCGATCGGTTTCAGGGTATGTGCCTATGCATGTATGTCACTTGGTTTCATAGTTAAACTTGTGACTTGATATTAGACGTTTGATTTTCACTGTGTGGTTGGATCAGATCGTTATTTGATATGAAGACCACAATGACGGTTACATGTGGTTGTATCCTACTTGTATTTACATAGGCTCTTGATTTTGACTGTGGGATAGGATTATTTTTTTGTGACTTTTTACAATTTATTGGATGACTTGATTACTCTATCGGAGATTGAATTGATTTGATTTGATTCAAGATGTTTATCTAATAAAAGTATAAAACCTGAACTACCTCAACCCAACATTTTTTAATTGGTTTATATTTTTAAACCCTCCAAATCTGACCCCTACATCCATAGTACATATATTATTTATTCTCAATCTTTTATTACTACTTTATACAATATTGTTTCTTTTTTTTTCAAATAATATATTAAAGTGTGAAATACACGGGATAAATGTTGATTTTTATACGACTAAAATTTATAATAAATAAAAACTTAAATATATAAAGTATATTATATTAAAATTTATAATAAATAATTATCTTTAAATATATAAAATATATTTTAAATTTAATAAATAATTGAAGTTGTAATATAAGATTATTTATAACTATTGATATATTTTTTTTAAAATTATTGAAATTCAATTTAGAAATAAAAAAGAATAGACTAAAAGAGATAGATAATTAAGAAAATTAAGTATACAGATAAAATAAAAAGGAAGATAGTTTGAGATTGACGAGAGAAATATTTTTTAGTAATTACAAGAGTAGAGTATGAAATGAACATTTAAAAGGAGATAAAAGAAATTATATTAAAAATGTCTAATTAAGTAAGTAAAGAACATGAGAGTCTCACTTTTCAAATTATATTTTCTAATTTATAATATATATGTAAATAATATTAATAATTTACTCTTATATTATAAATTAGAATATATAACTTGAAAGTAAATATCACACTCTCTCAATTAGATATTTTAAATATATTTTCTATTAATATAAATTTAGGGTGAGACATAATATCATTCATTGTCCAAGGAAAGAAAAATCACTAAACTCAAATACTACTTATACATGTAACTTACATTTACATTTCTAATGAAACAAATGAAGATTATGCAATCTGTCAAATGTAAAACTATATTTCTTCATTCAGACCAACCCCTTGAGATTATATTTTCTCTCTTATCTTCTTTACATGTATATTTCACATGTTACTTTCAAAATATTTTTCTCAGCTCTTCCAAACTATACTCTTTTTTATCTTTATGTAGATACTCAATTTTCTTAATTGTATATTTCTTTCAGTTTACTATCTTTTTTTTCTATATTTTTAAATTAAATTTTAATAATGTTTAAAATATTAATAATTAAAAATAATCATATATAATAATTTAAATTATTTATTGTAAATTTAAAATATAATTAATATATTTAATTGTGTTTATTATTATGATTTTTAATTATAATATAATTTATATATTAAAAATATTTATTTATTATAAATTTTAATTATGGATAATGTACAAAGTAATACTAATTTATTGTAATTTTAAGATAAGTATTAGTTTTAAGAGAATCATATCGTTAATTAATAATTTTACTTTATTCATAAATTCCGTATGTGTGCCATGTGAAAGTGTTAAATTTTGCATCAATGCGCCTATTGTTGGAGAACATGGTAGATTTGCATGACCTGGGTTTTGGAGCCTACGACACACGTTTCCTTGCGTATGGGCTATACTTGGCTGGTTAAAACCAAATTCAAAACCTCATCCAATGCATGAATTAAATTTGGCCATTCAAATAAAAGAAAAAATAAACACGCCATTCCTTTGTTAAAGTAAGGGGTATAATCAAATTCAATCATTCATCATTTAAGTTTACTGAAAAT
The DNA here is from genome assembly GCA_025330945.1 of Mucuna pruriens. Classification (NCBI taxonomy): domain Eukaryota; kingdom Viridiplantae; phylum Streptophyta; class Magnoliopsida; order Fabales; family Fabaceae; genus Mucuna; species Mucuna pruriens. Next base: position 513,586 of record JAENHJ010000069.1, on the reverse strand, counting down.
TCATTTTACTGAATTTAAGTTTGAATCTAATTAACAGTTAATTTAAAACAATGACATATTAATTATATGATTTGTAAATGTTATATTATTTATTAAGAAATTATACATAATTAGTTTAACTCAACTAAGTTTATTATGTATGAGATAGTAATTTATAAAAAAAATAAATATGTATGAGATGGTGACTAACCCTATATTTGGATTGGGAGAAAAAATGAAAAATAAAATAAAATATCTTGAAACAGAAATTCAGAACACTTTATTTTAAAATTGTTCTCTGTTGTATCTTCCTTACATCTAATCGAATGAATCAAAATTACAAGAATCCTTATCATGACAAAGCAGGATTATAATTTTATTTTTTTGGTTTAGAATTATCGAAAGTAGAAAGAAGCTAATTACTTTGGGCCCAGAACCAAAGATGATCCACTGAACAAGTACAAAACTTCGGCTTGAGTATTAGTAGTCTTAATTCTCAAATGCCATTCCTATAACCTTAAAATCAACCAGAAGCTCGAGACAGAGACCAAAACCTTTTCTCCATCATATGTAGATCACAAAGGGCCCAATGTCTATTATTTATGTTCTGATTTAGTGATGTGGATAAAATATTAACAACATAATTATTAAATCCCAAACTTACTAATTAAACTATAAAACATAAAAGAAATAAAAAAGATTAGATGTTTCACGTTATTAAAAGAAAAAAAATAGGGTATAACAAATTTAAAAATTATTCTTTTATTTTTTACTCTACTTACGTAACTTGAAAATAAGTAGAGTAAAATTTTTATGAACTTATGTGAGATGTTCATCAAAATATTTTTAAGTAGGCACTTAATAAAATTTTCTTTAAGAGTTTTATATTGTATTCTATAAGATTACAATTATTTTTTTTTACTGTTTTTTATATTTAAAAGAATTTTAAAATAAAAGTCTCTTTAAAATATTTTGAAGATATTTTTTATTTAAACAAAAAAAATTAATTTATATACGTACCTTCCAGATTAAAAAAAAACCATAATTATAGATACGAAGTTTATAACAACTCCTATTATACATGAAAAAAATAGTCACGTACTGTTTTAATTGAATTAGGCAAACAAGACATTAATTAAGCGTTGGAAACATAATAATATGAAAATAAATTTAAAAGATTTTTCTGGGAATCCCTTTTGACACCCCCCGGGTCCCACTTTTGCCGCTATATGCCTTGTAAATTGGACATTCAATTAATCAGAATTAAATTCCAGTGAACATATTCCATACACAATTACATACACAGCATGGATCATGCTACACTACACAGTTTTTTAAATATTCAACTTCATTCATATCATGATTTTATAATATAAACAAACAGTCATTCATCCTGAAATAAAGTACTCTAACAGCATTTATATATTCTCTTATACTCTTACTCAGTTTTTAGTAAAATCTTTTGAATTATAAAAAAAACATTCATTTATTTATTTGAAATCATCATATCATAGACAACCATCCATATATTCATTTAAGAGTGTTATATTCCAAACAAATTATCATATATTTATTTGAGATCACCTTGTCCTAGATAAACAATCATATATTTATATGAAATTATTATGTCACAGATAAATTATGATATATCTATTTGAGATCATTACAAATAACCACGTAGATTTGACATTTAAAGTCTTAAACCAATGACATGTAATGCATCTTTCAAAACTAGGCATACATTGCTTAGGCGCCTAAGTTGCAAGGTTATCATTATCCAAAAATTTGTAGTCTATAACTGTCTAGAATTGAAGACTCTTTAATTCTTTTTTTAGGGATGAAAACGAGATTTTATTTTAAAAAAGAATGAGAAACATGTACATCAATAATAAAGAGATGTTCCACTGGATGGGGAACTTTTTCAATCCAGTACTTCTCATGAAAACTAAAAGCTGAACAAGCTAACTCATGGGAAATTCTATTGCCTAATTTTCTTCTGAAATTTAGTGTATAAGACTGAAGATCATAGCTCAAGCCTAAGAAATCTTCAAATATACCACGAAAGTAATTACAATCCTTCTTATTGTGCTTCCAGTGTAAGAACAATTGGTGACAATCAATTTCACCCATAATATGCTGCAAACAAAAATCTTTAGCTACTCATAATGTCCAACAAAAATATATAGCTTTAGCTTCCTTTGCAGTTAAACGGGTCTGCAAAAAATTTGTTGCAGCAGCCAACAGTAGACCTTCGTTATCATGAGTTATCAATCCAAGTCCAAGACTGAAGGTACTTTTACAAACAAAGACACTTTCATGTTCTAGTAAAATGTGAAATAAAATTGTGGGAATCTAAAATGAATAATGTTCCGCTGTGTTTAGGTAAGGAATAAAATCCTTCATTTGAGCTTAACTATGGTGTATGGTAGACTTGAATTATAACTAGTTATTCAAAGTTAAGATTTAAAGGTACTTCGACACCTAAATCTAATCGAAGACACGAAAGGATAAAGGTATTTGAGTGAATTATATATGCTATTGGCATAAATATGACTAACATCCTTTATATAATAAGCTACCACTGAACAATAGGGGATTTTTCCGAATTTTCAATTAGTTCATGCATGAAATTAAAGATAAAATCTAAATTTCAATCCTAAGATTATGGATTCAAAGTGAATTGATGACTAAGATTGACACACAAGTATCAACAATTTGACTTCTGAATTTTTATCTAAATACTAGTTCAAAACAAGTCAAAAAATAATATGTACGAGTAAGAACTCGTAGAAATGAGATGAAAGTGTTATAATTTTCTTCAAATGTCTATTAGATTTTGATTTATTTTTAATAAGATGAAGAATTTAATAGTGATACGAGGTAAAGTTAAATGAGGCACAAACATATATCGGTGGATTGCTCCTTTGCTTGCAGCATGGAGATGGTAATACTTACAAAGACAACGCTTAAGACACTAATTAATTAAATAGTGTAATAATGTACTATAATAAAGAAGAAATAATATAATTGTGAGAGAGAATATGGTATTTATAATTATAAGTGTGGGATGTTGTGAAAAGAAATGAGAGTCACCAATATGTTAAATAATTCAGAATGCATAAAGTCATTGAATATTGATAAGTTTAGCCTTAAATCTATGGTTAGAGTTGATCCTATCACTTTTCGAGGCACGTGAACAATAGAAATTTTACGTAGGTGATGCACTGTAATTCATTTGAGAATACATTAGCTACTTGCGCATGTAATTAGACTTGCCTCAGAATTTGTGTTTTACTAAGATTATTGTTGAGCGAGTTCAAACCATTGGAAACATTACATGTCAAGACTCTTGTTATTTCAAAGATTCTTAAAGTAATTGAAGCATCTTAGATACTATCACGATACACTAATGGTGGTGGTGCAAATTGCTTATTATGTTACACTCATGTAAGTCACAATAGAAACTTATGGTTTTGCAATCGCACCTCAAGATTAGAAACTTGCTCTGAAGCAAAAAAAATATTCAGTAAAATTGCATAAACAACTTGATAAAAACTTAATTAATTAGAACCATTTTAATCCTATGTTCATTCATTAATTTTGTTCTCAACAATATATAATGCACATCAAGTAAGACACAGTTATTGAAGAAAACAAACCTCCTCGTACACGACAACGAGAATAAAAGGATATGAGACACACAACTATATCATATATTAAATATTAAGGATTTGATTGTTTTCACTTTACAAATTCCGTTTGGGCACATTAATTAATTAATTGATTTTTACTTTGACAAACCATGCTCCTAAGGTGATTTTATGGAACAATAATGGTGTAAACTTAGTTTGGAGTGTCGCGCAAACAGACACTAATAACAGAATTTTTTTAACTATATATGAATGGCCATAGGCCAAAACAAAACAACAAATAGACGATACTGCGGTTTATTCTATCATTTATGTATAATAGAGAATTGCTACTAACATATAAAAGAGAATTGCTATTAAAGGACTTCGGGTACAGTGAAAATAACTATTATCCTATAATCTGATAAATTAAAGTTTAAATATTTGTCGAGAGGTATTTATATTTAGTATCAATTATATTTTAAATAAAATTTCCTTTGAAAAAAAATGTGTTAGAAATAAAAAAAATCAAAGATAATTACTAACAATATTTGGTCTAATAATTTTTTATTATTAACTAAGTTTATTAAATATTAAATATGTTTGTAAATTTTATTTTTTATTTAATAATTTTCTTATTTTATAACTTTTAATAAATTTTAATTAATAATAAAATATGTATTAAAAAAAATATGTTAATCACCCTGGTCCTGGTATATCAAATTATGAAAGGTGAAGCGTTGAAAAATTCGAGGTGTTGTAGTCTTCCAAGGAGAACATACGAAAATTAAAAAATGTGCAAGACGGGTAGGCATCTAGCCCTTAATTTCTCGTGTTTTTTTGACCGCTTTCTACTCATGAAGATTATCATTCTTTATTCTTTTATGGATTGCATTAATATTATCATTCATATTTTTCTCCTTAATTATCTTAATTTAATGATTTTTACTACCTCAAATTTAACTTATTTTTATTTTTTATTTTTTAAATTTAAAATTATTTTTTTAATTTCATATTTTAAAAATAATTAATTTTAATTTTTCATCTTACATTACAACAACAAAATATAAATTATTATTTATCATATGTATAATAAAAAATATAAAAATATTGTTACTATTAAAGTTTCATATTTTTTTTTTATAATTTTTAACTATATACACAACAACTTATATTTTGTTTTTTTTAATGTAAAACAAAAGATTAAAATTATCTATTTTAAAAATATATAAATTAAAATATATTTTAAAATTGAAAATAAAAATAAAATTTTTAAATAATAATAAAATATTTAAGTCTAATTTAATAAGCTCACGAAGATAAATTTTTTCATACATGAGGATGAGAATGAAAGAACCACTTTATTTTAAATGAAAGGAACGATTTTATAATTAAGATTTATTTATATGATATTAGTTTTCTTTTATTTGAGGTCAATATTTAGCTGTTAATTAAGAAGTAATTATTATTAAAAAAAATCTGTGTAAAATAGATTACTCAATCATTAATAATAAATAAACGTAGTAAAATAATTATCTTAAAATTGAAATAATCATTATTTGTGATATGATAACGATAGAGAGTATCATTAACTCTTATAATTATTGTGAATCAATTTAGACTATTTTGTACAATTTTTTTATTTTTAATTCTTTTTCGTTCGCTTGATTTATAATGTTATTTTGAATCAATAATTAGAAGGGGACGTTTCAAGATACCAGTTGAAGTTGTTTTATTACTATCCTAAAAAAAGTTATTTTTATTAGTTAATCTAAACGTATTTTTATTTCATTTTATAATACCATACTTGATAAATTAGGAAGAAAGTGATTACATATTATTAACTAAAAATGTCCTACTTATTTGAGAAAAGTTGTTTTATTTTTCACTTACTGAGAATACTGAAAAATTAAAGAATAATTAAGTTTATTTATTTTCTGAAATAATAGATAAAAATAATTTTTTAAAATAAATAATATTTTGAAATGAAAGGAATAAAAAATAACAGATATCTATTCACGTTTAAAATAAAAATGATTGACATATTGATTCTGATAAAATTTTAATTATTTATTTGTTTTTATTTTTCACCTCTAGCAAGTTTTCTTAGAATATAGAAAAAAAATATAATAATTTACGAGAATAATAAGATACACATCAGGATACACCCTTTATATATAATTATAATTTAAATAACTTAATATCCAATAGCCCAGTACAAATTATATCAGTAATAGGAAATATTTAGCCAATACGGTTATATACGAATATTTGATAACCTAATAGCTAACACATAATTACGAATATTTAGCCAATGCAGTTATATACTACATTGATTTTTTTTAGGTGGATCGGAACTTGTACCAATTCATCCCTTTTAAGGATTGTTTTTATACACTATTTCTTTTTATTTTAAATATAACCAAAAAAATTGTAAAGATTAATATTAAATATAAGAAAATTTTAATTTCTTTTGTCTTAATTAATGAAGTTATTTTAAAATACTGTTCATTTAGTTGAAATTCTATTTTCAATTACTTTTTTATTTTTTATATATGTTTCATTGAAGAGTAATTTTTAAATAAGAATTATAAAACTAAATAATGTTCGCTATTTTTTTTTAATTATCGTAATTTTTTTTAGATCGAAGAGAGAAGAAAATATCCTTATGTACCATCATGATTCTAGAGGCCTTTTTATGTTTTAGGGAATATATGATATATTAATGTGAACACAATTGGACGGACTTTTGTCTATTCAAATAAGTATGCTTTAATGACTTTTGTCTAAACGAAACTGGAGCAATAATACAGTGAAAACACAAGTTTATTAAAGTGTGGCTCAATAAAAGTTATTAAACAATAAATATGTAATTTCATGAGTAGTCCAAGACAAGTGCCTTAATGACATTGTATGTTACACTTCGATCACCTATGTAAAATATTATGTACTTCATTAATATATTTCAAATAAAAATGAGCGAGGTTACATGTGTGGATGCATCTTGGGATTGCACTTGTTCATTGTATACGAACAATAGTATACAATGATGGGAAGAAAATGAAAAGGGTTACAAATAGAACACAACAAAAAATGTTATTCTCAGCAATTTGTGTGAAACTCGACAAACTTTGTTACTCACCAGAACTCTGGAAAATTCTTCCACCGACACATTGCATACAGTAAAAAGTTTTTTTTTTTATCTTATCAACTTCCATGGGAATTTATTTTTTGAATGTATCAAATTAGTTACAACTATATACTTAACATATTTACGGAAGTACCAACTATATACTTAATATATTAAATATACTTTGTTGCCAATCATACTTGATTGACATAAGAGATTAATATTTTGTAACAGACAATTTTAGAATTTTACTCAGATGATAACGAAGTTGATATGACTGCATGGTCGGTCATACTGTCTAAGTTCTCCTTAAAGTTTGAGTCGAGGTGCGATCAAATGTCAAGTCTTAGTCAACTTCATAGTTCGGCCTTCGCATCCGAAGCTGACCCTAAATGGACGCTACACGTGGGTGGGTCATCAAACTTGAAAGGAGGTGGAGTAGGCATCATCTTGACGAACACTCTTTAAAATTCAACTTCAAAACTTCTAACAATCAAGTCGAGTACGAAACCTTGCTGGCAGGAGACATGGACTTAGAGGTCGTCGCTCATCAGATAGTTTACCACAGCGACTCCCAGCTGGTCGCATAGCACATTAAAGGGGCTTACCAGGTCAAGGACCCCCTCCTCTTGAGATTCCACCACAAAGTCACCAACACATTGTAAAAATTCGATGTATCTAAGGTGAAACACATTCCAAGGAAGGACAATATGCAGGCAAACATGTCGTCAAAACTTGCCACCTCCAAGGTAGGTCAACACCAAACCACATTTCATAGAATAGTGAAATCTCCTGCAATTGAAGAGATCGAGGTATTGAGCACAGAAAGAACCGACCAGAAGTGGATGACACCAATATGGGACTACTTGAAGAAGGCGACCACCCCAAACGATAAAATCGAGGTCGCCAAATCAGGAGAAGAGCTAGTTGATATCTAGTCGACGCATATGAGCTCTACCAAAAGGGATTTTCCACATCCCTATTGAAATGCCTTATGGCGACCCAAGCAACCTATGTCATGGATGAAATCCATTGTGGCATTTGCGAGCTCCACTTCGGCAGACGCACCATGGCCTCTTGCGTGCTAAGGGTCAACTATTATTGGCTGACCATACAACAAGACTATAAGCAATACGTCCGCAGTTGCAAGGAATGCCAAGCTCAAGACCTCGTTGACCACTCCTCGACCAAGGAACTCCAGTCCATCACATCCCTATGACCTTTCTCCATTTGGGGGATGGACATTTTAGGCCCGTTTCCCATGGCCAAAGGACATGTTAAAGTCCTACTTGTCGTCATAGACTACTTCACCAAGTGAATCGAAGTCGAGCCGTTAGCGGCCATCACCATATAGAAGGTCTAGTTATTCATATGGAAACACCTCATATACAGGTACATGCTCCCCCACTTGGTGGTGACCTATAATGGCACCCAATTCATAAGCAACTCCCTATGTGAATTCTATGAAAGTCTTGGCATCAACCATAAGGTGAGCTCGGTCGAACACCCCCAATCAAATAGACAAGACGAAGCAGCTAACAAGGTCATACTAGGTGAGTTGTCGAAACGATTAGGCAGGGCAAAAGGATCGTGGGTTGAGCAGCTACTAAGCATCCTCTAGGCATACCACTGCACCCTATAGACCACCATAGGCGAAACACCTTTCGACTAGCATTCGGGATCGATGTCATGATCCCGGTTAAGGTCGACAAGCCTTTCGTAAGACGGAATGACTTCAACCCAGACGACAACTAGGACCTTGACCTAATCAAAGAGGTAAGGGAGAAAGCTAGCATATAATAAGAAGAGTGTCGATAAAGGATGTCAAGAAGATACAAATCCAAGGTAAGACCAAGATACTTCAAGGAGGAAAACTTGGTATGGAGAAAGACAAGAGAGGCTAGGATGAAGAAAGAAGACTGCAAGTTCGCGACCAACTAGGAGGGCCCGTTCAAGATTCGAGAGGCTTGGATCCTGCACCTACCGCCTAGAGAACCTAGACGATACATCTATTCCAAGGAAGTGGAATGGCACGCACCTCAAGTTTTATTTTAGTTAAGTTTTTTTTAAAATGTGTGGCACTCTTTTTCTTTGTTTGATTTTTCCTTAAAACATAAAAGGTTTTTGCCGAGCAGGTTTTAATGAGCCCACCACCAAAATTCACCTTAATAAAATTCTTCACTCCATTGAAACTATGACCATACCTCGTCCGCCATGGACGACCAACTCCTACGAGCCCAGCAGCATGAGGTTAACACCTCGGACTCACTAAAGTCGACACAAAGTCCAATGCACTCAGACTCACCGAAGTCCATATGAGTCAAACTTAGAAAAAAACAAGCTCAAAAATAACTTAGAGTTAGCACATGCAGATTCATCGAAGTCTACATGCAACGCGACAAATTCACCAAAGTCCATATGAAAATAACTTAGAACTAACGCACTCAGACTCACCAAAGTCTACACACTACGCACCCTTACGGACTCACCCTTTACATATGAGAATAACTTAAAAATAAAACAAAATCATACAAGCTCGCCAAAGTTTGGACACACGCTTGGCCCAACACATACAAACGCTGACAATAAAATAGAACATATGATAAACTTAGTCTTTCATTTATTAAACAAGTTACATAAGGGGTTGCTAGCACGCAATTTACAAAAGACTGAAGGACCTTAAAGCCTAGTGAGCAATCAACAGCTCCTCCTCAACCACTATCTTCTCGTTCCTAAAGTCCTTGAAGACGCTCATAATAGTCATATCAAGAGATAGGGCAATCACAACCACCTACTACACTACCTTGGGCAATCCATCTTCATGCTCGAACAAAATGACCGCATCCTCTAGGTCTGCCTTCGTAGCTTCCAGCTCTTCACCCCTTGCCTACAACTGTGCCTGCGCTAACTGCAATGACCCAGTCAACTTCACCACATCGACAAGGAGCGAAGCCGACGTGACCTCGGTAGAAGAAACCCTTAATCGCAGAGAAGCATTGGTTTCCTTCTCTTTGGCCAAGAGTTCTTTCCCCTTCGCCAACATTTTGTCCTTGGCGGCTAGAGCCGATTGGGTGGAAGATAAATCCTTTAACAACTCATCTAAGGTCCTTTGCACATTGACTACCTTAATCTTCAGCGCCTCCACCTCAGCCCGACTCCTCTTCAATTTGGAATTCGCCGCATCTAGAGCCACACTTTGATCATAAGCAAGCTTGTACTCCTCAACCTAAAATTGAGTCAAGGCCTACGGACCTCGCTTGGCAACCGAGATCACCTCCATAGGAGCAATAGGACTCTCCCTCCTCACTAGACACCTATCTGCTTCAAATAGGAAGTCAAGCCTTATCACACTTTGAGGTCAGAAGTCCCACCCCCAAAGCAATTGACACCTCGACTTGAGGGTAACATGGGACAATTGGAGTAGTCGGCTCTAGGGGTCTATCGGAAGTGAGCTGCCCTTAGGGGTTATCAACAAAGGAGCCACATTCCTTTTAGGTTGAGGCACACTAGCACCCACAACTGGAGCCTTCCTCTTTGGGTTATTTGAAGGGCCCTTAACAACAGCCACCTTGGGAGCAGGTTCCGCAGTGGGCATCGGAGAGGCTAACACATTGGGTTTGGTAGGGGTCGACACCATTGGTTCGGTGGCAGACGCCCGAGGCACTCGCACAACTCAGAAATTGAACTTGCCTATCAAACCTACACAAAACAAACACAAGTCAAGATGCAATCATACACAAACACCCATGGATCAAAAAATACAAATACTCACCCACTAAGTCCTGGACTAGGATACACAAAAAGCAAATCTTGATGACATTCCGACAATTGAGACCTCGAGACAGCTTATATAGATCATTGAGATCGACAAGATCAGAGGCCAACATGTTCTCCCGAGCCTAGCCATTAAACTTATTGGGTCGCTTCTAGTACAAGGGAAAATTTTGACTGACCATAGCGAACGTCCTCAAAGGGACCTCCTCCTTGACTTTGACTTTGCAGAAGTGTCTCTTGAACCTTTTGTAGGAGGCGTAGTAAGCGTTGAAGAGGCAGGACTTGGGCACCTCAGTCAATGACACTCACTCGATCTTCTGCCCAAGCACATCACATAGTGATGGAAAAACTTTGCAGCGATCGACACCATCTGCAAACAGTGGCATGCCACTTGGAACACTTGCATGGCCGCCCAACCGTTTAGATGCAATTGGTTGGGCATGACGTTCAAAGTTCGCAGCACCTTTGCCTCAAATCCGTCCAAGGGAAGGTCACACCCAAATCGTAAAAGACGATCTTATACATATAGATGAAGTCAACTCCTCGCCTTGTGGTCTCATGAATACCCTTTCCCCAATCGAGCACGGCTCCATTGAATACGTCTTAGCTTCCTTGATCGGAGTGATAGGCACCTACTTAACCAAACTCGCCACGGCGACTAGATTTGAAAACCTCTAGGAGTATGCCTCCACCTCCCCGCTCAATCACTCGTACCCTAACACACTAACGGAAGAGAACGTCCTCCTATATAGAGGGACCTGTTGCGAAAGAGCAGCGATTGTTGGCTCGACAAGCGCGACCAAACAGCGACAATCAAGCATACATCCGTGGGGGATGAGAGATCGACAACACCACCATTGGCATGCCTAAAAAAAGAACAATTAGTGGAGATGGTCTCTAACGAATTGACGTTGGCAGGTCCCAATCCTACTCTGATTGGCGAATACCAAACTACCCTGATACGAGAATCCAGGCAACGTGACACGCCAACAATCATCAACATTTATTGGCATGTGAACCCAAGCGCCACCTACAAATGTTTAATTGTCAAAGATGGCACATTAATACATGTGACTCTCGAGACAACCAATAGATATTGCCTCCACCCAAAGGATGTCCCACCCCGCGCTAGGAGATAAGTCTTTGTGTTCCCTCACGACGAACTCGAGACTTAGGGGATAACTGTACTTGGGGCACAACTTGGACCCCAAGATAGGACCTTCGACCCCCGATCAACCTGGGAACCCAATACCTCCAATGCATCCCACGTCCAGGCACTTGTCGAGACATTGGCCGAGATTCTTGACACTCTCGATGGCCACAAAGTGCAAGCCCAGGAATGCGACCACTAGAAATAACGCGTCCGAAGCCCATCGTGCGCTATAAAGGAGAGCCCAAATTGAGCACTAAGTATGTTCATTAACCTAGAGAAAACATCTAGGCTAGGAGAGAACACTTAACATCAAAGCATCTTTACAGGTACCATTTTCCTTACCTACCAAAGAGATTGGAGACTACCAAATAGAGAGTGAAGATCAACCACTAAGGAAGGTTGAAGATTGAAGGTCGAAGAACAAAGGTAGGTCATTGCTACCAAAAAATAATTTGGTAAGAACACAAAGTAATTAAAAAAGGATATTCATATTTTTTAAAACATAATTACTTTATTTTGACTATAATAAGTGAACATTCCTAGTATGTGAACATGTTAAGAGAGTTAATGGTCTAATAAACTTAAAATTTTAGAAAAAAATATTATATTTGTATTTTTTAAAAATATATTTATTTAGAAAGGTTAGGTTTGAAGTTAAGTTTTTTTATTAAATTTAATAAGTCGATGTATTTATCTCTCTTTATATAATTAAATTTTTAATATAATATAATATTTAATATTTAATTTTATCAAAATAAAATAAATTTATTCTTAAACAAAATATTATCGGTAGTCTATTTAAAAATAAGTTTATTAATCTATTTAACTTGTTAACTTATTTAAAAATCTAATTTTATTAACTTATTTAAAATTTTAATATAAAATAAATTTTTAATTAAATTTATAAGATACACCATACTTTTAAAATAAACAAGCCAAGTCTTAAAAACAAATTAATATAAATAAGTCAAACCTTAGTTTAATATAACAAATAAGATCAGAGTCATTATTTACGTAAAACTTATGATGTCCAGGAGCAAATAAGATTAGCATACTGTCATATATAAAGTGGTGCATCTTAAAGACAACCAATAAAAAAAAAAACTTAGGTGCAGAAAAAGACAGTTAGAGAAAGAAGGAAAATTAAAGAATAGAGTCAAACACTTAAATTAATAAATAATAATTGAGAAGCGGTTCGTTTTATGTACAAATTTAGTGGTGTATGAAACAAATTTGCTCTGGCTGTCTCTACGGCTCTACCTATACTTGTGATACCAAAGAATCCAATACTAGTATATTTTTAACATTTTACCAAGGCAGACAACCTCTCCTAAATACTTCCCCTCCTCACGCAAAGCATTTAAAATGGCGGGGGACCCAATCCCTCCAGCTGTAATGGTCAGTTTTCACCTACCAAATCCAACCCAACCAACGAATAGCAACTACTATCACCAAATTCCACCTTTACTTTTTATATACACAAAGCCCAAACCTGAAGCAAAGAATATTATGTTGTTAAAAGTTGCAAATATCTTCCACACTCGTAAATTCTGTCTCTGCCCGCCCTTTCTGCTTTTAAGAACAAGATTTGATCAAACCCAAATTGTAAAGATTCCTTCTCACGAGGCTCCCCAGACACAACAACACTGCCCCACCAACCCCTACTGGTTGATCTTCCCTTTCTGCCTTCTCATGGCATACGAATGGCAACTCCTTCACTTTTAAGGTGCTTAACCCAACTTTCTGCCTCACAGATTCGATGATTTTTGCATCAGCTGGGTATCCAATCGCATCCGTTACATAGAAAATATTTGATGCCATGTCCCCAATGGTAGCTATCTCGGCCCTTGTCACATTCAGCCCATTCTCTCGGAACGTTCTCATCACTTCTGCTAGAAGTCCCTGCCTGTCTTCCGTGCATAACTCTAGCCTAACACCCTGTATCCAAAAAATTAACAGTTATTTAATCTAAGCCACTGCAAAAGGTCTTAATAATATTACAAACAAAATAAGATAAAGGACACTATACTGTACCTCAGATGCCCTTCTCTCCACTGCAGCTTGCAAGCATTGAATCACACGATGGCGCTCTGGTTCTGAACTAATTGGGGTGCCATCCTTGTGTCTTATATAAAACTCCTGTAGTGAATTTATTTAAAAAAGTTAATTTAGCATATTAACCAAGCTACTGACCAAGAAACAACAAAATTGATGTCTAATAATTACCTGATACGCTTGATCGCCTGTTGTCTTAATAGTAGCATGGAACACAACATATTCCATTTCAGTCAAATTGCACACGACGTCAAACAAAAGCTTAAATCGATCCTTGCACTGAACATTGACAACCGAGTAACCCCTTTCTGCCCAATTTTGAACGGTGACTAATGGGGTATCAGAAGCAAACTTGAAAATGGGATTCCTCTGGTAATCACGGTCAGCGTACATCATTTGGTGCAGCATTCTTTCGCTGTGCACAACTGCATTAGTTATGGATGTTTTTGCACTCCTAATATCATTGTCACCCTTTAAAACATTTCTCAAACGTGCTACAATCGTACTAACTCTCTGAGAGTCCTCAATAGGAGCCCCGGAATTGCAGTCTTTTACATAGATTAAGGAAGCAATACGGCCATTGTGAGTCCACACCTTAGCCTCAACCACATCACATTGCTGCTCAGCCAGTACAGCAAACACCTCCGAAAGAAGACCAACACGGTCCGCGCCGGTTAATTCGAGGATACTGAGTCCGTTTGCGTGATTGGTTTTCCCATTGTGAACGCTGCCAAGTGACTGATACATAACATAAACACAATTCAGAGTGCTTTTATTAATATTAGCAATAAAAAGTAAAACTCATAAATACATTAATTGGCAAATCAATTTTAAACAGTAACAGTTGCACTAAATTAGAAGCCACAATTAATACCTGTTCAATATAACTTAAAACGCTCTCATCTGTTAGCTTGTTTCCGTTTTGATCCGTAACATGGAAAACTGTAAATTGAATTCAAGGCAAGGAATAAAGATTAGTACACCCAGAATCAAAATTACCACTGCAAGGAAAGAGAAAGGAAAATTAGCTTACCATCCATGAACCACCTGCCATCAGAGGAAATGTAGGCCTTCTTGATTAGAAGGTTCAGATCAGAGAGCACTTGTACGGCATCCAAAAGAATCCCATGCTTTCTGGCGCTATCAACCTGCGAATTTTATCATTAGTATTTCATTTTCCTGCTTTAAACGAAAACCAACTAGTTGAAGAAAAACAAATGACGGAATTTCGTGCGAAGGTTACCTTGACTATTGTCGCAGTGGAGCAACTGGCATTGTCTATGACTACCCTGTTTCGCAGAGAAAGGTCAAAGTCAGCGTAATTACAATATTTTTTGCAGAATTTCTAGGACTGAATGAAAACACAAGATAAAAAAAAAAACATAGTAATGTGAGTGCAGAAAAACATTCTGGAAGAAAAGGGGAATAGAGCCACGAGACACGATAGGTAACGAAAAGTCAGAAAATTGTTAAAATACAGTTGTCGGTTCAAATCTATTTGACAAAACGGTGAGGATTAGATGAAACATACTTTTCTGCCCTTTCGAGATGTTGGCAATTTTTGACACAGTCTCACAAGATTAGGAAATTAAATTATTAAAACCGAGGTACGCAATAGGAGGTTTGAATCGGTGGCCAAGACAACAAGGTAAAATTGAAAATATACAAACAGAAAAATAGCAACTAATTTCAAAACAAGAGGCTTGGAATTATGAAAAAGGGGCAGAAAAATGAAATAAGAAGAATAAACAAAGAAGTTGCAATATGATTCTGAGAAAACTGTAAAGCACTCCCACACTTGAGCTTAAAGGGTAAAGACGAATAACAGAAATAAGCACAAAGACAAAGAACAACTAGTGAAGTTGAGAGACATACCTGGGGGTGCTCATGCGAATTACGAGCTTCTCGTACTCATCCGTACATGCTGGCCACTCCATTTTGCGGCTTGAAAAATCCAGTGAGGAAAGAATAAAACTCAGCTCAGCACTAGGAATAAGAAAACCAGTCTTAACTATTAAATAGCAGCCACCGGAAACGACGTGAACCGGTGAAGCGAAACGACGTTGCAGTAAATACTCGTGATGTGTCTGAGACTCAAGGCTCGGCGGAAGTTATTATATATATATATAGTAGATAAACTTGGCTTAAAATTTCAAACGGTGGCTTTTAATGCAGTACCTCCTTGGATCGAATCGCCATAAACAACTCTTACCAAACTCTCTCGCATTCGCTGTGCGTTGTGAGAGTGCGAGAGTTACTACTCTCTCTCTTCTCCAAGCGCAAGGAAAAGCGGTAGGCACGCCTTGATCTTAATTCTGCCTCTTTCTAAAACCGCATATATTACCTATTTATATTTATGACATTTAATTCCTACTACCTTTATTTGATTTGTTTATTTAAATTAGAAACCACGCCTATGCTATGCGGGAAGAGAGAGAAAGTGAGAAAGAGGTTTCCGTTTTGGTTTCGGTTATGAGGCAGTGTGACATGGCGTGACTAACGCCTGCCCCTGATTCTGCCCGGGCTGACCAGAGTTACTGATTTTACTGTTCCACACACAGTAAACTTCACCAACAGGTAAACCAACCACGACGATACACCAATCAGGGTAGTTAGTGTCCAGCTGGGATGACACGTGGAATTTACTGGTGTTGCTTTGCGTGCTTTAGACTCAACAGCACAGCGGCAACAGACCAGTGGGGTCGACCCACGTGGCAATCTGGGCCATAGTAACAATCGAGTAATCTTGGTAATTAAGGTGTGATATGCCGACGCCAATTATGACGTCCGCACGTGACAACACCGCTCATATCGGCTTTTCCCCCGTCCCTTGTTTTGGCCAAGTTTCCTTGTATTTCTCCGTTTGTATTTGTATCTTTGATTATTGCCTTTCCTTATAACCCTATATACTACTCATTCTTGTTTCATCCACAATTCTCCTCGTATTCGTCCTTCACAAGATTCAAATTATCATCAATCATTAATCCTATATAATTAATTTTCTTCTCACCACGATCTGTAATGCCATTTTTAAATTAAGGAATAGAATAATTTCCATTAACCAATATTATCTGTTACAGAAAACACTAGTATATGGTATATAGTGTCCTATTTAATGTACGTTATTGTATGTTTTTTCTGTTTTTAACGAAATATTTTTTATTACGTTATAATAACGGTAAAGAATCCATCCTATAATTAACTTCCCTCAAAAGCTTTTTTAATTAATTCCAAATATTCTAATTCTTCTACCCTTTTAATTCAAAAATACAAAAATATCTCGTTGCTAAAGTTTTCGAATATAAAAGAAATAATATGTACGCGTCCTATCAATTTGAATCAATCCCACATATATTCAGATATTATTAATGAATTTTTTTTTAGTTACCACAAACAGGCCTTGAAATGAAGAAAATACGTGAGTTTCAATTATGAAATTTAGTAATTTATAGAGAAATTTAATGTCATGTATATTTTTAATAATAATAAACGTATATGTTTTAAAATTAGTTAAAATTTCATTACATGTCATGACAATATTATAATCAGGAATAACTGTTTTTGCAATAAACTCAAGCTTGTAATATTTAAAGAGGTTTCTCACTCACGTTACTAAACTCGAGTTTATTTATTTATCGAGTCATTCTTTTTGAGTTTTCAAATTCTCTTTTCTTTTAAACATATTGCTCTGATTTAATTTAAAAATGTGCAATGGTACCCCAAAAAATATTGAATAATATAATTATCTAATCATGAAATTAAATACCTTATCTAACCTACGCTTATATCGAGAAAAAAAACATCTTTAAAGTTTGAAACATTTTCTTATTTGATTGAGTAAGAGAAAGAAAATTATAGAATCAATTAAAATTTCATGTTAATTTTTTTTTCATATAATCGAAATAAAGGGTTAAAGTGCAAGTAATAACACCTTTGGTAAACTATTTTTCTATAAAGGGCAACTAATATGTCAACTGCTTAACTATGGTAGTATTTCTTTGTATGTGTGCATATAGTAATATAAATTCATTAGGTATGATTTATTTGATAATTAATTATAATAAATGGTCGATATTGAAAAGGTGTAATTGGATTGGTTGCAAAAAATGTAGGCACAGGCATGACTCATACGGTAATCGTGGAGGCACCTGCAGAGAATCAGATTCAATATGATGATGCTTGTTTCTTTTTGTTTTTGATATTTGAAGGAAGCGTCGGACAAAGAGGGGTCTTGGCCAATATCGTCCTGGAAGGTGGGACCCAGGAAGATGCAAGCATGTCATAAAAAATACAGTGACGGCGTTAGCCGGGTTGAGAAGGGAAGGGAGTGGCGGGAAGGGACGGAAATTCCCGCCAAAGGAGGGCCAAATAAACGATCCGCATTGATATTGTGGACCTAAAAAGGTGTATGGGCCACTGGCACGCACGGTATTTGAAAAAATGAAATCGAGGATTCGAGAATGGCAACCACAGCGTGAGCGCGTCTTTTGGCAATGGCTAAAGGGCAAAGTAGTAGTGATGCCACGTTGTTGTTGACAACTCGGGGTCACACTCCTAGGGCCCACTAGTTCTTTCCACATTCCCGCCTTTTTGACCGTTACCACTCCCTCTCCCTCTGCCGCCAAATTCGAAAACTCTATCCAGATGGTAGTTACTAGTTAGTTGGATGAGTTTTTGTTTCTACTACCTTCTTGCATACCATGTCATTTTTTTCTTAATTTTTATCTAAACAAGAAAAAATATTGTTTCAAAATTTTGCATAGAAAATAACTGTTTCAAATTTAACGTACAATACACTCTCTTACAACTCAGAACCTCCTTGTTTTGATCTTCAAATATAACAGCTGCAACAATTTTTTCCTTTCACGAAAAGAGCATCTGAATATATTGTGTATAATATATTATGTATAACATATATCATATTCTGTTATGTATATATATTATGACATAGGATATGTTCACATCGTGTAAATTTAAAAACTTATACCAAATTTAAGTTGTTATACATATTAGTTATTCATTTAAAATATCTATATATATATATATATATATATATATATATATATATATATATATATATATATATATAGTAATTTTAATATATTTTGTGATGATTAATTAGATATTTTTAATTAATTAATTAAAATATTTAATTTGATTTGATTTAATTGATTGTTGGCAATTTATATATTTAAAATATTTATTTATTATAAATTTTAATTATAATATAACTTGTATATTTAACATATTTATTTACAATAAATTTTAATTATATAATAATATATTTATTTTGTGTAATGTAGAGACTAAAATACTAGTTATATTATTTATAAATAGAAAGAAAAAATAATAATACACATAATAATACATTTATATATAAGATTTATATTTAACATATTATCCTATATAATTATAAAACTTTTGACATATAGAATTAAGTTATATTATTAATTAAAATTTTAAATTTTTAATTCAATAAATACTCTTCAAATATTTTTTAAGAATTTATACAAATTAAATTAAAGATAATATAATTTATTAATATTATATTATAATAAAAAAAGCTATATCAATTATTTACGATATGTTAAAATATTTAGAATATTCATTATGTTTATATATGCTTGTTTTTAGTTTTAATAAAATTTTCTATATTAAATATGTTATTAATCTGTTAATTAATTTTTATATGATTTTTATCCTTTAAAAAAAGAAATGATATATAAAAATAAAATATTAAAATTATTTTATATACTTTTAAAATTTAAAAGGAAATAATATATGAAAAATAAAAAATACAAACAAACATTTTACAATATTAAGGTAGGAATTAAATTTAATATTTTTCCAAAAACAAATAAAAATGGGGACAAACTTCCGCTACTTTGTGTAAATCAAGTTGTCTTGAACACATATTAATCATTAAAAATAAATATCGGTCTAACATTAAAGTAGTGCAAGGTAATTGAGATGAACAAAACTATATTTTTATGGTTTAAAGAGGTAGTTAAATGGATATAGTTAAACAGGTTAGATTGGTTTGATGAATCAGGTTGGAGGTCCATAAGCTCAAATTCAAAAGATTTAGTTTAGATAGAACTATATCAATTTAACTCAATTCATTGGATTTGTTGGATTAGGTTGAGTTTCAAAAAAGTTAATCCAAAATGAGTTTCATTTAATTTGTTTTTTTTTTAAATTTATGTGTTTTTAAGTAAAAAAAAAAATTGAGTCAAAATTAGTTCAGCTCAAACCATCATCCAAATCAACCTAGCAAGATCCTAATTCATGTAAAAATTGAGTTGGTAAAAATTGAGTTGGGACAAATTGACCTATTTTTTCTCCTTAGTAAGTTAAGCCAAAAAGTCCATTTTTCCACCTCTAATGAAAAGACATTAAGTCACATATTAAATTTTAAGTAAACAAGTGAATATGATAAATGGATTGCAAATAATTCAACTTCAATTTTTTTTTATTGAGACATTTTATAAGAAATATTTTAATTATATTTTAAATAATGTCGAATAATTTAACAATAGGTAGACAAAGCTTTATTTATTGAGTTTTAATTGTCATATATCGATAATATAAAACAGTTTTACATTGTTGTCCAATTATTGGTATGACTTTTAAGGTACTTATTGTAAAAGTCATCAAACTTACCATACATGATAAGTTATGATTTGATGAGTATGTAAAACTTTTTACATTAACCATTCATGACCAATTTTCTCTTATTTATTTTGGTATTAAAAACTATTTTTTATATTTGTTAAACTCAAATCTATTTTTAATCATTATAAAATAAGTAAATTTTATTTTGATTTCTATAAAAAAAATATTTATTTTTCATAAAAATAAGTGTTGGTAGTAGATTTCTATAGATTTTTTTTATTTCAATTATTCCAAAATCTAAAATCATTATTTTTGCCTCTAATATTCATTTTAAGATATATAATAATATATTTTTTAAAATATTTAAAAATTTAAACATATAATATATAATATATACTTCAAATACTAAAAATGTCATATGGAACATTGACTTGATGTTCCTTTAAATACATAAATCTTTAGTGTCCTACCATGAACTTTTATCTACCCAGAAAAAAAGTCAAATTGTGAGATGAGTTTAAGAATCAATCACTATTAGAAAATTTAAAATTTGCTACAAAATAATTTTGTAATTAATTTTAAAATCAATAGTTATTTTATAGTTAATTTCTAATAAAATAATTAGTTACAAAATTATTATAATATTGTTGATAGCGTGAAATAAGTAACAAATTAGTTAAGAAAATAATCTTAATTAATTTGTAGTTATTTTTTAGTTAATTTGTAGTAATAATAAATATAAATAAATATAACTTAAATTTAGTTAAAAAAATAATATTTAATTAATTAATAGTTAATTAATAAATAGCGAACGTCATTGGAATTCGTTGAAATGTTTACCTTTTTATAGTAAAAGTTTATTGTGTATCTTCAAAATAAATTAGTAATTTATTCATCAAAGAAATCATTCGATGCTAAATTATGCTATTAAGTTTATCGTTAAAAATACAAATATATTTTATAACGAGACTAATTTAATATTCTGTTAAACGGGTATGATCATTGCGATCTACCATGTATTATAAAGGATACAAGTATGTATTTCTTTTACATAATGAAAAATAAAAGGAAACGTAGTTATGTCATATTTTATAAGTGTTCTGAAACAATTAATATATATATATATTAATGAACTTAATTTATATATACAGGCATCTAATAAAATTTAATCATTTTACTATATGATTCTTTTTTATTAATATAATATAATAAAACAAAAATTATTAGATATCTGTATAAAGTTATTTTTACACCGAAAATATATAACTTAAACTCATATATTAATACACTTTTTAAAGATACATGAAATTTTAACGTAATTCACGTATTCTTTATATATACAATACTGTAGAAGTATCACATAGGAGTAGTATAAAAAATCTATAGTAGTACTGTAGTAGTAGGTAGTCTCTAATTAAAAGGTGTTCATAAATATAACATGTATGCCAACCAGAAACAGCACTGCAAGAAATTCCGGAGACAAGGAGTACATGTTAGAATTAGAATGGTGGTGACAAGTGGCAGGCCACTCCATGTCAATATTTTCCCCCGTTTTTCAACATGATATGATGGTTTTGCACCGACCCACGTTATTGGTAAACAAATATTTCAATACTATTATATTTAAATGAGTAAATAGATATATTGTATTATTTTAATAAGACGATATTATAATAACTAGATTGTAGAAAATTAAGATAAGATTATAATATATTTTAAATAAAAATTAATACAGATATGTTTTTTACTTTTAAAAAAACAATCTCATTTTTAAAAGTATGCTATCCTTGGATAATCACTTGCATGCCCTGTCTTAAATAAAATTGGAGTAACAGCTTAGTTGAATAACGGTGGAAGGCGCTTTTTTAGTGTTGAAAAATTAAGGATAGGAGATGATACCTTAGTTTAAGGAAGAAAAAGTCTCCGAAACTCAAAATATTTGTAAAAGAATTTACATTTATATATTACTCTGAAGAGATAACTGGAGGTTCGAAATTACTGCCTATGAAGTCTGAGAGTATAAGACCTTGTCTTGCTCACTCAACCAATTTATTGAGATTTCACAATGGAAGTTTTGATGTGAGTTTAAGGGGATTTTTTTTTTAAAATGATGTGAAGTTGTTATTAATTATTTTTTTAAAAGAAAATTTAAATTAAAATAATAATACAACTTTATGTTAAATTAAATATTTTATAAGAACTTTTATTATAATTTTTCCTTTAAAATAAGAATTTATTATAAATCTATTTATTTCAACCTTGCTTTTAAACATAATTAATTTCATTAATAAAAGTGTATTTTTCACCCTCTTAAATAGTCAAAATTCAATATTAATCTCGCAAAAAAATCATTTCGTTTTGCTTCTTCAAAATACAAATCTTGTTATTTTAATCTAAGTATCTAATTTCATTAACTTAGAAGTGTTGGCTTGACTATTATAGTATTATTTTTAATCTAAGTATTTAATTTTGTTAACTTGGCTACCATAATTAAACATTATTATTGAGCATCGGAACAATATTGGGACATCCACTTGTCTAATAAGTGTAAATTAGTTATAAGGATGGAGAAAGATAATATCACCTCTCTATATAGTATCTTATTAACTAATTCACATGAATTTAAAAAGTTAATTAATATAATTAATAATATTAAATTTTTAATAAATTATATATATATATATATATATATATATATATTTTTTTTTTTTAAATTATCCTTAAGATTATTGAGACTCATGGTCTTACTCTTTTTATCTGATTAATTAATTTATACTAATCATCTTATTCAATCCTTGTAAGAGAGAATAACATTATCTTATTATTAACTTTACTTCTTTGTAAGTATCTTTTTAGGTTTTATACATAAATAAAAAAATGTAATAAATTTTATTATTTTTCATAAAATAGTTTTGAAGTTTTTATTGTACTTCTTATATTTTTCAGGAGTTTTACTTTCTATTGAGAAAATTTTGAGAATTATACTTTGTCCTTGTATATAT
Organism: Mucuna pruriens; assembly: GCA_025330945.1. Classification (NCBI taxonomy): domain Eukaryota; kingdom Viridiplantae; phylum Streptophyta; class Magnoliopsida; order Fabales; family Fabaceae; genus Mucuna; species Mucuna pruriens. The sequence continues at coordinate 490,249 of JAENHJ010000069.1, read as the reverse complement.
AATCAATAAAAAAGAAAATAATAAACATGTTACTGATGAGAGATTAAAAGAATTAAAATTAATAAAAATAATTTAAAAAATAAAATATATCTCGTTAATATTAAAAATATAAATTTAAGATAAATCTAATATTATTAATTTAATTAATTAATTTTCTTCATCTTTATAAATTAATTAATTAATTGAGTCATATATAAAAAGTCAAATTGAATATAAGGAATACGAAACAAATCATGATGTATATAAAAAAATATAAAATATACAAAATAGAAAAAATATGTTATATATTAAATAAAACAATTTTACATAATTATCTAATAATAAATTTAAATATTTTAAAATTATGTTAACGATAATTTGTTGTTAAATAATAATATAAAATTATATATAACCAATAAATTCACAAAATGCTAGGCATGTAGAATAGAAAATGCAAAAAGAATAAATGTAAACAAGAGTTTTACAATAAACAGTTTATATTTTTTTCATTAACTAGTAGCCAAATTTCGGGTCTTTTAATTAGTCCTATTATAAAAGGTGACTTGGAAAATAGAAGAAAGAGTGATGGGCATTATTTAATGCTGTACTTAAAAATTCAACACAGGCATAAAAGTTGTCACGCTATTGTAAAGGGATCGTCCAAACCCTCACGTTGTCACTCACGTCTAGCTAGTAGTATTAATTATTAAAGACATTAATTGATTTTACTGCGAGCTTCCAAGAGGGCCATTGTCACATGAATGGGGGTATCCCATTCCAGTGTCATACTCACATTTTACGTACTACATCACATATTTGGTACGTTGGATCGATCAACGTGTTTGTATTGTTTGGATCCAGCTTGCATAATTGACATCTCTTCTGCACACATATATGCTGCAGTTAATTGCTAGCTGTTAATTTCATTCATTCATTCCCCTTTTGGTCCCTTTGCCCTTGCTAGTATTACTATTATTATTTGGTTAATATTCATATATATCCCTGAAGGAGACAGGGAAGCTTTGAAAGTTACGACTCCTAAACCATTCATGATTCATTTCACATGCCCCCCCCTTTTTTTTTCCTTTTTAAGAGAGTGTATATGTTTGGTATGACTTATGAATGTGGCGTTGGGTCATTCGTGTTAATTTGGTTGTCACTTGTCAACTTAATGAGCTCTAATGTCATTCCCTCACTGAAAATTCTTGTCCTCCCCTTATACTCACTCCTTGCTTAAATAACATGAAATTAATTAAACTAGCCCATATTTCTAAATCTAAAGTACAGGTTACAGCTGCAACTTTTAGCCACCAAAACACACCTTTGATGAAGACATCAACCTCCAAACTTTTTTTTTAGGTGAATATCAATCTCCAAACTTTTGCGTTATTAAAGTCCCTTCCCATGGGATTTCGCCACGTGATTTTAAATGAAATGGGACGAGTAGGTGTAGTTTAGATTCAATATAAATGTGATAGACATCCTGCAACTAAACTTCAAAATCAACTGAATTTGATCAGACCGAAAAAAGAAAAAGGAAATCTAGAAAATAAGTATGAACAGGGTGGTTGATCACGTGGATTAGTCGTATATATTTATTATTGTATCAGAAATATCGAAACAAGTTTTTTAATGACTATTTTAAAATTATTGCCTAAAAACATTTACCACACTATTAAATATTTTTAATTACTGAAAAGCATGCATTAAATATATATATTTTAATTTTTATATAATAATTATTTTCTTTTTTAATAAATACTTTTTCATTTTTTCCTTAACTAAGATACACTTTACCATTTACCTTAATGTACTTGTGTGTTTTGAGGATTTACAGATTAACTACTTCAGTTTTTTAATGTGTGCTTATGGGTGTTGGTTAAGAAACATTAATTATCTCATTAAAAACTTCTAATTACTTAAAAAAAACAAGTAAATAATTGTTGTATTCATTTATATAATTTTATTTTATTTTCTTAATCAATACCATACATAACGATCTTCCTTCTCAAGCAATGTCTATTTAAATGAAATTTGTCACAATGAAGTGCTTATTATTAGTTTAATTTAAAAATATATTGTAATTTTAAGTCGTATTAAAATGTAAGAGTAAACATATATTTATTTATTCGAAAGTAAACTTATTTAAAAAAAGAAATCCCCAATAATAAAATAAGGGTATCCCTTAAACAACAGTATAATTCTATAAAAAATCTAAGAACTTAACATCGTAAGATTACCAACAAACATTGAATTGATATTTTGATTGTTTGGCTCTTGGAGCTTGGGGTGGTAGAGATGTATTTTTGTGGTTTTAATTTTTTATTTAATTTTGGCTTATATATGCATATATATTATAAGATTTTTTTTGATTTTATTATTAATTTTAACTATCATTTAAATTAGTAGTTAAATCTTAACTAATTAATTATTAGTTAATTATAATATTATTTTTTTAACTAAATTTAATTTATATTTATTTATACTTCTTATTACTACAAATTAGGTAGAAAATAACTACAAATTTGAAAAATTTATTACAAATTAACTAAGATTATTTTCTTAGCTAATTTGCTACTTATTTTATGTTACCATCAATATTATAATAAATTTGTAGCTAATTACTTTTACTAAAAATTAACTATAAAATAACTATTGATTTTAAAACTAGGCACAAAATTATTTTATAGCAAATTTTAAATTTTCTAATAGTGATATATATATATATATATATATATATATATATATATATATATATATATATATATATATATATATATATATATATAATTTTTTGGTATTGTTATGAAATTATGTGTTGACACTTTAGTAATAGAATTAGAACATAACAATTATGTGAGTACAATTTTGTTTTTAGCAACAAATCAACAAATGATTTAGTGATAATGTAAAAAAGGTTTTGCATTGACAACAAATTAAACTCTGGAGATTTAATTTTAGTGTACTCCCATTTTTGCCAAAAAAAGTTTTATCATTATACTATTTATTAGGCAAAATTAGTACTTTAAACATCTAATTTTAATTTTTGTTTTGGATTCTCCTTTATGTTTTTTTTTTGGTTTTGTTTCATTTTGATTCTTTTTATTTATTTATTTCATTTGATTTTTTATCTCTCTCTTTTGTATTTCAATTTTTTTTGTGTGTCTCAATTACAATGCTTTTTTTGTTGTTGTTGTTACTAAAACTAAAACTTAAAAAATTAAAACAAAAAAGATATTCTTTTATTAATTTCAATATGAAAATCAATCTTTCTTTTTTGTGTTATTGTACTTCAATATAAAATTCTAAAACTTATTTTTATGTATATATATATATATTGTGTGTAGTTTTACCATTACTACCTATAGTTTTTGCGTCTTATATTGTTTATAGGACATTGAATATTTGACTAATAAAAGCCTGGATCCGAAGAAAACAGAAGTGAGAGTTAAGGAGCAGTTTTTGCTAAGTTGTCTTAGCTTTAAATATGGAAGGGCATTCTTTTCTGAGAAGCTTGGGATTTATCCCGTGAACAAGTTGGAATCAGTGATAATGTGATATTAACAAATACTCCACCAAAGTAAACTAATTGTCCATGCACTATCTTTTCACGGAAAAATTTGTTCCGTGTCGATTTCTTGTAATGTTTGCATAGACTATATAAATTCTTAACGTCTTTGATCTTTAGACTCTTCACCCACTCTTTATTTTGATTGTGAAATACTTCTGTTTTTGGTCGTTGATTGTGAAATACAGAAATGCTATATGTAGACTTATTTCCACTGTATGGTTTTGTTGGCAACTCAGAAAGGCCTTTCTCTGTCTATCAGGCCCATCTTATCAATCAACTTTTCGGCCCAATCTCCTCACAAGTCACAACCTAAGTTGGAATCAAATAAAGGTGGTCTGGGTGTCAAAAGTCCAATTTTCCGAAAATAAAAAACAAACATCGTATGTTGCTCGTGCAATTCAAAGATTCAACGCTTTATTCAAGGGAATTTCAAAATCTCATATGTGCTGGATCAAATAAAAAGAATCTCGAATGTGTCCAGTTATGCAAGTGAAAAATTGGCCTGTGCATCCCACTGCATCTTAAGCTTTCGTCATTGAATCTTTTATTGTGTTCCTGTAGCGAAAAATGATGGGCTTAAAAACTTAATTAAAGCGATGAAAGCTTCACGCGAAGACAACACTATCTTATTGTGCATTCCCATCACTTAACGCTATTTGCATTTGAAACCTATCCTGTGGGTTTGTATTTTTTTTAGTTTGATAGTTTCTTCCGTTTTTCTATATTTTTCACATACGCATACATGGGTGCTGAACGACTGAGAAGTGAGAAGAATTAATTTTAGAATTTAATTAAAATGTATTGAAATGTAAAAAGATTTCTTAGTTCTTATATAGTTATATAGTTATTTATTGAATTATTATATGTGGTAAAAGGTTGATTTTTATAATGTATTTTAAAAATTATATTTAGGGTGATTTCTAATTAGTTGAATGTTAAAATTGGTTTCGTGATTTGTATATATCTTCTCAAACCATTAAAGAGAGTTTGAATGTGACATCAAAACAATAAAAAGCAAAATGTAAATTTTTTTTATAGGATTAAGTTCTTGATCACAGTAGAATTTCAGATTTTGGGTTTTAGTTTCCATAATTTTTTTTGTCTATTTTTGATCCATTAAATTGATCATTTTTATCCAATGTTATAGCCACAAAGTTAAAAAGTCCATCTAGGACTTGCAGCCTTAGGTAATGAGGGAGATTACGACAACCCATATACTTCATTGCATTTGCTTTGAACCAGAATCCCCTGATTACAAGATATTTTCCACCCTTGGCTATTACTGCTTCAATGATGACTGATGAGAAAGCTGAAGAGCTGCAATCTTAAATTTCTAAACCTCTGTTGATGGATAATTGATGTTTTACTTTTAGATGTATGAACAGAATAGTTTTACCTTAAGTACATTCTGATCTTTTGATACAATTATAAACATTAATAGACCAACGGCTCCTTCTATCTATTGATTTAAAATATGCACTAATATTCTAATTTTCAAATCGCAAGTCTCACTACATTTGTTACCACATCTACAACTAGCAATGATATTCAGCCACCATCGGACATCACAAACAATCGGAATGGGATAAGATATAAGATTATTTTTTTAATTTAATATTAATAATGAAAGTATGAATAATGGGATGGTTGTTATGTTTAAAATTAATTAAAATTAATTAAAATTATTGGAGTTTATTTTTAAATTATTAAAATAAATTTAGGGTTTAGGGTAGATAATATTTGAAAGAGAGATCACGGGAGATTACGAGGAAGGGAGTTGGTTCTAAGTACACATATATCTTTCTTTGAAAACAAAACAAAACCCACATAACATAATAATCGTGAGGAGAACATAATCATAATCGTGAGGAGTATGTTATCTAAGATTTATAAAATGTAATTTTGCTTGTAATTGGTACCAGAACATGAACATGATTAAAGATAACATTATTTCTCCATAAAATATTTATTTTGTGCTTTGTTTGCGCAAACATGAATTCTTTTATATATATATATATATATATATATATATATATATTATTTGGAATTATACATTAAAGTAAGATTTGTTAGTAAGTAAAGTAAGAATTCCAGGTTAATGGACTTAAAGGTTGGAACACATTCATTTAAGAGAAATTGACTTTAAAAGAAAATTTTCTCCTATGTCCATAAGGAGCTCTCCATCCATAAATGCACTTACCGTTCAAAGGACGTACTCAAACATGTTCAATGTCCATAGAGTCACTCGTCGTCCAAAGGATATTCCAAGCGTTTATAGTAAGACTCTCTGTGCAAAAGACTACTTAGACATACCTAACATCCATATAGTCACTCATTATCCAAAAGACATATTCTACATCCATAAATAAGCTCTCCATCCAAAGCATGTTCTCAGCATCCATAGAGGGACTCAACGTCCAAAGACGTAGTTAAGGATCCATAAAAGAACTCAACGTCTTAAGATGTTCCTATCATCCAAAGAAGAGATTGTCTAAAAAGTAAAATGATTGCATTGTTCTAATAAGAAAAAATCTCTCGTAAAAGTGTAAAGTGTTGTTTATCTTGCTTATCTTATCTCATGAACTCTTTCATTTATATAAAGAGCTGATTATCTAGATGCAACGTTCAGATGTTTACTTAATATATTGTTTGAGGATGTGTTAAGCTTTCACATTGACAAAGAACAACAACAAACATTTTATAATATAAGTCAAGTATGATAAAAGGAAGCCTAGATTATGACTCCATTCAAAAGGAACCAATAGAAGCTTCCCCACTCATCAGTGTAGACAACACGTATAATTAAGAGAAAATCAACTTTTTTCTAACACAACATCTAGAAAAAGAGAAGTCTTTGCAGAAGTATTACAAGAAGCAATTAAGTAGCATTTAATGCAGATTCAACCACTCTTCAAGCAAAAAGCGACATTCAAATTTTTACGTGCTATATAAAGGGATCTACTAAGCCCGAAAGAAGGGGAAATTGAACTACAACACTTTCTATCAAGAAGAAAAAAAAAATATTTTCTTATGCTTTGAACCACTATCTTGTAAACTTTCTTTATGAAGTAAAGTAAAGTCTATGCTTTGTATTATAAATGCTCATTGTGTGAGTTAATCTTTTGTAAAAACTCTACTAAGTTAGTGTGATAGCCTGAAGAGACTAATGTAAAAGAATACTTGAGTTTCTTGTAATAACATATATTACAAGGGTTAGAATACTTGGAAAGGTAGAGAATACTTGTTTATAAGTTAGGTGGACTTAATGAAATTCCTTCGTATGGAAGGGACTAGATGTAGCTCTGTTGAAAGAGTGAATCAATATAATTTCTGTGTGTTTGTCTATCTTATCCTACACTCTTTTATTTATGCATTCCTTTGGACGACCATATCAAGCTATGTTTTTAAATCTTTCAGTTTTGCAAAAAAATTTTCAAAAATCACACACACAATTCAACCCTTCCTCTTGTGTGTTATGTTTTCCTTCATCAACGTCTAGAGAGTCACTCGCTGTCCAAAGGACACTCCAACTATCCATAGTAGGACTTACCATCCAAAGGATATTTTCAATGTCCAAAGACGTACTCAGCATCCATAGAGTCACTTGTTGTCCAAAGGATACTCCCACAGCTCATAGAGTAACTCGTTATCTAAAGGACATTTCTAGTGTCTATAGTGATACTCACTGTCCAAAGGACATTATGCTTTCATAGAGAAGTTCACCGTCTGAAAAGAGAGCTCAGCGTCCATAGAAGAAATCGACATCCAAAGACGAAGTTAAGGGTCTACAAAAGAGCTTAGCATCTATAGACGCAGTGATCATCCAAAGAGGAACTCACTGTCCAAAAAGAGACTTACCGTCCAAAGGACATGTTGAACGTCCAAAGAAGGATCCACTGTTCTATATGAATAGCTTATTGTTTAGATCCAACATTCAAATGTCTACCTAATTTATTATTTGAGAACATGTTAAGCCTTCAGATTGATGAAGAAGAACAACATAGATTTTATAATATAAGTCAAGTCTGACAAAAGGAAACCTAGATTATGACTTCATTCAAAAAGAACCAATAAAAGCTTCCTCACTCATTAACAATAGACAACATGTAGAATTTAAATAAAATAAGATTTTTCCTAACACAATTTTCTCTGTCTTTAGAAAAAGAGGAGCTTCTGTAGAAATCAAAACCATGACATTTAATGTTGACTCAACCACTCATTATGCACAAGCAACGTTCAAATTTTCACATGCTATAAGAATGGATGAATCAAGCTCAAACAAAGTAGAGAACGTGAAAATGAAAAAGAACGAAAAACACAAATAACATTATACACTCTTACACTCTTAAAGTCGCTTTTGGACGACACTCTCTTTCACTCTTTGTATAGCTTACATAGCTCAACAAAGCTAAGTCTTTGTGAATTGTTTCACAATACACTTACTGTGTGAGTAGAGTGTTGTAAAAACTCATTAAGTTGGTGTGTGTAAAAACTTATTAAGTTGGTGTGATAGCCTAAAGAGGCTAAGTGATAAAGAATACTTGATTTTCTTGTAATCAAGTAGATTACAAGGATTGAAATATCTGGAGAGTTAGAGAATACTTAGTTTCTTTTGTAATTAGGTAGTTTACAAGGATTGTAATATTTGGAGAGATAGAGAATACTTGTTTGTAAGTCTGGTAGAATTAATGAAATTCTTTAATGTTGAAGGAATTTGACACAACTTTGTTGAAAGAGTGAACCAATATAATTTCTGTGTTTTTCTCTCTTGCCCTCACTCTTTTATTTCCGCACTTCTTTGGATGGTCCCTATTGGATGATGATTTGGATGCTCCTTTAGGATAACCATATCAAACTATGTTTTAAATCCTTTAGATTTGCAAAAAAACTTTCAAAAATCACATACACACAATTCAACCTCCCTTCTTGTGTGTTATCCTTCCCTTCAGTTTATATGGACCAACCTAAATTGTGTTTCTATAGAAAAAGAAGGTCTAGTGTGTAAGTTAAAGAAATCAATATATGGACTAAAACAAGCTTCCAAAGAATGGTATCTTAAGGTCAATGATACTATTACATTGTATGGTTTTGTAGGGAACATTGTTGACTGATGCATCTCCATGAAGGTTAGTGAGAGTAGATTTGTAATTTTAGTTCTATATGTTGATGATATTTTGCTTGCTACTAATGATGTTGCTATGTTACATGATGTAAAGAAAATTTCCTCTAATAACTTTGAAATGAAAGATATGGGTGAGACATCCTATGTGATATGAATAGAAATATTATGTGATAGATCACAAGGATTGTTGGGATTGTCTCAGAAAGGATGTATCAATAAGGTATTAGAGAGATTCAAAATGGACAAGTGCTCTACAAGGATTGTTCCAATTCAGAAGGGGAATATGTTTAGTCAAATGCAATGTCCTAGAAATGACTTAGAACAAAAGGAGATGAAGTTTATCCCATATGCATAAGTGGTTAGAAGCTTTTTGTAGCCTAGACATGTTGTCACAACCTAAATTGTGACGTTGGGCGGAGTCGGCCGAGACCGAGCCGGCCGGGTAGGAGTCGCCACCGGCGTTTTGGTTTAGGGAACGCCAGGAAACCTTTTGGTGAGGCTGGTCTTATATCAGAGATGTGGGCTCGGGAGTTGGTTACACGCTGGAGGCGTAGGGGCCCCCAACATGCCTATCACTTGATAGTTACCTTTAGGCTAGCCATGTGGGAAGAGAGATGGTGTTTGGCATCCGGATTTTGGGGTTTTTTGGGGTCTGACTTGATAGGGGTGTGCCCCCTAGGCCTACGTACCTCGGCTCTAGAGGATTCAAAGTCCACGTAGTTCTGGCCGGGGGAAATTTGGCTGGTTTCTCCTTTTAGTGGGAGGTGATTTTAGGGGGGGTATGGCCTAGTTCGTCCCGTCTCGGCTCTGCCGGAGCCGAGTCGGATTAGGCATAGTGGTTCATGATGGGGGTCAGGCCGGAACCGTGTCGGCTTGGCTTTGCTATTGGTGGGTCCGAGTCGGCCTCGGCCATCAGGCGTGACCGAGGCCGAGTCGGCTTGGAGAAGACTGGGTCAAGGTCTGCTTAAGGCTACGTCGGCAGGTGCTTCTAGGCGGCGAGATGGACTCGGCCCAGGCAGGTGAGGATTTGAGTTGGAGGTGGATGGCAGGGAACTTGGCTTGGACTGAAATAAAGGAAGGGTGGAGATACTAACCTGGTGCTTGGAGACGGTGGACGTGTCTTCCCTGTCCTTGCCCAATGCTTGATCTTCCTTCTCTGCCGGCCCTTGGGGTCCTCCTTCCGTCTCTGGCGCGTCGTCGTCAGCTCTCTTGGTTGATCGCTCTCCTTCTGTGGTCTCTGCTAGTCTTCTCCTGATCTCTCTCTCTCTGTTGATGTCCCTTTTCTCTTCTCTGCCTGGGCTTTATATAGGGGTCTGGGAGAGGCTGCATAATAACCGAATCCCAAGATTTTCTCAGATATTATTCTCTCTCTTTCAGTTTCTCCCATGGCGCTTTGGGGCCCACTTTGGGATGTCGGAGACTTCGATCACGGGGAGATCGAGTCAAACTAAGACCGGGTCAAACGTGGACTCTTGTACCTGCCTCGGCTTTGGATCGTGCCGAGATGGCCCAAATGCCGAATTGGGCTTGGGCCGGCTTGTGGCGCGATGGACTCGCCCAGGGGTGGGCCGGGGGAGGAGGGCTGGGGACGTCATTCTGGCCCGACATTTTAGGGGTGCTACTGGTTGCCCCTCTTTATTTGCATTCATGTTGGGTTTGTGAATGCGAATAAAGACTCTGAGCCTTCCTGGGGACCGACTGATGGGGTGGTCCCAGGACTGAGTAGTGAGCTACTATGGAGTAAGTGGCTGTTGGGCTTTCCATTGGGTGCCCACATTTGGAGAAGCCGTCAGAATGGTTGCTCTCAAGTGATTACTAGGCTTTCCGCTTGGCGCCTAGGTTTGATGGTGCTGTTGAATTGTCCTAATTGGGTTGGCCTTTGAGCTTTCCTTTAGGTGCTCAGGTTTGAAAAATGGCCATTGGGGTACTTTTTCAAGTGATCACTAGACTTTCCGTTTGGCGCCTAGGTTTGATGGTGTTGCTAACTTGCTTTGACTTGGTTGACCATTGGGCTTTCCATTGGGTGCCCAAGTTTGAAGGCGGTCATTAATGTTTGTTTGTGTCGAGGATGACTTGCTAGGCTTTCCTTTAGGCGCCTAGGTTTGATGGAATGCTTTGCCGAGTCGTCTTGACGCCGGCCGAGACGGATTGAATGTTGTCCGTTATCCAGTTGGGCGAGATGAATTGGGTCTTGGCCCGAGCCGGCGGACGTTGGCCGAGATGGGTTGAATGCTATCTGAGTCGGCTTGACCTTGGCCGAGACGGGTTGAATGCTATCTGAGTCGGCCTGACGTTTGCCGAGACGAATTGAATGCTATATGAGTTGGCCTGGCGTTGGCCGAGACGAATTGAATGCTATCTGAGTCGGCTTGACATTGGCCGAGACGGGTTTGACTGAAATTATTATTTTTTATTTTTTTATTTATTTATTTATTATTTTTTTCATTTTTTTTTTTTTTTTTGAACTCAGGCAACTGAAAGGGTGCGCGTGGGGGAACGTGCCTAGTCGCCTTTTGGACACGCCTCCTCGTGTCTTGTGAAGTATTGATGGCAAGGTGGCGCCATCATTGCGCCGTTCTAGGGGAGTGCGTCTGCAATCAAGGGACGCAGAGTTTCGAGGGGGGATAATAGGGGAGGCGCGCTTCATTTTCCTCACTTCGCTTTCTTCTTCTGTTTCCTTCTTTTGTTTCCTCTGCTGCTGTTCTTTTTTCCTCGTTTTCTTTATTGCTCCTGCGCTTTCGTTTTCCAGATACTCAACCGGACCTTCTTCTATTCCTACCATGTCAGGTGCTTCTTCTTCTTCCTTTCATCTTCTTCGCCTTCTTCTTGGGTGAGGCTTTAGAAGTCATGCCCAGTAGTCATTCTTGGGGAGGGGTTGCGTCAACCCCTATGTCCTCAAGGCCCAGGGGGGTCCTCCAAATGGGGTCCATAAGGACGTCTTTGAGAATGCTTGTCGGAGATGTCCCGCCTGAGGTGGAGTCTCCGGCGCTGGATGGGAAGTGGGTCCATGATTCTCATGTGGGCTCTGGAGATTGTCTTGTGTAGGGGCGGAGCGGGTGTGCGGCCCGCCAAGAAAGGGGGAGGCACCGCTCGCCTATATGTATGAGACGGTGTTGGCGGATTTGGGGTGGTTCTCCCCTTCGAGTTCTTTGAAGCGGATGTCTTGCGGATGCTGGGGATAGCCCCTTCTCAACTGCATCCCAACGGCTGGGCAGCTATTCAGGCCTTTAAGGTGGTCTGCTTGGCGTTAGGGATTGTGCCCACCGCCCCCGTCTTCTTGAGTCACTACACCGCCCGAGTCGGCCCATCCGTTGGGTGGGTTTCGCTGACTCCCCTGCCCAACTCGGGCCTCTTCACTTCCTACACCGCCTCCTACAAAGGCTTCAAGAGCCGGTTTGTGAAGATCAAGGCGGCTGAGGTGGGTTGCTTCTGCCTTGACCCTCGGCCACTGCCACTGTATTGGCAAGAGCCTCCAAAGTTTAAAGGATTGGCGAGGAGTCAACTCCCCCTAGAGGCTAAGGTTGATCTGCAACTGTTGGACAATCTGCCAAGGGGGATGAACTGCCGAGACATCGTCTCTTGGATGTCCTCGAGCAACGCTACTCTCAAGCTAAAGAGTGAGTCTTTTCGAGTCGTTTTTGGACTCGGCCTTGAGCCGGATGTACTGATATGCTGTGTTTGGTTTGCAGGTATGTTGATAAAGAAGGCTCGTCTTGTCAATGACGCTAGGAGTTCTGCCGAGCTGGGATCGCTGCCCACGCTAAAAGAAGGCCGGTCATCAGGTTGGCTGAGAAGGATTCGGTGGCTCAAATGGCCGAGAAGCAGGCGGCCCAGACAAAGAGGCGGCGGTTTAAAGGTCGACTGCCTCTCCGGTGAGGCCGCTAAGAAGGGGAAGGTCTGCTGTGGTCCTTCTTCTCCCACCCGTGTCTTCGCAGTCTCAAGGCAGGGGTGGTGGTACGGCGGGGGCCTGACATGCCTCTTGGAGGCTTGCCTTGCTATGTGGCCCCCCCTTCAGTTGGTTCTATGTGGGGGCCCGGGTTTGACACGCGGCTTGCTCCCAGCCCGCTTATCTCCTCATGATCGCGGGATTGCTGGTCTCACTGGAGTGGATGGCGTAGGCGATATGGTGATTGCCTATATGGCTCGCTCCATAGCCTCTGTGGAAGTTTGGAGGCATGCTGCGGAAGGCTGAACAAATAGTGGCCAAAGAGGCCATTTCAAAGAAAGAGTTGGAGGAGGCTCAGAAGGCCAAGGCCGAATCGTTGGTTGAGGTTGAAAAAATGAAGGAGGCTGGTCAGAAGGCCCGTGCTGAAGTGGAGAATTTGAAGGCCCAACTTGCTGCTTCTCAAGCCGAGTCCTCTTTGCTAAAGACAAAGGTCTCCTCATCAGAGGCTGAAGTGTCTTCGCTGAAGTCTACACTTGCTGATTCTCAGTCAAGGGTAGTGGAGGCGAGGCTTCTCTTGCTTCGAATGGGGAAGCTTTGAAGGCGGCAGAGGCGGAGGCGGCAAAGCTGAAGGAGGAGAAGGCTAGTCTTGCCGAGGGGTGGAGTGCTTGGAAGGAGCCATCGTAGAGCAAAGATGAAGATGGTTTCAACAAAGCCCTTAGGCAGATAGCTTTGTTGGCCCCTGATTTCGACCTCAGCCCATATGATATGGCTAAGGATGTTAAAGACGGGAAATTGATTTCCCTCTTGGATTAAACTTGTAATTGTACAAACTTATTTATTAATGAAATGATTTTTTTTTTTGCATCTTTCCTTGTGTATTTGTTTTTTTTTTTTGTTTTTATTTTGCTTTCTGTTAGTGTTAGTTGGATTGGGGTACTGGTCTTGACTTGGGGTTTGGTCATAATATACATGGGAGACGGTAGTGAGTCGATAGGTTTGGCTCATATAATCTCGGTACTTGGCTTAATGGAAAGGTTTTAATCAACTTAAAAGGGTTATGGGCTAATGGAATTAACATCTGTAAGGGGCGGTGACCTCTGGATTTGGATTAGTGAGTGGGTGGTGACCATTATTTGTTAAGGGATGGTGACTCGGGACTAAGAGAAAGGCGGTTTCCGGATTTGATGTGTGTTGACTTTCACACTCGGATGAGAGTGAAGAGTTGGTATAGGTTGGCGGGTGGTTTTGACTGGGTCAGCTTATGCATGGGTGGTCATGGTGTCGGCCTACATGGGGCCGGCTTGGATGGAGACGACCTACGTGGGTCAAGCCGGGATTGAGACAAATTACGTGGGGTTGGTTGAGATGGAGGCGGCCTATGTGTGGATGGTGGGATGGAGGCGGCCTACGTGTGGATGGTCGAGATGGGGGGCCTCGCTGCGGGTCTTGGCTGAGTAGGTGGATACCTAATTAATTGACTTGGCCAAACCGAGATGGAATCATCTTAGGGCAAACTTAGAATGCAGAATTTCTCCTATTTCCTAGGAATGCGCACTTAGTGTTATTATTTTCTGTTGTTGTTGTTGTTTTTTTTTTTTTTTTTTTTTTTTTTTGACTGCCACCCTCGACCAGGGTATCGCCGCGCTATTGAGCCATCAATGATCTTGAGGGTCCGTAACGGAGACGGTACCTTTGATTGCGAATTATTCTTTAACAATGTAGATTCTTTTTGTTGAATTAATAAGACTTAGCAAAAAAACAAAGGAGATGAAAAATGAAACTAGGCTTTATTGATAATGGGTGCTTTACAAAGTGAAAACATGGTTTTGCGCATTCTTGCGCGGGATGGGTTGTTTGATAGGATCAACGAGGTAGCCTTGTACTTGGTTTCCCTAATCCTATTTTGGTTCCGGTTGGATGTAGACAACTTTCCACTGCTGCTTAGACGAGATTTCAGGGGAAGAACTTCTTGACGACTGAGTCCGAGTTGATTCGGTGTTTGAGGTCGCGCCCTTCAAATTTCAATTAGGAGTAGCGCCCTTTGAGAAAGCGTGCTTTACCACATATGGCCCTTTCAGAGTTGGGTGCCCACTTTCCTCCCGGGTTCTGGCATTTTTAGTACCTTTTGAGGACCATGTCCCCTGTCCTGGAACATCCGAGGTTTCACTTTTTTGTCAAAGGCACTTTTAACCCTACTCGATAGAGCTGACCGTGGCATAGGGCGTGAGGCGTTTTCCTCGATCAGGTTTAGCTGATCGTGGCGCCTTTGGATCCATTCAGCGTCTTCTAATTCTGCTTCGACCAGGACCCTTAAAGAGGGTATTTCAATCTCTATTGGGAGGACCGCTTGAGCACCATAGACCGAGGGAATAAGGTGTTGCTCTCGGTGGAGGTTCGCATAGAGGTCCTATATCCGTGTAGCGCATAGGGTAACATTTCATGCCAATCTTTGTAGGTTACCGCCATTTTCCGTATTATTTTCTTGATATTTTTGTTGGCGGCCTCTACCGCTCCGTTCATCCGGGGGCGGTAGGGAGTAGAATTGTGGTGACGGATCTGAATTGTTCACGCAGTTCCGCCATCATCTTGTTGTTCAGATTGGTGCCGTTATCTGTAATGACGGGATGGGATCCCGAACGGCAAATGATGTCCTTTTTGAGGAATTTGACCACTACGCTACGAAGTTACTACGGCCGAATACGACGCTGCCTCTACCCATTTGGTGAAGTAGTCGATGGCCACTAATATGAACCTATGCCCGTTGGAAGCCTTGGGCTCGATGGGGCCCGATCACATCTATGCCCCACATAGAAAAACGGCCATGGTGCAGCCAGACTATGTAGGGAGGAAGGAGCGACATTGATACGGGTCGGCGTGGACTGGCATTTCAAACACCTTTGGACATGTTGGTGACAGTCTGATTCCAACTTAGTCCAAGAATACCTGCGGCGGAGTATCTTGCGAGCCAGGGGTATGGCCACTTGCATGGGTGCCGAAGGTTCCTTCGTGGACCTCTTCTATTATCCGTTTCGGCCTCGGGCGATCTACGCATCGCGTATGTCATGTCTGCATTCCTTTTGTATAGCACGCTTCCGCTCAAGAGGTAGCTGGCCGCCACCTTCTCAACGTTCTTTTGCTATTTTCCGATGCCCTTCCGGTATTCCCTTTTTCCAAGTACCTTTTTATGTCGAGGTACTGGGTTCTGGGTCCGTTTTGGGTGCTCCGAGGCCCAGTGTGGTGGCAATAGGCTCAGACGAGGGAGTTGCCGGACATGTATGGTCATCTCCCGCCCGTCATTTGCTCGTACCATGGCTGACAGGGTCGCCAAGGCATCTGCCATTTGATTTTCTTCGCGTGGCACGTGGTGGAATGTGACGGTGTCGAAGGCTTCGCTATTTCCCTCGCAGTAGTCGTGGTACGGGATGAGTTTGCTGTCCCGTGTTTCCCATTCTCCACTTGAGTCGATAGATCACTGGGGCCGAGTCTCCGTGAGACCCGAGTCTCTTGACCTGGTGTTCCAGGGCCATGGCGAGTCCCATAGTGCAGGCTTCGTACTCTGCCATGTTGTTTGTACAATCGAACCCCAGGTTGGCAGCGAAAGGGAAGTAATGGTCGGTTGGAGAGGCCAAGACCACGCCAATCCCATTTCCCAATACGTTAGAAGCCCCCCGCCGAACCACATCGTCCCATTCGTTCTTGGCCGACTCATCTCCCGTTGCCATGATGTGTTCTGCCCTGGGAATTCGTGAGCCGTGGGTCAGGATCCGCAAGTGGGTGATAGGCCGGTGATCCGCTAGGCGCTCCCTTTTACAGCGTGACGGTTCACATAAGCGATGTCAAACTCGGATAGAGCCATTTGCCAACGTCTTTGCGTCCCCGTAAGTGCAGGCTTTTCCAGGATATATTTGATGGGGTCAGTCTTGGCTACTAGCCGACCGAGTGGGACAACATGTATGGTCGAAGCCTTTTGGCGGCCCAAACCAACGCCTTGCAGCAGGTTCGCTCGAGGGCCGAGTATCTTCTCTCGCAACTGAACCTTTTGTTGAGGTAGTAGATCGCTCGTTCTTTCCCAGCCTCATCTTGTGTCCTAGCATGCAACCCATGGACTCGCCGAGCACCGTAAGGTAAGGATCGAGGGGTTTTCCAGGGGCGGGGATGAGGACCCGGACATTCCAAATGCACGCTTGATTTTCTCAAAGGCTTCTTGACATTCTGCATCCCATTCGAACTTATGTCGTTTCCGAAGGAGTTTGAATATGGGGTTGCATGTTGCCGCAATTGGGAAATAAATCTGGCTATGAAATTTATTCGTCCCAGAAGCCCCTGACTTCTGAGTCTGTTGTGGGAGGGGCATTTCGATAGCTTTTGCCTTATCTCGGGTCCATTTCGATACCCTTTCGCACCACGGCCCAACAATTTTCCCTGATGTCACCCCGAAGGTGCATTTGGCCGGGTTCAGCCTTAGCACTGACTTGCTAAGCCTACCGAACAGTTTCAGAAATCTTCGAGGTGTTGTTCCAGAGTTTTTTGATTTTGCAATCATGTCGCCGACATACACCTCGATTTCCCTATGCATCATGTCGTGGAACAGGTTACCATCGCTTTTTGGTAGGTTGCTCAAGCATTTTTTGAGGCCAAATGGCATTACCTTGTAGCAAAAACGTTCCCATAAGGTGACGAAGGTCGTCTTCTCCTGATCTTCCTTCGCCATTAGAATTTGATTGTACCCCGAGAAACCATCCATGAAGGAGAAAGCGGGCGTGACATGCCGTATTGTCTACGAGCATGTCGATGTGGGTAAAGGAAAATTATCCTTGGGGGGTCGTCTGGTTTAGATCCCTATAGTTTCCACACATGCGTGCTTTTCCGTCCTTTTGGGTACAGGTACGATGTTTGCCACCCATTGGGGATAGTTAGATACGCCAGAAACCCTGCGTCCCCACTTGCTTTTCTACTTCTTCCTTGATTTTTAAGGCTACGTCGGGTTTCATTCTTCGCAATTTTGGCGAATTAACCCGGGTTGCTTTTGGGAGCATGGGGAGTCTATGTTCCACTATGCTTGGTCGAGGCCTGGCATGTCTCGGTATGACCACGCAAATATGTCTGAGAACTCTTGTAAGAGTTCTATGAGGGCCTTTCTCGATTCTTGTGACATCTGACTTCCTATTCGTACTTCTTTCTTATTCCTCTCGTCCCCTAGGTTCACGCTTTCTAACTCCCTGGCCAAGGGTTGGAACTTTGGTCTTTCCAGTTCTATCTGCCTTTCTACCTCGGCCAAAGCCTCAGTTTCTGCGTCTTCCTCTCCTACCGGTTCCTCAATAGGACTAGGGTCCTCGCATACGCAGGCTGTATCGCTGTTTAGGGACAGGTTCGTTATTGGTGGTGTTTTTTAAAGGGAGTTTCCTCCCGTTTTTTTAGCTTAAAATGAAAACGCTTGGAAAAGAAAGAAAAGGCAAGAAAGTGACTGGAAATGGATGGAAATGCATGCTAAGTTTTATTAATTCGAAAGTCGCCCCGAAAGGCGAGTTACAAAAGGAATTACATTGTAAAGAGAAATTCGTCCGCAAGTGGCTCCGTTGTCCAATTAGCTAGCTGTCCCTCGAAGACGTAGACTCCCCCGGGCTGACTTCTGGGCCCACTACCTACCATTGCCGCATTCTCACGAACGAAATGTTGGCCCCATGCTGCCCGGGTTGGGCGTGCTCTTGCCTGGTCGCCGGCTTGGTACCCGAGTCCAGCTCTCCCCTTATTTTCCTGGATTTCAATTGGCGCGGGGATTCCTTCTAGAAGCGGACCGAGCCCTTTGCCAGGTTGGTACCCCTCTTTGATCATGACCTTGAAAGCCATGTTTTACGCCACAGGCAGGGGCTCTTCCGGGCTTGCAGCGATCTCGAGTGCTTGGAAGGAAGTTTCCAGGGCCTCCTCCTCTCCCTCGAGGTATCCATCAGGTGTGGGGGTGCTAATCATTAATTCTTGTTCCCCCATTACGCTGACCAACTGTTGGTCGGCGATGAATTTAACCTTCTGGTGAAGGGAGGAGGGTACAGCTCCCGCACCGTGGATCCAAGGCCTCCCCAAAAGGCAGCTGTACGCGGGGCGAATATCCATGACTTGGAAGAGGATGTGGAAACAGGGGTAAGGCCAACGAGATGGGGAGAGTGATTTCCCCATGACGCCCCTTCTTGAACCGTCGAATGCCCTCACTATCACCGGGCTCGCCTTCATTTGCACGTGGGTGGAACCCAGGCTTGTCTAGGTGGCCTTTGGCGGGACGTTGAGGAAGAGCCATTGTCGATTAGTACTGTAATCATGTAGGTCCCGCGTTTGACAGCAATATGAAGGGCTGGTTATGCTGTCTCCTTCGGTGGGATTTCCTCGTCGAGAAGGTCACCGTCCCCGAGCTAGTGAGACCGCCAATAATGCCCCCAAATCTTTCCGCGGTGATGTCCGGGGCTCACGGGCTTCTTTCAAGATTTTCAGCAGAGGTTGCGGTGGATTTCCGAACTTCAGCAGCAAAGGATGACGAGATGCGTGCGTGGTCTTGTTCGATGGTCCAACAATTCGTACTGAAGGCGGATGAGTTTGAGGAATTCTTCGGCCTCCTTTTCTTTAGGTGCCCTTTCGGACTTCCCTTGGGATCTTTTCCTCCGAGGTTGGCCGGGGTGTAGATCCTTCCGCTACGTGTCATTCCCCCGGTTCCGCTGATATTAGTGACCTCCTCGGTTGGGAGGTCCCGGGTTTGCTCTCTACGGGTTCCTCGTGCACCGGGTCGTAATGCCATGGGACCGCGTGATTATCCTTGTAGGCGGGTCTAGGTGGGCCGTGATGATCAAGGGTGTGGGGACGGATCGGGTCGCATTGGATGATTAGTGGTTGGAAAGGAATGGCCTTTTTGCCGACCTATGACGGCAATTACTTCCTCTTCCGCCCTTGAAGTGTCGGTGTTGTGACTTAGCGCATTAATAGCCTGTCCCTTCGTGGGCGGGGAGAGGGTTGGTACCAATGTTGGGCTTGTTCCCTTCAAACCCAAGCCACCCCCGCCTCTATCAGGTCCTGACTTTATGCTTGAAACTCCAAAGACCTTTCAAGAGAATGCCCCACGACTCTGAGTGATAGTCGCACTTTTGCATTTGGGATCGTAAGACCTGGGGTAGGGAGGCTCTAGTGGTTTGAATGGCATAACCGCTATCATGCCTTTCCGAGTAGAGAGGGAAGAGGGTAGTGTAAGGCATCGGGATGGGGAGTGAAGACTCTTCTTTGTCGGGCCACACGGGGTTTTGGGCCTCCTGTGTATATGCTGCCCCAGCTTGGGGTGACGGGTCGTAAAGAGACTATCCCCGTCTTTGTTCAGATGAGCTTACTCGGCCTTGTGGGGGATCCGTTGTTACGGATTCGTATCTCCCTCCTTTCTCTACTTTCTTGACGAAGCTTGCGCTTCCTGGCCTTGCGTGAATCTTCCCGCTTAATGCCGGCTTCTATCCTTTCTCCTATGATGACTAGGTCGGCCGGTTGGAAGTTACGCTTCCTACGACCTTGTCGCAGAAAGAGGCGGGGAGGGTGTCGATGAACATGGAAGCCATTTCCCTTTCTCAGAGAGGTGGCTGGACCTGGGCAGCTAACTCCCGCCATCTCTGCGCGTAATCTTTGAAACCCTCCGCCGGCCTTGGACAAGTTTTGCAGACGCGAGCTGTCTTTGGGCCATATCCTCGTTGTACTTGTATTGCCGGAGGAAGGCGTCCGCGAGGTCTCTCCAAGTCTTTATGTGCCCATTGTCTAGACCAACATACCACCGCAATGCTGCCCCCGAAAGACTGTCCTGAAAGCAGTGCATCAGGATCTTGTCTTGTTGGGTGTAGGGGGCCATCTTTCGACAAAGACATGGCTAGATGTACGCGGCGTGGGCGGGAACTTCCCTTGTATTTTTCAAACTTGGGAACCTTGAAATCGGCGGAGTAACGCGATGTCGGGAACCAAACATAGGTTGGCCGCCAATGCCATGGCTACTGGTTCCTTCAATGGCTCGCATGCGCTCTTGAGTGCGTTGATCTTGTCATTACACAGGATGGTTGGTTCCGGGACGGGTCCCAAAGTGCGACCGGCATTCGAAGGGGTGATAGTAAGACGGTGGCTCCCAGGGGCCCGGGAAAGGCTCGGATCCCGATCCTTGCCCCCGCCTAGTCCCGAGGTGTTCCTATTTGGCTGCTCTTGGGGAGCTGGTGGGTTTTCGATAGTGGCATTCCATGCCGGGGTGTGAATCCCGGGGATGCGTAGGTGTCCCTGATGTGGCGGTGCTAGGAGCCGCCACAGGGTGACTCGCGGGGTTGGGGCTGCATTTCGGGTGATGATCTCGAACATTTTATTGATCTGTTCCTTCATCTGCCCCATTTCCATTCTCATTTCTGCCCTTATCTCAGCGTTCAGTTGCTCCAATTCCTCCATTGCTTGTTCCATGTTTTTAGTCTTGGATCGCGTGTGGTATCGGTGGGGCGCAGTCAATCTCTTTTTCCTGGTGTATGTTTTTTGATTAGTTGATGTCTTTTGTTTTTTTTTTTTTTTTTTTTTATTACTTATTGTTGTTTTTTTTGCTTAGGGGATGTGTGTCTGTATGAATGAATGATGCAAATGCAATGATAACATTGTGTCACGGAAATTCAAAATATTATTTATTGGAAGGGAATACAAGACGTTTTCCTATGGTGGGGCGGATAGCTCCTTCACCATATCATACATTGCCCTACAGTGTTCTAAGAACTCTTTGACCTCTCTTGGCGTCTTGGTGGGATCCATCATACCTTCTGCCGCGCGAAGCCTTTGGGGAATGCTCATCAGTGCCTGGTTGGCAAGCCATGCTAATTTGGCGTACTTATCCTTCCAGAAGGGTACCTCTGCCGTAGCGGCTCGCACTTAGACTTCGGCCTCATCCGCGATGTCTTGGCACCTCCGCTTCCAACTTTCTAGGGTCTTTTTTACTTCCTCGAGCTGGGACCTTGCTTCGTCGATCTTTCCTCGGGCCTCGACCAAGGCTAACAACCCGGATCGCCTTTGGTTTTGTAGATGTTCCTTTGATAGTTGGGCTGCTTTAAGTTCTTCCTCGAGTAAGTGTGTCCTTTCCCGGAGGGCCTGTGTTTCTTCTTCTCTCTTGGCTTCCCTAGCCTCGAGGATGGCTTCTGGCTTTTTCCAAATGTTCCTTTTTGCCACTAGTTGATCGCGTTACGCTTTTACTCGAATATGCTTCCCGATCAATGACTTTTTAGATACTTGGCCCATTTTTAGGCGGCCTTCCTTTTACGCCTTCTCCGAAGCTTTCTGTTAAATTCATCGCCAGCGTCGTTCTGTCGGGCCTCTTCTAGAGTCTGTTTCCAATTTTCTTTTCAAATTCCCCCCTGTTCTGTTTTCATTTGCTCTAGGGTACCTTGGGAGTGCCTCGACTCGGAGTGTCTCTTGTATCTCGTAGGGCCCGAGTTGCTTGGTCCCGCGTAGGATACTTCCCCAAGGGCCCCACGAGGTGGATACGCTGCTCGAGCCAGGCTCAGACTGGGTGAGGTTCCACAACTTCGGGTTCGCCACGTTGCTCCTTGTCCGACGACACTAGCCCAAGCCCGTCGGATTTTTCATGGTGTTCGCCCCTACGGGCTGTGTGCCTTCTATCCGCAGGGGAGTGAGAACTTCTTGATGGGCTCGAGATCATGGGGAACCCAGCTTGTCCGGGCGGTTAGCTCCGGGTTATAGTTGATAGCTCCCCTCGAGTCCCGAGGAGGGGAACGTTAGGATAACCCCCACGGTAGTGATCATTTCCCCGTCTTTTCGTTCCGGGCACGGGTACCAACGAATTGACCTTTCGGTGGCCTCTCCTAGTTGCTTTACCCACTGCTCTTTGGTCATTTTCTTTATACAGCTCCATTTAAAGTCTTCTACTGGGCAAGCGGTCTTGGTCTTGCATTGGAAGAGATGGGCGGTCAGCCATAGGTACAAAGAAGGGAGTGCAAAGACCTAAGGTTCGCTGTTTTTCCGTCCCACCGCAATGGCTAAGTGTGTAGTAGGTGTTGGCTAGAGAGCCATGGTGGGGTTTTCTCCTCGGTCCTTTTTGGCCAAGAATGCCTCCATGGCTGCGAGGTCTATGTAGTCTTCGATGTAGGGAAACAGCACCACTCCGTAGAGGAGCAAGCCCAATACATCTATCATGGCATCCCAATCCTGTTCTTCTTGAAATTGGAGCAACCTTTCTTCTATGTATACCCTGGGTATGCCCTCTATGCCGTTGCGGTTCCTCTTCCACTTCGTCATTTCTGCATCTGACACCCTTAACCCTTAGTAACTTGGCAATGGTGGCCCAAGAGGGGTGCTGGCCTTGATGGAAGTAGAGTGGGGACTCGTCGAGTGGTAACCCCATCAGTCGCTCATACTCCTCCAAGGTTGGCGCCATTTGGAAGTCTTTAAAGGTGAAGCACCGTATGGGTGAGTCATAATACTGGGTGAGGGCTTCCAATGCGGTCAGGTGTTTCAACCTCCAAGAGGCTTAGAAGATTGCCATGAAGCTTCTCGGCGTCTTCGCCATGGGCCTCTCGGGCCAAAGGGCGAAGGGTCCGAACATTCTATGGTGCTTTAGCCTCGACGTGCCGAGGTGATCTAGCCCAATATTGTGATCCTACTTCCATTATCCGAAATTTCCGTGATCAATGTATCATGATGCATGATTTTTTTTTTCTTTTTTTTTTTTTTTTTGTTTATGCGGTGCATGAAATGCATGTATGCATGCTGGGTTGGTATAAGGGTTTTCTCTTTGGCCGATTCCATCTCGGTTTGTACTAGCCGGTTCCAACTCGGTTTTGCTTGGTTATTCCTTAATCAGGTGTATGGTTGGATGGGCTATGTTCCCCCCTTCTCTCTGGGGCTTTTCTAATCATCCTCACTGACAGGCTCTTGGGTCTATAGACCTTCCCTGGGGAGCAGTACCATGGACAGGATAGATATCCCAGAACATGATTACCCCCTCAGATCTGGCCAGCCCCAAGTGGAACTATCGTGATCCCCAGTACTGAGACACCTCTAGCATGGAGACCACTACACATTCCTCTCTCCTTAACTCACAGGCCTGGGAATAAGGCCCCTCACATTCACACCTCAATGTTCTCTGCCCCCGTGAACCCCACAGTATTGTGACGATAGTAAAAAAGAATAAAATAAACATGCATGAAATAAAACAAGAAAAAGGCAACCGGTCACCGGACTTATCCGGTCTCTCCTCGCTAACCTATCAAGGCTCAACTCTCAACTTAGAGTCCCCAGTGGAGTCGCCATCCGTCACAACCTAAATTGTGACGTCATGGAGTCGGCCGAGACCGAGCCGGCCGGTAGGAGTCGCCACCTAAGGTTTAGTGGAACGCCAGAAACCTTTTGGTGAGGCTGGTCTTATATCGAGATGTGGGCTCGGGAGTTGGTTACACGCCGGAGGCGTAGGGCCCCCAACATGCCTATCACTTGATAGTTACCTTTAGGCTAGCCATGTGGGAAGAGAGATGGTGTTTGGCATCCGGATTTTGGGGTTTTTTGGGGTCCGACTTGATAGGGTGTGCCCCTAAAGCCTACGTACCTCGGCTCTGCAGAGGATTCAAAGTCCACGTAGTTCGGCCGGGGAAATTTGGCTGGTTTCTCCTTTTAGTGGGAGGTGATTTTAGGGGGGGTATGGCCTAGTTCGTCCTCTCGCCTGCTTGAGCCGAGCCTGATTAGGCATAGTGGTTCATGATGGGGGTCAGGCCGGAACCGTGTCGGCTTGGCTTTGCTATTGGTGGGTCGAGTCCGAAGCCTCGGCCATCGGGCGTGACCGAGGCCGAGCTCTACTTGGAGAAGACTGGGTCAAGGTCCGCTTAAGGCTACGTCGGCAGGTGCTTCTAGGCGGCGAGATGGACTCGGCCAAGGCAGGTGAGGATTTGAGTTAGAGGTGGATGGCAGGGAACTTGGCTTGGACTGAAATAAAGGAAGGGTGGAGATACTAACCTGGTGCTTGGAGACGGTGGGCGTGTCTTCCCCGTCCCTGCCCAATGCTTGATCTTCCTTCTCTGGGCTGTGCCCTTGGGGTCCTCCTTCCGTCTCTGGCGCGTCGTCGTCAGCTCTCTTGGTTGATCGCTCTCCTTCTGTGGTCTCTGCTAGTCTTCTCCTGATCTCTCTCTCTCTGTTGATGTCCCCTTTTCTCTTCTCTGCCTGGGCTTTATATAGGGGTCTGGGAGAGGCTGCATAACAACCGAATCCCAAGATTTTCTCAGATATTATTCTCTCTCTTTCGCCTCCCATGACGCCTGGGGCCCATCGATGTCATGTGAGACTTCAGTCATTGGGAGATCGAGTCAAACTAAGACCGGGTCAAACGTGGACTCTTGTACCTGCCTCAGCTTTGGATCAGGCTTGAGATGGCCCAAATGCCGTGAATCGGGCCGGCTTCAGGTGGCGAGATGGACTCGGCCCAGGAATTGGGCCGGCTTCGGGAGGAGGGCTGGGACGTCATTCTGGCCCGGACATTTTAGGGGTGCTACACATGTACTCAACCGCCTATTAGCTTTGTCTTTGGAATGTTGGGCAAATATAAAAACTATCTTGGAATAGACCATTGGAAAGCTACAAAAAAGGTTCTTAAGTATTCACAAGGCATAAAAAATTACATGCTCACACATAGAAGATCAGATCACCTTTAAGTGATTGGATACTCGAATTAAGACTATACCAGATACATGGGCTCAAGGAAGTCCACATTTGGATACATCTTTCTTTTCATTAGAGGGACTATATCGTGGAGAAGTGAAAAACAATTTTTGATTGGAACCTCTACCGTGGAGGATGGGTTTGTGGTGTGCTTTGAGTCCATAATTCAAGCATTGTGGTTGCAGAATTTTACTTCACAATTTTGTATTGTTGACGATATATCTAAATTGTCAAGGATTTGTTGTGATAGTTCTACAATTGTTTTTTCTCTAAAACTGACAAATACTTGAAAGGGGCAAAGTACATATATTTAAAGTATTTGTCAATTAAAGAAGAATTGCAGAAACAAAGAGTGTCAATTAAGTATATTGGTAAAAATTTGATGATAGCAGGTTCATTAACTAAAGATTTTTCACCTAAGACATTCATTGACCTTGTTAATGTTGTAGTATGATGTATATACATTTAATATTTAATACTCGTATTGTATAACACTTGTGAATTAAATTATAGTTATTTTCTGTTTTATTATGTCATTCACATTATATGGTATACATTATTGTTTTAGTGAAATAACAATATGTGTATTTGAAAAGATACATATTATATTATAGTGTTGATTAAAGTTAGTTGAATTAGATTATTTGTGACACATGGAAAGAATCAAGTTATTGGATAACTTGCAATCGCCATGACCCAATCATTTTAATTTAATTAAGGATGATCACTTGATAATCTCTTTGTATGGTTCACACTTATAGTTTAAAATTGAATTTTCAAGTATTCACATGAACCAAGTGGAAGAATGTTAGATTATTTTTAATTTAATATTGATTCATGTAATTTGTAGAATGACTTTAATGAAAGTATGTCTAATGTGATGGTGGTTAGATTTAAAATTAATTTAAGTCATTGAATTTATTTTTAAGTTATTAAAATAAATGTCTCGCTTCTTACTTTATTAAAGACAATTTTAGCATTAAAGAAATAATATTTGAATCAAACTCTCTAAGGAAGACTTCAATATGGATCACACCCTCTAAAGAAGATTGTAGTATGGATCCAAATAAATTCCCAAATCCCATGACAAAAATTACAAAACATAATAATAGTAAAAAATATATTAACTAAGATCTCTATGCTGTAATTTCTTATAGGTTGTACTCTAGAAAATTACATATAAAAGTACAATTTTGTTTACAAGAAAAGAGAATCAGAAAATTGTACATGGGAGAATGATCATCGGATTTGGACATGTTTAATACTTCTCCTCAGCAAGAGTTGGGAGATATATAAGAATTTGGGGTGACAGAGGTTTCTTTGCACACTTGATCATTCTAACGGGCGTCAATAAGTTCATTGACCTCGTTTCTGGGACCTTCCTGTACCTGTGCGGAACACACTAACGTTTGTGCCTTGGTGGCTTCTTCCACCCAATTTATTCTCACAACAAATGTCAACAACAAAACCAAGCAAGTAACAATACCAAACAAGAGTCCTATAATGAGTCCATCAAGTCCTAAGCGAAGCTTGAAGGCAAAAACCACACCCAATGGCATGGCCAGGAAATAGAACCCACCAAGATTGGCATACATGCCTAGCAAAGGTCGTGCAGTCCCTCTTACTATGCCTCCACAAACCGTCACAGGAAAATTAAACACTTCCATCAGAGCCATGAGCAACATTGTCTTCTTCACTCCCTTTATAACCCCTTTGTCATGGCTAAACAAATTTCCCCAAACCCCCCTAGCAGCCACCATCATGGAACCACCAATGCAGCCCGAGAAAACAGCCACTGCCAAAGAAACACGTGCTGATTTATAAGCACAACCAGCTCGGTTAGCACCAAGTTCATTGGACACACGTGTGGAAACACAAGTGGCCAGAGAAAGCATCACCGAGTAAAGCAAGTAGTCAAAGTTCAACACAATGGCTAGAACCCCCAGTAGTTGCTTAGCATCTGCCAAGTGGCCAGTGAGCAAGACTAGAATCTCGTAACACCACCACTCAAGGCACGTGTTGAGGCAGCATGATCCACAAAGCTTCATTAGCCTAATCCAATCCATCATGTTTTGATCCCACCACCCTCCTTCCTTCCACCATCTTCTTTCGTGAATCACAACATAAATGGCGAGCATAACCACAACTATGAGATCGGTTATCCAAACCGAAATAGAAACCCCTCGGAGTCCCATGGCCTTGGAAAATATCACGTTAACGGGTATGTGAAGGGCTAGTGCCACAGCAGAACTAAACATGGTAGGAACAGTCATGCATTGAGAGCTGAGGTAGGCTTTTAGGGGACAAAGGAACGAGGTGACCAACAAGTCCGGTATGAGATAGGAAACATAGGTCCTGGCCACGATTGAGATGTCTCGTTGTTGGCCAAAACGAATCAAAATCTTGTCAACGTTGAGCCACAAGAAAGATATGGGTAGTGTTGCCAAAAGCAACAACAAGGTTGTCATGAGAAGGGTCTTGTGAAGGAGCTTCACGTTCTTGGCTCCATAGGCTTGTCCACAAATGGGTTCCATGGCACCACTTAGACCGTTCAAGACAGAGAAGCCAGTGACATTAGCGAAAGTGAAGCCGAGTGCGCCACCGGCTAAGTTCAGCTCCCCAAGGTGGCCAAGAAAAGTTGTTGTGATGACTGTCTTGGCGAAGCAAGCCAAGTTCATGGCCACAAGCGGAAGGGCTATCCCTCCTTGAACTCTTAGCTCTTCTACCACCATCTTTACCAAATTGGCATTCAAATTGCCCTTATCGTTTGTGCTTAGTTTCTCCCCTTGTTTTCATGTGCTGACATTTTTGCTGAGATTGTTACCAACTTTCACTTGCGTATTTCTTTTCTTTTATATACGAGTTTCGTGATCATGTTGGAGTTGTTTCTCAAGGAGGAATAGATTGGCAGTATCAGCTTACCAAGTTGCTGCCAATTGAAAAGATTTTTAGTGCATCAACCATATAACACGCACATTCAGTTACTGCATATATCGTGTTGTAAAAGTAGAAGACCTTGCACTGTGAGCTAGGTGTCAAAAAGAAATGGTTACCAAAACATACATGACTTTAAGTAATATTAAAAAAATATAAAATATATTGTTTATTAATTTTATTAATACTTTGATAAATATTATAAAATATTATTACCAACATTTTATATTTAATAAATAATACTAAATTAGTACCACTTCTACGAGGGAAATATTACCCAAACCATTGGTTGTGGCTTGTCAAAATGTGAGATATGGTTGTCTCCCTGTTCTTGATTTCATGTACTGTACAAGTACAATCCAATTTATGGAAACCTATCTAGAGTATGATCAACATTTTGAAATGGGTAGTGCAAAATGTGATGCGAACATTATTTCATACTTAATTCAAAATTAGTAACTTTTCCGTACAAATATTTTTAAATTTAAATAATTTTTTTAAAAAAAATAAATTAAAGAGAATAATAGTTAATTTTATTGGTAATAATGAATATTTTATTATATTAAATAAGAATAAATTAAAGAGGTAATAATTTCAAATTTGAGAAAAAATTATTTAAGATATGTTATCTTTATTAATATTGTGTGTCAAAATTCATTAAAAATCAAATTCAATTTAGGATTGATTAACGTTATAATTAATAATCTTTAAATTTAATTTATGTAATTAAGAGAAAATATATATTTAATTTGATACATTGTGTAAAGGTTTACAATTTAAATCAAATTTGAATTGAAATTAAATTTAAGTTGGTATTTGAAAAGAATAAAAAAATTATAAATAAAAATTTAAATTAAATTCTCAATGCGCGAGAAGTCACCCTACTTAATCAAAAGGATACTTATAACTCTTAAAAATGTCTTCATTTAATCATGATGACTTGTTTATAATATAGAGATTAATACAACAAATTACTTAAAATGCACTTAGTTTACACGATCTTTAAATATCTTCTTTTGTAAGTGGTGATAGAAGCCCAACTAAAATCAAATATAAGTGGTCTATTGGGTAGGCATGATAATCTAACAATAAGAGCTTTGATTAATTAAAAGAGTTAAATAGATCATAAAGATCGAATTTTGTTGCTAAAGTTTGTACATATCTACTCATAAGTTAAAAATGTTGCACATAAAATGGAAAAGAAAAAAAAAAGAAGAAAGAACTGTTTTTATAGTTGTATTGTACTACTAATATATTGCGCTTGTCAGATCATGCTGGAAAAGACCCGAATTTCATGTTTATCACGTAATAAAACCACGCACTATGTATAGATTTTAACGAACACCGAGGCTTCGACTTGTTCCCCGGTAACATGCATACCTACATTGAGTTATTTTATTTGCACAGAACCTATATTAATTACATCCTACGTGTGTATCAGTAATATTTTCCCACTTAAATTTATTTGTGTACACCTCTGACAAAAGAAACGAGTGTGAAAAAGCCAATCCTCATTTTTCAAGGCCATGGCTCTCATAGGCTGCTTTAATTTAGCTGAGTCGAACAATCCCCTCGCAAGATACGCATGCGAATATATTATTATAGTCAAGTTAAAGAATCTCAAACGAGTTTCTAACTTATTTTTCTCCCGGGCTCATTAATTTCATGCTCGATCGTCACCAATTAAGCTGAAAGAAATATTAATTCATGCTTTTCTTTTTCATGTTACAAGAGAGAAATATTTACTAATTTTATTGATAATTTGTACCGGTCGGCAACCAGCTCGGTCAGTCGATCGGCAATCAGCTCGATTGGTCGGAATCTTCGTACCACGGAAGGTGACATGGTCATTCTATATATATAGAGACGTAGCTTTTGAGGAGGAGCAGATTTTCTTTCTTAATACTCTGAATCTCTAAGACCAGAACATAATTAATTTTTAAAAACATCTGACTCACTATATTTAATAAAATTTCTTTTTAAATTTTATTTACAATACTAAAATATAATTACCATACTTAAATAATTTAAATCCAGTTCTACCGGATCAACATAAAGCTGATAAGAAATATAGTCATGTTAATGACGTAATTAAGCACCAAGCATAGAAGGCCGAATAAAGGAATTTAGTACTGTACATAAGATATATTCCACTGATGAGGATATGGTATTTATAAATGCAACATTCAAAGGAATCTTGGAATATATGGGTGGGAATCTACCCGAGTGCGCCTTTAACAGATAGAGGAAATTAATAGATAAGCGCAAGTGATTCTCCATCATAAGGTGGGATAGAAGGCTTGTCCATAGTGCTTGTCAAAGTTAATCATCCAACTTGCTCCTTCAATCCCACTAATTATCTTCGTATGATCATTTTATAACACTCATTCTAATCTCATCATGCGCAAAGTTGAAGGCTTGAAGCACTTGTAATTTATATATATGGTAAATAAAGCTACAAGCACTTCCTGCCTCTCTAAACATAGTTGCATGCTAGTAACAAGAAATAATGAAATGGTGATACGAATTCTCATACTATTCATTAATAAAAGTAATGTTATAATAAAACAGAAAATATCATTGTAATAGAAAAAAAAAATTAGATAATCTAAGGGATTATCAATAAAGAACAAAGTGAATGAGAAAGAGAGAAAAATTAATGACTTAAAAGATGATCTAAGATAAAAAATAAAAAGAGTAGAAAGTAGACATAAAAATAGAAAATATGAGTGGGGTTATAAAGACATTTCTCGTAACATTTGGTTAAAACAATTGCTAAGAAAAAAGTAAAAAGTGTTTCTTATATATTAACTCATACAATTGCTAATAGAGATTATATTTAATTTCAACCTTTCTCACGTAAAAGTGGATAACAAAGGATTTATTTTTTATTTGATTATTTTTTTCTTAACAATGTTTTTTCTAAAACAGTTGGAAAAGGTCTAACGTTTTTTTTAATGAAAATAAATCAAAGTTGTCTATCAAGAAATTATTATTTAACTCATTTAAAGTCTTACTAGGCCTAGCATATTTAACTTAAGGTCAAGTTTAGAAAATTGGTTAAGTAAGCAAGGTTATAAACTTTTAGAAAAATCTAATACTAGATAGAAGTGACAAAATGGGTCAACTCGCTCTACCTCACTTTCAACCACCTTATGTAGACACAATAGGTTGATTTGTTGGTAGAAAGAAATACAGTTTATCCCACGGGTTAACCTATTGGCCTGCCAAAAGATTGAAAAAAGAGTTGATGGGTTATAAAATGATGGACACTTATCAAAATTTGCCCAAAAAATACCAATATTTATTTCTTTTTAATATAGATTATTTTATTTTACAGACATATACATATTATGTCTTTTTTAATTATATAAAAATATAAATTTGTTTGAAATGTTGGTGGGTCAAATATAGGGATGGAGCTAGAGTATTTTCATTGATGTGCCCATCAATAAAAGTAAAGATTAATATATTAAATTTATCAATAATTAAAAGATTCTTAATTATTTATCACATATTACTAAAACTAAATTATATAAATTAAACAAAAAATGCCAACTATAACTCTGGTAAGAAAAAATAGATTCAATTTTTAAAATTTAAGGAAACAATTCTAATGATAAGAAATATTTATTAAATCTAGATATCATGTTTTAATTTTTAAAATCATAATTTTCCTTCAAATTTTGTTAAAAAATAAATTTTAATTTGTGGATAATAAGACCAGTAGATTTATTACTTAAAAAAAATGAGAAATTAGGATATGCTATAACAATGTAAAGTGTTTTTAAGTATATTGTCACGCAATCACAAATCATCGTATATAAAAATTTGTTAACTTTGATAATAATTATCTTAAAAAATTATACTAAATATGATTTCTATTTGGTTGACATTGTAAAAACCTCTACACTGAAAATACATATCCATTAAACTCTAAAAACAATACCATAATGAAATAGTATTTCTTTAAGTTATTTTTTATTTAGAAACATTTAGGAAAAAAATGGAGAGGCCTTTTTTTTTTGGAAAATAATGGTTATATATATATATATTTGAGACTGTATCTATCTTGATGGACAAAAGAAATAGAAGAAGAAAGAGAGAGAATAGAAAGAATATAACAAGTGATGAAAAAGGAAGATAGAGATTGAAAAAATAAAAAAGAAGTTATAATAAATAGAAACTATAAAACTATTATTAAAAAATTATACATTAATTTATATATATTTTCTTTTAGAATGACATTATACATAAATATTATGTATAATTTTTTGGAAGGTGAAGACTACCCTACCTATGTAAGAGGCTCAACCCCTAATTAGGTGGGTAGGTTAGGCATGTTGAGTCACCTAACTTACTCCACCATTTTTATAGATTAGGTGAGTTGACATTGATTCTATAAGTTTGACTCGTATTATTATTTATACTATTAAACTTGACTAGTCGACTTGTTAATAAAATAATAATATTTTAATAAAATATTGTATTTAATATATAATTTTTTATCATTATAGTAATAATTATAATATTATATTTATGACTTTAACTAGTTACTTTTGTGTTTTAATTAGTTTTAGTGTGATAGGCTTGTTTTATTGATTTGTTTAGTTATTGACTCTTTATTTTATAAATCTATTAATCTTTTCTATAATAGACTTGTGGTTTCGCATACATTTTGACTCCATAGATATATTTAAAATCTTAATTTAAGGTGTGTTTGATTTCTATTTTTTTAAAATTATTTATTATTTTTTAAAGAAATAAAAATCACAAAGTAATACCTCATTACATTCAGCACCACTTTAAGTGAACCAGATCATGAGCTAAATCACAAAATAGAAGAAGTTGAAAAAATATATCTGAACTATTTTTGTTTTTTATATTTTAAAATACTTGTTTTGGAAATATTTTTTTAAAAATTTTATAGGTTTTGGATTAAAAAAATGATTATTAAGTAGCATGAAATTATTTTACAAAACAGTTTTAAAAACTAAAAGTGAGAAAGAAATTAAACACAATTTTTTTAACAACTTTTATTTTAATTATTTAACATGTGTTTTAAGTATCATCCAATCACAACCCACTATGTAGGATAAATTAGTTAATTATTATAATAGATATCTTAAAAGTATATTAACAATTATTTATAATTTAATGATCATATAAAACTATTTTATGCATTACCATTAAGTTATTTTAAGAACGTGTTTTAATAAAATTGACTAATTGTAATAAGATAAATATCAAATATATGATTATGGTGAACAACAATGTGACCACAAGTTTCCAATTGCGATCAAAGTCAATTGTGATATTTATTTTTTATCAATTAGAAACACAAGATAACAACTAAGATTTAATCAACACAAAGCCAATTGTTTCTATTAAAATACTAGCACTAATAAAAGTTGAACATTGTTTCCAAATAGAAAAATTGTACCGCAATGAATTAGTTTCTATTTTGGCTAATGTATTAACACATATATTTTCTTTTTGCAAAAGATATGTTGAAATAGAAAATTCCAAAAATATTGGTAAAAGTCACGAATAATATTTACAAGAGTACGAAAATATAAGAAATTAACGTTCTTGTAATCATCTTTAAAGTTATCTAAAAATCTAAAAAATAAAATAATAATTTTATTCCGCTGTTTTTTTTATAGTAATATGTTTAACATTTAAATATGATGTATGGCCGAAATTACATGAAAAACCATCTAGCCTTCATTATCCAAATTAGTAAACAGTAGTTTAATTATCATTCCCCTGCCCCCGTCTCCCCCTAATTATATTTCTAATTGATTGCGAAATGAGTCTATATGCACGGACAAGATTGTCAATTTGGATGAGTTTGTCATACCATTTAACTTATAACGGATCAAAATATTTTTATATTGGATTGAATTTGGTTAGTTTAATTATCGGTTAGAAATTTACTATTTCAATCCAGGGTGCTGTTATTTTTACCTCTCCTTTTATTTTTTTGGTTAAATTTACATCCTAATTTTTTAATATTTTTTTTTATTAAATATCTCTAACGAAAACATAATTTGGTTGTAAATCTAAACTAGATGCACAATAAAAATGTATTTTTCTTTGCATATCAATAATAACAGAAATAGATTTTCGTTGTATTAAAAAACGTGATTGCAACAAGGAAGAGGAATGCGAAAGGAAAGGAAAGGAAACCGATGATGATTGCAGCCTTGCAGGGGAGGGAAAGGGAGAAAGGGATGCCACCAAAAAGAGAAAGGATGAGAACCTTCGTGAGGAAGTAGGTAGGGGTAACTCAGTCTTTTCATTTTTCTAAATTTGGGAGGGTAAGGAATGTGAGAATAATAATTCCCTTAAATCTAATTCTTTTGGACTGTGGACCAAAAGTTCATGGGCCTTTTTGTTGACTATGGGCCTATTCTTTTTAAAACTTTGAATTGTTAAACTTCAATTTTTATTAATATAAAATGAATATCGAAACTTATAATAAGTAGACAAATTATAATAATTATTGGTTTTATCAAGACTTACGATAACAACATATATTATTAAAAAAATCACCTGAGAGGAATGGTCTGACCCATTTGCAACCTAACTCTCATTGAGTTGGCTGATAGAGTTAGACTGGAATACAAATCAAATCGAGTTAGGATTTTTAAACCCATAGCATATTAAATGGACTGGGTATTGGATTCTTTTGATTTTAACTTTGGAAGAGGAGCTCTACAAAATTTCTTGGGCCCCAAGTTAAGAATAAGAGAACACACACTATAACTCCCGGCACAAAGGTGACTCTCAACTTCGAGTTATTACCACAACAAAATTATTTACCATAAAATACAAAAAAATATAGGTATGTATAGTTAGTGTTAAAATTTTTATACAGTTAGTTAATTAGAAATTATTTTTCTTTTAAAGTAAGAGATTAGTTAACTTATTCTAAGTAAAAATAGAGTTAAATAATCCGTAGTAAATAATTGGATGATATAAAAAACTTTTATTATATTAGGGCACGTATTATATCGTTTGTGAGAATTAGGATAGCCTTATAAATTAGAATATTCAATTAGGTTAAATTAATGCATACAAGAGTCATAACTTGCGATAAATTATTTTTCACCTTTAAAATTCTCTTCTATAACTTTGTGAATAACAGGGACAAATTCAAAAAGTCGAGATAAATTAAAAGTAAAAAACTTTCATGCATATAATAATAATTAATAAATTATATTTTTCATATTTTATAAAATTACATCATGTATTGATCGATTTTTGACCTTTCTAGTCAATCAAGTTCATCTCGATCAGTTCTTCAATTCAAAGTTTCTATCATTTTACTCGTCTCAGCTAATTTTCTAATTCAAAGTGTCTATTATTTCATTTGGCACTAGGGGTTGTGTACCGGTCGGTCTTTACCTCTCCCTGCCAATCAAATTCCTCCTAGCCAGTTTTTCAAAATTTTCCAACATAATACAATCCAAAATATATAAATAGAGAATATGAAGTAAGGGTAGAGGAGAACCAAATATTATGTACACTCTCTTCCATCTTAATTCAAGGGTGAAAGTGAACATTGACATCCACCATGCTCACATCCGAGAAAATTATTCCCTCCCACCACAGCGTTCAAATGCACAAAGGAAGTGACGGCCATGAAGATGAGAGACGGAGAAGCATGGTACTGGTGGAGGCGAACATCAACCTAACCAACCAGGTCGTCACCAACAAATCCACTCCACTGTCTACAAATCCACCCAGATTCACTTCTCCAATCACAGATCTACCCATATCCACACTACGTATCCACAGATCCACCTAGGCCACCACATGCAAAGCCAACACTAGTACGTACTTCTACTTCACTCTTTCTCCCCATCGCCAATGATAAGGTTCGATGGTTCAGGGTGCTGAGGCGGGTCCATATCGAAGATCCCAAATACGACAACATTCCGGAGGAATTGATACAATTCAATTCCTCCAATAGCAACCTCTCCGACGACCAAGAAGGTCCATCGCAAGTCTAGTCTTAACTCCATAGAGACTACAGGGGGACATCTATGTTGCTTCACAAACAAGGGTTTACATAAACAAAAGGGCAACAAGGTTCTGTTCGTGGATAAAGGTTTTGAAGTTCACTAGCTCGGGGAGGACGAAACGCTGCGTTCCGATGATTACCGATTTGGCGATTTACGTGGTCGACCCTAAGGTCCATGCGAAAGACAGAGATTGGTAGAGAAAAAGAGGAGAAGCATGGGTTTTGGTCGTCGTTGGCCAGCACCGAGCGTTAAAAAAAGAGAGGGATTCAAACACAACAACGAATGGCACCACATCGGCTCGTTTGCCCAAGGTTTCAACTTCTCAAGTTCTTCAGATGGCTAATATTGGAGACAACAGAAATTCGTTGTATGATGCTGCACAGTTACTTGCCGAACCATTCATTCGGACAAAGAAAGCTGATTTTTAGTTTACACTGCCACGTGAAGACTTGTTGCTTATTGGGAGGGATCTTGTATGTCTGAAGCCGCCAGCATTCACATATGAAAAGTGCCCTTTGTTCCTTTTCGACTTTTGCAGGTGAAGGCTGAGATTGATAAAGCTGCCCAAAATCCTCAAGAATTGCTTTTGGGAAGCAACTCATGCTGCTGGTTTTTCTGGTGCCTTGACAAATCCTCTGTTAGTATATAGCCTAAATGGTACAATTCTAGAGGAGTTTGTCCCTGAGAATAACACAGCACCTCAACTAGGCACACTAATTGCTATTGTGTGGACTACTTTGATGTGATGCTGAGGATCACTGGTTTTGCTTGTGTCACGGCCATTGGGATTAACGGTCTCTTGTGGCTCTAATTTTAAGAATCTCGTCAACATCCCTGGCTCCAGCGACCCATCCACACCACACATGGTGCCAAATTGTCTACTAAATTCCAACACTAATTGGAAACGCAATTGCAACTGGATCAACGGTACTCGTTGTCAATTTCCGATGTGCAACACCTCTTGATAAATTCCAAGTCGAATTGCTCT
The DNA here is from genome assembly GCA_025330945.1 of Mucuna pruriens. NCBI lineage: Eukaryota > Viridiplantae > Streptophyta > Magnoliopsida > Fabales > Fabaceae > Mucuna > Mucuna pruriens. The sequence goes on along the minus strand of JAENHJ010000069.1, from coordinate 453,043 downwards.
GATCATTCTAAAGAGATAGTTTAAATGTAATCATGTAATGGACCTGAATTGGTTCGCCGCCACGAGTCATACAGTTCCAATTGAATGCTTTGATGCCATTTGACTCCTATAAGAGTTTAGTCAGACAGGCCTTAGTAATGCCGCAGTCACTGTAGATCGTTTTTAGCATATTTGTTAGAAAAAGTGAAGTCATTTTCTCATATTATAAAGTTCGGGCAGCAAGCGAATCAATTGATCCCGAATTATCCTAGGATTATGAAGCTACAGGAAATTATTCAAGAAAGTGACATTTGTTGCCTTTGCTTTCAAATATCAAGAATACGCCCACAGTACTTTATGGAAAACCGGAAAAAGCCGGTGTACCACATTGTTTATTCGAGATAAACTGATTGCAAAGCTGTTTAAATGAATCTAAAGCCCCAGGTATGATTAAAAATGACAAGAAGACAAGAGCAAAGGAAAAGAGCTCGATGCCATTTGCCACTTTTTCGGGCAGCAAGCTGTGCAATTGCGACTTATGCAATTATCTACGTACTATCACTCCTTTGTTCCTCCATCCTACGAGCCATTCCACGGGATGAAATGGTATACACGATGGAAAATTGTTTTTTTGGGCATATGTTCGACTCCAAGGAAAGCCTGCAGAAGATATTCGTCCGGCTTTGAACTCAAGGTTGTTTTTCTCCAATAGGTTATTGCAGAGGCAAAAGACAACATTGCCCAGTTTCCTTCCATCCAACGTTACTTGGATGATGGCACTATTGTGGATAGCATAAGTCAAATAAGTGAGAAGAATGATATCTTCTCACGTTATTATGGATTTCATGCAGAATTGATCATCCCTTATTTTCAATAGCATATGAGAGAAATTGAGAAATTTTAAGTGAAGGCTCTCCAATCAAATGCAATGTGAGGTATAATTGTCAATCACAGTTTAAATGATGGGTAGTTTAATATGAAAGATATACTCTAATCAATGAACTCAAGAAAATTATTCAAAGCTGATCCAAGCTGCTTGACAGTCAAGACTTATAATACATAAATAAGAATGTGATTTTTACACTCAGACCCACAGGTGTGGTGTAGAATGACCCCTTCCCTCCTAAAACTTTTTTTATTTGCAGCATTAAGCTTCATATTTTAAAATATACATGGTCATCGTTCACGTTTTATGCAGGTATCAAAAGGATTTCAAAGTCTAAGACTCATAAAGAGGCAGTCGGTCAATGACTATCCAAGGTGCTAAGACCCATAAAAGACAGTCGGCCAGTGATTGCTCAGGGTGTCAAGAACCGCGAGAGGCGATCGATCAGTGATTCCTTCGGGCAAACCCTAAGACCCATAAGAGGCAGTCGGCCAATGACTGCCCAAGGCGCTAAGACCCGTAAGAGACATTCGGTTAGTGGCTACCAAAGGTGCCAAGACCTGTGAGAGACGATCAATCAATGATCCCTCTAGGCAAACTCTAAGACCCATAAGAGGTAGTCGGCCAATGACTATCTAGGGCACTAAGACCCATAAGCCTAGGGCACTAAGACCTAGGAGAGGTGGTCGATTAGTGATCCCTCTAGACAAACCATAAGACTTATAAGAGAAAATCAGCTAATGACTGCCCAAGGCGCTAAGACCCGTAAGAGACAGTCAGCCAGTGACGGCCTAGGGCGCCAATATCTGCGAGAGGCGGTCGATCAATGATCCCTATAGGCAAACTCTAAGACCCATAAGAGACATCGACTAATGACTACTTAGGGCTTTAAGACCTGTAAGAAACAGTCGGCTAATGACTACCCAGGACGCCAAGACTTGCGAGAGGCAATTAATCAGTGATCCTTCCAAGCAAACCCTAAGACCCATAAGAGACAATCAATCAATGACTACCCAAGGCCCTAAGACTCGTAAGAGACAATTGTTCAATGACTACCTAGGGTGCCAAGACTTGCGAGAGGCAGTCGATCAATAATCCCTAGGAAAACTCTAAGACCTATAAGAGGCAATCACCCAATGATTGCCTAGGGAACTAAGACTCATAAGAGACAATCGACTAGTGATTGTCCAGGGTGTCAAGACCTGTGAGAGGTGGTTGATCAATGATTCCTTCAGGAAAACTCTAAGACCCATAAGAGGCAGACAACCAATGACTACCTAGGACGCTAAGACTCGTAAGAGATAGTTGGCCAACGATTGCTTAGGGTGCCAAGACCTGCGAGAGGTGGTCAATCAATGATCCCTTCAAGAAAACTCTAAGACCTATAAGAGACAATCGACCAATGAATACCCAAGGTGCTAAGACCCATAAGAGACAATCGGTCAGTGGCTGCCTAAAGCGCCAAGACATGTAAGAGGCGACCGGTCAGTGATCCTTCCAAACAAACCCTAAAACCCACAAGAGGTAATCGACCAATGACTACCCAGGACGTTAAGACTCGTAAGAGACAATCGACCAGTGAATTGTCCAGGCGCCAAGACCTATGAGAGGCAATTGATCAGTGATCCCTTCGGGAAAACTCTAAGACCCATAAGAAGTAGTCGATCAATGACTGCCCACAACACTAAGACCCATATGAGACAGTCGGCTAATGACGGCCTAGGGCGCCAAGACTTGTGAGAGGCGATCAATCAGTGATCCCTCAGGACAAACTCTAAGACCCATAAGAGGCAGTCGACCAATGGCTACTCAAGGTGCCAAGACTTGTGAGAGACTATTGATTAGTGATCCCTCCGTGCAAACTTAAGGACCCATAAGAAGAAGTCTGCCATTGACTATAAAGAGAAGTAGACCAAAGACCCCCCATGTGCACACTTCAAAGAGAACGACCAAGCAGAAACCAACTCAATAGAACAACCAAGCTCGCATGGCCGCTAAGAATAGAAGTTGAACCAACGACAGTTTAGACCGAAGCACCCCTTACTCCGTCTGGCATTAGGGACCGTGTACCGATCGACTTTTGGCCCTCTTGGTCAATCAAGCCCATCTTGGCTAGTTCTTAAATTCAAAATATTTATCGCTTCACTTGGCTATTTATTGGTCGGCCTTTGGCCCAACTAGCCAGTCAAGTCCATCTCAGTCACTTCTCCAATTCAAAGTGTCTATCACTTCACTCGGCACTAGGGAGATGTGTAGCGATCGACTTTCAGCCCTCCCGGCCGATTCTTCGAAAATGCCTAACATAGTACAATTCAAAGTGTGTATAAATAGAGAGTATGGAGTAAAGGTAAAGGAGGACCAGACATTATATACTCTTATATATTATGTACACTCTGCGATTCCAATCCAGGGGACAAACGTGAACCCATCATGCCATATTAAATATTATGTTCATAGTGTTTATTATTAATAGAGATTTTGTTATTTAGAAAGTGTGATGATGACAAGTATAGCTCATGTGGAATTTTAATACATATTTTTGATACATATATTCCTGAGTATCTCTACATCTACTCTATACATATTAAATTTCTTTAATTCAACTATTAAATTCAAAATTCTTATCGTGTCTAGAATTTTTTATAAAATTTTAAATATTATTTAATACTTAATTAAATTTATTTAATTAATATCACGTAAAATATAATTTTAAAAATATAAGATTACTTAATTGTAAATATTTAGTTTATTTAAATTTTAATATATATGATCATTGAAATTATATTAAAATATTTAATTATTTAATTATTATAATTTAATATACACCTAGTTATGATTATTGAATAGAATAATTCTGAAAATTACTCTAAAAATAACTTAATATTCGCCTTAATATTAACCATTGATTCACTCGGTCAATACTTCAGCTAGGGTCATGGGAGAGGTGGACTTGAATGTGTTTTTTTCTTTTGGGTTGAATAGATGGACTTAAAAGGTCAATTATAAGGAAGAAAAATTTCAGGCCAATTTGGGTTTTCGGTTTTCTAAAATTATAATTGTGCGATAGAAATAAGATACTCAAGTTATATTATTGAAAATCACATATTTGAAGGTGATACCATAAGAACTTGGGTGGGGGGCTTAAGATGTTGAGAAGAAAAAAATTCTCATTCTTTTGCTCTCCTCAATTTCCTCCGTTACAAAGATGCATCATTTTTCTAATAGAGCAAGGCTAATCTAAAAGTTGTTTTGGTTGCATTAAAATACGTCAAATGCATTGATACGGCCATCTTATGGACAAATGCAACTTCAGAATTTAATTAGAATATATCTATGGTGTAAAAGTTTTTTCACGTATAATTTAATGATGGATTGTCATATTAAAAATTTTATCCAAAATAATTTCTAATTAGTTAATTTTATATATATATATATATACACACACTGAACTCTTAAAATTTATTGTGTATTAGAACTAAGTGTGCCCTAGTTGCCAATATTTATCACTTTATAAATACAACCATGTGTGTGAGCATGTTAGATCACTGTAAAAGAAGAAAAAGATAGAGAAACACATGATTTGAGAGAGTATATTAGATCACTTTAAAAATAAGAAAAAGAAAAAGAAAAAGATAGAGAAACACATGATTTGAGAAAGATTAATATTAATTACGATTCATTCAGAGTTTGAATTTGATGCAACAAATGCAAGAACAAATGAATCCTACATACTGGAAAATCAATGAGCTTGCCATTCGTTGAGATAGAATTAATAAAGATTCATGAATTGATAGTTACAAATAAGAGTATAATTCATATCAAATTTATGTGAAACAAACATACTTTCGAAAGGGAAAATATGGAAATCATTCGATAAGACTTTTTGTTGAATTAAAATTATTTTGGAATACTCCATACAAGGGAAAATATGGAAATCATTCTATAAGTTGGCCATTTCCACTAGGACCCAAAGATAAAGACAATAAGGCTATATTAAACTCCATTTTAGTAGTGATGTCAAGAGACACTTTTAAACTTCATATTGATTTTAGTATCATAGTCTATGTTGATATATTAGCACCGTTTTGGAGCTTGGTAGACCGGCCACCAGTAAAGGATCAACGCCCTTTTTGAGATCGTAGATACATGAGCAATTCTTCATTAGCTTATGTTGAACAAAAACATATTAAGCACATATTGACATGACTATAATATGAGTGTATGTTTGCTTCTACATTGATGAATCATGTTTTCTCATATATTCACGTTAAACTTAATTTAACGTGGAAACAAGTATTTTCTGCTTCTAATTGACGTATGCACGCGGTAGTTCTCAAATGTGTAACTAAACAGAGGTTGAATTAATTGATTTAAAATTGATTATGCTATGATCTAAGTTGGACATACATGTGCACAAGATGGACAAGTGATCTATATCACATTTTCTATATATATAAACAAAAAACCAATCCTAAAAGATAGCTCTGGGCAAATAAAAATATATTCAATAAAATGTAAAAAGACACTGTAAAAAGAAATGACATAAAAGGAAAAGGAAAAGTGATTTAATGTTTATCCATTAATCACTTTTTTATTGCCATTAGATTAAATGCGAAGCAAAAAGTTAGATGTAGGGTTAGGAAATTTGGGTGAGTTAGGAAATTGGGCGAGTTAAGAAATTGGGTGAATTAGATACAAAAAAATCCAGAAATAAAAGCACTACACAGTACATATAATGAAACACATGCACCTTAACTGAAAGTTGAATGGAGATTTGGAAGTTGCAAGATGCAAACATCGAATGCATTTGATTTGGGCTCATGGAGAGATTTGCTGGAAATTATAATTCTTTGGGTAGGTGGCATGATTTGGGAACTAGGGTTCTTGTGAGATTGGGGACAAACAACTAAAGAGGGAAGAGAAATATTCAATGCTACATTTTAAAGTTTGTGCGTTAAAAGATTATTTGTGGTGTATTGGTAGTTTTGAGAATCAGATCATTGATCAAAATAAACTAGTATATAGTGTTCCATCCAAATAATACATAACTGGCGTTGAAAAAATTGATCAAAATATTGAATTCCAGTAAAAAGTTTTTGGGAAAAACCAACCGAAATCAGTGCATAGCAAGTTAGTGAAAAATGCTTAATACACGTCATTTTAATTTTTTTAAAAAATAAAAAATCAATCTAAGACATTTGTTACTTTTTAATTTGAATGTAAAATTAATTATTAATTTTGAATGTAAACTTATTGTTAATGAATGTTATTGTATATCATTAAAACAAGTCGATATATTTGATTTCAACTTTTATATGTATTTTAATTATAAGAATTTATAAAATAGTATTTTAGTGTTATAAAATTATAATATTATATTTTTAATATTATTTTATATATTATTTAATTAATTAATTAATAATAATATCAATTCCACCATGATATTCAACTTGAAACTAGCTGGTGTCTTAACCCATTTAATAACTAGTGTAATCATCGGCCGCATCAAATTACAACATGAATCGAGTTCAAGTTACAGAAATCTGTCCCAAATATATAGATGAATTTCAACTTAGAACTAAAAAAAATATTGTGCAGTTCGTCTGAAATGTGTCTCAATTTATACAGATTTTGTATGGATATTTTAAAAATGAAACTGTGATCAAATCAAACCGTTTGAAAAATGTGAATTTTTTTTGGCATGATAATGGCACAAAATTTTGAACAGTCATCACTAAAGTATTTGGTGAAATCTTTTTCATACCCGATCTTTCTCAAATACGTGGAAAATTAAATATAATTTCAAACACATCTTGTTCCGAAATAATCCTATCCCAAAATATAATTTAAAACTAAATCCCATCCGAAAATCCTAATTTGTAATAATCTCAGCCTCTTCCCTAATACATAATCTAAAAAGTAATAGAACTGTAAAAACAATCTTTTGATCAATTTGGTGGACTAAGATGTAACATATTAAACCTAGCTGACCCAATTTTCGAATGGGTTAATTTTTTTTTGTTAGTCTAATCTAATTCCATTGTTCATTAAATTGAACAATTTAGTCTTTATTTCTTAAATATATTTAAATTTAAAAAATAATACAAGTTAACACTTTCGGATTGTTTACGTACCAAACTTAACCTATCGGATTGTTTAAACCAAACCATTTTTACGGCTCTAGAAAACATTAATTATAAAATTATGTCTTTTCGAAGTCGATCTTAAAATTAAAACATTCTTTGTCCATGCTCTTGGCATAATATAAATTAATTTGGTTTTTATAAGATAGTTCTAAAACTAATCCAAAATTTGATCAAATTTAATAATTTTATTTCAGCTTTCAGTTTTTTAGGTGCCTTTCTGCGTTCTGCGTTGGATTTAATCAGTTTATAAAAATTGGTAAGTGACAGAATATATATATTTATATCCATATTTTTTGGTGGAACTCTGGCACTGGTAGAAAATAAATATTTTGTTAAAAAATGTATTGGGCACTGATAATAGCCTATTCACTCTAACAAAATAACATTAGGCGAAAGATGGATGTAGGAGTTGTGAACAAAAGAAATGAATGACATGCAATAGACATTTAGCATCACAGTTGAGAGGTGGTTTGAAGGGAGAGAGCAGTGTTTTAAGTGAATGAATTATTTACGTAATCAAGTTAGCAACGAAAAAGAAGGAAATTATTGAGAATTATGTGGAAAAAGGGAGTGTGGAGAGAGTTGATTATGCACATGCAGTAGCGCCACAGTTCACATGATTAATGTCTCCCTTACTAACCGCGCATTGGATTCAGGATAAGAGGCATGCTAATGAATCTGACAAAGTTACAACACATAGGGAGGGGTCCACGTTAAAGAGTGCTTTGGACGGAGCAGAGGCCGACAAAGAGCATCTTCGGATGCATGGGTTTTATTTACGCACGGGAGTTGTTACTTGTGCGTTTGGCGTTTTATGCTATTTTTTTATTATCAGTTTCGGCAAACTCTCCGGCGCAATGCGTTGCTTTCCACTTCCTGTCAGCGCCACCCACGCGTCCCTCTGTAATATGCGGTCATTGGTCAACACCACCAACCCTTACACCCTGTAGCTCTTTGTTTCTTCATCCATTCCACCTATTAGCGCAGCCACACTTTCGATCTCTTCCTTTAAATAAACTTCACACTTGAGATTGCATCATATCTCATTAAATGCTTTAACGCGCCACTTGTCTCATATAATATGCTGCATCTTCCCCTCCCCACTAAACTCTCCTATAATATTTACCTAAATGTTTCTGTTGCTACCTACCCATCCATGAAAATTAAACTAAATTTCAGACACCGCTCTTTTTGCTGTATGTGTATATTCTATTGTATTATCCATTTCCTGAATTCTAACAAATTAATCGTCATAATTTACGGACACTATCATGTGTTATTAATATTGTTTTTCTAATCAAAGTTAAAGTTTTACTTGACTAATCCGCGTTTATCTCTAATCAAAATTCTTTATATGCATATTACTGAGATAAAATTTGAATTCTAATTGGAGAAGCACAGCAACAACACATATGATACTATGTATAAGTTTTTTCTAATTAACAATTGGTGTGGCGCGTGCATATACAACTTTGAATTTAGTATCATTAGCATTAAAACTATTTTATTTTTGTATATCAATTATGCGCAGTTGTTTTTGTTAATCGCCATATATATCATTGTTGTTGGATCATATATTGAAGTTCGGTAGCCATGGCGAAGATATATAGCTAGCTAGGTCATGCTTTTGTGAAATTAATAAAAGTGGTCCAGGAGAGGAAGAAGTCCATTAGAATTGACCCGAAAGAAGCGGGTGAAAACGCATGAGTCATGCTAGCTCTTAGCAGGTGGGCCTCAGTTTTAAGGTTAGAAGAAGACTTTGAGAATATTAAAGATAGAATTCATGCGACTACCCAAGTGTGCACGTGGCAGGTCATGGAAAATTGAAGCACAAGTACCCTAGCAGCCTCTCTCGATGCACACGGGTCTAGTTAAGTTTTAATTGTGCCAGCTAGCTATTGCTACTGTTTCATTTATATAAACAACTCCATCTGTCATATATATACCATCCAAGTTCCCGTTTGTGTTGTGGATATTCTCAGGAAAACTGCTTTAAAGTTCAAATTAATTTCATATACATAATTTCACCCGTCTTTTTTATATTAATTTTTAGTAAAAAAAAACTTTCATTGCCATCGCTAATGCATACATTGTCAAGTTAATTATTGAAAAGTTTAGTTCAAACTATACAACACTACTTTTGAGGTCATACTATTTTAATATTGTAACGAAGTGTGATGGAATGATGGTATAGAAAACTTTATATAATTAGCTTCTCAAAATCGAACTTTTCTTTAATGAACTGAATTTATTAATGGCGTAACTTCAAATTCTAATAACTTGAATTTAGTTAGAAGTGTTAAATTATTACACCTATTTCAAAATGCTAGTATCTACGCTTTCTTACAAAAATTAAAAAGTTATCGAACACTTTATCTTTATAGAAAGTTTAATTTTAATATATTATCTAGACTATCAACAAATTGTAAAATATAATATTCTAACTACGACTTTTAGAAGGAATGTAATTCTTATGTATTCAACGTGTAAATTTTTTTTATAGCATTTGTGATTATTTTATGATGAAAAATAAGAGATTATGGGAAGGTTAATTCATAAAATAAATAGGAGAGAGAGATTTTTTTTCAACGCGATTCATGATTTATATGCTTATAAAATTTAATTAAAAGTGGCTAATTAATAACCTTAACCTATGCAACCTTGCATAGAATAGGAAAATCGATATAGATTTTTTTGATACTCGATATAATTATATTTAGCTAAATTATCGCGTTACTCAATTAATACTTCACCTTACTTTATTAATGTTGAAGAAATCAAGAAGTTATACTCAATTAATACTTAATCGTACATTTAGATTTGGGGCTAACGTACCTTTGTTAATATAACTTTTATCTAGCACGAATTAAACTATTGTTATAAATGTTGGGATTTTATAGTTTATACCAACAATGTGATGTATGATACTAACAGGTAATTTAATCGGTATCTTTTTCCTACAAAATAAAATACTATTGGCCTACTCCTTTAATATCTATACTAATAATTATTTTCTTTAGATAAAACTTCTATCAACTAAGTAAATTTATTATGAGACATAGAACAACTTATACAAAGAAATTTTAACTTAATTATTTGTTCTGAATTTGATCTTTGTTTAGTGTAAAATATTTAGAGAGAGAGTTTTATAATAATTCAAGAAAAATTATTCTCTATAGAATATACTTGTTGTTTGTAAAATAAAAAGGCAATTTGAACATTTTTATATATAAGTGAAATAAATTAAGATAAAATATTTATCTAAATGACTTAGACTTTGCAATAAAGAAAGTAAATATTTTTAAAAAATATGTTTAGAATATTTAAAGTCGAGCAAGTACGTAAAAGAAAAATAAAATTAAACAAATGAAATTTATTTTATTGTTAAAATAATTTTCTAATGAAATGAAATATTTAAATGATTTTATCTCATATCCAAAGACTAAAAAGATAAGAGAGAGGGAGAGAGAGGAAAAGAGAGTGGTAGTTGAGATAACAATGACAAACAACAATGATAATAGCATAGTGAAAAACATTTTATTATATTTTTGAAAACTCAAACACTAAAACATCAAACATCATTTCATTTTCATTAATTCTAATTAATATAATTTTAGGGCTTCTTTGGTGGCCAAAATATGACCAGATAAGATTGAATAACTATCATATCTTATTATAATATGTTGTCTGTTGTATTAGTAGGATATGATGATTTTATCTTATCCTACTGGTTTACTATATTTTTTATCCATATATATATATATATATATATATAACATAATATATAACATATAATACATATAAAATTTATATATAACTAGTTCTTTATCCTATACATTATACAAGTTAAATTTAATATGTAAATTTTATTATTAAAATAAATTATTATAAAAGTATAAAAATATTTATATTTGATAAATAATAATCAATATATAATTTATAAGGACAAATATTTATACATAAAATTATTTAAATAAATATTTAAATAAAATGATAGATATTCATGTCAAAAGATAAAAACTTTATCTAAGAATATCAATATTCAAGGGATTTGTCTCTAAAAGTGTCCTTTATAACTACTTACAATGTTATGTAATATATATATATATATATATATATATATATATTATAAACAAAACATAACTTATACTAAAATATGACATGTGCAAAAATAATAAAGAGATAAAAAAAATTCGCTATCATATTTATAGGCAAACAAAAGAATCATAAAATTGTTATCCTCCATTTGAAACTTAAAAAAAAATGAAAATAATCTATTTCTAAAAAATTGAAAATTATAAAATATAAAAAAAAAAGAAAAAGGATAAAGAACACAAAAAAAGTTGAAGGAAGAAAGTAAGATAAAAAATATATATAATTTTTTTAAGATAAGAAGTTAACCTTCGAAATACCAGTACGTAATAAAAAAAGTATATTGTGAAAAATAAAGATAAATTGTTGTTTTTAATAAAAAGAAATTGTAAATTTATTATCAGTCATTTAAAACTTCAAAAGAGATAAAAAATAATTTATTTTCAAAATTTTCAAAAATTTAGCGATTATAAAAAAAGATAAAAAGAGAAAAAAATACAAAGACGAGGAAAGATGTAAGATAAAAAAATATAAATATTTTAATAGAAAAATATAATCTTTGAAGCTGAAGTGATAAAATAAAATAGAGATAAATATGATGAAAAATAAAATAAAATATTTTTTTATGATATTTTATTCTATTAGATTTTTAATTGATTTGAGTTGATATGATTAAATTTTAAAGGAGATAAGAGTATATTACAAAAAGAAAAATATTTAAATGAGGATAAATGTGAATTATATATATTAAATTTTATAATATATAATAATTTTTATATAATATATTATATATTATATGGGTTAAAAATAAAAATGTAACAAGTAAACTATATTGAGTAATATATATTAATATATATATATATATATATATATATATATATATATAATTTATATTTAAAGTATTATCTTAAATATATCTATAATAATTATTTATATGTAAATTTAAAGTATATTATTAATTAAAATATTAAATAATTATCACACATTTTTAAAAAAAATTGAATAATAATAACGATTGTAATTTTAAGATAAATAAGTACATAAATAAAATAATATATTTGATAATTTAGTTAAAATTATAATTTTTATAGTTTAAAAATATATATTTTAAAAACTATATATAATATTAAGGAAATAATAGTTTTATTATTTAATAATAATTTACATATTATTTTATCATTATTCAACGAATGTAAAATATTAAATAAAATTAAAATTTATGATATTTTTATCAATCTAATTCTTATCTTATCCTATTTTATGTATTTAAAGAAATAAATAAATAAAATAAAATATTTTTTATAATATTAATAAAAAATATTATTAGATGTAACATGTATGTTGTGGAAAGAGAGAGAAAGAGGGCGATGGGACCCATCCACCGCCCATAAGCACGCAGTCTTTCTGCAATCAAATCTAGTTTGGATCTATTTTCCTCAATCTAACCCTAACCCAACACCACTTCTCCCAAAACAAGAGAACAAGCTGCAACCTGCTATCATCTTTTTCTCTCCTAACTTGTTCTCCTTCCATGATCAGTTGTCACTACTCTCTACCGGTTGGACTCATCAAATTAGCAAGATCTTCAAGAAGCAAGGAAAAGACAAAGAGAGAATCAGGAGAGAGAGTACTGAACGGTCATATATAACTAACTATTTATTCTCTTTAATTTCCTTCCTTCCATCCACTCCATATTTTGTTTCGTTCAATTTGGCAAATTCATTTATGTTTTCCTGCATATGCAAATGAAGTACTAGCTAGAGGTAGAGTTAAGAAGTCCACATATTGAGATTATATCTATTCACTCATTCAATACATCGAACACAATCACAATGGACCCAATAACAGCACACGGTCACTCTCTTCCCCCTCCTTTCCACACAAGAGATCTCCATCTGCACCACCAGCCACAACACCAATTCCAAACCACCGAAGACGAGAACAGCGGAAGCAGCGGTGCGCAGAAAAGAGAACGCGAAGAAAACAACAACAACGAAGGTGCAGGTGAGGCTGAGATAACAAGAAGACCTCGAGGAAGACCATCTGGGTCAAAGAACAAACCGAAGCCACCCATTATCATCACTCGCGACAGCGCCAACGCCATGAGAACCCACATGATGGAGGTGGCAGACGGGTGCGACATCGTGGAAAGCGTGTCCGAATTCGCCAGGAAGCGCCAGAGAGGGGTTTGCATCATGAGCGGCACCGGCACGGTTACCAACGTCACTCTCAGGCAACCGGCTTCTTCCGGTGCCGTTGTCACTCTCCACGGAAGGTTCGAGATCTTGTCCCTCTCTGGCTCCTTCCTTCCGCCGCCGGCTCCACCGGCTGCTTCCGGTTTGACCATTTATTTGGCCGGTGGTCAGGGACAGGTGGTGGGAGGAAGTGTGGTTGGAACGCTGGTTGCTTCGGGGCCTGTGGTCATCATGTCTGCTTCGTTTAGCAACGCTGCCTATGAGAGGCTTCCTTTGGAGGATGACGACCCTTCGCTGCCTCTGCAAGGAGCTTCAATTGGTTCTCCCGGTGCAACTGCAGTTGCTCAGTCACAGCTCTTGGGAGGGGATGCAACTGCTCCACTTTTCCATGGTTTGCCTCCTAATCTTCTTAATTCTGTTCAAATGCCATCTGAGCCTTTCTGGGCATCCACTCGCCCGCCATTCTGATACCAAGCTTTTCAAAACCTGTCTGCTATCATATTTTCACACTTAACATCAAGGTTTTTATGTTACTGTGACCGTAATTACAACTCATTGGCCATATTTATTTACAATTTTTCACATGAAACTGCCACCGCAATTTAAAATCTTTGCTGATTTTAATAAGTTCTTGTTGAATGAACAAGAACTCATTATTAAGTTTGATTGTGAAGCTTATTCAGACAAGCTAAAATGAGTTGACAAGAAACTATATGTTATTTTCATAAATTCAAATAAACTCTTCCAACTGTCCCATCAATGTCACCATAAGTTCTACATTGTTGTTCTCTTCACTCTTATAGTTTTCTGTTAGCTTTTGTAATGTGGGGATTGCAAGAAATTCATTAAGTTAGGGATGTTGAAATTAGGAATTGAGGTTTCGTGCATCTTTAATTTGTGTGTCATTTTGATGATTAGGTGATATATAGTGTTTTTCTTTACCTGTATTGGAACGGTAATTAAACTGATGAATTTTATATCCTTGGTGAGTTTGATTCTGTTGATGAAAAGAACAATGGGGTGCTAGCTTTTGTGTTCGTCTCGCGATTATAGTCGCATGTATCATCCATCAGTTTTAGTTTGTTTCAGTTTGAGTGCGAGTTAATCAAACATGTTAGTGTGGCTTCTTGAAAAAGCATTACGTTAGAGAGCAGAGGAACTATAATTTGTTTTCTCCTATTCATTTTAAAGTATATAATTAGTTACTGTAAGAGATAAACTTGTACTATGGCAACTGGTTCACACATGCAGTGTCTGATCAAAGCTCTTTTTCGAGGCAGTCATCCTCTCTTTCATTAAAAGGCAACAATGACCAAGACACAACGTTCCCGAGCGTTTTATCCAACCCTTCTCTCACTCTCTTCCATACTAAACCTACTGAATTTTGAGCCAAACCTGGTTTTGATTCTATATATGCACCGAAGAAGCTCCTTTTTTTTTTTTCTTTTAAAAACTAAAGTTAGGTTGGGTAATCTAAACGAAGAATAATGCTATATATCTTTCTATTAATCCTTTTATAAATTCTCCTACTTTTTTTATAAAGTAATAAAAAGATTTGTGAGATGATTAATACCAAGATATAATATTATTGGTCGAAAAATTAATAAGATGTTGTGGAACGAGATTTAGAATTATTCTTTAAATGAAATACAGCGACATGAAACTTATCCAATCATGCATCCTCGTTATTCAGACTTTTTGGCATCTTTAATTGTATTGTGTGTACTGCGTGCGTCCTGCTCTATTCTGTTGGTCAACTTATTCTAAATTTCCTCGAGCCAGACAACTGTTTTGTTCCCTCAAAGTAAGAATCTTATTTTGTTTTCTCTTAATATATATAGAGTGGTAGGTTCCGTTCCTTACCAACCTATTTCTTCGTTGGAAGCTTAAACATTTGTCCTTGTTGCCGCAATTATCTCTAGTTTCAGGTATCCGCCAATTAATTTTCAAAGTAAAGAAAGAAACGTTGATTTTTTTAAAATCCATTTTTAATCTTTTTCGGATACTGTTTAGTTGGATAAAAACATTTAGATAAAAAAATAAATATATATTATTGAAGTAAACAGATTATATTCTGACAGTGCTAGTGGGGTATCGGAAAGAACTCGTTTATATAGGAAAATGTCATCACATCCCTAACCTAATTAATTGGCAACTCAGGATCACGAGTCCATTTAACTAGACATTCTTGATAGAGACAGAAGAACATTAACTGACTTTATTTTTTTTTTAATCAATCGCTATTTCAAAACTACATATTAATGAAACCCTCAACAAAAACTTCAACAACAAAAAAAGACACTCTATATGAAACCTGGTTCACTTCCTTCGTGTTGACAGAAATAGATTTTCTCTCAATTCAACAAATAATTAAAATAAAAAAGTAAATATTTATTCATCATTAATTTAAAGTTAATCAAGATTATGAAATATTTTAATTGAAATTAACAGTACGTGCATTTTTTTTCTTCCTTTATGTGTATACTAAGAGAGGAAAATTAGAAGAAAATAATTTTTGAAAATAATTAATTTATATAGATTAGCATGAGTCAATAATTAAAATATTGTTTAAATGATTATTTATTCAATTATGAAATTATTATTTATATTAATGTATTTGTTAATTTATAAATATTATAATTTTGGGCTTTATTTTATGAGTCACTGTAACCAGGTTGAGTCATTTAATTTTTACTGAGAGGTCTCTATTCTCAATGCACGTACGTACGTTTGTTAGGCTAAGGACAGTTTTCTCTCTCACACAATGCTGCATTGTGATTTTCTCTTCTCCCTCAATCACCATGGAATTTGGAACGAATTCATGTATGCCTTTTTTTTATTTATTTCTGTCACATATTGATGATTTATATGTTGTAGTTTACACGTCTATGTATAATTTAATTGATCTTAAATTCCTTTAAATTCATCAAATAATAAGACTTCTGACACGTTATTTTTTTAAAATATCTTGTTAGTTGTTATTGATTTGATTTTTTATATATATGCACCTACAAGTAGTTGGTTAAACTAGATACCAAAAGAGATGGCTCACGCTCACATATTGGTGGTGAACATATAACAGTAATAAACAGTAATTTTATACTCAATAATATTTTATAACACTTTTTATAAAAAAAAAAAATTATCTCTTTCTATTACATCACATATCTTATTTCTCTCCTAAATTATAAGAAATGTTGTGAAAAAATTTAAGTTAGATTATAAAAAATAAATAAGTAGTTTATGCTTTTTGAAAATGATTTTTTTTTTCTAAACATAAGCCTTTGATAGATTAATTCTTCCTCATTTGTTCATTACAATTATTACAATTTTATATTTAACAATGAGAAGAATGTTAGGAACACATACATGTATAGTATTAATAGTAGTACTTTCAGCTCTCTTTTGATTTATTTTTCTTTATCGATCATGTGACTTGTGTCATTCGTTTTATTTTATCTTTTTCTCTCTTTTTTACTTTCTATATTTCTTCACTTTCATCTCTTCACACCCAAAAATTATGTGTATATGTTGAAAAGCCAAAAAAAACGGCCACCGTTTTTATTGTCAATAAAACGGCCACCGTTTTTATTGTCAATAAAACGGCCACCGTTTTTATTGTCATTAAAACGGCCACCGTTTTTTTCTCTTTTTAATTCTTCTTCCGTTACGCGTTTTCTCCTTCACTTACGCGGTTTCCTTCCCTTATAAAAGGGGAGCGTAGGCAGTAGGAAAGACAGACCACCGAGAGAAAATAACAAAGAGTGTCCCCAAAGATGTGGGAGAAAATTCCCAAATTGTTTCCTTGTTCTTTTGTTGTAATTACTTTATTAGTAAATTACATACTTTGCCACTGGGTAGTGTGTTTTCTCTCATCTTTTATTTTAGTTGTGTGTTCTTATCTTTATTATCCTGAATCACAACAGTGGTATCGAGCCAGGTCAGTTGTGCTCATTGCTATAGTCACTAGAATAGTGTTGGAGAAAATTCTTAGTATGCTCTGTGGTTGCGATTAATTTGATCTTCCACATCGAGAAAAGAGTTATTCTTGTTCTTGGAGTGTGGTAGTGTGAACTTGTTCACGGTCTACCGTTAATCCAAAGAGTAGCAATACTATTCATAAGTGAAGGTTGCATAAGTCGGTTTAAAAAAACCATGACAACGAAATATGAGATAGAAGTTCAATGGGAGTAATTTCTCATTGTGGAAATTAAAGATGAAGGCCATTCTGAGGAAAGACAATTGCATAGAGGCAATTGAAGGAAGAACCGCGGCCACACCCGGACCGGTGGAAAGAAATCAATGACAATGCTATTGCAAATTTGCACTTAGCAATGGCGGATTCGATTCTATCCAAATGTGGCGAAAAAGAATACAAAAAGGAGATTTGGGATACCCTCATCAAACTATATGAGGTAAAATCACTTCACACAAGAATATTCTTGAAGAGAAAACTCTATACTCTTCGGATGAGTGAGTCCATATCGAATGACGGACCACATCAATCGGGTTGAACACCTTGTTTGCCCAATTATCGCCAGCCGATTTCAATATAGTTGAAAATGAACGTGCGGAGCTTCTACTTCGAGTTTACCCGACTCGTATGATCAACTCATCATCAATATTACAAATAATAATATTGATGGGAACTTACACTTTGAGGACGTCGCTGGAGCTATTCTTGAAGAAGAATCCGTAAGGATGAGCAAAGTGGAAAGTTCCAAACAAGCGTAAGCTTTAACAATGATGAGAGGAAGATCAACGGAACGCGGCTCAAGTGGGAGTCAAAATCATTATAGGTCAAACTCTCGAAGCAAGAAGAATTTCAAATGCTACTATTGTGGCAAGAAAGGGCACACGAAGAAAGAGTGTTGGAAGAGGAAGAATGAACAAAAGAACTTCAAAGAATCATCTTCACAAGGTAATGTTGCAAATACCTTAGAAGATGGAGACATTCTGTGAGTGATACAACCATGAGTCCTAACAAGTAAAAGGGAGTTTCATGATAAATGGATAGTGGATTCAGGTGCAACTTGGCACATGACTCAAGACGAGATTGGTTTCACACTTATGAGCCTATCTCGGGTGGATCCGTGTTCATGGGAAACAACCATGCCTTGGAGATTGGCTTTGGAGAAGGTACTTGTCAAAATAAAAATGTATGATGGTACTTTCGCACAATTCAAAGGGTACGACATGTGAAGGACTTGAAGAAGAATCTACTGTCCATAGGGCAATTAGATGATCTCGGATGTAAGATTCATGTTGAAGATGAAATCTTAAAGGTGGTGAGGGGGAACTTGGTAGTCATGAAGGCTAAGAAGATCTTGGCAAATTTGTATGTGCTGGCTGGAGATACGTTGCAAGAAGCGAATGCATCAGTTGCAGCACCAAGTCAGGAAGATGTGACATTTATGTGGCATTGCAGACTTGGTCATATGTCAGAACGTGGTCTGAAAATTCTTGCGGAACGTAATCTCTTACCCGGGCTTAAAGAAGTAAGTTTACCCTTCGTGAACACTGTGTGATAAGTAAGCAACACAAATTGAAGTTTGCTAAGACGACTACCAGGAGTAAACACAAATTAGACTTGATTCATTCAGATGTGTGGGAATCACCGGTATTATCCCTAGGAGGAGCAAAATATTTTGTATCGTTTATCGATGATTACTCCAGGAGATTGTGGGTGTACCCTATCAAAACGAAGTCAAGTGTATTTTCTCAGTTCAAGGAATTCAAAGCACAAGTAGAACTTGAGACTGGGAGGAAAATTAAGTGCTTGAGGACAGATAACGGAGGAGAATATGTAGATGGAGAATTTTTAGCATTCTGCAAGCAAGAGGGTATTGTCGGACAATTTTCGCCCCACATACACCTCAAAGAGAATGGTGTAGCAGAGCGGATGAATAGAACTCTCCTGGAAAGAACAAGAGCTATGTTGCAAACAGTAGGAGTGGCCAAGTCTTTACAGGCGTAAGCGATAAAAACTGCCTGTTATGTAATAAATCGATCTCCATCAACAGCAATTGGTTTGAGTACACCAATGGAGGTGTGGAATGGTAAACCGGCTGATTATTCATCCTTTACGGGTTTTGGCTGTCCTGTGTATGTAATGTACAACTCACAAGAAAGAACAAAGCTGGATCCAAAATCCAGGAAATGTATCTTCTTGGGCTATGCTGACAATGTGAAGGGGTATCGCTTGTGGGATCCCACTGCCCACAAGGTTATTGTTAGCAGGAATGTAGTATTTGTAGAAAATGAACTGCAAAATGAGCAGACAAATAACAGCTTGATAGAGGACAAGGTTACAGTGCCAATTGAGAACAAGACTTCAGAAGTTTCCTCTGAGTTAGAAGGGCAGCATGAAGAACAGAGGCCAAATGAGGTTGGCAATGGAGAACTCAGACGATCAACACGAAAAAGAGCAAACCATCTTGGCATTCAAAATATGTGATGACTAGTCATGATGTGTATTGTCTTCTAAATGAAGAAGGAGAACCTTCAACTTTTCAGGAGGCTGTGAGTGGTTCAGATGCTTCTCTTTGGATGACTGCAATGCAGGAAGAAATTGAGGCTCTTCACAGGAACAAGACATGGAATCTTGTGGAACTTCCAAAGGGTCGGAAAGCCATCGGCTGTAAATGGGTCTATAAGATCAAGCGAGATGGCAATGATCAAGTGGAAAGATATCGTGCTAGATTGGTACTAAAGGGATATGCTCAAAAAGAAGGTATTGACTTCAATGAGATATTCTCACCAGTTGTCGGATGACGACAATCAGAATTGTTCTAGCTATGTGTGCTTTGTATTTGATTTACATCTTGAGCAATTAGATGTAAAGACTGCTTTTCTTCATGGAGAACTTGAAGAGGAAATTTATATGCTCCAACCGGAAGGCTTTAAAAACACACAAGAAAACTTGGTTTTGCAGGTTGACCAAATCTCTGCATGCGGTCTAAAGCAGGCGCCTAGGTGTTGGTACAAGAGATTTGATTCCTTCATTATTAGCCTTGGTTACAATAGACTGAGCTCAGACCATTGTACTTATTACAATAGGTTTGGTAATACTGATTTTGTTATTCTACTATTGTATGTGGATGACATGTTGGTGGTAGGCCCCAACAAAGATCAAATCCAAGAATTAAAGGCACAATTGGCTAAGGAATTTGATATGAAGGATTTGGGACCTGCAAACAAGATTTTAGGGATGCAAATTCACCGAGACAGAAAAGATAGGAAGGTTTGGCTTTCTCAGAAGAATTACTTACTGAAAATCTTGCGGCGCTTCAACATGCAAGATTGTAAGCCAATTTCTACCCCTCTTCCTACTAACTTCAAGTTATCCTCCAAGATGAGCCCTAGCAGTGAAGAAGAGAGGATGGAGATGTCTCGAATCGTATGCATCAGCGGTGGGAAGCCTTATGTATGCCATGATTTGTACAAGACCGGACATTGCACAAGCAGGGGAGTGGTTAGTAAATTCATGGGAAATCCGTGAAGAACATTGGAATGCTATTAAGAGGATCCTTAGATATATCAAAGGGACCTCAGGTGTTGCTTTATGTTACGGAGGATCGAAACTACTTGTCGGAGGTTATGTCGATTCAGATTTTTTTGCAGGTGATGTGGATAAAAGAAAATCTACTACTGGCTATGTATTTACAATTGCGGGAGGGGGCAGTAAGTTGGTTATCCAAGTTCTGAGGATGTTATAGCTCTGTCTACTACAGAAGGCTGAGTACATGGCAGCCACCCGGGCATGTAAGGAAGCTATTTGGATTAAAAAGGTAATGGAGGAACTCGGGCATAAGCAAAACAAATTGTTGTGTATTGTGACGATCAGTGCCTTACACATTGCAAGGAATCCAGCCTTTCATTCCGGGACAAAGCACATAGCCATAAGATTTCACTTTGTTCGAGAAGTGGTGGAAGAAGGAAGTGTGGATATGCAAAAGATTCACACTGATGAGAACCTAGCAGATGTTATGACAAAGCCAGTTAGCGTTGACAAGTTCGCATGGAGTCGATCCTACTGTGGCCTATCGGAAAAGTAAGCTACGTGTATGGCAAAGGATAAAGAATAAATGTGTGAAGATTTGATTAATCTAATCAAAATCTTCAAGTGGGAGATTGTTGAAAAGCCAATAAAAACGGCCACCGTTTTTTATTGTCAATAAAACGGCCACCGTTTTTATTGTCAATAAAACGGCCACCGTTTTTTTCTCTTTTTAATTCTTCTTCCGTTACGCGTTTTCTCCTTCACTTACGCGGTTTCCTTCCCTTATAAAAGGGGAGCGTAGGCAGTAGGAAAGACAGACCACCGAGAGAAAATAACAAAGAGTGTCCCAGCAGTGTGGGAGAAAATTCCCAAATTGTTTCCTTGTTCTTTTGTTGTAATTACTTTATTAGTAAATTACATACTTTGCCACTGGGTAGTGTGTTTTCTCTCATCTTTTATTTTAGTTGTGTGTTCTTATGCTATTATCTGAATCACAACAGTATATATTCATTTTCCTTTTATATTAAAGCTAATTAAACATCTGACGGGCATCGATCTGACAGCAGTCCTTTAACTATTCATAAGGCTGCAATATTAGGATTCATGCTAGGTCGAAGATTTTCAACTTTTGTTCAAGACCAATGAGTTAATCAGAATTTCTGCTATTATCACTATTCATATAATGACATACCAAAGAATAACTTGAAAATTCCCTACTTTTTCTTTGTTTCTTTTCTCAGTCCCAAGTAGTAATTAAGTTTGATTCCCTTAAATGCCTTCACATCTCGCCAAACCCAAAAAAATGTAATATTGATAGGTTATATGTCGATTTTGATTTTTTATCACATTAAGAAAAAATAATTTTAAATTCAAATATTCAAGAATCATTTAGAAATTAATAATTATCAATTGTAATTTTTCCTCAGATTATGCTTGTTTGATCAATAAAAGAAGGTGGGGAGATTTTTTTTAAGGAATAGGATTAAAGAAAAACAAATTTTAATAAATGGGTTTTCCTTGGTCATGACTCATTAATTATGAGAAATGAATGTAAAGGGGTCCACATTGACAAATAATTTGATTGAAAATATTCAAATTAATCATTGCTAATCAACAAATCAATTATTGTCATCGTCATGAATGGCAATGAGCTGTTTCTATTTCATGGAAAAGGAAATCCAAAACTGATACAAACTTTTAGTCTCTTTTTTGTTTTGGGTGAACCTTCCCCTTGCTTATTTCATATTCAATATCATATTACATAATGCAGTACATGCGCAGACCATAGACAAACTACATTAAACTTAATTTGATCAAATTATGGCCATTCAGCAATCGATCAAAGTCATAAGCCCACTTTTGCTCGTTGAAAATTCCAGCGGGACACACTCATGAACAATGCTTTGGTAGTTTGATTACCTAAAAATTTAAGATTAATACATCCAAATACTGAAAATTATTATGCTTTTTTGAGTATCTACTACGGTACTAAATTTCTTCAATAATATATCCCCAAACGTCTAATTTCAGCTTGGAAAGAGGGGATGGAGACTAGTGTTCGACGTGCAAGAATCCTTATGTCTTCTCTTGAACAATCTCTCGAGATACGAACTAGCTCTCGTATTACTCCTCCACTGATCATGTCTCTCGCATTTGCTTCTGTATCACATCAAAAAAGCTCTTGGGACATGCTAAATTTAGTATATCTAAATCACAGATATAGAGTGCATTTAATGCTCACCATGTTGTGCTAAGTGACAGAGTGCAAGCTCAATATGACGCCTAACTAACGAGACTTCATTATTTGCGTTTTGCACTATCCATGGAAGCACACCATCCTCAATTAGTAAAGACCTTCCAACCTTTGTTCCTGTATAACGTACCAAAACTTTAACTCGCGCAATAAAGATGCCCTTTGATCGTTTATGTTCTAAAAAATTGCTTGCAAATCAAGAATATATATATATGACTATACTATACACGGTATATATGTATGGAAGTAATGCACGAATGAGATCAATTTAAAGGTCACATTTTCAAGTTAAAATTTATTAGAAATCATGAGTCTATTTTTTATTTAATAAATTTCTGGTGCTTATAATTTTGTAGTTTTTTAAAATTTTAATTAATAAAAAAATGCGTTTGTAGCCTTTTTTTTTGAAGTTATTACCTTGTGTAGACGCTTTTGACTCACACTTGGCAAAGTTGGCTATTCCGCGTGCAACCTGTATATGTACATCAGGATGTCTACATCTGACCATTCCCAGCAGTGCCTTGATACCACCTTCCTCCCTTAGCTCTATTTGTAGTTTATCTAAATGCAGGAAGCATCAAACTTGTTAGGTTATTTTGTTTCAAGAAAATCAACTATAGATGTACATGATGCCTACACTTCAATTGCATCCCAATAGATCAATCTAATCTCCGGTCGGTTTGAGTTTTCTTAATTTTTTATACAAGTACTTGTAAAAAAATGTAATAAATTTTTTCATATTATAAACTAAAATTAATTTATGGATAAGTTAATTTATAAAATTTCTCTAATATTAATTTTTTAAAAATTAATTTTTTAACTTATATATACAAACTAATTTTAACTTGTATAAAAAATTATTTCAATTTTTCTTAATAAACTTATTCAAACAAACTCTTATCCATCGAATAACTCATCTGCGATGAAGCAACACTTTGACAATTTCAACATCAATAACAACAATCCAAATCTTCTCTCACCAAGTGAAAACAATGCAATTGTATTTGGTTATATTTTGAATACCACGTATGTATTTTTCATTTAATCGTCAACATGAAATTATAGAACACTCACCTGACATATGAGAGCAAAAAATCGTCTAAAACAGCAGAATTAACAAAATTATTTTAGATGAATTTAAGCATCATTATCAATATCTCAACAAAGACGTCATAAAACACTTCATTGATTCAACAACTTAGCGTTTTCAAATATTTGGTGTGCTAGTGATTCTAATTATTAGAATATATGTATTCAATAGATTGCTTCTTAATAGGGTAGCAGTAAAAGGGAAAATATAATTTCTACTAACAAGAATGACTAAAACTTTCTTGTATTAGTCTCATCTCATGCAAGGTAAAACAGACGGAAAAATATGCACCAAAGCAGGTGGCTTAACAAGTTTATCATCCATATATAAATTCTTATGCATCCATTCTACATCTCAACAGAAGGTAAATAATGAGTATGAGATTGAATGCATTATCTATGCCGCAGTTAGAATCCGTGTAGACAACAACAACAACTTAAAAAATGAAATAATTAAGATAAAAGGTTTACCATTGCCACAAAGATTAGCAATTGCTCCAGCAACCATTCGAAGGGTCTGAGGATCCTCGGCATTGGCTGCCGTCATTGACAGTAAACTAATGCCTCCTTGAGCCACAATGAGATCTTGATTGGTTTCTGTTAAGACACCAAATAAGGTTGCAGATACCAAGGAAATAATAATAAAAAAAAGAAGATATCTCAGTAGAAGTAGCATATTTTTTTTTATTAAGTTACTAGTAGGAAAGAACAGGATGTGGAAGTTTACCGTTCATTGCCAAATTTGCTATGGCGCTTGCTGCAACTCTATGTATGGTTTCATCTTGTGAGTTCTTAAGCAGTGTAAGCAAGGACGTAACTGCACCTGCTTCTACAATCCTCTTCTGAATTGCTTCTGTAACATCAGGGTTTAATGGTTGATAGATGTTATGGCTAATTTTGTTATAATATAATATCAATTTCAACAAATTAAGCAGCAAACAGAGATTCAAGTTATGTACGTCATAGGAAGATCAAGAAAGAGAAGGTTTAATACGTTATTGTGATAATTTCTCTTTAACAGACATTCAGAAAACTGAATTTTATCTATTTCCACATATTCATTGTCCCCATTTAGAAGTCATACTAATTATTCAGTCTCTTTTTTCCTTTGCATACAAATTATATTATCTTAATCCTAGATGCTAGACTGCTAGTGCATATATATATACAAGGTATTTCAAAGTAAGTCGGCAAAACACAACCTTCAGAAGCTAAATTTGCTATTATTTTCACGGCATGGATTCGCACATCAACATCTTCTGCTTCAAGCAATGACAGAGTCTTCTGCAGTCCCCCTGCAAGAATATTGATTTTATCTGCAAACAATATCTTCTAAATTGAAAGGACTTTATCAACAGAAAATGTCAATTTTCAACATACACGATATGCAATATAAACTAAATAGTAAATAGTAATTACTGCCTTGTTCAAAGAACTTGGCAACTGAGGCCTTCTCTCCATTTACTGAAGCTTGCTGCTCATGCTTAACTAGGGAAGTGGAAGAATGTAGATCACCAAAATCTTTTTCAAATCCACCTCCATCAATTTTTTGTTGTCTTGTCTATTATAAGAGAAATTGCAATAATAAGTGTTTCGAACATACAGACAAAATATTTGTATGGATAAACTTTTTCTTAAATAATTATAAAAAAATAAAAAATATAAAATGAATTGAGTTTCTTATTTTAAGATTAAATCAATTTATGTATTTAATATTTATAAACGTTTTTTCATTTAACTTTTGTAAAAACTAAGATACATAAATTAATTTTACCTTATAGAATAATTAAATATATTTTAATCTTGTTTAAGTAAGCTTACGAAAAGGAGAAAATAAGAAAAAAAATAAAATAAGTTTCTTCGTAAATTAATGTTAATTTATGCATAAGTTAATTTGTAAAAATTTAATCAAATTAACTTATTTAAAAACTAATTTTTAATTTATACATAAACTAATTTTAATTTATAAAAAATTTTATTTTATTTTTTCTTATTTTTCTTTCCGTAAATATTTACAAAGAAGTTTTCTCAAATAAATAATTTATCTTGTTATTTTTCTTCTTCAATAAATATTTATAGAAAAGTTGGTTAAAATGTAACCATCAATTCAAGCACTGTCAAATTTATGGCACATTTTGCAATCCATGAAGAATCAGCAGAAACATGATGACGAGTATAATATAAGTCATGAATTAAACGGGTGAAGCAATTAACTTACACGATATACTATGCCCTCAGTTTCACCTCAACAGGTTAATAGCCCAAAGCCAAGTGTGAGTTATCAGTAGCGGGGCTAGTGGTGAAGGTTTTGTACAGTGTGAAGGAACTATAGTTTAAACCTACGTGTCATCATATAGTAGAAGAAAAAGTGCATGATGTTGCCATGGCTTGGACTACCATTAGCATAAATATGATTGCAAAATATAATATTGACGGACATGAATGTTTCACACATATGTCTAGCCCAAACTGAATTGAACATATTAAATAGTAATAATGATAGCATAGTTTAGTAATTTCTCCCCATTTAAGCTTTTTTTAATCAAGTAAAATAATTATCATTTAAGGTGTAGTAAAGTAGTAGCTTAAAAAATCTTTAATCACTCCATTTTAATCAAAACTAGTAATGAAAGCCATATTTCCCTTTTATATAACATAAAATAAAGCCAATTAACTACGATATTTGTGCAGTTCAGATATAGCTTACTTTGCCAACTTCAAAACCTAATTGCAATAATTGACTTTGCAATCTTGCTATTTCTCCTTTGAGTTTCTCTTTCTGATGTGCCTCATCTTCCAACATCTTACGAAGTTTTGAGATATCTGATACTCTTGATGCCTATCACAGGAGACATATAGGAAGGCACATTTGCAAGTGGTCATGATAAGTATAAACATTGGAGGCACAAAAACATACCTCCGACATTTTCAGTTCTGCCATTTGATTTTTCAGATGATTTATCTCCCCTTCGGCAGCATTTCTTAAAAGAGTCTCTTTCTTAAGTATTTTTTTCAGAATGTCTACTTCCTCAGCAGGCACAATGGCAATCTAGGAAATCATAATTCACGTGTGAGCTTAACATGAAACCCATTATTTACTATTGACTATTAATTGAGTCATTATATTATTTTCATATTATAATCTAGTTTGGCTTCACAGGACTATTTGTTAACTCCTCAAATGTACGTGAAAAAATAAAGTACTGCAGAAATAACTTAAGAACTAATTGAGATCCTAAACTTGCTGGGAAAATTAACGAGCCTAACAAGTCGGATTTCTTGTTCCTTAATTCTTCCAAATGAATTGATGTTCAACTCTGTTCTGCAGAGCAGTTTCGCTGTTATAATTAGCATAAGACAACATACGGTATAACAAAAATTACTACCTCTCTACTAGATGTCATACAAAAATCCTCATACTTTTTTTTATTCTCCATCACCTTCTCTTCAAGCCTCTTAATTGATTCCTTATAGTCTTTCTGATATTTCAATCTTTCCTTCTGAGAAAATGAAATGGATATCAGTACACATTCACCAAGAAATCATCAATTCAAATCAAATCAACCATGTTCATTGCTAATTGAACTTCAAGACATTACTTAGATCAAGAAACTAATAATATCATCTAAAAGATATTAATTAAATTACATGTGATATTTAGATACGAAGTACACTATGCGACTGAAACATACATTAGATCAACCAACCTCCAACAAATCAGAGTAGTTCTTTTGGGCTTCTGATATCCGGTGCTGTGCTTCTTTGGTCAATGTTTCAATATCATCCTCAAATGCCTTCTGCTGCCTTTCATATTCCATAGTGAGTTTGTCTAATTCTATGTCTAGCCTTCTACATAAGCTTTTGTAATCAAAGTCCTCCTTTAATTTTACCATATTTTCCACCTTCATAGCCTACAGGAGGCACAAATGTTCATCATTATTAACATTGATGCACATTTGACATTTCTAGAAAAAATATACATTAATCACTGCAGCACAATTTGGTTTGTATTCTAGTGTTTTGTAGCTAGTTATGGAAGATAATAATCAGTAGCTGCAACGGTCATGGGACCTCTTTTAAAGAACAAATTAATTAAAAAGTGACACCTCACTTACTGTGCATGAATGCCGATAAAAAGCCTTCAGTTACTCCACGTTTCAAATTATTTTTCCAACTATTTTCTATATCCTCTGCCCCATGCCCTGTGTTCCATCACCATATATATACACTAAAATCAAATATCACCACACCGTAACTTCAAACTATCAACAATCTTCACAATGATTAGAACTAGGCATTCAGTCACAGTTTATCTTATTTTATTCTATACAATATCCTTATCATATGAATTAGCAACATTACATAGTTTTTAATTAGATAACCGGATGTTAACTGCACAAGTCGCTCAACAACTAGAATATACTACGACATTTCAAAAACTACAAGTTGATATGCTTTGGCAATCGTTTAGCAAAATATGCATTTCACGATATTTTTAATCTAGAAGAAACCAACAGTACCCTCTAACCACAGTTATACAACTAAAAGAGTGAGTTCAGAGACATTCAACACAACTTTTTAATAGATGTCTAAGAAGTATATATAAACATTAACAATGATCAGTAATTTATTTTTAGAAGGGACTACTAATTCTATGTTGACCTATCCTAAGCCTCACCATGCGATATTTTAAATATTATTAATTATTTTCAAAAACAAGGAAACTCGAGGGTTGTGATGAAAACTGGTTGGATGTGTCTTTTATACCGTTGTCAACATCTAAAACACTGCCATAATAGAAAGGCTAATGCTTCATGATAAAAAAAAAAACAGAAGTTAATAATTCTAAATCCTCCTATAATATTATTTTACAAATTTTCCTACTTAACCAAGAAACAATGGAATACATTTTATATCTCCAAAACATTAAATACATTCATTGTTTTATTTAATACTTATAATTATAAAGTATCAATAGGATTAGTAAAAAGATACAGTATGGACAAACCAAAACAAAATAAGGGGACAAAGATTAATCCTTGTATTTAATTATTTATTGAATCTTACCTCGGAATGAATCACGAAGTAATCTAGTCAGTTGAGTTTCGAAACGGCACATGCATACTATTTTCTGCAAGTGCATTAATACACTTCCCCATTCGACTCAAGGTGAAGAAAAAATTATAAGGCAGTCCGAAAGTATCTTAGCTTCTGTTAATTTCCACATAATACATAATCTAATGTTATTAATTATCTTTATAAATAAAAAATTTTAAATATATGTTATATAAATATTAGTTAGAACTACAAACACACATAGCTGTAGCTGTATGAGACTACTTAATAAACAATAAATAATGAAACATCTTTTTATATATACCACGAATGTTACACCGAGCAAAAAGAATCTTGATTGTCGGAGAAGTAGGACACTGATTTCCTTCTATCATCTTTGTGATAATGAAACTAGAAACAAATGTCAGAAACTGTGCACATTTCCATATCCAGGAGAGTTCACATAAATCTACTAACGTGACTTATCAATTCGCTCTGAACCAGCAAGATCTACATACCCAACTCGCCTTTTAGATCCAAACAATAGGTGGCCTTGATTATTTAACCATATGTGTATGGTTTCCATTTTGAAATGAAAGAGCTGCATCTCTTCCCTTGATAGATCTCTTTACATACACCTAGAGCAACAAAGGTAATTTAATTTACAACAATATAAAAAATATAAACCTTGAACAAAGCACAATAAGTGTACGAAATTATAGTACCGCAAGTGTCAGCATTCTAGTTGTTCTTTGCGTAGTGTAAACCTTTTGAGCTGCAAAAAATAACTGTATGAAATAAAAATAACCGTGAACAGATCAAAACTTATCTGGGAAGGATACCATTGGCTGCAAAATCAGAATCTGCCACTGACTTCTCTGCATTCCTCGAGCATGTGACAGTAAGAGTACTATTTTCAACGAAATATAATATTTACACTTGCACATCATAGGTTATCAATAAGGTTAAGCACACAGATAGGAGAATGCAGTAACTGACTTGCAGCAAAAAAAAAATTAATTCAACTCTAAAAACTAGCTTATAAAATAAGAATTATATTTTTCATTATACCTATTATAAATCATCCATAGCAACTTAACAGTGAGTGACTCAATAACGTCAATAACTATTACTAGAATAAGCTTTAATATTATTCTAAAATTTAAATTTAACTTAATTAAAAAATTAACTCATAAAATTTAACATATAATACATATAAAAAATTTAACATAATATATAACATATAATACATATAAAATTTATATATAACTAGTTCTTTAGCCTATACATTACACAAGTTAAATTTAATATGTAAATTTTATTATTAAAATAAATTATTATAAAAGTATAAAAATATTTATATTTGATAAATAATAATCAATATATAATTTACAAGGACAAATATTTATATCATAAGAAAGTAAAAATTATACATAAAATTATTTAAATAAATATTTAAATCAAATGATAGATATTCATGTCAAAAAGATAAAAACTTTATCTAAGAATATCAATATTCAAGGAATTTGTCTCTAAAAGTGTCATTTATAACTACTTACAATAATATATATATATATATATATATATATATATATATATCATAAACAAAACATAACTCATAACTCATATTAAAATATGACATGCAAAAATAATAAAGAGATAAAAAAAAATTCACTATCATATTTTTATAGGCAAACAAAAGAGTCATAAAATTATTATCCTCCATTTGAAACTTAAAAAAAGATGAAAATAATCTATTCCTAAAAAATTGAAAATTATAAAATGTAAAAAGGAATAAGAGAAGAAGATAAAGAACACAAAAGTTGAAGGAAGAAAATAAGATAAAAAAAATATATAATTTTTTTAAGATAAGAAGATAACCTTCGAAATATCAATAATAAAAAAAATATATTGTAAAAAATAAAGATAAGGTATTGTTTTTAATAAAAAGAAATTGTAAATTTACTATCAGGCATTTAAAACTTCAAAAGAGATTAAAAAATAATTTATTTTCAAATTTTTCAAAAATTTAGCGATTATAAAAAGATAAAAAGAGAAAAAAGAATACAAAGAAGAGGAAGGATGTAAGATAAAAAAAATATAAATATTTTAATAGAAAAATATAATGTTTGAAGCTGAAGTCATAAAATAAAATAGAGATAAATATGATGAAAAATAAAATAAAATATTTTTTTATGATATTTTATTCTATTAGATTTTCAATTGATTTGAGTTGATATGATTAAATTTTAAAGGAGAGAAGAGTATACTACAAAAAGAAAAATATTTAAATGAGGATAAATGTGAATTATATATACTAAATTGTATAATATACAATAATTTTTTTATAATATATTATATATTATATGGGTTAAAAATAAAAATGTAACAAGTAAACTATATTGAGTAATATATATATATATATATATATATATATATATATATATATATATATATAATTTATATTTAGAATATTATCTTAAATATATATATAATAATTATTTATATGTAAATTTAAAGTATATTATTAATTAAAATATTAAAATTAAATAATTATCACACATTTTTTTAAAAAAATTGAATAATAATAACGATTGTAATTTTAAGATAAATAAGTACATAAATAAAATAATATATTTGATAATTTATTTAAAATTATAATTTTTATAATTTAAAAATATATATTTTAAAAATTATATATAATATTAAGGAAATAATAATTTTATTATTTAATAATAATTTACATATTATTTTATCATTATTCAACGAATGTAAAATATTAAATAAAATTAAAATTTATGATATTTTTATCAATCTAATTCTTATCTTATCCTATTTTATGTATATAAAGAAATAAATAAATAAAATAAAATATTTTTTATAATATTAATAAAAAATATTATTAGATGTAACATGTATGTTGTGGAAAGAGAGAGAAAGAGGGCGATGGGACCCATCCACCGCCCATAAGCACGCAGTCTTTCTGCAATCAAATCTAGTTTGGATCTATTTTCCTCAATCTAACCCTAACCCAACACCACTTCTCCCAAAACAAGAGAACAAGCTGCAACCTGCTATCATCTTTTTCTCTCGCTGTCTCTGATCAACAGCAACTTCAATTTACACCGCCTTCACCATTGAAATCCCCCACGAACGTGCAGGTTGAAGTAAAAGTCAATTAAGCTCAAGCACAACTTTGTAGACTAGCTAGCTTGCACCAATTTCAACCCCTCCTAACTTGTTCTCCTTCCATGATCAGTTGTCACTGTTAGAAATTTGTAATTTCTTTTAATTATATGGGCTTTATATTTTAAATACAATTATATAGCTATTTATTTAAAGTGATTATAATATTAAGTGATCCAATTAAGTAATCAAAAGACTTCCTGATAAGACATGATATGGGCTTAATGAGTGGATACCAGGTTGGCCCGTTAGGGGATAATGGAAACCCTATATGTAGACTAACACATCAGGAAAGGTTATGGTCCCCAATACACCAAACCAAAACATATTCTCCATTCTCCCCATCTGAAGAGAGAAGCTAAGGTCCCAAGAGGAATTAAGGCGATTTGGTTGAGGAAGATCACAAACCAACGGTTCTCAATCAAACAGATGACATTGAAGATTGGCCAAATGGATCCAGGTATTTAATTGTTTTTCATCCTATTTACAGCTTTGATAATCTAGTGTAACGGTAGGAAATTATAAGGAACAATAAGGGAACCCTAAAGATTCATATAAGGATTTCCAACCGTCACTACTCTCTACCGGTTGGACTCATCAAATTAGCAAGATCTTCAAGAAGCAAGGAAAAGACAAAGAGAGAATCAGGAGAGAGAGTACTTAGCGGTCATATATAACTAACTATTTATTCTCTTTAATTTCCTTCCTTCCATCCACTCCATATTTTGTTTCGTTCAATTTGGCAAATTCATTTATGTTTTCCTGCATATGCAAATGAAGTACTAGCTAGAGGTAGAGTTAAGAAGTCCACATATTGAGATTATATCTATTCACTCATTCAATACATCGAACACAATCACAATGGACCCAATAACAGCACACGGTCACTCTCTTCCCCCTCCTTTCCACACAAGAGATCTCCATCTGCACCACCAGCCACAACACCAATTCCAAACCACCGAAGACGAGAACAGCGGAAGCAGCGGTGCGCAGAAAAGAGAACGCGAAGAAAACAACAACAACGAAGGTGCAGGTGAGGCTGAGATAACAAGAAGACCTCGAGGAAGACCATCTGGGTCAAAGAACAAACCGAAGCCACCCATTATCATCACTCGCGACAGCGCCAACGCCATGAGAACCCTCATGATGGAGGTGGCAGACGGGTGCGACATCGTGGAAAGCGTATCCGAATTCGCCAGGAAGCGCCAGAGAGGGGTTTGCATCATGAGCGGCACCGGCACGGTTACCAACGTCACTCTCAGGCAACCGGCTTCTTCCGCTGCCGTTGTCACTCTCCACGGAAGGTTCGAGATCTTGTCCCTCTCTGGCTCCTTCCTTCCGCCGCCGGCTCCACCGGCTGCTTCCGGTTTGACCATTTATTTGGCCGGTGGTCAGGGACAGGTGGTGGGAGGAAGTGTGGTTGGAACGCTGGTTGCTTCGGGGCCTGTGGTCATCATGTCTGCTTCGTTTAGCAACGCTGCCTATGAGATGCTTCCTTTGGAGGATGACGACCCTTCGCTGCCTCTGCAAGGAGCTTCAATTGGTTCTCCCGGTGCAACTGCAGTTGCTCAGTCACAGCTCTTGGGAGGGGATGCAACTGCTCCACTTTTCCATGGTTTGCCTCCTAATCTTGTTAATTCTGTTCAAATGCCATCTGAGCCTTTCCGGGCATCCACTCGCCCGCCATTCTGATACCAAGCTTTTCAAAACCTGTCTGCTATCATATTTTCACACTTAACATCAAGGTTTTTGTTGTGGTTCTCCCTAGAAAAACCATGTGCCTTTTATTTTTAATCCTCTTGATATTTATACACATAGTGAGTACCTGGCGTCAGCCCACGCCACCCGACAAATGCATCGACAAGGCGGGTCGAGGTGAAGGGCTGCAGTGGAGACGTCGACATGTCGGGCGGTGAGGTGTCCTATTCAGACCAGACACGCCCGACATGTCGATGTCGATTTCTTTCTTACAATTAAAAAGGGACGCCCGATACGGAGATATCTTGACTCCGTCCGTCTACGTCCGTCCGGCCCCACCACCTTGGTTTATCCCAGACGGTACACAGCCCCTCAAGCTTTTTGTCTTAGACTTTAAAGCTTGTGTTCCCTGCCAGCCAGAGGGCCTAAGTTTCCCTGCTTGTCGTTTCAGTTTCCATTGGTTTTGAATTCTTAGGGGTTTTGGCGCCTGTGCAATTAAGTTGTGCCGCTTCGTTTTCTGGTTTGAAAGTTTTAATCATTAACTTCTATTTTCTTCGTCTTTTCTTTGTTACTTGCACTTATTGCTACTCATCTGTTCTTGCTCCTGCTGCTGCTTAACTGCTTTCGTGTTTGTGACTATCCCATTTCCTTCTGTCGTCAGTCTTCTTCTTCCTAGCATCAATGGATTCAGGTAATCCTCTTCATTTATGTTCTGGGTTTTCTGGCTGTTTTTTGATTTTGCGTTAGGACCTTTCGTTTTTAGAGGTGACGTTTTTTCTATTCCTGCTTGGGTCTTCTACTGACCCTTGCTTATTTCACCGCAGGTGGTCCTTCAGAGGGTGTTCTTTGGTTCCTCTGCTCGGAAACCAGTCTCCACGGAGGACCGCTTCTCGAAATCTTCTTCGTCCAACCCCTCCTCTAGTTCCTCTTCTACCTCTGCTGAAGTATTTCCTTTTGAGATATGGTACCGTGACAACTCTGGCGACGATACCTCTACTGACCCGTATTCGTGGGTGGATTTGGAAGTAAAAAAGGTTTTCTCGACCTTCACCCGCGGTAGTGCCTTGCTAGGAATGGCCAAGAATATCTGCCAACCGGGTCCTTGGTCGGTGGTTGTCCAACCCTGCCGTCCGGATGAGCCCGCACACATTCATCCTTCTGAGGAGGCCGTCCCTTTTTTCTTTTTGTATGACACCCTTCCTTTGAAATTAGGTATAAAACTCCCTTTTACTTCCTTTGAACGGTCAGTTCTGAGGGGCTCAATGTCGCTCCTACCCAACTTCACCCCAATAGTTGGGGTTTTGTCGAGCCTTTGAGTTGATTTATGAAGATGCAGGGCGAGCCCCTTCCCCGGGTGTTTTCTTCGGTTTTCTCCTTACGCAAATCGCCTAAGGTGGGCTGGACCTCATTGACGGCAGTCCCCAAACGTAAAACCATCAAGCCTTTTAGGAGAGTTTCAAAGTCTTCAAAGATCATTTTTTCAAGGTTGGCCGAGGAGCCGGTGGTCCTAGCATTTTGGTGGACAACTCTGGTGATCCCTACTTCCCTCTCTATTGGACTCCTCAACCGGCCGTCTCAGTTACAGTAGCCGAGAAGGACTTGGAGGAATGGGAAAAGGAGTTCGTGGCTGAATTGCACGGGTTCAGAGTTCTTTCTTCTACTGAGATTATAAAGGGTTCCGGTCGGTTTTGCTGTCGAGATTGGATTTTTTACTGTTCTTTCTACTCTACTGTTCTGTACTAACTCTTCTATTTGCTGCAGGTTTCTCCGTTGAGTATCTGAAGAACTGGCGGAGGAAACTTTCTCGCGCTTCTGCTGAAACCAGCGCTCCTCAACCGGCCGCGGAGCAACCGGCCGAGGATTCACTGCCTCCCCAGGACCCAGTGCCTTCTCCACAGGTGGTTCATTTGGATTCCCCCAATGAGTCGCCTCTCCATGCCAGTCCCATGAACGAGCCTGCTCCTCATCCTGCCGACGCCACGGACGAGCGTCCTCGGAAGCGTTTGCACATGGAGTTTGACGATCTTTTTGAAGATCCTCCTACTCTGAATGAGGCTCCACTCACCGCCGGTCCTTTGAGCCCTTCTCTCTGGAATCGCTCCCTGTTGGTGGGTCAGTCTGACTTCCAAGATGCTTCCTTTGCAACCGACCGCTCTCGAGTGCAACGTTTGGGGGTAAAGAGTACCTTTAATATTTTCCATCAACTGGCCGGCTGCTCTCTCATCCTGGCTCGTGCTACTGAAGCTGAGTTTGGGGAATTAGGCAACCAGGTGACTGTGCTTTCTGATCAACTGGCTCAAGCTCATGGGGAGAACAAGAGCATGACGGTCATCAATCAAGAGAACCTGGTGAAGATTCAAAATTATGAGCGTACCGTTGATGGACTGCAAGGGGAACTGCGGCAAGCCTCTAGTAAGGGTAAAGAATTATTGGCAGCTAAGTCTGCTTTAGAAGCCGACCGCGAGTCTTTGATTCGTAAAGTGGAGGGTTTATCTCTCATCTGCCAGCAGCTGGAATCTGCTAACTCTGATTCAAAAGGTCGCACTGCCTTGATGGAATCAGAATTGACCGTGCTGAGGGATGAAAACACAACAAAAGATGCTACCATTCTCAAATAAGGGTCAGCCATTCTTCAGCAATACGAAGCTGGTTTTCAGCGGGCATTGGCGCAAGTCAAGGTGTTATACCCTGACTTGGATACTTCTGAAGCTGATCCCTTCAAAGACATTGTGGATGGTCGTCTTGTTGACGTGCCTACTCCCCCTGGTTCTCCAGTTGCTTGATTGATGTTTATTTTGAACACTTTTTTGATGTAATACTTTTGGTATTTTGGTTCCAATATTATACACATTGCCTCTTAGCGTTTTTACTTCTTTACGCGGTAGGTCGGCTTGATTATGACTTTTTGATCGCTCTTTTATTTTTGTATCTGTTTTTCTTTTTTGCGTTGCTATGATTTTGTTATATCTTCGAGGTGGTCGACTAGTTGTAGCACTTCGTTTGCCTTTTTTGCGTTGATGAGTTATATCTTCGAGGCGGTCGACTAGTTGTAGCACTTCGTTTGCGAATCGTCGTCTCTCGTTTCTTACTTTGATATATATGTTAACCATATACTTTGTTTACAAAAAATCTTGGTAATTATATTCCAAATACCCACTAAATTAGAAGAAATTATGTTACTCACTAAATTATTTTTTACAATAATAATAATTAATAAATATTAAAAATAAAAATTATTCTTAAATAATTAGAAAATAGAAGAAAATGTTGTATCAAGATCAATGTTACACCATCACAAGCAAATTATGGTAGACCTTTGATAACACTTGTAGCTAATTTGTATTGATAATAAAATAATTATTAATGTGACTCAAATTAAAGTTGTCAATTCCTTGTCCAGAGTGTGTAAGTTTGATCCATTGACAAATAAATAATTTTTAATTTTTAAATTAATATAAATAAAATTCTAATAAATTTTATTGCAAACTACAATTTTTAAAATAATAATAATATGCTATAGATGAAAAAAAAAACTATTAGAAAAAAATAATAATAATAATATTATTATTATTATTATTATTATTATTATTATTATTATTATTAATTTTAACGCCTACTAATTAAATTGGAAAGAAGGAATATTCAACAATTCAAGAAATTCCATTTGCTTTTTACTTTAGTCCTACGGTCAAGTGTATTTAGTATGATGGTATCACGATGGCACTAATTATAATAATTACCATGATGTTATTTTAAAATAACAAATATTTTCTATTCAATAATCAAATCAAACATCCAAATAATAGGAGAAGAAGTTTTCTTTCGTTTATAAATTTTATGGCCCTTTCCATTTAATTATTTATCCTTACTAGATCCTGATTATGCATGGGTAGGTGGGTCACTTGAAAAACCACCCAAGAAATCCACTGTCCCGCTCCCCAAACAGTGATACAAGCACAATTATTTTTTATATTAAGGAAAATTTTGTTTTAGTTATTTATCATTTAAAATTTATTTTGATAATTTAATTTTAAAATTGAGTTAATATTATTTTTTAAAAAATAACTATTTTTAAAACTTTTTTAACTAATGAAAATATAAAATTTGTTTCATTAAATTTAATTATATAAAATTATATAAATCAATTAATGTTTTAAAAAATCACAAATAAAATAAAATTGTGTGAATATTGAGTCTCATCAACAACAATAAAAAAAAATTAAAAATTTTTATATTAAATTCTTTTACCACAAAACTTATTTTTACGTAATTTTTATTATAGTTCTTTTTTTAATTTTAATTAAATATATAATTTTCTTGTAAATAAATATAATGAAACAAGTTTTAATTTTTAAATTAGTTAAAAATAATTTAAAATTGTGTCTTAATAAAAAATTATTATTTTTCATAATAATAATATTGACTAAAATTTGATAATTAAAAATTAAAATAAATTTTTTAAAATAAATGACCAAAAGAAATTTGTATTATGTTAAAATATTATTTTATTTATACCTAATTTTGGTATTAAGGTGCAGAATGAACATCTGCTGTTGAATGTTTCGTATTTCTTATGTCACTTTAAAATAAATTCATTGTAAGCTTAATAATGCTATCAATTCCCTATCTAATGACAATAATCCTCTCGATGTTTTCTTTTTCTTTTTCTTCGAAAGTAAATAAAAAATAATTTCTAACTATTTGTCCAATAGAAGTTTAATCTTTTTCCTAGCTCCGAACTGTAATAAATAGTTTTACGCCTTAGAAAACTACAAAAATGAAATGAGAATACAAATTATTAAATTATATTAGTCCAAGTCCTTCTGAAAAACAATATGCATGATCCGAAAAATTTTATACGCGGCCATAATTACTCTAACCAATTATCTATAAAGTACCTTAACAAAATAGTAGTGTTTGTCTTTTTTTTCTTACATGATAAATAAATAATAATAATAAGTATTCAAATTAAAATACTTTTGCACGTATTTAATCTTGTCTTAATGCATCATTTAATGAATTTAATTATATTAATATATGTTAGACATGTAATTTATTTTTGACTTGTTTGTGGTGGACCTGTTAGTTTTAGAGGCATTTTTATGTCACTTAGTGAAAATATAAAAAAAAAATTATGGAGAGAATCTCATCTATTATAATTATAATTGTGTATTTGTAAATTTTTAAAAAATTTTGTATATTTTTATAATATAAATATTTGACTATTTTAGGTTGAAAAAAAAAATTATAAGATGTCCTGATAATCTGTAAGGAAACTACACGGTAGTGATATCATGCACGTATTCATTTATAGATGTAAAAACCTTGGGACTGCATAAAAATCACGGAATGAACAAAACATGTCATTATTATAAGCATATTTCTTTCTCTAATAAAAGACTTTTGTGATTAAAGAAAGAACGGAAAAGATTAGAAGCAAGGAGTAACGAAATGAAGAGCTTATTTGATTTTCTCTTCTTCACCTTTTGCTTTTAAAATTGTTTTATAAATAATTCCATTCAATAATAATTTTTTATTTTTAAATCTATTAAATTTTAAAAATTGTTTCTAAAACAAGGGTTTTAAAAAACCAATAACTAGTAACAATCAAAAGATATTTTCTCCTTCTTTTTTATTTTTTTCAAGTGTTTTGTTGATCAAGTGGGCAAAACTCTTTATCTAGACATTAATAGAGAAAACATTTTTAAAATGACATTGTGTGATTTAGGAGGAAAAATAAATCTTGACAACCACAAATTTATCAATTTTTTTTTGTACTCCATGTAACTCTTATTCCTCTTTAAATATTCCATTCATGCAATATGAGCTACCCTTTTTATAGTAGATTTAAAAAATAATCTAAACACTGCAATAAATTCTTGTTCTATTTCATTTTTCTCATCATTGACAATGATATCTAGAAACAAAAACTTTCATAATAAAACAATTCGAACAAAACATTCTTATCTTCCAATATTATAGTTCCCTCCTCCGATGAAAAAATAAATTGTTAAAATTAAAATTATTAAAATAATTTTTGACATACAAAATTAACTTCTCTTATATATATAATGTTACATTTATATGTATTCTTTATACTGATATTAATATTTTAAATATGATTACACAATTAATGTCACATAATATATATATAATTTTATTTTAAAGTGTCGTAAGATTCATTTCGTTGCACTCAATCTCACTTTATCACATAATATATTTATTTAGTTGTTTTCATCTTTAGTCTTTTCATTCTCAATCCACTATTTGTCTACTTACACGAGTATATACCATATCACTTAACCTTTCAATGTGAAAATTTCACTTTTTCTAAAAAAATAAGTTATTAATGATATATTAGTATTTTACTACCATTTTATGATATTAGGGGGACATAATTTTAACAAAAAAATAATACTCATACGCACATACAGTGGAAAGCAAGAGAGGAAAAGAGAATATCTACTCAATATTTTTTTATCTCAAACTTAATTTTTTTGTTATCTGTAACAATCAAGTAAAAGGGAGCCAAATTTATAGGCTTAGCTCTACAACTACTGAATCTAGAAAATAGGAAACTACCCACCGTACTAATAGCACAATCCTAAATGTAGATAACATAAAATTAAATAATGAAATCGAGAAAATAGGAAACTACCTTACACACTAACAGCATGATCCTAAATGTGGGTAACAGAAAATCAAATAATGAAATCGAGAAAATAAAATTTTAAACTAAAATGTTTTAACTCAATCAACAGTAAATATTAACGTGCATTTATACTT
The DNA here is from genome assembly GCA_025330945.1 of Mucuna pruriens. NCBI lineage: Eukaryota > Viridiplantae > Streptophyta > Magnoliopsida > Fabales > Fabaceae > Mucuna > Mucuna pruriens. The sequence continues at coordinate 412,176 of JAENHJ010000069.1, read as the reverse complement.
GATTTATTTACTTTTGACATTTTATCTTGTAACCGTGATAAATAGTTTTATGCCTTAGAAAACTACAATAATGTGAATTGAGAATAAAAATAAAACAAAAATTAATAAATTGGATTATTGTAGATTCTTCTGAAAAACAATATTCATGATACGAAAAATTTTATTCGCGACAATAATTCCTCTAGTCAATTATCTGTAAAATACCTTAACAAAATATTCGTGTTTGTCATTTTTTTCTTATATGATAAATAAATAATAAGAAAGGGTATTTTCAAAGTAAAATATGTTTGCATGTATTTAATATTGAGAAAATAGGTCATTAACTATCAATGAAACAAATTTTACACAGTCATGTAGTCATAACCCACAATTTATCGTAAATTTGTTTGTTAACTTTTATCACATATACTTTAAAATTTATAACAATGGTAATTTGTGAGTGGAGCACAATATAAAATAGTATTTATGGGTGGATGATCATTAAATTCTTTAATCTTGCCTTAATGCACTATTTAATGAATTTAATATATTACCTATTACATCATGATAAAATTTATTAAAGTTATTCCACTAAATTGTCATATCACAAATTTTTAAACTAAAATATTTTAGAATTTAACTCTTCTAAAATAAAAAAGTTTATTTTAAATAAAGTACACTCATGGTTGATTAAAAAATAAATCATTAGTCATCAAAAATCTCGAGTTCGAGTCTTAAATATATAACTATTTAGATATTCAAAAGGATAACTTTGGTTATGTTTGTCAAGTTATTCTAACTAATTTCTAATTTTTTTACTAGCATTTTCAACTTATTTGACTTTATTAGTAGTGTTTAGTAAACAAGTATGCTACTTCGAGTAGTGTTTTTTAAAATGTCAGCTTCTAACTTCTAAATTTTTATATTTGTTCTTCTCTTGTCTTTAAAATATTTATTAAATTTTATTTTTATCTTTTTTAAATAAGGTCTGATTTTATTTTTAAATAAAGTCTGATTTTATTACATTGTTTAATTTAACCATTACAATATTTATTTTATTATTTTAGCATTATACTTCAAGACATTGATAATAATATATAATAAGCTTATTTTATTTCATTTTAGTTATTATATTTTAGATATATTTTATGTTACATTGTTTATTTTAATCATTAAGCTATATACAATATTTGTTTTATAAATTCAATATTATATTATTGATAATGACAGGTGATGAAGTTTTTTAATTTTAATTTTTTTATTATACTATTTATTTTAACCATTACACTATTTATATTAATTATTTTATTATTTTTAATATTATATTTCAGAGATGTTTTAATCATTCACTAATTAACTTAATAAAAATATGACATCTACTTAAGTGTATGTTATTTTATTTTATTTTAAATTTGATTGAAAATATTTTAAGATAAAATACAAGATTAATAATAGAATATATAATATAAAAAAATTTGAAACTAAAAAATATACTTAAAATAATTTATTTATAAATATAAATTATAAGAATTTAAAATTAATTAAAAATATAAAACTATAAATGCCCAAAATATATTTTTATCAATAAAATAAATTAATATTTAAAAAGTTATATAAACATATTTATTTTTGTCATTTTACATTTATCAGTTACTTCGATCTATATTTTTACCAAACACTTATAATGTAATAATCTAGCTTAATCAACTACAAATTTTCACTTACTAGGTAACTTTTCAACCAGTTTTGCTAAATATGATTGTTTCTAGTGGAAAATACTTATGATTTATAAAAAAAAAGTCAACCATTATAATAAAATCAAATACATATGTAACAAAATATAAGCTTAATTACAATTCTAATTATTGATGTTCTAATTAATGGTTATGATTTTACTTTGATTTTGGAAATCTTTTATGTCCTTGTAAAGATGATTCTATCTTATTTGTTGTTATTTGTATATTCTAACATTTTCCATGGTTTTTTTTAGTTTTTATCACTAATTCTAGTTATTTTATAGCTGACATGACCAATAAAATAAATAATATTAATTGAAATAATTAAGATAGTGAATAATATTTTTAATTAAGATAATTAAATAAGTTTTAGGTGCACAATTCAATTACATAATTTATTTATTATTTTATATAAGTAACTACATATATTTTACTTTTATAACTTTTTTTAATATACCATCAACAATGATTTTATTATTTTTAATATTATTCTTACTTTTTAATTTAATAATTTATTTTTAACATTGTAGTTTTAAATACTATAATTTATTTAGATGTTATAATTTAATTTAATATATGATTTTTATGTTATTTTTATATTTTAATTGATTAATTTTGACTTGTTGTAATTTACTTTTAATATATTGTATTTTAATTTACTTTTTTCTTTAAAAACAAAAATACTACTTGAAAAATATTAAAAATAAATTGTATTACAATAAGCCAAAAATATTAAAATGTAAAAATAATATAAAATTAATATATTCAAATTAAATTATAAGCACATAATTAAATTTATTTTTAGAAAAATACAAAACTAAAAGTAAATTAATTAATCAAAAAGTAAAAAAATATATTAAAAATAAAACAATCACTACTCACAATATGTTAAAAATAAATTATAAAAAAGTTCATCATATATAATTAGCTTATTTATATAAAATTATTAATATATTTCTAAATAAATTATACCCTTAAAAATAATATAATTATCTTAATTTAAAATATTTTTTATCACATTTTTTTATATTAATTAATATTCTTTTTGTTGTTAGTCATGTTAGTATTAAACTAACTAAAGTTATTTATAAGACTAAAAAAGAATATTCAAGGATCTAAAAGTAACAAAAAATTACAAGGATTAAAACCAAATAAGTCGTATTTGCATAGACATGTTGAAATATATTTTAAGTATTTGCAAATATGTTTCTATTTAGTTTTAGATTTTACAAAAAAAATCATATCCTAGATAATTTTTTAGTATTCTTTTTTAGTCTTTATTATTAATTATAGTTAATTTAATGATGATATGATCAATAAAATAAAAATTATTAATTAAGATAAAAAAGACAATAAAAAATATTTTAAAATAATATAATTAGATTATTTTTAAGTACGTAAATCAATTAAAAATGTATTTATTATTTTATATAAATAAAAATTACATATAATTTTTTACTTTTTGATTAACTAATTTAAGATAAATTATTTAAAAAAATACAGTATTAAAGTAAATGAGTGAATTGAAAATCAAGAACAATATTAACAACAATAAAAACAATGTTCATAATATATTAAGAAATAAGTTATAAAAATAAATTATATGTAATTATCTTATTTATATAAAATAATAAATAAATTACTTAATTGAATTGCAAACCTAAAAAGAATCTAATTATCTTAATATGAAATATTTTTTACTATTTTAATTAATATTATTCATTTTATTAGTCATGTTAACATTAAACTCACTAGAATTAGTAGCAAGGATTAGAAAAGAATATTATCAAAATATTTAATATTTAAAAATAACAAAAATTTTGCAAAGATTAAAATTAGATAAAGTCATATTTGTAAATACTTAAAACATTTTTTTTCTCCCACCTGTTTTTTCAACCCGTTAGGCCTAGAAATAATTATGTTTGGTAAATTTACAGGTGCTACTGAACCAAGAAATTTTAAAAAATACTTTTATTGAATAGTTACTCATAAAACACCCTCACTTAATATAGTTATTCTAAATTATATATAAAATAGATTTTTATTTTTATTCAATTTAATTATTTATAATGTTTAAATTTATATATTTTGTCTAAATCACGGGTGCTTATGCTATGAAAAAAACAAGTACAATGGTAAAAAAACATGCCATAACACCTTTAATTAGTGTTTCATTTTAGTGCATATGCTTGTTTAGTGGTTTTAGTACCTATTGACAACATGTTTTAGTTAATTAATACGTATATGCAGCGGCTTAGAGTGCTTGTTAATTTTGCTATATATATAATTTTTACTGAAATCAAGTTATATTATTTTCCTTACAATAGAAGCTTCAATACAAAGTAGGAACATGAAGAAAAACATGGGAGGTAGTAAAAAATATAAATGTCCTTGCTAAAGATTGAGCACCTATGACTCCAAATAAACTCAAGTTTAAAGTTTTTATTCGAAGAAAGTAAATTATTATATTTACATCTAAAACAAGTTGGAGAATTCTATTAACCATAACTTTACTATTTGTCTTAAAAATTACTTCATGTAAACTCAAATTAATACTTCACTAAAATGCGTAAAAGCGAGTGTTTTTCTCTCATAGACACGTAGAACAAGAATTTTCCAATCAAGTTTTGCAAAATTAAATAGTCCTTATAATCTCTTAGACGCATACCAAAACTAGTTTTTTTTATTAGAATTAAAAGAAAACATCTACATTACACTTAAATCATCCAACCGGTAGAAGTTGTCAAGCTAAAAAATAACATCATGTTCATAATTACTTATACCAAAGATGTAATTTTTAGAAGCTAATCATTTGCCTACCGTTGTTGCTCTAACAAGTACATTAGAATTTAGTTCCTCTAGATCCTCCCATAATTTCTCACATGCCTCTTCTAAACACTCCATAAAATCATTGCTAGTTTGATGGTAAAACTTAATTAACATGCATAATAATTGACTCAGTTGTCATTTGTGTTAAATTTTAGATTAGTTAAGTATTCATAAATGTATAATATAATTATTATAAAGAACATATTATATATTAAAAATAAAGGGGTGAGATAAAGTATTAATTATTAATTTTTAAATTGTATAAAAGTTTTGTAACTACTTCGTGGCAATTTTAATATGACAGTTTTTAACATATATAAAATATTATTGAATCTGTTGTTTTGTCAAATTTAACACATTACTCGATTTTGATGTATTAAGTTTCGACTTCTGTTCTGGATGATTCATATGGTTGAAATTGGTAACAAGGATATGTTTTACTCAAACAATATCGTTTACAATATGCCAATAGGAATCCTCAGGAGCAGGCATAATTGATTTGTATATGATGCAATAATTAATTTATAAAATATTTATTTTTTATCCAGGACTAAGGACCAATGGTTACCTGATAAAGTAGTGTCGTGTATAAAATTGGTAGGCCTTTACGTTGCGGAAGCGTCAGTGTTAGAGGATGTGACGTAGGGAACAACCCTTAGTCCCATATGAAATTTGGCTTTCTTGTTTGAGTAATTGATTGTATTTTGTACCTTCTTGTTATTGGGGGTAAAAAGCTTCATCAAAGGGAATTTTATTCCTTCAAGTCTTCAACCAAAGGATACTGTTCCGATTTAGGACTTCTTGTGCTGTCGTAATGGTGCCAAGCTATTTTTTTTTACACTAAAATATAACTAATAGTTCATTCTTTCGAAACATAAAAAATATTTAAATAAATATTATTTTTCTAATAAAAATTTCTCCATATATGTAATTAAAAATTAAATTACTTAACAATTGAGAATGCTTTACATTCCACGTAAACCAACAAGATTGACATGTTGTGAACCCCCATCCTAGACAATAGTTTGCTCGGTCGATAGATTATCTGTACTTTTTAAAATCATATAATGTAATATCAGCATGGAGGGTTTAAGTTCTAGTTTATGTTACATTTAAAGGCAGTGATGATACAATCCGTGTCGCAACAGTGATTGATCATTGTTAAGCCATCAATTATCAATAACTCAATACTTACCTAACTCTAATTATTCTCCCATACTCAATACACTTTCCTTTCTACAAAAAGAAAGTTTTAACCAAGTTCAATTATACCAAATGACCAACCTTACGCTTAGAATTAGATTACACGAGAAATTGAAAAATATTAAATAATTAGGATGAGTGAATTTTAATAACTGTTTCAGAAACGGTCTCAATCTGGCGACACGACCGACCACTATTTTTTTTCTAATAAATGCATGATATTAAAAATATACATTAATCCTTGCACTCAAGGATATTTTATTTTTTTAATTTGATCCCTTTAAAAAATATTTTATGAACAATAATTATTAAAGTGAGAAATTTTAAAATATAATTAAATTGAAACTAATTTATATAAATTTATTTTAAATAATAATTAAGAATATAAATTAAGTGATAAATTATTAAAGATATATATAACTAAATATAAAAAGATATTACATTAATAATTATTTTGAATTTTTATTTTTTCAAATATTTGTTTATAAACCAATTTTAAAAATTATAAAATTTTAGTGTATATATATTTATGTATTAATTTTTTGATATCTATTTTTATTTAATATTTTTTAATATATGTGTAATTTTATATAAAAAATCATATATTTAATAAATCTATATTAATATTTTTACTCAAGTTAAATTGAATTACTATTAGATAATAAAAAAAATCTTTAAATATTTAACGCAGTTTCATATCTAAAATTCAAATTCAAAATTATTAATCAAGTTAGAATAATATTATATTAATTTATCTATATAATCACTTATAGTTTTATTATATTTACTACAGTAAATAAATGTATTGTATTTTCATAAATTTTATATTTAATAAATATAATAAATAATATTATTTAATATTTATATCAATACTACGTTAATAATATTAAATATATACTTCCCTTGTCCCATGTTGTTTGGCGTTTAAAATACGTCTAGTGAGTAGGATATAATAGGATATGGGAGCATAATAAGAGTAGGATAAAATAAAAATAGTTTAAAATGTAATCCTATTTAATATTTAATGCATGTCAAATAATAATAAAATAATATATAAATTCTTTCTATATATAAATTAGAATTAAAATAAACTATCTTCTATTAGAATGTTTTTAAGTTAATTATCATTACTTAATAATAGTGTTTTTTACTATTTTTATTCGATGATCATGTTTTTAAAGATTTTTTTATTAATTTCTTATCTACTTTAATCTATTGTTTTCAATATGTTTAGTTTTAAATTGAATTTTAATGAATTTTAATATTTTTAAAAATTAATAATAATTAAAAATAATATTATATTAGACTGTTTATCATAAATTTAAAATATAAACTAAAAAACGTTTATTTATTATAAAATTTAATTATAATATAATTTATATATTAAAAAATATTTAATGGTAATGGTACTCATTATATCCTCTAAAACCAGAATTTTCACGAAAGTTTCTTCATGTCTCTTACTTTTTTTTTCACTATTTATTACTTTGATATGTGTTATATTATTTTTAAAAATTATATGATGTCAATAATATTTTGGTGATAATTAATAATAAAATTTAGATATTAAATTTCACCCGTGCAATACTACTAGTTATATTCAAATGGTAAAATTGTTGTTTCATTAAAATTACTTATAATTTTCTAAAAAATAAAATTTTAACTTAATTGTTTATTTTTAAAAATTATAAAAACTATAATTTTAACTAAATTATATAAAAATTTTCTTAAAATTATAAAAAAATATAATATTTTTAAAATTATAGTTATTATTCATATTTTATGAAAAAAAAAATGTATAATAATTATTTAATTTTTAATATTTTAATTAATAATATACTTTAAATTTACACATCAAAATTATTATAAATATATATAAGATAACTAGTATTTTATCCTATACAATGCATAAAATAAATATTTTTTTATATATTTAAAATTTATAATAAATATTTTTTAATATTAAACTATATTACAATTAGAATTTATAATAAATAAATATTTATAGCATATAAATTATATTTTAGATTTATGATAAATGATTTATATTACGATATTATGATACAATATTATTTTTAATTATTGATAATTCAGTTAAAAAATATTAAAATTTAATTTATAATTAAAAATATAAAAATAATAAATTAAAAGAGATAAAAGATTAAAAAAAAGCTTTAAAAACATTTTCATTAAATAAAAACAGCTAAAAACGATTTCATCTAATTTATCATTCCACGAAAGTAAAGATTATATCCTATCTTGTTAATTTTTAACATAATTTTTTTAAGGTAAAAAATATATTAATGTAACAAATAATTTATTATAATAAAATACGATAGTTAACATATCTTGGACAACATAATGAACCCTTAAAGTTTTGGTTAAAAAATAAAAATATAATTAATATTTTAGATTTTTTAAAAATTATAATTTTTAATAATTGTTCGTCTTTTATATTAATTATATTATTTCTTATTTATATTTATATTTTCTTATTTTATAATAAATATTTAAAATAGAATAAAAAATTAATATTTCATTGATATTATAAAATAAAATAAAAATCTAAAAGTCAAATAAAATAGAGTGAAGGAAGTATGTTATTTATTTATTAATTATTAAAAAGAGAAGTATATTATTATACAATTTTTTTAATATAAATAAATAGATAGATTGATCATCGCCTAAGTTTGGAATTTTAGTCTTCAAGTAACATATTCTTACTATAACTTGTACAGAATATATATATTTTTTCAAATTCGCTCAATTTATTTGCTAACAAGGGAGGATCCTATTATGGAAAAAGGAAAACAAAATTATTTAGTACAAAATCACAAAATTAATAGTTTCTTTCACATACAATGCTTAAATTCGTCCATGTAGTAGAATTCATATGTTTCTCTTTTATAGCAAAGTGTTTTCAATGTCATTATATTAGTTAAAGAGAAGAGAACCCAAATCCTACATGCTTTTGGGTTATAGTAATGATTGAATGAATGAATTATTCTAAGGGGAACCCTATATGCTTACTTTCCTTACCACCCAAGAAGCTGCGAGGTAGTTGCTAGTGCCCCCCACGCTCCCGGTCGGTGCTACTCACGACCACGTGTCCAGTTACAATTAGATCCACATCCAAACATTGCCGAGGTGTCGGTTCCGAATGTCACTATATCTTTCTCTTCTCTCAACCTTTATCAAACAAAAACTCGCACAAAACAGAAGCTACGTTACATTCCTTATCTTCAGAAAAAAGAAAAGCAAAAAAACAACAAACAACATAACTTAGCCGTAGCCAGCCCAGAGATACTTCAGCATGACTTATTAGAAGCTTTATTAAAATTAGAATTTTAATATGCCTAACATATGGAATAAATATTTTCTATTAAAGTTTAATCTGATGCGGTATGATTAATTAATAAAATTATAATTTATATTATAAAAGTATAAAATAAATGATGTTATAATAAAACCCCAATGGGTGAGATCCACGTAGTTTTAACGGCGAAGGCAGGGCCACAAGCAAACGAACCAGTAACGCTACGCCTCTTCCCTTCGAAGTAATCGATGCCGTTGCTACACCCGTCATTCCGAAGCCGCGTGGCGTTCAGGAGCGAAACGGCGCCGTTTGGAACAAGTGGTTTTATCTCTGTGCTCGATTAGAGATAGATCACCTGGGAAGAAAACCGAAACCGAAAAAAGGAGCTGCCAATTTCACGTTTTCATTCTCCAAATTAAATCCCTCATTCCTCAATCGCCGACTTTCTTGTGACCCTCCCCTCGTCATCATCATCTTCTTCGTGCCCTAATCGATTTTCACGTTGTGGGTGCTGATGATGGGGCTCCTAGCGCTTCTATGAAACGCTGTCGCCGACCATGACCAAGCATTCATAAAAAAAGAAAACCTTTTTCTGCAGGGTGGATTTTTGTGTGCCCAATTAATTTGGGTTGTTTTTTTTTTTTTAATTTTTGCATTTTCCGATGACGTATTACGATAATGACGGTGGTGGTCGGAGAGAAGAGGTGGAGCCGGACTTCACCCTTTCAATCCAAGAAGATCGCAATGGGGACTATTTGAAATTGAGGACCAACCCCGACGACGGTTCTCGGCCGGGTGCGGCGGCGGATCCTTCTCCGCCGATGATAAGAGCCGCCGTGTGGTATTGGGTCAAATTGGTGGTGTTGTTTTTATGCCTGGGGTTCTTGGCTGTGGTTGTGCTCGTCTGGGTCGGACCCTATTTCATAGACAAGGTTTGTGCTTTCTTCTCCCACTAGCTATTATTGGATTTGGGGTTTGTTTTTCTCTTGTAAAGTTTTGATTTTGAGAATTAAAACGATGCATAGGATTGCTGAATTGTGCAATCCTTATGCTGCAGAGTGCAGAATAACGTGTTTTGCATTCTTTTCTGTTGCCTCTAACACGAACCATACTTTAAAATGTTTGTTGGAGAAAGTAATTTGTTCATTTGCAGTGAATTGTAATGGATGCTTCGATTTTTTTGCAGGAGGTTATTCCAATAATAAATTGGGAGACAAAGACTTTCAGTCCTCCAGTGCTAACTCTTTTGGTGTTTGCCTCTGTAGCACTATTCCCAACCCTACTCTTGCCATCTACACCCTCCATGTGGCTGGCTGGAATGACATTTGGTTATGGCTTTGGGTTCTTGCTAATTATATCTGCAGCAGCTATTGGTGTATCGCTCCCTTTCGTCATTGGCAAAATCTTCCACCATAAAATTGAAGTACATGCTTTGTCTTGAACCAGAGTTGGTTTTTGGTTTCTGTGTGCAGGGATTTGTCTCGCCTTTGCTAATATGGATCCTGTGTTTTATGAATTTATGCAGGGGTGGTTGGAGAAGTATCCGAAGAAAGCTTCTATTCTAAGATCTGCTGGTGGAGGGAGCTGGTTTCATCAGTTCCGGGCAGTTGCCTTAATCAGGATTTCCCCGTTCCCTTACTTAATTTACAACTATTGTGCTGTGGCAACAAATGTTAAGTATGGGCCTTATATAATTGGATCCTTGGTGGGAATGGTGCCGGAAATATTTGTTGCAATCTATACGTAGGGTTTCTCTCTCTAATTCACTCTTTTTTAGATATACTAGTAAATTTTGTGTTTTACTTGGTTGCATACATGCTTGGGTGGATTATTTCCTGAATAGCTAATATTTGCATTTGGAATTTGTCATTTACACCTAAAGTAATGAGCGAGGTGACCATTTTTTGATCACTTTTGGATGTCCATACTATACTGTGGATCTAGGTTGTGTAATTGGCTTCAATAACTCTGGCTCCAGCGTGATTATGTTTAGCACAATATGATTGTTTCTAGAAAAGACATTGTTTACACTATATGCTTTTTCTGGTAAAAACTGATTCAGTTTGACGTAATGGTTTTGAATTTTTAATAACTGATATGGTTTTGAATTTTTAATAACTGATACAATTAAGAGTCCTGCAGACTCTGCATTTTGCTTTACCATGTTTCATGTTTCCCTTTGTTGCAATATGTTTCTTACATGATTTATTCATCATGAAATAGATCTAAAATTGATTTGGTGAAATGGTGAATCTTTATTCTTTTAATATATTGGTGACAGTGAGATATGCCTTCAAAATTTATTTCCGTTTTTGTGAGGTGGGTAATTTTTCTTGCCTTCGTTACTTAATTTCTGGTTGTATTTAGCAGTATAACTTCTCTATGTATGCTTCCAACTAAAGTTAAGGATTTGTTTGTCTTTATGGTCATCAAAGTTTGACACAAGTGTAATTTTAATACGTGAGCATCTTCATGTTGTGTCTCACATTTTGATCTTCCTTGAATTTGAGTATTTAACCATGGAGAATATATTCATTATATTGGATTGGAGAAATGATAATTTATCTATGAAGTAGATTATTGTTATTCTTGGAGCAGTTGAGTGTTTAGTTCACACTTGTTTCCCTCATTTAGATCTTAATTAGGAATGCTATCAAACATGTGCGTCGTGAGCTTTATATCACAAACTGTTCTATGACTTTATATATAAGAGATTGATCTGTTTCCATGCATGGCATGTGTGGCTGCTTAAATACATCAATATAGTGGCCTTTTGTCTGCTAAATGCCGAAATGGTTATGGGCCTATTTATGGGACTAATTAATACAAAAATGCCTGATTGCATACCTATGGAAACTCTGAATCCCAACTGGTTCCACAAACCAAAACTTAAAACTATTATATTTGGCTGTTCTCCCTTGTCTAATGCCATCAATCACTGTTTTGTCACCTATGCTACTATAGTTTCAATGCCTCTCTTGACTCAAGATTCAAGAAAGGGCAACCATTACTGCAATACCATCAATTCAGCATGCAGATTTGTTATTGAATGTCACTCATAATTTTTTGTTTTGTCATCAACTCGTCATATTTTGGTAGGGGTGTGTGTGTGTGTATGGAAAACAAATGTAAGTGCAACATGATTGTTTAATTCTCTCTAGCCAAATACCTAAGCTCTAACCAATGAGGATTGTTCAACTGATAGGGATAGGATTGAACAATATTGACTAGGGTTTGATTCTTACCTGTGGTTTTTCATTGGTAAGTCATTTGTAAGTGTCTCTGTAAGCCTTCGTTGAGGCTTTTAGATTGCTCTGACCTTGTATTAAGGCTACCTCCCCTCCTAAACTTTTTCTTACGGGAAAAAAAAAACTTGTGTTCTTAAGGAAATAAAGGCTTGCACCATTATGTTCTTTTTTGCTTTGAGAATGCATCTTTGCTTGGTCAGCAATAACACTGATGCTTTCAATTCAATGTTGGACTTTTTTTTATCTCTCTCTTCAGGTTCTCTTGGTTTTTTCTGAAAATTTGCCTTTCAATGCCATGGTTGAATCTATATCATGCAAAAACATTTTATCTAATAATGATGATGAGTTAGCCATTAGTTAGCGCTTTTACTTTTCCATCTTTGCATCCGACATGTACAATAATATATTACGCCTGTAATCCATTATTTCAAGTTACAATTCAAATGTTAGTTGGTTATAAAAATAGAAACTAATGCTGCAAATTTATCTGGACCCTATTGAACAAATTATGTACTTGTCTATTTGTGCAGGGGAATTTTGATTCTGACATTGGCTGATGCTTCACATGAAAAACATTCTCTATCTGCCCCACAAATTATTCTCAATGTGGCTGGCTTCTGCATAACTGTGGCAACAACCATCGTCATCACAGCTTATGCTAGGAGACGGCTTGATGAGTTACAAAGGGAAGAGGAGCCATTGTTGCAGTAGTCCAGAAGTTTTAGTTTGGCTTTGTTGTTTCCTTGTATGAAGCAGTCCCTCCTATGGGAGAGGTTTTATGAGGTAACATTATCCATTGGAAGAGTTGACCGTCAAAATGTATTATAGCTACTGGAAAGGGTTGACCAAGGATATTGGAGGAACAAGCTAACATGACCCACACCTATTTTAGTTCATCATTTCCATTCCTCGTTCCCGTATATGGTTTACAAAAATTGTTTTTTTTCTTAGTGCTTCTATCTCATTTATCATTGTATATGAATGAAATTCCCGATTTATAGCATTGATTGGAATTCGGCAAAATTCGTTTGTGTAAATCAAATGCATCAATGTTTGTTGATTTGCCATACGCGTTCAATTTCTTTACTTGCCACGGGAATAATGATGGGGAATAACAACACAAGATTTTTTTATGTAAATAAATATGATACGGTCATGTTTGAAAAATATAATTAGTGATTTTTGCAATTAATCATGGTGGGGTTTTATTTAATAGAAACTTTCTTTCTCTTGAACATGATTATATTATACTAATCAACAACGTAAGAATATCTAAATGCGCAACAAAAAAAAAAGTAGTGATAGAGAATATTTATGAAAAATAAACTTAACTACTCTTATTCTTATGTTATCTTATATAAGCAGAACTGTTAAGATTGAAGAGAATCCTTTGACGAGATTTACACTTAAAATTAAAATTTGCTAAATTATATCTCCACTTTGGTAATGTTAATAAATCTATTAAAAAATAATTTAGTTTTGATAAAGTCATAAGGACATAAATAATAGATTTATTAAAATTCACTCCCTTGTTTATTTTATTTTTTATTGTTTGCCACTTAACGTTCATGAAGAATCATATTCTCGTAAAAATCGTGTTTGTGATTGTATGTGTGAGCGTATTTTCATATTTTTATTTTTCTTGTGAATGTTGGTTAACGTGCAAGTTGAAAGAAAAGTACGTGGAAACTGACCGTGTGTTTGAATCCGCTTCATATGCGATAGGGACATGATTGAGATGCCAGAAAATATATCATGGTCCACGAGCATATATCTAAGGTCGCCTCAAAGATATTTGAGGTCTAGAAGGAAAAATTATATTAAACTCTTTCGCTAATATAGAATATGTATTTTAAAAAAATTGTCTAATATTTATTAGTTTACCTTTTATAATGTGAAATTAACTATTAATAACTGTATAAATAAATTTAAAAATAAATATTCTTCAATTAATGAAATAGTTAAATTGTTCAATCTTTTTTAATATATGCATTTAAATATAAATATAGTTTGATTAATTTTAATTTTAAAAATGGAAATTCTATAAGTTATTCTTCCATTTGAAAAAGGGAATTATCTTCCAAGAGGTATTTTATTTTTTTATATTCATAATATCTTTTAATTTTAAAATTAATTTTTCAATTTTTAATATTTAGTTCTTATAAATATGTATATACATTTTTTTCCTGAATAAATGTCTTAATGACTTATGCCTTGAGCCGAAAATGCGTGTGATATAATAATATTGTGTAATGAGAGATGTGCGAACTGGAAGTCATGATCTTAAATATATGCTAATTGTTTAGATGACTCAAGATTATTATTGCTATTTATCAAATAATAGCCAACGAGATTGTGTAGGTGCAAGTATAGATGCATGTGAGTACTGAGTAACAAGCTAAGATGCAAGTGAAGATTAAGTATTTCATTTAGTTGTTGAGTTAGTTTTCTTAGTGGAAAATGGCTTCATCTTTAATATTCATGTCAAGCAGTTAGCTCAATATAAATGAAATAAGAAATTTAGTCCATACAATTAATGTAATTGAAGGTTAGTACCAAATTGAGATGTGAGTAGAGGCATCTTACAAGGTTGAGATTCAAGTTCAGATGGAGATTGATTACTGGGTGTTGGGAGATGAGTATGCACTTGAAATTAGTCTTCTTTGAGATAAATGGCTTCATCTTCAAGGTTCCCAGCAACCAATGAAAATAGTGTATTTATTAGTAAGGTGTTGTCTTCAAGTGGCCTTTTAAATATTAATTAGTAAAGAGCTAGGATGGGGTGCATATGAATGCATCGTAATAGGGTAATGCAGGTGGAGGTTAAGTACTACTACCAAAAGTGACTGCATATACATGCTACAAGTGCATGGTGTTGCATTAGCCTTCTTGCATATAGAAATTATATTACAACCTCGTTTCAATCACCCCGTTTGTCCATTGTCTACTTTGGAAGAAGTATCCCCTCAGTTACTTGTTCTCTGTGATAAAACTTTAGGTTGCATTTTTTTTTTTACAACTTTAGGTTGTATTTGATTCAAGTTATCAATTTTTTTTAATGACATGGGAATATCACGTTCCTTTGGTATAAGTTTTGAATAAATATTTTAAGAAGTCGTTGATTCTTTAGAACATAAAAATGTTCATATTTTTTTATGTTATTATTATGGTAAAATGTAAGTGTCTTGTATTCTCCCGAGAATAAAAATTATTTTCTATAATAATTACATATTCCTACTTTATTCTTTTATTTATTTTACTTTCAATTTTTAATTAAATAAATTTTTTTTCTAAAATTGCTAGAGACTAATTAAACATATTGGTGGAAGGAATGTGTACTGCTTGGCCTTCCACACCTAAGACCTGGCAAGTAAAGGAGTCGGTCAGTGGGCTCAAGAAACTGACAAAAGTACATTGAAACAATTAATGTTTGCTTGCGGAGAACGCTACCTCATAGAGGCATGAGATGAAACATATTACTCAAGGTCTAGAAGCCAAGTTACGCCCCTCCCTATTGATAGGTACTCAAAAGTTAGAAATAGAGAGGAGGACAAAACTTGAGGGGTCCCATCAAGGAAAACCAACACGGAAGTGGGGATGAGGGGTATAAAGAACAAGGTCACATAGGAAGGAAGACAACCAAGAAAAGTAAAGAAAAGATCATACAGAGAGAGAGTCCAAACGTGATCTAGACTTGAACATTGTCACCCACTATGGGGCTTCAAGAAAATTTTTCCCAATGTCCACAAGTTTGAGAGAGCAAAACATTGAACGAAAGCAGTAAAGGAGAAAGGAGGGTGATCATGCCTGTAATCAGGAACCAAGGAAGTTCTACCAACATGGGTGAGGAAGATACCTTGCAGAGGCTACTTCGTGCAATAGCCTCCCTGAGTGATGAGCAGTCACGACTCAATGTGGAGGCAGTAAGATGTCAAATGGAGGCAAAGGAGCGACATCATCAGGCTGAAGAATGACATCTTGAAGCTATGAAGATGGCCGAGCAAAGGGAGGAGGAGCTTCGTCAGTAGTTGGCTGTCATGAAAGCAGTTGCAGAAAGGGCTGGAGGACCAGTGCGAGAGGTAGTGGACATCCATGCATTCTGGGGACAACCTTTCAACAAGGAGATTGATAGAACACTCATCCCAGCCAACTTCTGAGAATTGGTTGTGGACCCGTTTGATGGCACCCAAGATCCACATGCTCATCTGCAGGCCTTCCAAACTCAGATGTACATCAGCAAAGAGAATGATGCCCTTAGTTGTAAGTTGTTCTCAGGTACTCTGAGAGGAGTGGCTATGCAATGGCTGTTCACTCTTCCTGCTTGAACCATTCGATCATTCAAGGAAAGCGACTTGAGGTGGCCAACTTGTTCGACATAAGGCAGGCAAAAGGGGAAAACCTAAAGAGTTATCTCACCAGGTTTGATAATGTTACGGTTCTAGTAAATGACCCAGACCAAAAGTTCTTTGTTAAGGCCTTCCTAAAGGGGTTACCGACCGGGCAGTTTAGTGATGCATTAGCATTAAGGCAGTTGTCCAATATGAAGGAGATAAGGACACGGGCAAAGAAGCACATAGAAGCTGAAGAGGATTTGGTCAACCAACTAGAAGTAAAACATCAACCCTTGGTGACCCAGGAGATGAAACAAGGTACCTCGAGGGGCGTGAAAAGATAGATGAGCCACTAGATCCAGTCTTGGATACGTGATGATAACACCTAATCCTTCACCCCTCTAAAGACGAAGAGAGCGCAAATACTACGTGAAGTATATCATACCCAATTGCTAGACTTCCCAAAAACAACGAGCGGCCGACCACTTGGGCGGAAACAGGACGAATGGTGCAAATTTCACAAGGCTCATGATCATTCAATAGAAGAATGTTGGACCCTTCGGGACCAAATTGAAAAATTGATCCAGCAAGGTCATCTAGGTCGATTCATCCTAAATAAGGGCGAAGAGACCCCAACAAATCATAGAGGGACTAAAAAGGAAGCTGATGAGGGACAGTAGTGAGCCATCTAATAAAACATGAGAGAGGGAGAAAGGCAGCAGTAGAGGAGCAGGTTGAGGCAAAGACCCAACACCTCCTACAGGGGAACCATTGCTACCATATCAGGAGGTAGCATCAAAGCAAACTGAATAGCTGCAAGCCGAGGGTGGTCTAGGGAAGTCCTAGCAGTTCAAACGAAACCAGCTAGTGTGCAGGGCACAGTCATAACGTTCAATGATGAGGATTTGAGGTATGCTTCCTCTCAATGAGATGAACCCATGGTGTTTTCTATAATAATTGCGGAGTATAGAGTGGAGAGGGTCCTAATAGATCAGGGGAGTTTAGCTAATATCTTATACTAGTTGACATTTAAAAAATTAGGACTTCTGATATCCATTCTTGAGGAATGCTTGGGCACCTTGTTCGGATTTGCTGGAGAACAGGTTGAGATAAAGGGGTAGTAGAGTTGGAAACTATGTTTAGGATGGGGGTTGACGCATGAAGCATACCGGTCTTATACATAGTAGTTGACACGTGGGCCTCCTATAACATGATTATGGGACGTCCTACTCTAAATAGATTGGAGGCGATGGTATCCACCCTGCATTTGTGCATGAAATGCTCGACATAATCAATTTTTTATAATTATATTTTTAATTTAATACTAAACAAGTTATATAATATTAAAATTAAAAAGGTTATTTTAGTTACTTAAATATGATACTAGTATTGGTTGTTGGAAATCTTTTGGGGATCTTTATCTATCTTTAGGTTCTTTATAATCTTTTACCGTTATACCAGATCATCAAAGCTATAAATAAGAAAGTATAAGCAACTAAATACCTGGATCCATCAGTGGAATCTGCAATGCCATCTATCTGATTGAGAACCGTTGGTTTATGGTCTTCCTCAACCAAACTGTCTTAATTCCTCAGGGGACCTTAACTTCTCTTTTCAGATGGGGAGAATAGAGAATGTGTTTTTGGTTTGGTGTATTGGGGACCATAACCTTTCCTGATGTGTTAGCCTACATATAGGGTTCTCATTATCCCCTAACGGGTCAACCTGGTATCCACTCATTAAGCCCATATCAAGTCTTATCAGGAAGTCTTTTGATTACTTAATTGGATCACTTAATGTTATAATCATTTTAAATAAATAGCTATATAATTGTATTTGAAATATAAAGCCCACATGATTAAAAGTAATTATAAATTTCTAACATTGGTGTGATATTTTTTCAATGAAATACAAAATATAAAAATGTTATTATTTTTTAATATATTATTAAAATGGTTGTTTTAATTTTAATTAAAATACAAAATAAGATTTCAAAATATTAATAAAAATGGTTTTTAATATTTTTATTAAAATATATAAAAACTATTACATCAATAATATCTTATTCAGTCAGGAAAAAAATAAGCAACACAATTTTATATAAAAAAATTATGATTGAATAAGTTATAATTAATATATATAGTATTAAAATATAAGTATTATTTATTTAATTTTATAATATTATATTATTTATATATTAATAGTAAATATGTGTGTTTTTGTTCTTCACGTGTTTAAATCATATCATATATAGTATACTTTTATACATATACAAGTGAAGTGATTTGATAGTTATTATGTTGGGGTGTTAAAATATTGTGTCGTGAGTTTAAATCATCTATTTTCAATTTCTAAATTCAATTTTTTTTATCATGTCATCATGTTCATTTTTAATATTCATATCAATTATCGCAGTTAGGAATTTTACAATAAATTAAACATTGAACTTAATTTCATTAATTTTGAAAGTATGAGATTTAATTTAAACAATTAAAATTATAAAAATTATGATCACACATTTGATAATTATAGAGAAAAAAAATACAATTAATTTTTTTTAAAAAGTGAGAACATTAATTATATTTCTTAATTTTATAGTCACAAACTTAATATTTGGTAGAGAAAAAAAAAATTAAAAGGAAAGGAATAAGGGGGAAAAGATGAATTATTTGAATGGGTAAAAAATATAAATAAAAACAAATATTGTTTTTTCTGCTTGTTTACAATAAAATATTATATAAAGAACTTAGGGAAAAATATGTTTTTCCTTTTTCTAAAGTTTTTCATCTGGTTTTGCTCCATCAAAATATAAATATTATTTTTTCAATGTTTTTAACTCTATTAACTTAATATTGACATGATTGACATAGTTCTACATCAATGTAAATGTGAATATTTTGGGTAAAATAACGTTACATGGCATGTATTTTTTATTTTGTGTCCATACAAAAATTTTAAAGTATAATCCTTACAAAATTAAAAAGTTTATTTTAGACTATATAATTTAAACTTTCATTTTATTCCTTAATTTAAAAGTTTCATTTATTAGCACTTTCACCTCATTAATAATATTACACAATGTTGTTTAAACCACTAATACAAATTAAAGCCATAAAATCTTTTTAGCCATAAAATTAAAGGGAGTTGTTTTGGGTAGAATGGTTAATGTGGGTATAGCTTACAAACCCTTAAGGAGAAATTGACTAGTGCACCAGTTTTAGTATTGCCAAACCTTAGTGAACCTTTTGTAGTATATTGTGATACTTCTAGGACGTGTATAGGTGGAGTGCTGATGCAAGAGGGTAGAGTGGTAGCTTAAGCTTCTAATCCACGAGAGGAATTACCCTACCCATGATCTTGAGTTGGCGACTGTAGTGTTCATTCTTAAGATTTGGAGACCAGAAGACTTTAAAGTTCTTAAAGTATCAAAAGAAACAGAATTTCTTCCCTTTATCTCACTACAAGGATTTATGGCTGTGATTCTCTTATCTTCATGGGAACCATTGCTTTCACCCATTGATGACGCTGGAGAGAACCCATCAGTGGATACAGAAGGTGACATGCACCAACGGTTCTTTTTAACAGATGAATAAGTTGGGTGACAACATTTTTCTGGGGTGATTTCGTTGGTTATTATTCTGTGGTTAGATGGAGGGATAAGGGAACAATTGCAAGTAGAAGGGTTGCTATTAGGGGTATCATTTTTCACTATTGAAAACTCAGTAAAGTTGTTGTAGGGTGAACACAAACAGGTGGAGCCATTTATGTAAGAATGAGAGCTCAATGATGAAAATTCACAAGAGAGAGTAGTACAACTAGTTAGATTTCTCTATCAAACATTTTCTGCAATAACAGTCATTGCTTTAAACTGCATAGAATCAAGGCCAGTAAGATAGGTACGATATTTGTGTGCCATTGTGCATTTAGAAACCTTACGTTCTGCTTTGACAGTTTTGCTTTCCCCATTGGCTTCATTTGAAAACAGAGGAACTCTTTTGGTGGGAGCTATTGAGGCATTTCTTTTAACTCTTCTTGATATTGTGGTGGCCTAAACGGAAAGAGACATAGCGGATTTTGTTAATAATTGTTTAGTT
This sequence comes from Mucuna pruriens, assembly GCA_025330945.1. Lineage (NCBI taxonomy): Eukaryota > Viridiplantae > Streptophyta > Magnoliopsida > Fabales > Fabaceae > Mucuna > Mucuna pruriens. The sequence goes on along the minus strand of JAENHJ010000069.1, from coordinate 391,440 downwards.
TGAGAAAAGCTTGAGTAGCATCTAAGGATACTAGTCCGTACTATTGAGATGAGTCATGTTATAGTTGTTTAATAAAAGTTAAATAGAAGATATGAGTTCTCTAAGTTATGTGATCTTTAGTGTGAGAACCCAATAGTCAGCCTTTTAAGATAGGAGTTTCTCTTAAGTTAAAAACTTTGCATTAGTGAGTAAGATTATAAATTTTCATAGGACTGGACAAATACCATGGTGAATTCCTAGACGTATTCCTTAAGTTAGCATAGTCTTTAACTCAAGAATCTAGGAAGGGAGAAAGGTTTAGGTGGATTGATAATTTGAAATTAGTTCCTAATGTCTTGGAGAAGCATTATATAGCGTGCCAACCTTAGTAATACCTGACCTTAGTTATTGAGAAGAGTGTTGTTATTAGATAGTGAGGATGTATTTTAATCTTACAGACAACTGGGAGTTGTAAGATGAATTATGTGACCCCTAGCTTTGAGGTAGTAGCAGTAATGGCTACTCTTAAGATTCGAAGACACCACTTGCATGATTTTAAGTTGATATTCTCGATGACGTAGAAACACTAAGTGGAAATTCAACTAGTAGGAAGAACCTAAAATAGATGAGGTGATTGGAATTTCCAAATGACCAAGGTTTTAGGAAGCCGTCACTAGGTAGAATCAAGACAGTAGAATATGTCGTAAATAGGAAATTCTTTCGCATCATTTCGTGTGATTAGAGGGCATGATCTGTTAACTAGTTAGAACACCCATTTTAGTAGATAGAAGAGAAACCATAAGACGAGGGAATATGATTTTCTAGATGGCATTAAGTAATTTAAAAATGGAGTTATGTACTTAGTAAGTCTTAGAAGAGGATCGTACGGTAGATTTAATATCGAATCGAGGTGGTATAGATGACTGAGGATCTTTGGAAGATGTTTTGGCAACTTAAATCATGGGAAGAGTGGATAAGTGTGAGCACCTATTTGGTTGACAGGTTGGAATCCTAGAGTTATTTTAAAACTTGGGGGAGAGATTTTGTTAAACTCGAGGAATCTAATTGGATTGGGTTTAGTCTACCACTTCACCCGTGCCATGTACACAATAATTGCACATGTTTCAACTCTGGACATACATTGTTATTCTGGCAAGTAATCAAACTAACTTGTTTGAAGGTTAAAAGAAGACTAGGTATGAGAATTGATACTAGAAATTGTGAAAGATTTAAGGTTAACTGGTTTAGAGATGTGAGATGATTATTTAGCCAATGCAAATCGAGTAAAGACTGTCGTTAGAAAACACTAAATGAGTAAGGGGATGGCAATTGTAAGGGTATGGGAAGTACTTACTCTATGTAAATTTGAGGACGAATTTTCTTTTAGGAGGGGAGAATTGTAACATCATAAAATTTATTTAATTATTTTTAGAAATTAATTACATTATTATTATTATTATCAATTTTATCTTAACAGAGTAGTTAATGATTTTATAAACTGATAAGGCTTTATCTAAATTATTTTTATTTATTAATTTAATTAATTGAATTAACGGGGGAGGCTGACGGGCGGGTCGAGTTGACTCGACCCAGTTAGAATATTAGACAGGGGTAATAAGTTTACCCTAATTGGTATTTTAACAACCAGACCTTGAGGAGAGAGAATGCCGACCTGCAAGGAAGAGAAGCTAGGGTGTTCAGACCGTCCTAGAGCCGCATCAAATCATCACTATTCTTCGCATCTAAGGTACGGGGGAGATTGGTTCGGTCATATATGAATGTGGGAGGGTAGGAGTAGTGAGGGCAATCCCTAAGTCCTATAGGATCTAAATTCTCAATTTTGTTTGGTTATTATGTTCTAAGAATATTTTAATCGGTAAAAACAATTTGTCAATATGTTGTGGTCTGATTAATGTCTTGTCCTAATGTGATTTTTGTTGGGAAATCGTATGATTAATTGCCCTAATTACTTGACTCTTGTGGTTGTTTATGGTTGTTCATGATATGGGGCTCTTGTGTGCAATGATGAAATTGGGTGAAATTCAATGTTGTTTTATGTGCGTTTCTGTGCTTTTTGATAAATGATGGTTAAATTAATATGGTTGAGTATGGCTATGGATTGTGCGAATGATGTATAAATCATGAGAATAAGAGTGTGGATGAGAATGCATTGAACATGGACATGAGAGGCATGAGATGCATGAAAAACCAGACATGGCTATAATACCCTGGCCATATGTGGTGTTTAACAGGGGACCTGGGCCATATGTGGTGTTTAACCGTGGTGTTTAACAGGGTGGACTAATGATGGGGGACATTCGTATGCATGGGCCACAGGTGGTGTTTAACCATGTTGCACGCCGGCCATAGGTGGTGTTTAATGGTTGTGTGGAATGTCTCCGCATGGGTCATAGGTGGTGTTTAACTATGCGACACACCGGCCCATACAGGGTGTTTAACAGTGTGGCCATCATTAGTGATAACTAAGGGGATTGAGGAGGTTCGCCCATGGTGTGGAGTTACGACTTAGAGACTATTAGGTGTGGTGATGAGCATATGCATTGTGCGAGCAGGTGCATTTTGTAAACATGAATGAACTGAGATTGATTTTGAATGAATGAAATTTGATTGACATATAAGCATCTGTTAACTGTTAGTAATTGAGTACGGTAATGAGTGGGATTTGGGGCATTATCTGCCTTTATATATGATTAAATGCGATTTCTCACCGTACTTCTCCTATTGTTTCTTAGGTAACGTTGAGGGCACTCTTGGTGCCAGATGTTGCTCTGATTAGTGTGACATCGGGGTTCTAGAAGTTAGAATAGTTGTTCTATGCCTTGATGTTTGAATGACTTATTTTAAAGATGATGATATAATGACTTTAGTTTTCTCAATTATAATGTTTAGATCTAAAACCTTCTTGAAAACTTTGTGTTTACCTTTTAATTACCATGTGAACCTTTTATCCTTAATACAAAATGTGTTTTTTGGTTTTAACTATTACCCTGTCTTCATTTTATTTATTTTATTAAGGCAATTTAAGTATTCGGGGTAGAAGGGTATCACAGAAAATGCTAATAAATAAAATATTGAATTAAATACTAAAATCAAAATTTTAACATTATAAAAATAAAATCGAACTTTTGAATTTTATAAAAGACTAACCTTAAATCAAACTTTTAAATTTTACGAAAAATAAAATAAAATTTTAAATTTTATAGGAACTAAAATAATATTTTAAAAATTTTGTAATGACGAAAAAATTTAATTATGAAATAGTAATTATATATATGTTATATCACTCAAATTATCTACACCCTTCATACTCACGTTAATATTAAGTTAATAAGGTTAATAACGTGGATAAAAATAATTTATTTTATATTTTAAAGGATCAAAATTAGAATTTTTTTTTTTTGAAAGAATGAAAACTAATTTCTGCCTATATAGAGAGGAAAATTTTCAAAATTCTATTATCCTTTTTCGATTGTATTTATAGCCCACAAACTCAATAGGACGCGCAGTCAGCTGTGCGCTACCCCACGTCAAACAAACCTCATCCCAAGTTTAACCACTTTTATCTCCATTTAATTTGATTAAATTTTGCTAATGACTTTGAGGCCATCGTGTGTTCAACGTGTTGTTAATATTTAGTTGGTCATTATTCTCATTAGCTGCTCTTATCTTGGTCTTTCTTTCAATCGTCAAAACTTTGAATGCTAAAATCTAAAAAGGTTTAAATACAAGAAAGTTGAGAGCTTTTGAATTTGATGCTTGAAAAATAAAATAAAACCTTTATCTCAAAGAGTTTTGAGGTTTGTGAGCTTCGAGAAATGGGGAAGACGTGAAAATTGGAATGCTAGTTGAGAGACAATAATAAAAGCAAAAGAAATAATGTTCTAATTTTTCTTTGCTATTCTAAAAATAAAATAAAAGTTTTCTATGTTAGTTTTTATTTAGGAGTTTTTTTTGTCTGGGTCCTATCAGCAAAAATTTATTTTCTACCTATAACTAGATAATAATCAAACGAGGATAAATGTTTAATTTTTTTTTATAAACCACTCCTCTTAATTTCAATATTTCCTAATTTACTCCAACCAAACATAATGTAGAAAGATAACAAAGATAGTATATGATTTTGCTCTACTTTTCTTAAATTATTTGCACCTATTCTTCTTCTTAGTTTTTAATTGTTAAAATTAAATTTCTCACCCTAAAAGTTTAATAATTAATAAAAATATAACAGAAATATCATGTAATATTAATTTATATAAATATAAATTAATAAAGAAAAAAATATTAAATAATTAATTAAAATATGACTTCCACTGTATTTTATATATTTATTTTTGTTTAAATATTTTATTTATTTTCTATCAATATACAAAAATAATTATACGTCCTATTTTTATAACAATTTTAGAATTTATTGGATAAAATATGATAAATTTAAATGATTTAAAAATTATAAATAAATAAAAATGATTAAACTATAAACACTAAAATTACGCATACACTTAATTATAAAGAGTAAAAAGTGAAACTAGTGAAGTTTAAAGGAAAGAAACGAAGGCAATAAAAAAATATATCTAGGTAGTAGTTATGATATCTTCGATAAAAAAGAGAAAAAAATATATTTTTTTTGTTGGGATTTTCCTGAAAAAAATCGTCATATTATTTTCGAAGTACTTATGAAAAAGATTCAATCGATCAGAATAATAAAAAGAGTTAAAGAAGGAGCTATTTTTACTCGTAACCTTACTAATGAGAGTATCGTTTATATGGAAATGGGTTTATTCTCTTGACTCGTATTAAAGAATAATAATGTATATTTTTATTTGATTGAAAAAATAAAAATTATAAAAACAAAATTTTGTATTTTTTCCTTTTGTTAAATTTTCTTTAATATCTTTATCTTTTTATTATTTCTCTGCATTAAATAGCAGGTAAGATTTTATACACATAATTTACACGCGGCAACAGAAAATAGAAAACATATTATTCATTGGATCCGCAATGCATGTTCCACACTAGAGAGTTAGAGTTGATATTTGTGGACGGAGTGGGACCCAGCTAATACTAGGGACTCCAGCTACCAGTCGCACCATTGCGAAAAAAGACACGAGACAAGTATCAGGTGCAAAAATACAACACTCTAGGTTTTATTTGACTTAAAAAATAAATATTATATATATATAATTTATAGCAAGATATTTCTCCGTCAGTAGTCCAGAAATTTATTATTTCAAGATGCAGAAATGATTGAAATAAATATATTTTATTTTAATAAAGTCTTTTCAAATGCTTATGATCAGAAATTAAATTTATTAAATGTACTGAATTTTGATAGTTTTGATTTGAATATGCCATAATAAAATAAGTTAGAGCTATTTGTTTAAAAGTTAATTTAAAAAAAAATCATGTTATCTTGGATTACTTTATTTTATAAATAACATCTTTTGAAACTTTTGAAAGTTTTGAAACATTAAAAACGATTTATTCAAAATATTTTCAAGCTAATTAAAATATTTAATTATTGATTTAACACGCGTACTCTTTTAATTTAAAATTCAATAAAATTAATTTTGGTAGAATTAATTTCAAACCATAAATTATAAAAGTTTAATAATCTTATATTATATAAAATAATTATATATTATCATTATTCAGGTGAGATTTTTTTTTTTTATAGTTGAAAAGAAGTAAGAGCAAGAAAAACAAAAAAAGAATTACATAAGAGTCAATAAAACACTTCTAGCATCTACACTTACATATAAGCTTAAATTCATGTAGAGGGTTTGTTAAAACATGTATAAAATCTTCTTGGAAAAATCCACAATAGTTATCTTCTATAAGAGTGTGCTTCGAGTGGACCATCTAGTTTTTATTAAGGAGCTCTTTGATCAAACAAATAACTGCAACATAAGCATGTATACGAATTCTTTCATGTAAAATTAACTTAACAATTGATAGTAAATATGTACAATAGATGATTTGATGTATTCTTATTTTCCAAATTAACTTGAGACCATGAAAGATAGTCATTAGTTTTGCATAAGTATTGGTTAAAATATCAATATGTTTAGCAAAACTAATGTTCTAGCTTTTAGAGACATGTCTTAAAAGTCCATCAAATCTTGCTCTTTCCAAATTTCTAAGACAACTGTCATCAACATTAAGAATTAGAATGTTTTTTCTCAAATGATGCCAAGAGACACAACTTACTCGATTCACTTGTTGATCTCTCTTTTTTATCAAAGAAACAAGCCAAGAAGAGGTTAACAAAATTAGATGATAGAAGACAAATTTGAGAAGAGAATGTTACATGGACACTAAATCATTACATATTACGTGTTTTTCATACCCACCACACACCTTCATGAAAAGACATGATATCTTGAAACTGAGAAGTTATATCTTAACCAAATCTCAAATTCCAAGTATTGAAACAATTATCAATTATTCTAAAAGAATGCAAATTGATACTAGATAAATTACAATATCACACAATATAAAGAAAAAATTCCTCATAATTCAAACATCTAGGACATAAATTGTTTGCTGCCATGTTTAGATTAAAATGATTATTTATCTTATTTTGAATTATTTATCTTTATTGAAATATGAACTTTTTATTAAAAATTATTAGCCTATCTTATAAATAAATAAGTCTCATTTTAGATATTTTTATTTGAGATGTATAGAAATTGAATTTATAACATACACATATATAAACTTATTATATAGGATAAATTTCAATAAAATTATAATATAAAATTATTTTATATTACTTATGCATAACTTATTATTTATTTATTTGTTAAATTATATCATGCTTTTAAAATAATTTACTACAAAATCGACATGCTAGGTATATTTTATATTTAATATATTTAAAATAAAAATTGACAGGACCGGTCCGACCGGATGTGATTGTAATTATAATTAAGAAGAAAATATTGCAATATATTCAGTTTTTAAGGAAAAGAAAATATTACAAATTGATGTAATGGAAAGGCAAAAATGAGCAGGCGCCGAAATTGCAGAGTGGTCTCATCTCCTCGACAGGGTCTGGCTGTCCGAAATATATCCCAAATCTTGGAGTTATATAGTCTTTAATCTAATACAAAATATTACTACTATAACATAATGTCACCCCAGCAGGAGCACATGATAGACAAAACAAATGAAATTCCCCGCTTCTATACTTCTCTATTCGTCACCCATGGATAAAAATATTACTAAAATTCCACCCACTTCACCCAAACACCCATAACCATAAATCGGTCCTATAAAAATTCTCCAGTAAATTCAAATTTTGGATCCTTACTCACTCGTTAAACGCACTTTGTGTTTGCAGTTACAAATTTCAGGTCCCGGCGCAATATAAAACAAAAATTGAAAATAAATAAAGCGAAAAAAAGCTGCAAGGGCTCTCTGCTTTGTCTCCTGCTGCCACCTCCCAACTAAATAATGGTACCTTAACCTTCCTCTTCACCCCGCACAAAAATTATTTCCTTTTAAAAATTAATTAATTAATTAAAATTAAAATTAAAATACAAAATGAAATTGCCATTTGTTTTAATTTAATTAAAAGTTAAAACCCTTCGAAACAAAACCCACCTCACTCTCACTAGCACTAGGCAGCTATCTATAATATAAGCACAACAAAAGCAGGTTCTTCATTGTTTGGATTAGATTAGATTCGGAGCTCCATAACCCGCATTGTACTCACTTCACCTACTAAACGACATCGTAGAGAGGTAGGTAGAGAGAGAGAGAGAGAGAGAGAGAGAGGTAATGACGATGACGATGATTATGGAGGAAGACGAAGACGCAGAAATAGAGCACGTGTTCATTGCTCATGAAATTGATCTTGATTACGAGTTTGATGCTTCTCGGTTCTTCGATTTCACTCGACCGGAGACTCCCGCGGAAGCTCACCAAGCCGAACTCTGGTTTCAAAATGCCGCCAGTTACCCTCCTTCTCGTTAGTCTTCTTATCTTTCTTATATATTTTTCAAATATTTACATGAAACATTTCGTTTTCTCGTTTCTCGTTCGCAACGTTCTGCGAAACTGCTTGCTATCTTCATTTCCCCCTTTTATTTTCGATTCTTCGTTGCTTTCGGTCTACACATTCTTTTTTACTGTTGCTGCTGAAATCACACAAATTGTGCTATTGTTTCTTTGCTTCAGCTTTTGTGAGAAGGCTAGTGGTGAGAGAGGATTTGTTCTTGGACGATGTTAGCGATTCGCCAAAGTCCGAGCATCTGGAATGCACGAGTAATGTGGATGATGAAAAATCTAGTGTTCCGTCAGGAATGGGATTTTCGGACACGGCTTTTGAGAATCATGGTATGGCTCAATAATTTTACTTTGCAGAATTCCGTTTCTTTGTTCTGTTGAGTTTTCTCTATCATCATGCACTCTCATTGTCACTGTGAAAGTACACTAAAACGACGTTGCAATCAACTTGCTGTCTTATATTTGTATATTCTATTTGTTTGCCAGCGCTTCATCATGCCTAAATTATTGATTTTTTATTATTTGTTATATTATTAGCATTTTTACTATAGCTTAAACATTGGGGAAATAACCGTTTATCTTTCTGAAGCTCTCTCCACCAACTAGCAAAAATAAATTATTGTTTCTCTAAAATAAACTGAACCAAACACACTATATAGTTTATGTATTGTTTTTGTGTGTTAAAAAAATGCATGGAAATTCGGAAATTTTTTTCTGGCCCTGGGATGTTCTGTATGTACATCTGCCCCTGTAGGGTCCCTCTGTTGGTAATCATGTGGACCTTGATTAATTGTTTGGGTTGTGCATTGAGATGTTTCCATGCTTTTACTGATAGTTGAAGTTAATCCAATGAAAAGTTACAGTTGTTGATTGTGGACATGCTTTCGCTACCTGCTACTTAGCAGAGAGCTAAACTGTACCGGGCTTGGATCTTAGCGTAATTTTAAAATTATCCTACCCTCGTTGAGGGGCCTTCTCAAATAACTGCAACAGTAACCTGTACACAGTACATATGTCTATTCCTGTGGAAGCGATGAGTTGAAAACTTTGTTATGTAATGGGCTTGTATTGTAATACAGTTGTCATGTATCCAAGCCTTCTATTCTCAATACATACTCTTGACTTGTTCGGTGATGCCTTCTTCTACGTAATTGTTAGGTCCAAAAACACTTGGGGAAAATATCTCTGGCTTGTTGGCTGGAATTCTACAAAATGATGACACGAGGCCATTGAAAGTACCTACAGGTAACAATCTGATGCCAATACCATGATCCAGATGCTAATCTGAGGACTTGAAATTTGTTTAGTGGCTTTGCATCTTTATGTGAATCAAAGTATCAATTGATTAATTTCACAACTACAATTTTGGTATCATTAATTTTCGTTCTGTAAATTCAATTTACAATCTGAGGTGCTCATAATATTGTTTGATATGTAATCCTTACTTATGTTGCAATTGTCTCTTGTGCTATGGTAGTTTTTGGTATGAACTGTAGTTTCATTTTGTCAAGGATTAACTCCCAAAAAGCTTAAGGTGGAGACAATGTATGATCCACTTTACCTTGTGCTGATATTTGGTTTAATTATGAAGAATGATGGTGGCAGGGATCAAATTCCTTACCACTTAGTCATTTAGGCTCTAATACTATGTCAATAACTTAACTCTCCCAAATGCTTCAGCTGGTTTTATCTCTTTAACACATGGCATTATTCTTTACTTTGCTTTTTTCTGTTATTTATAACATTATGTTTTTGCAATTTTCACTCGTTTCTCTATCTATCTGCCTTTATCCTCTGCCCTCTGCTTCATCTTGTTTATTCTCTTTCGCCTGACATGTATTTGTGTCTTCTTCAAGGACTTACATTTGGCAGCAAGACAATCAGCAACGATTTGAATTCTAAGGCTAAGTCTGTTGTGCCAAAGAGTTCAACGCTAATGAAGCCTACTGCTAGTCAATTGGCCAAGCAAAATCGCCCTGCTAAAAATGTTGGTTCAAGGTGATGATTAGAATATATTTTTGTTTTTCATAGTTAAAGAGATTTTTTTTCTTGGGCGGGAGGAGTAGAATGACAATATGAATTGCCATTTGTGACATTTGTTTTGAAATGTACCATTCTATTGCATTATCCTACAGCATCTCTGTTTGCTCAAAGGGATACATTAATTTAAGTGCTTGCTAACTTGGGTGAGCATTTTATTCTTTATGAAGTCATTTTTTGAATAAGTACAGCTATGGGAGTATTGTTACTGTTTATCTTTGATTTATTTATTTTTAGTTCTGGAAAAAACCCACATAACCTTGTATCTGCAACTCTTCCATTCTCAGATTTCAGAAGCTACTAACTCAGAATGAACAAAATTTATCTATCTCTTCCGGGGTAGAAAGTCAAGCTGCCAAGCGGCAAAAATTGGAGGGTGGTCTCTTGTGTAAGGTCTGCAAGTTATTTTATTCTTTCTTCTTGGATTTTACAATACTTGAAGAAGCTGCCTTCATATTTGTCTTCCTGAAGCTCTTAGATATATACCAGAAATTGATCATATAGTTGACTATGTAATGCTGTGAAATTTTATGCAGTTCCTAGTAAGTTACAAATGATGCATCTTATGAAAATTTTCCTAACATTGTTTACATTTGTGTGTATCTGAATTGTTGTAAGGAACTTATGAGTGTGTAGTTGATATTTTTCATTGGTAACAGTAAAATGCATTAGTAGAATTACATTTAGGGTGTGTTTGAGAATTGGGTTTTGGAGGGGAAGGAAAGGGAGGACAAGTTTTTCATTTCTAATAAATATTCTCTAATTTGATAATTTTTTGAAAGAAACAAAATGATAGATTAGCATAAACTTAATGTCATAATCTTGTTTATTTTTATATACATCACATAACTTTCTTAATATAAAAATAAAAAATTTGTCCTTCCTTCCCTTTCCCTCCAAAATGCCACTCCTACACATACCCTTAGTCTTCAATGTTTGGGTGGTAGTGTAGAAGTACTTGAAACCTGGACCAGGAATGCAAATGGGAGCTTAAGTAATATTGACATCACATTTATTTTAGACAGGGAATTAGAAATGCTTACTGTATCATCTCTATACAGGTTTCTGATGTGAAGCAGCAAACCAATTTTTTCCACAAGGCACCAATGAGGGTATGAATCCTAATGCAGAATTGTTGAATCTTCCCTTGGTAAATGTAGATTATACAAAAATTGTCAAGTATCCTCTTCATATGAATTGCACGGTACTGATATTTTTGTCCTTCATATGTTATTCCTTATTTGATTTTTCAGAAAGAACTAAAGAAGTAATAAAAAAATCATTTTATTTTCTTGATACAATACTTTTGTTGAGTGGGAATTTGTTAATGGTTAAGGGTATCCTCTGTTAAGTACCTAAACTGCAAATGGGAAGAGCGAGAGTATTTCATATCTTTAAGGAATATGGTTTTGTTTCTTGAGGGGGCTGAAAAGAGGTTCATGTGATATACTCTCTACATTTGTATGTTTTTGCAGGCTGTCACTGTTGAACAAAACTCTGCATGTTCCAAGCTGAGGCTTACTATTCCAAGGGAGCCTGACCTTAGAACAGCACATAGAGCACAAAGGATAAGGTTTGTGATTGTGGATGTGTAATGTTCACTGAAATTTTGATGATGAATTTCTTCTTAAGATATTAGACACTGAGAAATACATGTGCTTTACAGACCCAAAAATGTTGGAGAGGCAGAGCATGTGACAGTCGCTGCTCCCAGATTCAAAGCCCGCCCATTAAATAGAAAAGTTAGTTCTAGCTGTAGATATAATTGCTTTTGTTTGGTTAGTTTTGGTACATAGTTGCCATCGTCTCCTCTAAATTATGTTCATAATCTAGATTCTCGAGGCTCCTTCATTGCTACCTCCCAAAAGAAGCAGTCCACGGTTGCCTGAATTTCAAGTAAGCTCAAGTTCTGATATTTGGTTTCTCTATTCATCCATGTTTATCACCATCCCATTATTATAGAAGGAAAAGAACAGAACAAGTAATCAAGAAAACAATTTGATTTCTGTGTTATTTATCTTTAAGTTCATGTTTTTCTGTATTTACTTCTCAGGAATTTCACTTGAAGACTTTGGAGAGGGCAATGCAACACACATATGCTACGTCATCTTCACTTCACTGCAATGATTCTGATAAGGTTAATTTAATTTTGCTCATACAATTTTAAATATTAGCATTGGTCATGTATTTTGTTTTATGATTGATTTGCACTTTCTTGTTTTATTTTCCTATTACACGATAGATATGATTAGTCTTTCAGAAACCAAAGTTATCTGGTTGCAGGGTTGGGACAAGCATAGTGCTGTTTCTGCTTTAGAAAATAGAATCAAGGATTTAAGAAGGTAATAAATGTGGTGATAGTGTTAAATGTTCCTTCAAACTTTGCCTGCTCATGAAACAATGGTGCTAACTACAAAATACTATCTCTGTCCACAGACCTACTGGCACGGGTACACCAACGAATGATGGATTGGGTTTTACTCATATTTTTAAAGTTCGACCTCTTAATAAGAAGGTAATGAAACGGCAATAATAAATTTCGATTAGAAACATGGTAATAACTTGTTAACAAAGAATAAAATATGAACCTGAATTATATTTCTGGCAGTGGATGAGATATAATTTTAAAATTTCTCCATTTGAAATTTATACAATCTTTATGCTTCAATGAAAACATAACAAAACTTGCACAGACAGTGTGGTGTTTTTATACCATGAAACATTTGTAATTATCTCCTTCATACTAGTATAGTAGTATAACATTCAATCAAAGATATATATCATTATCAAGCTGATTTATTATAAAAAGGTATTCATATTCAAGTCAGACCTAACTTAAATATCATGTATAAAAAAAGTTATTCTGGGATTATGATAGGAACCAGAGATAGGGAGATAGAACAAAGTAAAACTGATAATGATATTATAGTGGGTTCACTGAGTATGAATCCTCTTACAGTATGTATCAGACAAAAGATAGAAGAAATAGGAACATAACAATGGTTTGGAACACAGCTCCTTGCAGTAAGAATAAAAGATAAATAAAATGCAAAGACACTCCTACCGAGAGAGAACCGACTTCTCTGCTCAGCCCCCAAACCACCCAAACCAACTGTTAATTCTTTGATACCCCCTTCATTCCATTTCTACTGCCCAAATACTCATTCTCTCCAGCTGCCCGCATGATTCCTGTATCTCTTTCCTCCTCTCCCACACTGCCACCTAGCAATTCTGTTACTCCCTTCCCCATTACTTCTCTCTCTCCCTCCTTACTTGCCACTTGTCCCCTTCTCCTTTCATAGACCCTTATGCCTTGTTTGGGCCTACTTCCCTCACGTTCCACTTCTTTCTCCCTCTCTTTACCTCTCCTTCGATACATGTTAATTGTGGGCCTATCAGATTATCTTGACTGAAGTATACATTTTGGTTTATAGATATATAACTACTAATACTAAACTTTCTCAAACTTTGTATCTGAGCCTCAGTATTTCTTAGGATATATAAACATAATTTAACATGGAATTTAGTAATAAATGAAGCAATATGCTTTACCAGCCAGTTTTAGTTAAGATGAAGTTGCAAGTGAAAAACACTTCATACAATTTTACTGGATTCAATATTATTTTCAATTTCACTTGTCATTCTTTTATACTTTTTACTTCAAGTTTTCTTTCAAAACACTAATTTAAACAAGTCTTCAGAAGAAAGGAGATGTTTTTTTATAAAAAAAAATATTCAATCTAGGATTTACATGACATTATTTCAGAAAGACAGTATAAAGAAAACTTTCTGTAGAACTCAATTTTGTATACAATCCTAAAGACAACAGAAGTAAAAATATTGAATGAAAATATAATGTATTATGAGGTAACTATTTAGTGCATCTTTTCTTTTCTTTATTATAGGGGAACTGTAATTCTGTATGAGAGTAATCTGACTTCTGGAATATATCCCAGAGAAGTTTGAAGTTCAGATTCTTTTGTTCCTCCTGTTGTCTGTAACTTTGTACTTCCAAAATGTCTGACTACAGATACTTCCAAGTAAAGGAGATGGTGGTGTTTTCCATAACAGCAAACAGGAAACAACAGTCCCAGTGGTAAGGCATAGTGTTTCATTGATTTTCTCTTCCCATGAATTGTTTTTGGGGGCAGAAAATTTTATTGATTGCACCTTGCTTCAATTCATACAGGAATTTGATTTACAGGATGAAAAGGAGGTTCAGCATGATCCACCAATCGAACTCTTTAGCAAGGTGAATTTATGTTGTTTTTTTTTCTTTTCTAATTTATATTTCTCCTTTTTTCCTATTACTGTTATTTTCCTATTTTCTTCTTTTCTTTTATAGGCATTATCTTTACCCTTTGAAAGAGATATTAGTAATTGTATAAAATATACAATTTTCTTTTCTTTCAACTGTTACTTAAAGTAAAGATATTTTTAACGATTCTCAATCTGTCTACCTGCTCGATATTTTAGCTGTCTCTGACATCTGAAGGCCAGTCAAACAATGGATCTCATTTCAAACTGCCTCATCATTCCGGGATGTGTAGAAAGGTTTACCCTCTACATTTTTTTTTTGGATAAATTATCCTCTATAATTTTGAGTTACACGTAATGATCTGGGATTATTTTTCCTCTTGGCATTGTATTGAGTTCTTTGTTTCTTGGTGCAAGGACTCAAAAGAAAATATATTAAATTCTTTTCGTCCGGACCAAGAGGTAATAGTATATTAAGTATAGTAGTGTTTGAAGAACACGACTTCTGTTAAGCCTTTGTTTATCATATCATTTTATTTCGAATTTTTAAATATTTGAAAGTCAAATTTCAATCTTTTAGTGATTTATCATAAATGATAAATTTCATGATCTAGCTGACAACTCATGATGCAGGAGAAGGCTTTTACGTTAGGGGCAAACCAAACTTCTCGAGGGAATGGCGGTTGCATCAGTCTGATGAGTGCAAGGAGGTATGCATAGTTAACACTACTCTTCATGTTTAATACGATTGTTAAATCACGCCCTGAAACAAAAATGGTTTGTTTATATATTCAACTTTCTAACTGAAATGATCCAGGAGCTTGGGAATTCGGTGACAAGAAACGAGGGCATCAGACTCTGAAGTTTTGCTGCTGACATGATGATTGACGGTACATAGTTGAATCTGACAGGCGCCTAACAACTCTTTGCTAATGATAGGCGTATTTCTTTTACTGTATACAGAATTTTAGATGTATTTTTTTAGAAATTAACATGTCCTATTTGCACAGCTTGTATCTTCTATACTGCTCCCGATTATAATCCAAAAAATATATCATTAAAGGCCAGAGTGTTGCATTGTGTTGAGCTTGTGCCAATTTCGCTTTTCATAGCATTAAAACGTAATTTATTTACTCCTAATTTCTAAATGTTTATGTAACTGGATTGAGTTCGGCTTTGTCTCAACCTTCGTATAAATCAACTGTTCTATTAAGCTTCATCAGTCCTCATATCTCAGTTTGGGAGGCCATGTACTGCCTTAACCGAGTTTGTTCATAACTCAACCTCAACGCCACTCACTTATCATTCCTTCCTTTCTGATCTAATCTTTGCCTAAAAGGCAAGTCCAAGTTGGATGACCTGGTGTTTGTTGAACCTCTATTCCGTAAGAGGCACACACGATTTCACATCAATTAATTAGACAATCCCTAATTAGACTTAACTTTGAATGTAATTAAATTTGTCATTAGTAATTTGTCCAATAAATCTGCACGAGACAAAGTAAGGATGACATCTTTCACCATTTGGACTTTCAAACTAAGCTAGTTCAAGTTACTCTTTTTGCTAATCTGCTCATTGGAATTATATTTTTTTTATATAGATTTTTCATATTAAAATATGAACAAAGAAATTGTTTATTCTCCTTTTTTAGTTTAAATTAATAAAGATGCGATGGTTGTCCGATGTCCTCCCTCTGTTCTGTAGGGATTTTATAGGAACTGGTTTGGTGACTTTAAGGATACCTCCATTCAGTGTACAATAATAATTTATACTAATTTTAATTTCAGTACGGCTATTGAATTAATCATAGAATACTCAATTTCTCGTTTAATTAGGTGTGTGCTATGAAGTCAGCTAGTGATCTGGGATGCTGTTTTATCCAAATTTAGCCTAGGTTACTATGTCAACCAATAATTTTTATTTGGGGTGTTTGCTTCTTATAAAGTGAAGGATTCGATTTTAAAAAATAAAATAAAATAAAGTAAAGAAATATATATTAGTTAAAAAACTAATGGTTGAAATTGTGACTGCTATATAATGATCATTTATTTCTGTATCATAAACCGTTGTTTTGCATAAACTTTAGAATGAAAATATGAGATATTTTAATTTTAATGCGTTAATTAAAAAGTAGTGCCTAGAATTTAAAATTCAATAATGTTTGGACATGATTTGAGCTCGATTTCATAAAAATGTTCATTTTTTGTTTATAGTAGAAATATTGTGTTTGATTTATAGTGTGTAAAAATTATTTCGAGTCAGTAATAATTGTTGATTTACGAAATAAAATTAGTCATTGACCCAATGAGTTGTTAGGAGATAAAAAAAAGTTAGCAACAAAAATAAACTTTGGATCATTTTAAAGTAAGAATGTATTAATTCATTTTGTAGCATGTGTATAAATTAACATGTGGGATGTGCAAAAGAACGGAGACTTAATACAATTTATCCATTAATTTTAAATACTTAATTTTGTTTTCATTAATTTTCCTATGATTACATTCAATTTAAATCCTTCCTTTATTCATTCCTTTCGAATGTTTAAATAATTTTGTTACTTCAAATTTTATAACATGCCTAAAAATGAGATATGGTCTATGCCTAAAAATGAGATATGGTCTATGCCAATGCATAAGTACTATTCTAGTTATTCGCTAAAATGAATCCCTCATTTTAGAAGAGTTAAATGTATTGAGATTAATATACCTAAACTATTATTTTGTCCAAACAAATCATCTTGGGTTGATCCGTACTTGGGCCATTGCTAGATCGGTATATAAAAAAATTCCCTATGTTTTATAATTTATATATTTTTTTAAAATATAATACTAATATGATGTTATTTGATTATCCATTAATTAATTAAATTGTGAATGATCATCAACTATTAAGAACATATTAACATGGTAACATTGTTAAAATACATTCCAAGAGAAGTAAGAACATATTAACATGGTAACATGGTTAAAATACGTTGCAAGAGAAGTTAGTTAGTCTTGACCAATTTTTTTGGACATTGGAGACCCCATATGGTTTGAGACCAATGTAGAACTAGACTTTTTTAGATGGGGTGATCAAGAAGAAAATATTTTTATTTTTTATTATTAAAATATGTTATATTTTAAGTAATAGCGACTTTATAAACTTATAATTCTAATAATTATTTAATATGAAAGATCATATGTAATATAATTTTATGAATTGAATGATATGCTATTGTTATTGTAAAAGATTTTATACTTTCAATTAATTTAAAAATCGACTATATTTTGATTTTTATGGTGATTATTAACAAACTAACAAAATATTTGCGAGTCACACTAAAATATATATATATAAAAAAAATCACCACCTCATAAACCAAGAGATTTGAGTAATAAAATTATTATTGGAAGTCCAAAGTTATATATAGTAGAAATTAGTTAAAATTTTCCTTTTGATATATAGTTTTTTTTTATATTAAATTGTTATTTTTGATCTATAAAAGATCTAGCCCATATGTAGCTGGAGATTTATCAAATTAGATTGTAAAATTACGTGATTAATTTATAAAACTTTCATATTTTTTTATAAATTTTGATAAAGTTTTTTATCTTATATATAATTTTTTATATATAAAACAAAGAGAATTACAAATTTTGGGAGTGCTATGACCCTTACACCCAACGCAGCCCTGCCCCTGTTTGGGACTTTTATAGCATGTTTGGAAGACGTCATGTGATCACATTCAACACAAAAGCATGTTAAATCACTAAAACGTGGATCAGCATAACGTGACGCCGAAACAGGTACTTTTGTTTGGAATAAGAGGAATTTTAGCCCTTTTTTTTTACATCCCATTTTTTCTCTTCGTACTCTCACTCAAATGGGGTACAAAAAAAATGTCTGGAGTTTTATCCTAATGCATGTTCCAAAGATGACAAACGCGTTTCATTTCATGTCCAAATGGCAGGCGTCGTTTCAGAATTTCAATGAAAATTTGTTTTAATGACTTTTGCTGAATGATTTGTTGGAAGTTTGAAATGTCACTGAATCCGCCTCTGGCCGGACCAACCTTTTGAATTTGTCATACTAACACCTTGAGTTACATGAGAATTATATCACCTTATAATCAAGATTATTGATAAACTTATTTCAGCCACTATACTCCCAAGTATTAAGGGATTAAAAATAGATATATGACTAGGGTTAGACCGAAAGTCCTAGTAGAATATTATAATGTTGGTATCCATCTTCAGCATGTATGAAGTGTGATCATTGTTTAATTATTCGTTTCATTGCATTAGATTTTGATAAACTGATTGCCGGTCATAAGTTGTAAACCAAATGAATAGCAACAACTCAACACGGATCAACTGATTCCGAAAATATAGCATCGGAACCAAATCTTATATCCAATCTCAGTAAAATATCCAAAAAGGTTTTTCTCTGTTTCTCCCCGACAGAAGGTAATTTTAAAATGAAAATGTAGTAGTTGATACGTACATCAAATACACGAATTAAATTTTGATCACATGCTCCTTTATTTATTTAGTTTTTTTAGGTAAGAAGTCACATGATGTTTTAGCGTAAAAAAAATTCATTAGCGACATTATTACACACCTAACATCGACCAAGTACACAAGTCAAGCCAAGTCCATATATTAGTCCTAAAACAACTTATGAATGACAATTTAGTAAGCTATATATTGTCCACTAGCAAGTTCCAAATGATCGAAGCAATACTTAAATAGCAATTTGACCGGCTTCAAACATGGACATCCTTCCTAGCCCTTTGACAAGTATGGAAATTTAACAACCCAATACCTTGTTGACCAAAATAAAAAATCTTAAATAGCTATATTCAGAAAGACACAATCCAACTTTCAACCAGCTTGACGAAGATGGCGTAACAGCAGGCAATTTCCGAGATTAGGCCAAATGAATGCATGGAATGTCATTTTTCAATGTTTTGGATGGTGAATGTTGTTGAAGTGTAACTACATTGAAACTTAAAGCACAGTGTAGGACACAAGTGACTGGTGGTGAGTGTGAAACATGACAGTCTTTGCAGAGATGCCATTGTTCACTTAATTTAGCAGCCACGATACCCATTGATCTAGCAATGACAAGCAAAACAGAAACTTGCACAATCGGGTACAATCTAGGGAGGGAAGAAACATTACTATTGTATTTCTCTTTGAATGAAACTAGATTTAGCTTTTGGTGCTATACTAATTACTAATTAATAAAAAATTATTGAAATATCTCAATTCTGTCACACCAGATTCAGAAAGAACCTCCTCCATTGAGACTTGTCACCACAGCTAAGTGAGCAATATACTTCCCAATATCAACTCAATTGATACTAACTCAATGTGTTCAATTATACATTTGAACATGCATAACAAATTCCCATACATTTTGAACTAAGCAATAGACAACTTAATTTGATTTAACGATTAAAAATGAATTCTAGTTACTAATGGTTCTTTAAGCAGAGAAATAAAATCCAGCTCAGATGTTAAAAGCTTTGTGCTGAAAGCATGAAATAATTTTCACTAAACTTGGCCAAGTCCATCAAGTTTCTGTAGATACTAATACATCCAGAACAAGTGGTCTTGAAATGTAAACTTTCAAAAGCAAATTCCACTGATCATTAGAACATGTAAAAAATTATCAATATTCGCAAGTCCTAACATATACATGTGTGTGAAGTTGGAAGCTTAAATTTAGTGAACCTTCCTGAAACGAAAAGCAATACAAAAAGAAACTACAATTCCTTAACAAAAACAAACGAACACACATGTTTGAATTCTCAATATTACTGCATCAGTGAATTATTACGAAGCAGTTGGATTGAGGAGTTCAGCCATATATGACTATCAAGGGAAAGTGGCAAATACTTAGCTCAAGCTCACAAAGAATCAAAATTAAAGATAACAAAATACAACCAAAGCTCCAAATGACAAAAAGCGAAAAGTGAAAAATAAAATAAAATAGATGATGTGATTAACAAAAAACAGCTTGGGAGAATTTTCCTCCGTCGCCAAATACACAAAAGTCTTTCGTTCTTTGAACGTTTTATGTATGTCGCCAAAGGGCATGGAGCGTTTGATATATAAGCTTACACAACGGGCAAGAGAAAATCAGAAACCCAACAAAGTAACCCCCTTTCTTCTTCCTATACAGTCCAATTGCTGAAATGAACTCGACCCAATTCCGCGGAAATATAATTAAATCAAACTAAAAATGCGCGACATTAAAATAGTAAAAAGAAAGAAATACCCGAAGAAGGTGTGATGAAAATCCAAAAAAAGAAAAAGAAGCGTCGGCGCGGTGCGAATGAATCAATGAGTGGTAACTTTGGACCTCTTCTTGGCCTCGCTGTAAAGCACCACTCCCGTAACGGTGATGCCGAAGCCTGCCATTCCCATAACGGTGACCGGATTCTTGAAAATCAAAACGGAAACAACCGCCGCCACAGCTGCCTTGGCATTCCCCAGAACCTGCAGAGTGAGCGCACTGGTGTGTTTGGTGACCAAAAAATTCGTGAGATTAACCAAATACGCGACGGTGGCATTCCCGAGGAGCAGGAAGACGATAAACGGGTCTCCCCTGGCTTTCTCTATAGTCAAAGCGAAGACATTTCCTTCGATGTAGAGTGTGAAGGGTAACAATATCAAGGCCGCGAGGGGAGCCATGTAGAGAAGCAGGTTCATGGAGTGAAGCTTCTCCGCATCCGAGGTTAAGAGAATCCCCTGAACCACGGACTTCAAGGCACGACCCGCCGTGGAACCTACACAGACCAAAAACCCGAAGAGGTGAAAGAGAGGCTCACTGTTGCTGGCTACCACGATTCCCAAGACGACGGGAAGCAGCGCCAGGTACACCTCGGCGGTTTCCTTCTTGCAGGTTATGAGGAAGGCGAAGATGGCCGTGAAGAAGGGGGTGGTGGCGCCGATGGCTTGGTTGAAGGACACGGGGAGGTAGCGGAGGGAGGTGTTGCCGCAGACGACGGAGAAGCAGAAGATGGCACTGAGGGCGAAGATCTTGAGGAACTGTTTCTTGGAGTGGAGGTGCTGGAGGGGGACCAGTTCCAGGAAATTGATGGAGGCATAGGAGTAGGCTGCGCAGGATAGCATGTGGAGCATTGTGAGGAAGATGGGGAAGCGGTAGCCATAGAAGCTGAGCAGATACTTGTTGAGGAGGAGCACGCCGATGTTAGAGAGGTACCAGGATGCGATTATGAGTGCTGTTAGCAGCGTCGGTGATAGGTTGCTGCTGTTGGATCCGAAGTTGTTCCGGAGCTCCCCCGGCGGCGTCGGGGGTATATCTAGGACTTGGTCCGTGGTGTCCAGCCTGGGATTGCTCATTCTCCTTGTTGTCCATGTCTGTGCCTCCACCATGGTTGGCTTTTCCTGGGCAGACCAGATCTGGAGTCACTGGGAAATGGGGTTTGAGATTGGATGGGAACAATAATAAACAGAGGCTTTCCCTGTTGGGGTGGACCACGCTTTCCCAAATATGGATGGCTTACACCCCTCCGCTTATGACTCACTCTCTGCTGCACATGTTCAGGTTTTCTGTCGGTGTCCACTCCGATTCGATCCCGATACCTATAACATCTTTTCTTACTTAACTTCTCTTTTTATTTACCCATTCTAACATTTCCTCCTCCTATTTAACATTATTAGAATTTTCCTCATAAACAACTTATTAGTCAAATTTAGATTCATTATCTTCCACACTAATTTTATAAAGTTGAATTTGGATTAAATTTAAAAGAAATACTTAAATTGTAAAATACTATTGAAATTTATTTTAAAAATTATTATTAAATTTATCGAGTCATCTCTTATTAAATTATTATTGAATTATTTACTTATATTTAATCTTACAAATTTTATATTCAATTAACATGTTCAATATTTATTGTGATAAATGTGTGTTAAAAATTTCATATGAAAGTGTAATAATAAGTAAAAGACCTAAACCTAAAGTTTAGATAATATTAAAGTTTATCTTAGTGATCGATAATAGTTTTATCAAATAGTCTACTATTTAGTTGTTATTAGATAACTCATAGATATTCAATTCTACAAATTTTATTTTCAAGATGTTCAATGGTCCGTAAGGAGTGAGAAACAACTCTTAGCATATAACCATATTTATTGATCATTATTTTAAATTTTGACAATTAAAAAGATAAGATTTGTGATAATAAAAAACTTCTCCATAATTTGAATAGAGAAAGTTGGGCCATGTTGAATTGAATTTGAAAAAGGTACAATGGTTCTTACCTTAAATTTATAACAAAAAAATGTTGATGTTATATTAGTGGACGATGATTTAATGATACAAGGGGAGAATTCGGTGAATGCAATAAGAAGAATTGCTTAGGTACATACTTTATCTTGTCTTGTATAAAATATAAGTAAATCTCAACTAATTTTACTTTATTTAATGAAATTATTTTTAAAATACTCTTTACTTGTTAGAGATTATGTTTCCAATTATCTTATTTATTTGTTGATATCAAGTTTTCATGAAGGTTAGTTTAGGAAAAATGTTTATTATTAAATAAGATTGATACAATTAAATGATACTTAACTAACTTTGTTACCTGAGAGGAGTACCCCAAACAAAATGTTGAACAAGAAATTTTAGTTTGAAAATCTCCATTAATTGAATCTCATGTTCTCCATATTATTTCAAGACATTCAGTATCCGATATCTAAGTCTCTCCCTAACTTATTGTTATTGATTCAATGTTGTTATTTTGTGATTTGTTGTTGAACTTATTCTAATTCAATAAAAGATCTCAAAATAATGTCTTGAAGAGGACTTTGAGTCTTGAAGAGGACTTTGAGTCTTGAAAGAGATTCGAACCTCCATGCTCTTTAGCACAAGATTTTGAGTCTTTCGTGCGCTTGTCATTTTACCACCAAGACATCTTAAAAGTGAATTGTATTTCATGAATATGATATCTATATGGTATGATGAAAATATATGACAAAATAATGTTGTCAATGAGAATTAATTACTAGAGACAAATGTACATGTGAATGTTACACATGTTATAATTCAAATATTTGTCAATCAAGACACTAGGAATCTCCTTAAACTAGCGAAAATTAATTACTAAAAACAAATAAATAAGTGAATGTCAACATGTTATAATTCAAACATTCTTAGTCCAACTACTTTGTATTCAGATTATCCAAACATAACTATTACCATTAATTTAATAATACTTAAATGATTTGGTCAACGAGAATTAAGTATGAGAAATAAATAAACTCTCTCAACATATTATAATTCAAACATTTGTCAACCCATTCAAATTTAAAATTTTCTTCAAATCTAATAGTTTTTGAGTTAATAGGTTATCTCTAAACAGTTATATGATTTTCTTATAACCATGACAAGATTATTGAATAATAATCATAAATTAATTGATATAAAATTCTTTCTAACAATTTTGAATTTAAATTCAAGATGTTGAATTTAAATATATTTTATCTTCTCCAAGATGATTGTTTGTAACAAAATTGTGATTTCTAAAAGAAGAATTATTGAATTAATAGTTTTATGCATTTTTATTTTTTAGTGGATGTCACAGCCTCAATTTAAAATTTAAGGTAGGGGGAGTGCAACGATAAGATGATATTTTTTCTTCCGGTGACAGAGGAGATTGGTAAAGCGGTCATTGAAGAAAGTTATATGCTTTTAATTATTATAAATATAATTTTATTTGATTTAATTTTTTATAATATTAATTAAGACAATTAATGTGAGAAATATTTAATATATAATGTGTTTATATATAAATTATTTTTATAATTTATTTTTTAATATATTATGAACAATAATTTTCTATAAAAATAAGAAAATACAATAACAATAACAAAATCAAAATGTAAGACCTTGTGATAAAATAATAATTTTATTATTTTTAATATTATTTTCATTTTTTAATGTATAAATTTAATTTTAATATTCTACTTTTTAAATTTTAATTTATTTAAAAATTTATAATATATTATTTTTACATTTAAATTTATTAATTTTTATTAATTATAAGAGAATTTATTTTTAACATATTATAATTTTATTTTATTTTTATCTTTAGATACATAATTATTGTTTGAAATATGTTAAAAATAAATTATATTATAATAAGTCAAAATTAATAAATTAAAATATAAAATAATATCAAAAGTAATATATTAAAATTAAATTATAAAAACAAAAATTAAGTTATATTTTTTAAAAGTAGATTGGTTAATTAAAAGGTGAGCACAATGTTAAAAATAATAATAATTATTATTTTCAATATATTAAAAATAAATTACAAAAATAATTTACATATACTTACCTTATTTATATAAAATAAAAAATATATTAATTAATTGAATTGTATACTTAAAAATAATTTAATTATTTATTTAAAATCTTTTTTATTATCTTAATTATATTAATTTTTAATCTTATCAACATTAAATTAATTAGAGTTAACAATAAAAATAAAAAATATTAAAAATAGTCAGAAATTTAACACATAACAAAAAAAAGTTTACAAAATTTAAATAAAATAAAATTACATTTATTTATAATTTAAAACATATTAATTGCTCAGCTATTGAATGTCGGTTAAAATAAATAAATACTATGACTAAACATGACCTTTGACTGCTGCTCTAAATTTTAGGACTCATACGCATGGTCCACCTAAAATCTGATTTTGTTTTTGGTTCACAAAAATTCCTGCTCTCCGAAGAGAAAGGGGTCTAAAGTAGTAGAGTTTAGCATTTCTAATTAAACCACTTTTTTAGGTATGAAGTCTTTAAAAAGGATTTCTAAAAAATTATAAAATATATTTAGTAATTACTTTATTTTCTTAAAATGAATATATTTATGGTTAATTATCATAAATTTTTTTAATTATTTTGTAATTATTATTACAAAAAAAATTGTTTTCATTTATAAAAAAGGAAAAATATTCTTACTTATTAATGATTTAATATTTTCAAATTTTAGTAAATTAATATTCTAAAAATATTATTATTTTCTTTAATTAAAACATTAGTATATATTCTATCATTCAGTATACACTTAGTATATATTCTATCATTCAGTATACATTAGTATACATTACTTTCTAAAATATTAAACCATTTTTTTATTATTAAAACATTTCTTACACAGTACACTTAGTATATATTCTATTATTCAGTTGCTTAGGATCAAGTTTGAGGAGAAGAGAATTAATTAATAGTAATGCATTGCAGATACAATATGGCAGGGCCAATGCAAATGCCATCTTATTTATTTATTCAATGTAAAATTTGCTTGAAGCAGTTAAACGCAGAGAGCGAAATGCTAATGCTGTATGTGACAATCAAACAACAACTAGAATAATAATCGGATATGTTATTTTAAGCATATTTTATACAACTTTTGATCGATTAGTTGTAAGCCTCAAATTTATTATTTTTCATCATTTAATATAGGGTCTTATTAAGATTAAATAATAAATAATAATCAAATATAAAAAATTACGGAAAATGTCGTTAATAATATTTTTCATAAAAAAATACTTTAACTTTTAACTAGATGTAGAATATAAAAATATAGAAAAATACAAAAGAAATAATACTTTTTTATGTTTGATAATCCTAAAACATTGTATATTTGTTGTCTCATATAAGCTAATATATTTAGAGTATTCAAAAAAGATAAGTGATCCTATGGAGGTTTATTTTCCTAATACACAAGTATTGTCTACTTCCCAAGAGGTTCATGCCACCATGTTAGAAAGGGATCATCATGCAGAATCAAGAGCGTGTCAATTTTGTATATATTTCGAGCAACTGAAGGGATTTGAGACCTACTGCTTTTATAATTCGACAAGTAGTTTGTCTGAGACTCGAGGCCTTTATGTTGATGACCTGCCAACTTTCCCAAAGCAGCTCGGTGTACTCATACACTAGGTACCATCCTCGGAGGATACACAATCCCGAAGCCTTAAGCTCAAGAGCACTAGGAGTAGAAGCATAACCTCGAGTACTAACCTCAAAAGGTACACAACCTTGGAGTCTTAAGCTCGAAAACACCAAGGCTTACAAGTGGAAGCATAACCTCAGGTACCAACCTTAAAGGATACACATGCACGCAACCCTTAAATGGGTCACTTTCGTTGCAATTCCCTATGTCATTAATATGCCTTGCACACAAAGGGTGTCGTCACTTGGCATTTGGGGCAAGGAGAGCAACATGGCGCAACACAAGTCGCGATCATTCTGAATCCTTGATGGTGCATGGCTTCATGTGCGACATTTCAACAATCACAATCCTTTGCTATCTCTTGTAATGCACACCCAAGCTTAACTATAAAAGGCAAAGCCCTATGTCCTTACAAGTGCTAAGACATTTCAGTAATTGTGAGAGCGAGAGTATGTAGTGAGAGCCTTACTATAGTGGCATTTACAAAGTAAATGTGAAGTTGCTCTCCTCCAACTCGAAGACTATTTGGCCAATCCTCCCATTTTGGTCAAAACAACCTTGAATGGTACATAGTCTCGAAGCCTTAAGCTCGAGAGCACTAAGGCTTGGGAGTGGAAGTGTAATCTCAAGTACCAACCTTAAAAGGTACACAACCTTGAAGCCTTAAGTTCGAAAGAGCTAAGACTTATGAGTTGAAGTGTAACCTCGAGCATCGACCTTAGAAGGTACACATGTAAGCAACCCTTGAATGTGTCAAGTTTTTTGCAATTTCTGATATCATTAGTATGCCTCACACATTGTGGGCGCGTCACTTAAACTAGAGGGTGAGGAGGGTGATGTGGCACGACGCCAATCGCAATCATTCTAAATCCTTGATGGCACATGGCTTCACGTATGCTATTTCAACGATCTCGACCCTTTGTTGTCTCTTGCAATGTGCACTTAAGCTTGGGCCGCGACGCTTATGAAAGGCAAAACCCTATGTTCTTACAAGCACCAAGGCACTTTAGTAATTACGAGAGTGAGAGTATGCAATGAGAGCCTTGTTGTAGCAACGTAGAGAAAGTGAATGTGAAGTCACCTTCAACTTAAAGACTATTTGACTAGCTTTCCCATTTTGATCAAAACAACATCGAAGGGTCACAAATCCAAAGCCTTAAGCTGGAGAGCACCAAAGCTTAGGAATGGAAGCGTAACCTCGAGTGCCAACCTTACAAGGTACACAATCCTTGAGTTGTAACACTGAATATTTTAGCTTGTGTTTAGTTAAAGTGGTTGAATAATTAAAACGAAAGTAAAATCTAATTTCAATAGAAAATAATTTAATAAAATGTTATGTTGCGTGTTTTTTGAGAAAATTTTGAAAAATGTTAGAACAACTAAAAGCATGAATTTCCATATTATTTTTTTCTTAAAAGTGATTATTCGAGTTAAGTAAACACCAAAAGTTAATGGATTGTAGTCTTAGACACTCTCTAATTGCAGTTTGTTGAACTAGTGTTGCTAACATGATTTTTGATGCAACAACACATTTTTTTAAACAGAACACTAATCTATTAAAGTTCAAAAAATCCTGCAACCATCATTTGAAAAACCCTTATGGACCAATGGGTGGTTAAACCCCATTGACCATTGGGTAATGAAACCCCATATGTCCCTTAGATAAAGAAAACTTATGGACCATTTGTAACAATTTGATTTTTGTGTTATTATTATTGTTGTTGTCGTCGTTGTAATTATCCTATAAAATAATTGTTTGTTATGTTATATTTTGTGAAAACTTAAATAAACTATATTTCCGAGAAAATAGGTGGTACTTATAGATCAAGTAATATTTGAATTCAAATATAATTAATAACTTTTAGATATTTAAGAAGATGTTTATGTTATCTTTATGGTTAACGAATGTTTAACAAACTCTCAAATATAGTTATAGATATTTGAATATTTGAAAAACATTATCTTTTAGTATAAGAGATATTTAATCGCATTTTAATATTTAGATAATAGATATTTAACAATGTAACTCAACCCATTATGATGCTATAAGAAGGGAGAGCTAGCACAACCACTAGTTCTAAATCTTTTTTGCTATTAAAGCAAAGGACACAAGAGGAGCATCTTAAGGATATCATGAAGCCTTTTTTTACACATTCCAAGGAAGGGTGTGAAAATTTTCGCTCAAGGATTGGGAACGACTGTGGGTAGAGAGGTTGACCCAAACCCTAATTGGTTGCTTTTGTTTGATTACCTTTGTCAATTGACAAAATAATTGTTTGTTTGTAGTTTGTTGTTTATATCAATTAATAGAGTACAATTTTAATTTTGTGATTGTAGATTAAAATGACTTGTCTCGAGAACCCCAATATGTTATGGTTGTCTATTTTTCATAGTTGGTAGAGCACATGGCTTTTAACCCGTGGTTGTGGGTTAAAAGGTTTTCCCTATATCCCCAATTGTAATATTTGGTTGTTCTCTAAATAGGAGATTAAACTCCCTTAACTAGGATGCAATTTTTGTGGTTAATTGTTCGAATTTGGTTGATTTTGTGAAACCATATCTATACATGTGTTTAGTTTTATTATTGAGAATTCATGTATGTTGAGTTATGCTGAAATCATATTAAAAGTATTTGTGTTGATATAGAAGTATTTGCAATGAGAATTATGAGATATAAATTAAAATAAACATAAATAAAAAATATGTTAATTAATCATTAATTATCCTACATCATAATTCATTTTTCTAAGTAAATAAGAGTGTATATATTCAAAATAAAAATTAAAGAAAATGATGTATATATAGTTTTGTTATGTTTGTTACCTACAAAAAAAAGGAATAATAAAAATATTGATGAAATATAAAAAAACAAAAAATATAAAATATATAACAACTTTTATATATATATATATATATTAAAATATCGTTTTGATTTAGATTACTTCAATTTTACAAATCTGATTGAAATTTAATCTAATTCGATCGAGTAAAAAAATAATTTAAATTAATTTAAAAAAGTTTGGTTTTCAATTTTTTAATTGGTTTATAATTTTATTTTGGATTGAATTATCAAAAAGAAATTGTTGAAATTTGATTTCTTTGATTTGTCTAACATTTTGTCCATATACTCTGTCTAACAAGAAAACACTTGGTTGCTATTGTTGTGTTGTGCACTGGTTGAAAGTATCCTCAATTTAGAGTCTTAACTTTTTTAACTAAATAAATTTTAATAAAAAATTTGTTCTAATTTATTTTCTAAAAGTGTCTCGCCTGACTTCACTTGATATATAGGCTAGGCTTGATATAAGCCAGGTCTTCCGCCTTAAGTCTATGTTGAGCGGCTTGTTTGCTATTATAATTAAATTAATTACAATATAAATTATTCTTTTTAATTTTCTGTGCATTTCGAATTAACTACACACGGAAAATAAGTTTTTCATTATGCATTCCAGGTTGTGTAGTTAGTTGACACTAGGAGTGTCCACCCACGATGCACCACGAAAAGGTGCACTTAGGCGACAGACAAATTTTTTGTTGCCAACAAACAACATAAACTTGTTTCTATCGAGAGTATTTTTTTTTTATATAAAAAACAAAAGAAAAAAAGCGGCGGTTGGAAAGAACAATAAGGCGTGTCCTATGTTCCATGGCCATATTACGGGTTTGGGCCAGAAAAGGGCTTGTTGATAAAGCCCAAAAGAGCATCGTTGGAAGCGACTTATGTTGGTGGTGAAGCTGAAGCATATGCTTGAATGGCTATGAATGTTCGCACCGTATGTGGTGGGCTGAAAAGGTTCACTCCACTTCACGCCTCCAATTGGGTTTCGAAGAAGAAAGGTTTCTGCTGCAAGATGTCCACCGAATCACCTCCCTTGACTCACTCTATCACGTTGCCCAATAAACAGAATGAACCTGTTCACATCGTTGCCGCTCCCGGGCTTTCCCATTCTGATTTCTGGTCACTCGTTATATTTCACTTTTAATGTTCACATTATAAACCAAAAAGTTTTACTTTTAATAAGAAAAAAAAAAAAATGATTTCGTAGTGATGTGAGAAAAGCATAGATATAATCAAATATGATCCATTTCCTTTGTTTTTAAATTGAATCAAATTAGAAACTAAGTAGAAGGTTTCATTCATTTAGGTGCTAGATTTTCAAAAGAAGATTGACGTGCATATAATTGTCGTTTGAGTGATGACTTGTTTCATTTAGTATGTCTTGACTATCGAGTCTGATTTCTATGACAAACATTAGATAGCTGTCGTCCTTTAGGTTTGGTTTTTTATGTTTCTCTTCTTGCAGGAGTGCTGTTGAATCCTCTTTATTCAAGCAGTGGTTGCATAACTTGCAAACTGAGAATGGGGTTCTAGCTGATGGTACCATGGCTCTCAGACAAGTTCTAATTCAGGTAATCAAGTTATTAAGCTAAAAGTTTTGATGAAGAATGCTTTGTTCATGAAATAAGTTTTCTCTGCAATCTGCATTACATACCCTAAAGTCTTGAACGCATGGTAAGAAACTTATTTGATGCTCAGTGTTAGCATGTATATTTTCTTTTACTGTTTCCTTTGAGGGCTTAACTAAGATTGTAATCCATAGAAGACAGTCATTGCAGAAAATATAGTTTAGTAGCTTTTGTAGAATATCAAGAAGCATATGTGATCTGAACTGTGGCTTTGAGTTTGGGTGAATGGCAATGTCTTGCCTCCCTAGGGCTGAATTTTGAAGGTCTCCTTCACCGTGGTGATGGATGGAAATTATGGAGAAGGAGGAGAGAGTGATGTACGGAACGGAACCACCACGACACTCCAACATTCAAGTATGCAAAGATTCAAGGAATGAGGGCAACTGAACAAGTATATGCTCAGATGACCCTACTTGGGTTTCCTAGCCTTGCTTTTATATAGGAGTTGTAGTGTCCGATTAGAAGTCTTCCTCCTTGGCCTAATAAGGCTGGTAGAAAACCTTAGAGTTGTGTCTATGTGAGATTATAAATCTAGGGGCCATCTATCTCACAATCATTGGGAAGATTGGTTAGATCCTTTTGGGCTTAATTGGATTTTGATTGTGCTGGATCTTAGGTTGGTAACCTTGTTACTCGGGAATTTAAGTAAAAGGATATTCACTTTGTATTCTAGGTTTATTCATGTTTCCCAATAATTAACAAAAAATTGGTGCAATTTTATTTATATAAACAGGGAGTAGACATGTTTGGAGAGCGCATTGGGTTTCTCAAGTTCAAAGCTGACATTTTTGACAAGGAAACAGGGAAAATGGTATGAGATGGTTTACATAAAAGCTTTTCAATATAAATCTATGTTGGCATTTTTTCCTGTGTTAGTTACAGCAATGAGCTATGAACCAGTATGCATATTGTCTTAACCTTGTCTATAAATATTATTTAAATAATTGCACTGCAATATCTGAGGGAAAGCCTAGAAGCAATGGTAAGGTTGCCTTGTGACCTGAAGATTATAGATTCAAATCCTGGAAATAGCCCCTCCTCATGCGTGGGTATAACTGCATACATCTAACTTCCCCAGAGCCAATTAGGTGGGGGCCTCATGCACTGGGGTTGCCCTTTTGTTGTGCTACAATATCTAAAGAGTGGATTCCTCACCTTTGAAATAAAAAACATAGTAAGCTTTTGATTCATTGCTACCTTGTATTTCAAGCCATCTTGGATATAAGATGCATAAGTATTTGGGATTCCCATGTTTGATACAGTATGTTGTATCTTTGGCATGTGTGATGCCTTTCAGTTACACTTAGAATCTTAAATATCCAACTTAGAGGGAATCATATGCTGGGGCATGTGAGATTCCCATATGCTCGGAAGAGCATCATATGTACACACATCGTGTGTTTGAAAAGACACAAGGGATTTGAGATGCCTATGGTAATCTCACGGCCATGTATCAAAACATAGACATCCTTCTTAGGAATCCAATATGATTAAGGCCATGGACTTGCTGACCGTGTACCAAATATTTCATTAGTTCAATTATCTATATTTAGTGCTCCTAATGCTGATTTCATTCTTTTATAGTAAAGTAAACCATTATTAGGTTCCAGGCATCGTATTTGCAAGAGGACCAGCTGTGGCTGTGCTGATACTTCTGGAATCAGAGGGTGAGACTTATGCTGTTCTTACTGAACAGGTTGATGCTGGTGCCTTGCAGTTTTTTTTTTGTTTTTTTAGCAATTATATTTATAACTTGATTTTCATGTTATGGCTATTGTTACGTTGGATATTCTTATTTATAAGGCCAGGGTTCCTGTTGGAAGAATTATTTTGGAATTGCCTGCTGGAATGTTGGATGATGACAAAGGTGATTTCGTTGGTACTGCAGTTCGTGAGGTCTATTTCTCTCTGCCTCTCATCCACTCCTTTTTCTTGTTTTGATAAAATAGCTCTCACCCATTCTAGCTGTACTGAAAGTGCATGTTTAATGGCCTTTTTCACTTGTATGTCTAACATTTTTATCTGTCTTTCCTAGCGATGTAACTGTCTTAAACTATACATGAGTTTGATAGGTTGAAGAAGAGATTGGAATCAAGTTAAATGTAGAAGACATGGTTGATCTCACTGCTTTCCTTGACTCTGCAACTGGATGCAGAGTTTTCCCCTCTGGGGTGTGTTTCTGAGCCCTTTGCCTGAGGACCTTTTTAACTTTTTGCTTTTTCAAATTTCATAATCCGTGCTTTGCAAATTTTTGTAATGATTTGGCATGGTAATGAGTTTAGTTTATAGTATCGTGTAATTGTTGTTTTATGTTAAGATGTTGCATTTAGCAATCAATTAGCATCCAGTTCAATTTCTGGTCATTTGAGGCTAATCTAACTATTAATTATTAAACCTTGCAGATGAGGCCTTATACCACAATATACTGAAAATAGTTTATTAGGCCATAAATTTGTTGAAATTATATGCTCTAAGTAAACTTTGTATCAAATTGATTGACTACTAAAATCTTTCAGAATTATACTTCAGAAACTGTTGAAACTATCTCAAGTTCTCAACACCACAGTTCTTTCTACATTTAGCTGATAGAGTTCGTCCTTATTGCTTTTATCACGTGGACATCTTATTTTCACCTTTTCCTTTTTCTTTTTTGTGGTAAGGGAGGATGTGACGAAGAAATCAGTACTTTTCTGTACAGAGGGCGTGTTGATAAAGAGATAATCACACAGCTACAGGGTAAAGAGACTGGCCTTCGTGAACATGGGGAGCTAATTAAGGTACGTGTAGTACCATACAAGGATCTTTGGCGCACTACGGCAGATTGCAAGGTTCTGGTGGCTGTTGCATTGTTAGAAATGGCTATGAAAGAAGGGCTATTGCCTCCTTTGTCTACCTAATTAAGTAAGTAGCCTATGAGGCTGGTGGGTCGCACTATGCAGAGGAAGACAAAACAAAATTCAAGAGAACTTTTAGAAATTTGTCGAAATTTGATTTTTTTTTTTTTAGTCTTAGTTTTTATCCGTGTTGCATCGTCGAAAATTCTTAGTTGCACCCTTGTAGGAGCTACCGAGCATGATATTATTGTCTTTCACCTTTTATGTTAATGTTAGTCCAAAGATGGTATACGTAGCTGACATGGCTCGCAGTATTACGTTGTCCAGGAACAAGTTGAAAATTTTTCAGATTCTAGGTAGTAAAACATTTCAAACGTTCTTGCGACGTGTAAGCATCAATTTCACCTTTTTCCCCCAATCCTAAGGGCATATTCTTCTCATAACCATTGCTACAACAGACATTAAGAAGCCAAACTTCAGAATGAAATGCAGCAGCCAGCAATCACTTTTTTCGTGAGTCGAGGAATTTCACGAATTTTACCTTAGTCTTGATACAGTATTTCACAATCATTTGTTTTAATTACAGAATCATCAATAAAAAATGTGTATAATTTTAAATTTTCGGATCAAATAATTAAACAAGGAATTTTTTTGACATGCAAACACTATTTCGCTCAACATAACATGTATATATATATATGATTTTATTATCATCGACCCTCATCAAAACTCTTAACCAATTTTTTAACTACATTATTTTGACTGTTAATTGGATATTATACACTAAATCAGAATATTGGGGGAGGGGGTCATTTTGATTCTAGACTAAACTATTATTTAACACATGCCTTACACCATTTCTATAGATGTCAAATAATGATTATAATACCTAAAATACCTCGAAAGTTTATGCTTAAGAATGATTAATCAAATTATCAAGCATCTTATCCAAAAAAAAAAATAATGTAAATAAAAAACATGAATTACTTTCCTAAGGGTGTACAATCCTCTTAAAATATGGAAGTGCTGATGAGCGACAAGGCAAGTAAATTACAATTCTTTGTTTTCAGGTAAGTATTTTATCAGACCTTGCTAGTAACAAAATCACTATCGCTGGCCTCCCATATAGTGGTGCCATCACACGTACAGAGTCTTTTATAGTTCTCACCCACTCCCGCACTTCTGGCGATTACTGCGGCAGTTATACCATGTTCTGATTTATCTTCAGTTGCATATACTACCACAGAACGTCCAATAAGATCAGCCACCCTCAGCTTTTCTTTGACCCCAGTGTAGAAGGCCTCGCCCTTTTCATTAGCATCTAGTGTTCCCAGGTCGCCAAGTGGCTGAACATCCAATCAAGCAGGCCTTGTTAAGTTGGATTGAAATCATTAAAATTACAAAATAATTTGATTTGTTTTGAAAATTAATTCCCAGGTTTCGAATTCATCATGAAAAATAGAATTTGAATTGATTTTGAATCAAATTTTATGTTTGAAACACTTAGATAATATCATATTAACTTCATAATACTAATTTTATTGCCGTTATTTAGGATAGGTTAAATGAATTAACTAATAACTGCAAAAATGTTAATTTCAACAATTAAAACTAAATCCACTCAAATCCAACAAAATGTGAATAAGTTTTTATTTGTACATATAACCAAAAAATCATATCAATTCCTATTTTCTGACTTCCAATAAGAGAATTTCATTTACAAATCGAATCAATATACTAATTATTTGACTCAAAAAATACTTAGGATTTCTATAAATTACCATGACTCTATCAGTAAAAGAACAGCAGAACTCAACAAAAGAAAAGGTAGGAGAACAACAGACTAGGATGCACAAGTAAATGATTAGTCTTAGAATTTGGGTTAGGGACTTAAGACCTAACTTGACCTCACAAAACTGACTTATAAGAAAAAAATTGTCCAAGCTTTTATAAGATTTAGTTAAGTCATATCTATAGTTGATATGGGACTAAGCACTTCTTTCAACACTGCAAGCCTGCAATTATAGCAGCCCAAAGAAGCCGCATCCAAGGCGGACCAGGGTAATTGCAATTAAGGTGGCTTTCAACACTCTCCTTTTACGCCCAGGGCTATAATCGTGGAGCATGGACAAGTGACCCACAATAGATCTATGATAGACTTTGATACAATCTTAAAATTTAAGCTTAAGGCTTAACTCAATTCTACAAAACCAACCTGTAAAGTGAGGATTACCCAAGCTTTTATAAGCTTTATTTAAGTCATATCTTTATACACCCCCTTCTTTGCAATTAAGGCAGCCCAAAGAAGCTGCAACTAAAGCAGGTCAGGAGTGACTGCAATTACGGTGGCTTTCCAGCAAATAGGAATGGCCATCTTATCATATTATAAAGACATGTCATGCATCAACACAACACTATTCAAGTAGAAGCAAGGGGGACAGAGAATGCATTCATCAATTGGTAGAATAGGTTTTAAAAGTATTTTGTAGCTTGAGGAAGAAATTTTGTATTGTGTGCCTTTGCGTCTTCCTACCTACCCCATCCCCAGTAGCAGAATGAAATTGCAGCAATTGCATATCAAACATCACACTTCAGAGGAAATCTCAATCAACAGAAATATCCTACGAACTTTAGTAGACATCATGATGCATTCATACACATTCTGATTCCAAAAAAATAATTCACTATCCTAACTATTCTAGTGTTTTGTAACAATTTATATACCAGTCACCAATCCTTAAAGAAATATGTTTACAACATGTCAGGAAAACAGAAGTCCAAAAAGTATGTGGAAAAGCAAACCTCTTTAGAATTTTCCTCATTTATTGGATTGAACATTTTACCAGTGCTTGCTGCACCTCTAGTCAGATCTCCAAACTCATTAATAGACCAACCATGCTTTCCTGGCGACAGCCCACTAAAGTTGGCTTCAATCCTAGCAAGTTCCATATTTACTTGAGCCAGGCGAACAACACCAAAAATATCTGGACCTTTGAATTCGGAAACAGCAGCAGATATTAAGAAGTCTGTAAAGCAAAAGAAAGAATTAACTAAATCAGAAGCAATAAGACAGATGAAACCATGAAAACAGAAGTAAAAATATATTGCTGACAAAGTGACAACCATATCAATTGAATTTGAGTCGCTTAATTGTCATACTGTGTAACAAATGCTATAACAGGATAATCAAATACAAGGAAATCAGGAGACATCACACAACTAAAAGATTTGTTTGAAAATTTGATAAAACTCAAGCATCTTCTGCAGTGTAAGCAAAAACAAGCTTATGCCAAATTAGGGTTGATAAAGAGAATATACAAAGAAGTTGCTACAACTTGGGGAGAAACAGTGAGAGTATGCAGATGAACAGACAAGACTTAGTGAATCCATGAAATTGAATACCATTGTACCTCATCATGCTCAAGGAAAAACACTAGTACAGTTGTTTACAACCTTATTTGCCTAACAAACTATGCTGCCTGCTGTGTCAAAATCCAGCAGTTTCCTCCATTCCTCGCAGATATAGTGGTGGACATTATTACAAAAGCACCCAAAAGCTCATTTCACAGATGAAAAATTTTTGGAGAGTAAGAAAAATAACACAAGGATTGGGGGGGGATCTAGTTTAACTTTTTGTCTTAAGTCAAAAGGCTAGTAGACATTGATGGAAGCATTGTTTTTACTCTATCATTGCTAGCTATTGACAATAAGAACAAACAGAGATCCTATACAAGATATTCTGCTTCAGTAAAATAAAAAGAAACTGACAAATAACAAAAATGGTACAGGGTAGAAATAAATAGCAGAGAGAACAGTATCCCATGTAATAAGATCATTTCCAATCTTCAACCTGTAATAAATATACATATACCTGTAGAAACAAGGTCATTGAATCTCTTCAATTGTAGAGAATATAGAAAATATATCAAGAATGTTGAAACTAAGAGCAAAGCTTCTAATTTTGACTTATTATTGTTTATTATATGATGGAATTGGGACTAAAAAGTGAAGACAAGTGTAAGAGGAACCTAGGGTTTGATGAGAAGAAGGCAGTGTGTATAAGCATCGCTTTCCATGTTAATGAGGGCTACAATATGCATCATTTGTTTGGTTATAAATGTATCAACATCCACTTGACACTGGAGAAACTGCTTAATCTTCTCAACTGAAAGTAATCACATGCAAATGATAATGGGAATTACTTAAGGAATATCCTATTAGGTGTAGAGGGCGGCTGACCGCCTTCATATGTTCAGAGTTTTCAAAGGAAACGACCTTATTTCTCTTTCTGTGACATTAATAAAGGATGTGGGGGAACTAACTACTATGGCAAAGAAGCAGTTTAAAGGAGCATACAAACTCATGTTTTAAAAGGTGACAGTGACCACACTAAGCATCCAACTTCATAATTATCAGACTCATTCTTCCGAATAGATAAATAAAGAGTAAACCCCTAGCCTTCAATTTTGCGGATTTTACAATTTCATGCGAGATGATTAACATAGAAAAGATCATACGCATAGTGTCCATTTATTTTAGATTTTAGTAAAATTGATTTTGATAGAGTTAAGTCTACATTAAATTGATTGGGATATGTGTCCAAATTAATCTCACTAAAAAATTTTACATTAAAACTACTGCCACAGTGTCTGTCATTGGTGTTTTTAAGTGCTAACCAAGCAAGCGAAGTCAGTAAGGAAAAATTAGTATTGGAAAATTTACAATCAGAAATCATGATAAAGCAAGAAATTGACCGGCAAACCTTCCGGCACTCCTTGTCCAATTAACCGGGCTTTTCTACCAGTTTGCTCCAAGGCTTCAGTCATAGTCTTCACCGGTGTCGAACCAAGAATCCTAACTACCTGATTGCTCAGGTCCACCTCTACGTTCTTAACTCCTGAAAAAAGTGAGAGGACCCAAACAACATGAATATGGAAATCTATGGCGTATTTAAACCACATTTGTGAATTGATTTAATTTAATTTGTAGAAATCAACTCAAATAAATAGAATTCGAATCCAAACACGTCGCAAGCAGAAAATAAATTGCAAAAGTATGCTGGTTCAAGAACTTCACCCAAACACCTACCATTTATCTCGTGCAGCTTATTTTTTACAGCATTAACGCAACCTTCGCATTTCATATCCACCATGTACTCCGTCTGACATCAAATTCACCGACATACACAAATCAGACAATTAGGAATTAACTAGTAATTTGATTTAACCGAGCCAAGTGAAATTTGCAGTTGCATAGCAATACTGAAAGAGGGAGAGAGAGAAGATGTAACTGACCAGTAACTCGGGCAAGATGGTGTCAGGCTGCGAGAGAAAGAGAATGAAATAATAAGAATAGACAGTAATTAAGCAATTGAGAGGAAAGTTAGAGAGAAAATAGAAATGAATGGCGAACCTGAGAAGAGAGGTTGGGGGCCATGTGGAGAGCAGAGGGAGGGGTGGCTAATGTTTTGACGAGGCCCAACCTATTCAGGGGTTTGGGGGATTGGGAAGAGCGAGCGGAAGGGGAAAGAGAAGAGAAGGCCAAGGCTGCAGGGATAGCTGCTACAGCGGTTGCTGTTGTTGCTACTGACCTCAGAAATGCCATTTTACTGCTATTATTCTTTTTTATTTATTGTACTCCACCACCTCATAAAAGAAAATGCACTGAGCCTACCTCTATGTTTCATGCCACTTCCTTCTGGATGGATCCACGCAACCGCTTCAATTTTTTATTTTTATTTTTATTTTTATTTTTTTCTCTCCACCTTCCTGATGCCGCCTTTGATTTTAGTTTTTTTTTTTAATAAAATCACTATAATTAAAGCTTTTAATTTTAATTTTGTAACATCATTTGTTTATTATTTTTTGGTAAAAAAATATATGGTGGAATAAAATGTGTAAATATTAATCTTTCAATATTATGTTCAATTCCTATCAATAATAAATATATATATATAGCACAATATTGAGAAACAGGTGTAAATGAATTCAACCTAGCATTTTAAATTTAGATTTATTCATTAATAACTTAATTATTTTTATTTTATAAAAAAAAATTATTTTTAATTTTATTAATTTAATATTTAATAAGTATTTTAATACTGATAATAATTTAAAAATAAAAATATGTGTTGACCATATAATATGTAGAATTTATATAAAATTATTTTAATAAAATAGTGAGATTTATGCAAATTTATTTTTTATATTATTATTATTATTATTATATATATATATATATAAAAAGAAAGTTCAATAATAATGATTTTAAAAATATTATTTTTATTTTTTAATTTAATAATTATAACAAATACTTATATTTAACTATTAGATTAAAAAAATAAAAGATGAAAAGAAAGACTAATGTTTTAAAATTAATAACTTGATCCTTCTTTCTCTCAATATATCTATCTTTTTAAGTACATACAAAGAGTGTATGTATCAAGTAAAAGGATTTTTTTATAAAAGGGTGAGAAAAGTATATATGGATCTTATAATTATACATAAAATAAATTTTAATCATAATTTTTTATGTATAATTATATAGTCTAAAATATGTATAATTGATTACATTTATATTAATCAATTTTATATATCGATTTAAAGTTTCATTACTGTGCACTATAATATATAATATATAAGGATAATAATGTAATTTAATTTTTATTCATTT
Organism: Mucuna pruriens; assembly: GCA_025330945.1. Lineage (NCBI taxonomy): Eukaryota > Viridiplantae > Streptophyta > Magnoliopsida > Fabales > Fabaceae > Mucuna > Mucuna pruriens. The sequence continues at coordinate 351,172 of JAENHJ010000069.1, read as the reverse complement.
AATTAATCAATAAAATACGTCTTACACTTCTTTCTTCTCTGATTCTATTCAACTAAATCATCAATTATATTTCTTTCTTCTCTTTTTTCTCCTATTTCCCTCAAACAACATATTGTTAAAGAATAAACAATGAGCCCTCGGTTTTGTACCCCATGTATTTATCTTCCCCTTTCCCTCCTCTCTTTTTTTTCTCTTTTCTGATGATAATATCTTTGACAGAAACGCATTTTCTTATGTGCTCAACGCACTAGAAGTGTAGTCTCGTTATGTTATAAGTTGAAGCGAGGATGTCACTTTACAAAACACAACAAAAATTGTTAGATTTAAAAAAAATTAACACAACAATTTTTTTTAAGAAAATAGAAATAAGTTTCCCACTCTGTAAGTGGTCTTGAGGTGAGGGAATCTCGTTGTGCATGTGAGACGTTTGTGCAGCAGGGCTGGGCAATAGTCGGATGTTCAAAAAGCTCAAAACGCAAGGTTATATAAACATGATCCAATTTCTACTAATATCACTTCGATTAGAGTAGGTGGTGGGTCGGATTGGGTGGGTTGAAGCGGGGGTGTAGACTTAATTGGGCCATATTTATATTTATCATGCTATTATGAAATCTTAAATAGTTTTTTCCCTTTTCAATCCAAATTTTTTCCATTAAATCTTTTAATATCAAACTATTTTGGGTTCATTCAAATATTTTGTAGACCCAAATTGCTAAAAGAGATAAAAAAAAAAAAGCAAATTAAAGTATATCAATTTTTCATTAAAATTCTTACAAAAATCTAAACAAAAAGACACTACAAACCAAAAATAGAAGTGTTAATAAAATTATTGAAAAATACAACGAATATAAATTAAAGTAAAAATAATAATTAGAAAATGATTATAAAATATTTTTTTTGTAGGTGAGAGAAAAAAACAAAAAACAATCATAACAACAAAAATACAAGCCAAATTATGCTAGTCTCAATCGAGTTAAATTTCCAATAAATTTAAAAAACTAAAACTGAATCTATCCTATGTAACTCATAAAACCAAAATTTTAATTCAATTTACCCACAAAATCCACCTATACCGCCCCAAAAATAAACAAAATATTTGGATTTATTGGTTTTGGATTGGGCCTCGGTTTGATGCCTAGTACTAGTGTGCAGTGGAAGGCTAGCAATATACTATTAAAGCTTGTGCAGAGAAAATTTTGTGAGAGAAAAATAATAAAGAATAGTATTTGAATGAGGTTGAGTGGTGAGAGAAGTGAGGGTGAAAGGCTATGCGCGAGAAGATTGGTGCCTCTATGAGTGGTGAGAGAAGTAAGTGTGAAAATAAAAATGTGTAAGAAAGTCTCTTTTCTCTATTAAGAGAGAATCCAAGAAAAAGGCAACTGCGGTGTGTGTGGGAACGTGAGAGAATTGTGTTGGGGGTGAATGTTTGGTGTTGTGCCTTGCCACGGAATGAGCAGACACCCCATTCAATACAACCAACAAATAGTTTTCATTGTATATTGCAACTGCAAAGTGACACTTCATCTTAATTTACTATACAATAAATATATTTCTATTATATACGTAACATATACGTTTTTGTTATGTATTATAAAGTGACTCCCCACTTTAACTTACCGGACGTCAAAATCACATTTTCGTCAATGATATTTTTAATAAAGAAGAAGTAGAAGAAGTTTGAAAATAGGAAGATAAATATGTGGGGTGCGTGATGTGATGAGATGAGCCTAGTTAGTAGTCCAAAAAAAAAAAAGACAAGTACAATTCTGAGTGAAAAAATCTAACCCAGGATTTTGATACATTATTATTACAGATGGTATAAGTGTGTATTTGGTTCTTTACTGGGACAGTGTGTAAACATCCTCTCTTTTCTATTTTGTTTAACATTTTAATTTTTGATATAAGAATTAAGAGATGTGATTAATATTTTAATTTTATAAATATTATTATGTAATTTTTAAATATATTTATTATTTTTATATTAATTATATTCTCTCATTTATATTTATTTATTTATTAAAATTCATTCCTGAAAGATAAAATTCAAGCTCAACATTAAAACTCAACCGTTCAACGGTCAAATAAAACGGTAAAAATCTTACAATTTTAACAGTTCAAGAATTATGAAGAATTTGGCTGTGACGGAGCTCACGGGTTTGAGAGGAGGAAGGTTTGGCTGTGCTCGAAATTTCATGTGTCACCTCCTCTACCGTGTGAAGGTCCTCATCTAGTGGCATATCGATTAATTTGGTGGCGTATCTCCACCGATCATGCTTTATTTTTCGAAATTTGGGTTTCAATTTTTATTTCATCTTACTATCGTCTTTCGATTGTTGTTAATTTTTTGGATAATTTAATTGTTGGTTTTCTGGGTTGTGTTTCTGTTATTTGAGATTTTTTCATTTCCTTCTAAAATCTTGTGACAGTATATAACATCAAAGGCTCTCCCCTTAGGTAAGTTCTCTTCTATGAGCTTTAACACTCCTTAAGATTACTTGAGTGTTAAAATGTTTGGAGGTGACCATCCACTGTTCACAGGACGACCCCGTATCTCCTCCGATGAAAATTGTTGAAGCACTTTTTGACCGACACCTGTAGATCCCTCTGACCTTTTATGTTCGACCAAAACATTAGCATTGTTTGTGGGAAAATATCTTCTTGCTAGAGAAAAAGGTTCACATCTTTTGGGCCCCCACCGGCATAGGCCATCCCAACAAAGAAATGCTACCATAATCGCTCCTACCAAAGTGTCAATCACTGATTCGATAAACTATCCATTGAATGGTTATTATTATTATTATTATTATTTCATAAAAGTACTCACAAATAGGCTCACAAACAATTTTAGCACCGATGCTTATACATGCACATGGTGATTCACCCACACTTATTAAGAACTTTTTCTATTGCATCACTCTTATTACCAAGTATCAATCGCACCAGTCAAGCACCTCGGTTGGAGGTGCTCTAACATTTTTTATATTTAAACAAACGCATACTGTTTCAGTACAGAAAGAAAATTGGAGAAGAGTTTGTGAAGATGATAATAATAATAATCATATTTCGTAAGAACCAAAAGCACAAAAAATAAGTCTGCCAACAAAATTTTGACAAGAAGAATGTCCATTCACTAAATAAACTTTTTTACTCAATTGAATAAGGAGTTTCTAAAGAAAAAGAAAATACAATCAAATGACTGAATAATCAACGTGTGGAAATACAAACATAACTTCAACATAGTAGAGGCTCCGAAGAATAAACTGCCACCTTCCTAATTAAAGAGCATGGATACCCAAAATAAGAGGATGAAAGAAAGCCCGGTGAATGTGACTCTGCCTGCTCCTCCTTTGTCGCCTCCAGGTGTGGCTGCGAGGGCAAAATTGCAGGTTTATGAGGGAAGAAATTGTACTTTGCATATATTGGGAACTTTAACTATTTACTGTAGATGTGTACTTAGGTTTTATTTAAATAGTTTTTTTCACAAATATTTATAAAAAGAAATTCTGATTTTTTTTTTACGTAAATTAAAACCAAAACTTAAACAATTGATATCAAATGTGTAGCTCACACGCTTTGACTTGACGCATAATTGTTTTATGGTTATTATATTTTGTCCAACCGAAGAAGGTTCCTGAATCACGACAGCCCTCGTGAAGTAGTGGAAGAGAAAGAATAAGGAAAAGGACAAAATGAGAAAATGTGTTATGAGAAATCCTACTTACGCTTTATGTCTGTATCTTTAATTGAGGCTGACTAACGGGTACTATAAGGTAAGCTAACATGACTAATGGGTACTATTTAGGTGAGTTGAGTATAAAAACTTACTATAATTAAGATACATATCAAATTCTATGAATATTTGAATAGATACTTATATATTTTTTATTAATAGAGTTCTCATGTATCATCAATGAACTTAAACTTACATTTTATATAATATGCACTAAATTTTTATTAGTTAATATATATTCTTGTCGTCACTGAGAATAATCACTTAAGTTAATGCCAGTCCCCTCTTGGAATATTTTCCATTATATTTCAAAGGTCTATTTAGCCTAATTGATCCGGGGAAGGAGAAGGGAGGAAATATTAATAAAGATGTAAGAGAGAACTGGTATACGTGTCATTTGTATAAAAAAAATCAAAATAGGCGGGAATTAAAAAATAAAAAGACGACGACGACGACTTCAGGTCTTTGACTGTAATATGAATATCTGTAAGGTGGTGCCATTTCCAAATGATTTAACATGATAATCTAATTTAAATTAAGTTTCAATCATATTTATCAATTCAAAATTATCTTTTACCAAAATTAATTTTACTAAATTCTAAACTAAACTCGTGATTAGCGGGATTTATCCCAAAATGAACCAATCAGACCAGCTGAGAAGGAGATTGTTTTTCTTTTTTTTTCTCAATAAGGCAAATCTCATCGAATGATTCTTTCTATGCTACTCATCAAATGATATTTGACTACAAATTAATTTAACAAACAAGTTAATGAACCACTTATATATTTTATTTTATATATTAAATCATTATTCTTCAAATAAGACAATGAATGGAATATTTGTAAATTATCAATAAAATAATATAAAGATACCTGATAATTTAATAAAAGCATATCATACGAAAATTTATTCCGAAATTTAACTGTAAAATATCCTATGATAAACAAAATTCTTCGTAAAATTTATTTGGAAAATTCTAAAACACTTTTCAATCAGATTATTAGATGTGTTATATTCATGAGATAATTTGAACAGGTGATGGAAGTCTATCCCAGATATTAAATTTGGGGATGTTGAGAGGTGTCTTACCTGGCGGTGCCCCCGAAGCCGGAGACGGAGCCGACCCTGAAAATTTGGAGAAAAAAAAAAAAAATCAATAAATGCTAGGGCTGAAACCCTTAAAAAAAAATGAATGGAAGAAAGCCTTAAAATTTGGAAGATTATGAAGCGAGTAATAGAATAAACGCAGGGTAGAAGAAAGTAAAAAAAGAAATAAAAATTAGGGTGGCATGAATACCATTTTTACAGCTGCTGAGATCACTAGTGATACCACAGCGGCGACTGAGTGCGAGAGCCTGATCGATGGAGACATTGAAAGATTGAAGCACACCAGAGGCATAAACTTTGCAGAGGCAGGCAAGATCGTTTGCCACGGTTTGTTTGATTGGGTCGCAGCAAGAACTTGGCGGGGTGGTGTTGGAACTGAGGTATTGCGCGCATGTAGTTAGGCTACTGGCGCAGGAGGTGCTACTATCAGATTGCGCCTCTGCCAAACTCATCATCAAGACCAAAGCCACCACCAAAGATACCAAACACCCGCACTTACCCATTTTCTCTTGTTTCCCACTCCGACGATTCAACCTGTAGGAAATTGATTTCAGTGCCTCTCGATCCCCTTTGCCTTTCTCTGTTTCTTTTCTTGTAGTTATGGTTATGTGCGGTCTTTTTCTGCTTTATAGCTGCCTTTGTTGCCTCGCTGGCATTAATTAATGACGAGTTTCTTCTGTTTTATTTTTTTTATATATAAAATTGGTTTTACTGGCAATTTTTTTTTTGGGGGGAGTTCAAATGTATATCGTCATCTGAGAAATTGTTGGTGTTGTAAATTAAGTTTACTTTATATCGATGACAAGTCTACGTACTTTCGATACGCGTGTTATCACTTCATCCGATAATTATCAAGAAGTGAAAAGAGAGTAAGATAGTTTTCAGGTAAAATAAAAGGATTAAAAGACGACGTGTGAACACTAAAGGTGTTTTTATTTAAATAATTTCAAACGTGATTATTTTATAACGTAATTTTTATTTTATTTTTTTACTGGATTATATCTACCTTAGTGATATTGTTCATGATTAATATTTGCCAGAAAAAAATTGGTCGGTTAATTTTAGTAAGAACATTCTTTTGTTGAGAACTTTATTAAGGTCACCATGTAATTTTTCATTTTATTTACTAAAACATTAAGTTTAAGATTTATTTTTTATGATAAAAGAGAAAAATGTAAAAAAAAATTATGTGTGATTTGGCATTTAAGATATGCTTGCATATTTTTTTTACAAATACTTAAAAAATAAAAATAAAATTCTTCACAATCTCAAATTAATTTTGCATAAATTAATTTATAAAAATTATTTTATATTAATTTTAAAAAAATAACTTTTAACTCATGTTTAACTTATAAAATATTAATTTATTTTAACATATATTTTTAATTTGGTTGTAGATTGACATGGAAAGTGACTTTTTAAATCAACCAATTTAAAAACATAAAAAATTAAAAAAAAATTAGAAGCAAAAAAATATCAATATTCTATAATAATTATATTTTTTAATTGGTCTAAAAAACCTTGATAAATGTAAAAAGTACTTTTATGTCAATTCTTAATAAATTGGTATAAAAAAATTTAAATCAGATAATAGATGTAAAATATTCATTCAATATTATAAAAATATCACTATCTTATATATTAAATTGATTTTTTGGAACTACTATAACTTTTTTATATTATTTTTTTGTTTACTAGTTATCTTGGAAAGAAAAATATATCCTCAATAAGAAACATTAAAGAGAGCCGGGGTGGTCAATCTATAAGGCTATGCTTGGATGTGTATTCGCATGACTAAACTTTAGTTTAAAACGGGTGAAACATAATTTTTTCATTGATTATGATGTTTCGGTGAATGTTGTAAATAAGTTTTGGTGAAGCAATTAAAAAAAAAATAGATTTTCCATCATCTAATGAAACATATCATTTATTCTAAACATACTATTATTTAATTGTTTCTTATGACAAAATCAATTTTTATTTCATTTATTTTAATATTTATACATCCAAAATTAATTTTAATATCAAAATTTCAAACAACATTATGTCAAAATCAATTCTCTAATATCTTTTATCAAAAGAAAAATCATGACAAACTTACATCTACTTAAAATCAATCTGATAAATTAATTAATTGAATTTAGAAAAAGAAAAAAATATTTTTTAGAGACGTAACTGCTGTTTCAAATATGTGACATGTGGGAGATCACAATTGTTTTTATTTATTTCATAGATTTTTCTGGTTTCATTCTGTTTATTTACGGCTTCCGATTAGAGTTTTTTTTTTAACAAAGCTTTTAGATTAAAATGCAGAATTTGTTATATATTTACTGAAGTTAAATTAGACTTTAGTCAAGGTTTAAAGGGTGGATTTGAAATTATGAAATATATAGAAACTAAAATTATAATTTTCAATACGTTCAAGAAGACATCGAATAGTGTGCTGACGACTAATCAACAGCCTAGTACAGCACGATTGCTGCCCATGTCGAACTCATGAGATTGACTTGGCTTCCTTCTTCATCAATTAAATCAAAGCAGTGATTCCACCATTCAATATTTGGCTATTTAGTATGTGATTGGAGTTAGTTTCTTATTTTGTTTATTTGTTGAAGTTTTTGTCTCATTTTATTAATAGTGTTTAATAAATATTGTTTTAAGAATTTATAATATTTTTTTAAGATACTTCAAGTAATATTTTTAAAATAATAATTTTTAATTTTTTTTACATTTATTCTTAAAATATTTATTAGTATCTTTTTATTTTTTATCTAAGGTAAAAATTTATTATATGTTTTTGTTGATCTTCTTCTACTTATAAGATAAAATTTTCTTAATTTTATTCTTTTATCACATAATATATTGATAATGATAGATAATAAATTTATTTTATTTTATTTATATTATTATTTTATGAATATTTTTATATTATATTATTTATTTTAATTATTATATTATTTATAATATTAATTTTATTATTTTAGTAATATATTCCAAGATATTGATAGATTATATGTTGATGTTATTGTTTGAATATTTTATATTATACTGTTTATTTAAAAGTTATATTATTTATTTTATTATTTTTAAATATGTACCATTATTATTAATTCAAAAAATTTTAATTTTATGATAAGAATGACGACATGTATAATTTTTTAAAGAGAGAATATCTAAAAAAATTAATATACAAATTTTGAATTTGAAAACAATTAATTGAAAATATAATTAGTTGAGATATGCATAAATAGCATAATTCCTAATGTTAAAGGAAAAATTAAAAATAATTAAGTCGAAAGTATAAATACTTGAGATTTACAAAAACAGAAAATTTTGGTATAAAAAAAGTTCAACGGTAATTAAATAAATTAAAAAAAACTAAAGAAGTGCTTTTTGATGATTATTAAAGAAAGTATAATAAAAATAATTTCATTCTCAAAAGTAATTTTTATTTTATTATACTAAGGTAATTTAATGTGGATGCAGGTAGGATAAATTTTTGTTGTTTTAAATGTTGATATTTTGTATAGAAAAATAATTTGTTTATATACTTTAGGATCCTTTTTGCTTATGTTAAAAAATATTTAATAGTTTTTTGGCACATAAAAAATATAATATAATATAATAAATTAAACTCAAGCTTTAAATTTAAAAAATAAATAAGAATTTAATATGAATCGACCTAACGTATTTTTATGTCTAATTTAAAGATACATTTATCAGAAGAACTATTATTAATGTGAACAATTTGATTTTACCAAATTGAAGATTCAGAGTTCACATGCACGGTTGGATTATTGAATTTGGGAAAAAATAATTGGATAAGGGCTACTGTAGATATGAGGCAGTAAACAACAATATCAATTTCACCCGTTGATTTCTAATAATTAACCTTCTTGTTGCTTAAACCTAGAGTAATGTAGTTGAATCATATAAAAAAAATGGAAATGGGTCTTTGAATTTGACCATGTTGTAAAGATCTAAACAAGAAAGGCGACATCATAGAGTGGAAATATCCAAATGCCATTAAAAACGAAACTTCTTATAGTCTTGTACTCTTACTTTTTCTGGATACCCGTTCAACAATTTTATTTTGGACCCGTATAATGGCTAATAATTGAATAAAATAGGGAGAGATTCCAGAAGCCGTGTATGGAACTCAAATTATAAAAATCCATTTAAAATGAATTATCCTACACCAGAAAGGTTTTATTGTTCTTATGGCTAAAGAGTTAGAGGGAACATTTCATCACCAATCAGTCATGGTTTAAAGGTCTCAATACAAGAAGTTTGATATAATAGGCAGATATTCATAAAATGCTACTAAACAAGAAAATTCTCGTCATATAGTCTTACTTTTTCAAGATGAACATTCAACGGTTTGGTATGATTTATGAAACCCTATCATTTGGCTTACACGTGGAAATAAACTAGAAATTGGATAAATCCTTATTAAATGAATTCGGCACATTACAACACCTGCATCTTCTACTAATACATGATTGATACTTTTCTATTCACTGTTTCTTAGAAAAAAAAAAAAAGTGTGGGGACTGTTTAATTAAGTTGGGAGTTTACTAAGTCCAAACTCTCTAATCATATTTTAGGATCCGTGATAAGATATAAAAATGCTTTTGTCAAGCGGACAAAATGAGAGCTTGCTTCCATCGAGTTTCTTGTTAGTGAATTTTCTTTTTTTTCTTTTGTTATCTATTTATAACAAGAAAAAAAAACTTCCAGCAGGATTAATTTATTTATTCTTTTGGCTAGCTCATAAATAAACGGCCAGGGGACATTTCATCACAAATCAACCAAGAATTAAACAAACAAAATGAGAAACTAGAAAAGGAAAAGGATTTAAATGTTGTTTAGACTTGGAGAATAAAATTATGACAAGAGAGGTGCTCAGTGTGAATCCATGACAAGAAAAGAAAACACAAATCAAAAGGAAGCGTCTTGAATTGACTAAGCACATGTACAACGGCAATTATGTCAAATTGTCAAGAGCAAGTGGGTCCCATTCATTCGCTTCACGCGCAAAGCTCAGTCTTGCATCGTTCAAAGGTCAACACGAGACGCGCCTACCGCGGCGGCACGTCACTAGCTAGCGTCCAGCCGTCCAATTCCAAAATGTGAGCATATATACACTTTTAAAATTTTAATACTATTATTATTTTTTATTTTAAATTTTCAAATAATATGAATTATTATTTTATTAATTATATCTTTATTTTTATTTAATTTTAATTATTTTTTATATTTATCATGAAATTTAAAAACAATAAATAAATAAAATTGATAAAACTATAATAAAAAATATGATAACAATTTTAATGAAATGAACATTAATAATATTTTTTAATTCTTTTGTCACAACAATAAAAGATACCTAAAAATAAAATAAAGATAATATTACATAAGTGTGATAAAATTCAATTATCTAAACTCAATCCATAACTATATTATTCTATATTACTCTAAATTTATTTTAGTAGACTTTATTTTTTTGGATTTTAAATTCGATTCATTTTATTGGTATGAATAGAATATTAATTGAAAATTTTAAATCTAATCAATAGCTATTCCTATATGAAAAAATCTAAATTATACAAGCACGGAGGTGAATAATGTAAAATGAATATAACATTTAACTAACAAACATGTTTTAATGGTGGCCTAAAGATGCTTTAATTGAGTTTGAATTGAGGATGTTTTGACTGAGATTAAAGTAAAGATACTTTAATTTAATTTAAGCCGTAGATTTTTTTATCAAGGTTGAGCTAAAGATGATTTAGCTAAGATTGAGTTGAAGATGTTGTGGTAAAGATGAGATTCAACAAGAGAATCTTCGGCTTGAGTTTGACGTCAAACAAAAAATGTTTTAGATGTGGTTGATGCAAAGATACTCTAAACAATAGTAAATGAAAGATACTTTGGTCAAGATTGAGATGAATATTCTCTCACCAAGGACAAGTGGAAGATGCTCTGGTTAAGATTGAACCAAAAATACTCGGTCAAAGTCAAATCAAAGATGTTTTAGCTGAGTGTGATGTAAAGACACTTTGGTTAAGACCAAATCAAATATGTTATTGATAGGGCCAATTTGAAGATGTTCTAGTTGAGGTTGGCCTAAACATATTTTAGTTGAGGTCAAAACAAAAATTATCTCACCAAATCTAAATTGAAAATGCTGTGATTGAAATCGAACTAAAAATACTCCAATTAATACTAAATCAAAGATGCTTTAGTTGAAGTTAACATGAAATTATTTTAGATAAAATTCACTTAAAATTACTTTTGTCAAAATCGAATTGAAAATATTTTATTTATAATTTGAAATCGATTTAAAAACAAATTTGGTTAGTTTTAAATGTAGATTAGATTTAGGATTAAAGGAACAATTTACTCAAATGATCTCATTTGCATATTAGATTTAGTTTTAATTGTTGCAAAAAAATAAAACGATCTAGTTTCAATTTTTCATGTAACTATTTTCTAAGTCTAATATGTATCAACTCTTCTATCACACTCAAATTACTTCACATAATACATTTTTTTTTCATATTTATATTATGGACTGGTAATCTAGCACATCACTTGAACCAAAAAAATTGATAACCTGCCGAGAGATAAAGGGTAAGCAATAGCAATATCATAGTACCTTACCAATGGAAGCAGTAGTGTTTCCAGCAGCATCAAGGGCATAAGTTCTTTTTAAGGCCTCAAACATATCAGCCTTTACTTTCCATAAGTCAGCTATTTGTTGACTTCAATTTGGTTTTGAAGAATTCTGCTAAACATAATAAATAATTGTATAGGAAATAGTCATTCCGTAAAGCATATATGTAAAAAATCTTTCAAACAAAAGTCAAGACAAAATCATTTGCTGTAACCTATTTGTGAAGAATACATGAATCCTTAGCAAATTCAACTTTCTTCTTCCCAATAATGAAGTGTAATTTCTAGTAAAATCAAGCTCTAAAAAATTCATCTTTGGTTAGCAAAATAAGCAATTAATGACAGACTCTCTTCTCATCTTTCACCAAATTTACATAAAAAAAAAAAAACTACTGGCATTTCCTCTGATTTAGGTGAATTGAGAAAGGTTTGTTGTAACTTCAGCGTCCAAACAAACAACCTCATGCACCTCGAAGTCGCGGCATTCAGCAAGGACAATGGCAACAAGAACATAAGTACGAATTGGAGCAATTCTTACTCCATGGGTTTGTGTTGATATTGCAGGTACCATAATGGCTATTAATCTCCCAAACGGGACCCCATGTACCTGTCTAGGCATAAGTTGCGTACCCATTACGTCTACGTCACAAGTAGATTTATCTCCACCTGCACTACGTTTTGCTTTGCCTAGACAAGTATATACATGTATGAGCAGTATGATATAATAATGGGCCGGTAGCTCATGCATAGTTTAAGTCCAAGTTGGGCCCAATCTAGTTTTATTGCTTAACCTTTATATCCAAATTCAGCCTTTTAAAAAATAAATAAAATAGTTACAGACGAGTTGATATGAAAATTTTATATTCATCTCTTGTTATTAAATAGCTAAGTTCTTATGGTTAGAGATCACACGTCCACTTTGATATAATAAAATCATGTGAAAATCAATGTGAGAATCATACTTATACCATCGATTATCTTGTTAAGAAATAACACAAGTTTGATTTTCAGAATACGCACTTTGTTCTCTCCCCCAACAATCCCCAATTTAAATAAGTAAATACATAACGCCCAATTTGGTTTAATCCTATTTTATATTAGTAATTTCTAAATTTCAACTGAAATTTTGGTATAGTTTTAATGTTAAATATATTAATAACAATGTAAGATCATATAAATAAGTAAATTAAATCATGCCACTTTTCTCTTTTTTATTCTTACTTTATTTTCCTATTGATTTGTTGGATAAATACGTATTACACTATTACATAGTTTGAAGTTTTTTTTTTCATATTGCAGAAATTTGTTTTATGACATATAATCACCGTGAAAATTGTTAAACTGTAAAAATTATTATCTAGGACGACTAGGACGACAGATTAACCAAAAAAAAAATAAAATCAAAACTCGTACAAACAATTCCTTCAATTCTAGCTAATTTTTAATGTTTAACATATAAAATCTCAGTTTATAATGTAACATCAACGTGGATAGCTTAAATGTGTTAAATATAGCACTTCATTCGATTGTTTCCCAGTTTTATTTTTGGTCCAACTGTTTCTTAGTTTGCTAAAATTTTTAGAAAGATTAAAAAAATTATATGCCAACCCTGAAAAGACCATTTCTTTTTGTTTGTTCGAAAGGAGTCCAAACAGCAGAGAAAAAGATCAAATTTCACTTGTGTAATTTGTATTTTATTTTATTTTCGTTAACCACGTCTTACTCTCTCTCCCTCCTTGTTTTATGTACTTTTTTTACTGTCCTTGTTTTATTTACTTATTTATATGTTATAAAATATACCATATGATAACAATTACAAATTAAATTAGTTTGTACAGTGGTTTTAGCTTTTATTTAACATAATTAAATTATTAATATAAACATGGTAAGTCTACATTAATGGTATGATATATTATAAAAATAAATAATTTTATTAATATATATTAATGTAATATATCATATTATTGTCAAATATTAAAATTATTTTATTAATAATAAGAAGTTTGAATAATTTGCGTGAAATTTTAAGTTTAGTTTATTAAAAGTGTTCATTCAAAATTTTTGATAAAGAATAGTCAACGATAAAGTCGATTGATATTATATACTAATGTTATGGTAATCTTTCAAAAAAAATTTAAATTTAAACTTCATTGTCATTTATATAAAAAATATTCTTATTTCAATTTTTATTAATTTAATGGAGACGAAACCTAATTGGGTGGGTTATTATAAGCCCATGTCAATCTTTTACGCATTTAATTTGTGAGACATTGTGAGATCGTAATTAACACTTTTTTTTGTGTGAAAATATTGTTTAAATAATTTAATTTTTTATTAATAAATTTGTATGAAATAAAAATAACTATTTTAAAATACACAAATGTATTTACATTTTATCCAATAATTATATTATTTTGTTTTCATCTTATAATATTTTGAAAATTCATTAAATAATTTTAATCAATGACCAAAATAAAATCCTAGATAAACATGCTAAATGTGCCCGTATACATATTTAACAGAATCTATAATTACAATGAACTTAATGATTTTAAAATATTAAAAAATATAGTTATAATAAAATAAAACCTAAAATAAAATTTGAGGTGGATAAAACTTGTACCTAAATTTGATTTGGTTTGAGAGAAAACAAAGAAAAGTAAATTGGATGGAAATAAAATAAGAAGTTTATATTATTTCTTGTAATTTGATTGCTGATAAAATATAGGAAGAAAGGGAAAAATAACATGATTGAACCCATAAATATATTTTTTCCTCACATGAAAAGTTGGGAAAGGATTTTATTTTGAAAGATAAAGTTATCCACTCATGTATCTAGCTATCATTGTGTTAAAATTATATAAGATCAGTGGATTAACATAAGTGAGTGGTACTGGTGTATGATGAATCAAAATTTAAATATTCCTTTATAAAATGTTTATATTTAAGTTGGACTGTATTTTAAATACTTACTTTCATACGAAGATACATATAAAAAAAATATTATAAAAATTATCTAACATAAATACATTTTTTCGGACTCCTCTTTCTAATTATTTCAGACCAACTTAATAGTTTTGGTCTAATTCACAGTTTTTCTTCGAATTTTCTTTTTCTCATTTTTTTCTCCCCGTGCGTAAGAGAAATTGTCATTCAATTTTAATCTTAGGGTTGCTTTTAAGTAAATAAAACAGAAGACTTTTATTACAAAAAAATATGTAATAATTTTTTTGTATTTTCAATGTAATAATAATTTTTTGAATATTTTAAAAATTTTATCCTAATAGTTGATGTTAGAAAAAAAAAAAAAACATTGTTATGTACCAGTTTGTAATATTCGTGGAAGCTTGTAAGACAAGTTGCCTTGTTTTCTGTCCAAATACCAAAAATGGTTTGCCTTGTCTCCTTTTCTGGGCAACCTAAAATGCATTGATTTTCTTGTGCGTTGGAAGCTCATATATTTTTATGCTCTGTTTCCTTAGGGTTTTAAATATGATTTATTTCATTGCTTGATGCAATTGCACAGCAATTGGCGGCGAGATGTTAGCAAGGAACTAGACTTTTCTCGTTCTTTCTCGGTGGAGGTGGAACAAAGGAAGTAAGGAACACTAGGTATCGACATCTTCTATGGATATAAAATAATTGCAAACAATTTCATTTATTAAATAATTATTTGTCTGTGACTAAAAAATTACATATACTACATCTAAAAGTATATTCTAAACTTTTATGATGATTGATTTTAAAAAAATAAAAACTAAAAAAAATTAAATAACAATCTGAAAAGAAATTTAAAAGATTATATTACAATTTTTTAGAGGCGGTGAAGTTATTAATGAGGGAAATGTTAAATAAGAAATTCTTGAATAATAAAAAAAATTAATGCACAAAGTTATTAGATTTGATAAAATTACTGGAAAATTATTTATAAGTTTAGACAAATTTTGGGCGATGAAAACAATTAACCTAAATTAAATAGTGCAAAATTTTCTGACTTTCTACGTCCAGTGTCCTTTAATTAGTTACTAGAAAAAAAAAATTAAAGATGTTGATGTAGCTACACTATAATTAGCAGAACTAAAAGTCTAAAATTGGGCATGTAACGAACTACAACTAAATTTAATAGCTCAAAATTTACTCACTATTTTGTATGTAGCAACAGTATAAGTAGAACTAAAGTCTAAAATTGGGCTATGTACCGAACTATAACTAAATTTGATAGCACAACATTCGTAAACTTCTTTTAAAATGTCCAACGTGTTTTTTTCACGTTGAAATCTGCAAGGACTTTTCTACCCACCCATGTTTGGTTTGTTTGACAAGATTAAGGTTATGCATGTTATCATGTATTGACTATACTTGCTGACCGCGTTGGTATATCATTTAGTTTGAAAAAATTATAAGATGATCATATCGTGTTGAAAATTAAAAATGAATAAGAACATGTGTTTTCTTATTCGTTTCACATCTTCATTTTGAAAGTTTTTCTTCTCTCCTCCAAATTTACTATTCAAATTATAAGTTTTTGAATAGACGTTAAATTTATTTTCATAAAGACCTCGCACATTGGAATGCGCATGACTGATTGTTGATACAATTTTGTCAAGATCCTTATGATGTGAGAAATTTATAATTTTTTTAATCACATAAATATTATGTTTTAAATATAATTATATTAGTTATTTATTTAAAATGATTATAATATTAAATGATCCAATTAAGTAATTGAAAAGATGTTTTAAAACAATTCGATATGAGATTAATGAATAGATACGATGAGATTAATGAGTGGACACGCAAATTAACCAAGGAATAACAAAAACCTTATATGTATGCTAACACATCGAGAAAGGTTATGATCTCCCACATACAGAATTGGAAAATGCATATTCTATTTTCTTCTTCAAAAAAGAGGAACGAAGGTTCCTGAAGAAATTAAGGTGGTTTGATTGAGGAATATCATCCTTGTAATCACTGAAAATTCTACTGCTGTAAATTTTTAGAGCGACAAATGAATTCGGATATTTATTTATACATCATTCTTTATAACTTTGATAATCTAGTATAATAACGACAATATATCATAAGAAACCTAAGGGTAGAAAATCTCTAACATGAATATGAACATAAAGAACCTGAGGATGGGAAGAATAAGAAATAAAAAATCTAAGGGTAGATAAATATTTACAACAAGTAATACAAGAACTATCGTTTGTATTAGATTATTAGGGTTTATAATAGGTTGTCTAGGTATTGATTCTAAAAATAATTAAATTATATAATAATTTATTAATATAATACCTACTTATATAATTTGAGACACGATTGTAAATCGTATTTTTATAAGGATCAGTAGTAGAATTTCATCATATTAAGTGATTGTTGGGGTTCATAAGTAATAAATCCAGATTTGCTTGATTTTGAAATGCCTGGATCCAACATTCGCCTAAGTGCTTCACCTGCTTCATATTATTGTGGCTATGTTTGCGTGGCGGAAATGATCCAAAGCATGCTATTTTCAAATCGATTGATAGCCTGATCCGTTCTGATTCAATTTGGAAAACTATGGAATATCAATTGGATCCAGCGGCATTCAATTGCATGCATTTTTTTTATCAATTGGAAAACCGTTACTGTTTTCGGAATATCAATTGTATCCAGGCACGTTTGCAAATTTTTAGGATTGAACTGCACGTTTTGGCATCATTCAATTTCGGTTTACTGGTCGCGCATTCAATTTCGGCATTTTGATTCAATTTTTGAAGAGGTTGCATTTTTCGGTTACTGCTTCAATTTGGAAGACGGGCAGTTTTCCGGATTCAATTAAATTATTCGGATTAGATGTTCCGCATTCAATTTGGAAAAACCGGCTGTTTTTCAGTTTTGATTTCAATTGGTGGGTGGCAGTTTTCGCATTTGGTTTCAGCCGACGTGGTTGCAATTTAATTATTATTTATTATTATTATTAAATTTCGGGAATTTTAAACCCTTATGTCTTCCGCTTGCGTTCATGGGATTTAATTTTATTTTTAAATCCATTGCCTTATCCATTATTATGTGTAATTATCACATGTGATTATTATTATTATAATATGTCATTTTTTATTAGGTAATAATAATAATAATAATAATAATAATAATAATAATAATAATAATAATAATAATAATAATAATAATAATAATAATAATAATAGTAATAATAATAATAATAATAATAGTAATAATAATAATAATAATAATAATAATAATAATATGATATAAAAGACATATAGAGTATTACATAATTTGACAATTTTTGGACTTTTCTATTAGATTGTCTAGTAATTTTTTAATTAAAGTAATATATTGTCAAAGTAATCTCTATTGTAAAAATTGATTTAATTCAAATTTCAAAGATGTAAATTAGTATGAAATTATTTATGCAAGTTGTGATCAGCCTAAAAAAAATATAGTTCGGCCAAATAATAATATATTTGTGATACTAAATATGCGACAATTATAAAATTTTATTTTCATGTGAATAATAGTCGGTCCAAAGAAAGACTATTACTTGATAGAACTAATTGTCAATATTTAATTACTTGACAAAACTAATTGTCAATATTTAATTATTGCGTTCAAAGTACTGCTTTCAAATTAATTTTTTTTATCAAAAGACTAAAAATTAATGTTGTGCTACATATCTTGTAAAGTTCCTATTATGTAGTTTATCTACACATATCTTGTCATATACTTTGTATGCTTTACAAGCATACCTTAAAGTGTCTAACCACTATGCGGAGAAATAAATATATAGTTTTGTGCGCATGCGTGAAACTTGTCTAGTAATATTGGTTGGATTAATTGAAACAACATGTTGTCAAAGTAATATTTGTTGTGTAGATTAATTTAATTGAATTTACATAGATGTTGTGTAAGATTATTCATGTGAATTGTGTTCGACCCAAAGAAAGATGCAATTTGACTGAATAATTGCATGCTTGTGATGGTAAATGTGTGATAATTATAAGGTTGTTTTCTATGTGAACAATGGAGTGTCCAGAGACAATCATTGTTTGACAAGACTTATCCCCAACGTTTGATCATTGCGTTGAGAGTACCATTTGCAGTTAATTTTTTCAATCCAAAAATTGAGGATTAATGGTATGCTAGTATCTTGTTTGGGTCTTTAAATTTATCATAAAAATTAATTCTGCTTTGTATGTTCAATGTTCTCTTTTCAATTGTTGCTACTAGTATGGTCAACATATTTGCTTAAATTAATACTATCCCAATGCTGAGGTCTGGAAGGAAGCCGTAGCGAGCAATAGTACTCGGCTGCATGGATTTGGATCTAGCGTTTCGGATAGAGAAATCTATTCTTATTCCGAATAACTTCAAGAGGTTAAAATTGAGAAATGAAAATGCTCTAATCGAATGTGTCTTATTATCATGAAGCGCTTGATTTCAGAAGCGTTTCCAGACTTTATTTTTGAGAGTCAAAGACAGAAAAAATATAAGAGAGTACATAATGGAGATGTCTAATCTCGCAGCAAAGCTCAAGTCACTCAAGTTGGAGCTTGGTGAAGACTTGATCGTGCACTTGATTTTGATCTCACTTCCTACACACTTTGGGTACTTCAACGTGAGGTATAATACTTAGAAAGGACAAATGGTATGTACAAAAGGAAGAGAGGTTGTAGAAAGATAAGATTGAAAGTGTTCATTTTGCTTCGACCTCTTAGAATAAGAAAAGGAAGAACATTAAAGGTGTTGCAGAAGGGTCTTCTCATTGAAAGAAAATTAGGTACCAAAAGAGTTAAAAATGTCTTAGAACTAATACATACATATATTTGTGGCCCTTTCCTTATAGTTTCATGGAATGGACAACAAACTTTATTACGGTCATAGATGATTACTCTAGGTACGGTTACCTATATTTGAAACATGATAAGTCCCAATCCTTAGACGTTTTCAAGTCTTTCTAAGCTGAAGTTGAACTTCAACTTGGAAAGAAAATTAAAGCTGTCAAATCTGATCGTGGTGGTGAATACTATGGTAGATATGATGGATCATGAGAATAACGTCCAAGGCATTTTTTCCTTTTTCTCAAAGAGTGTAGAATTGTTCTGTAATACACAATTCCAGACAAACCTAACATGAATCGTATGGTAGAACGACAAAATTAGACTCTTAAGGATATAGTAAGAAGTATGATTGGTCATTCTTCTTTACTAGAGTCACTCTGAGAAGAAGTTTTAAAGACCTCAGTTTACATCCTTAATAGAGTGTCGACTAAAGTAGTTAACAAAACCCCTTATGAACCGTGGATTGGAAAAAAGCCAAGCATCAAACATATGCAAGACCTTATAGGCCGCATGAAAGAAAACTGGATTCAAGTTAAGTTAGTTGTTATTTTGTTGACTATGTTGAATGCTCTTGGGGCTATAAGTTTTATGATCTCACTTCAAGATCATTTTTTGAAACGAGAAATGCGAGAATTCTTGAGGATGTTGAGTTTGGGAAGGAAGAGAACAATAAGAATGTTGTATTTGAGGAAGAATCTATTAACGACATTGGTCAAGTCCTTGTGCTTATTACTGTTCAAGAAACAACCCCAGTAATAGGAGAAAATGTTCAAATTATTGTTCTTGACATTGTTCCAGAATAAGACTATGATGAGGCTTTTCCTCAAACACCCATAGAGCAACATCAACAACCTCAAGAAGTGCTATTAAGGAGATCCATTAGAGAGAGGAGACACGCAATTCCAGATGACTATATTGTCTTTCTCAAAGAACATGAGGATGACATTGGTTTAACAGAGGATGATCTAATCAACTTCTATCAAGCTATGCAAAGTTATAACTCTTAAAAATAGATTGATGCTATGAAAGATGAGTTGAAGTCTTTGCAAGACAATGACGTTTGAGATCTTGTCAAATTACTTGAAGGTGTGAAACCTGTTGGTTGCAAATGGATATTTAAAACCAAAAAGGATTCTAAGGGTAATATTAAGAGATATAAGGCTAGTCTAGTTGCTAAAGGTTTTAGAAGGAAGGTATTGACTACAAAAAAACCAAAAAGGATTCTAAGGGTAATATTGAGAGATATAAGGCTCATCTAGTTGCTAAAGACTTTACTCAAAAGGAAGGTATTGACTACAAAAAAACTTTTTCTCTGCTATCTTTAAAGGATTCTTTTAGAATCGTAATAACACTAGTAACTCATTTCGATTTAGAGCTACATCAGATGGATGTTAAGACTGTGTTTCTAAATGGTGACATTGACGAAACAATTTATATGATGCAACCTAAAAACTTTGTTTCAAATGAATCTAAGTCTATGGTATGCAAACTAAAGAAATCCATCTATGGCCTCAAATAGGCTTCTCGACAATAGTATCACAAGTTCCATCAAGTCATTACCTCATATGGTTTTGAGGTAAATATAGTTGATGATTGTGTATATCACAAGTTTAATGGGAGTAAATACATATTTCTAGTATTATATGTCGATGATATACTACTTGCTAGTAGTGATACAAGCTTGTTGCATGAAACGAAGAGATTTCTGATGAAGAATTTCGAGATGAAAAGAACTTGGGGAAGATTTTTTTATATTGACATTCAGATACTAAGAGATCGTTCTCAAAGTATCCTAAGGCTGTCACAAGAGAACTATATCAACAAAGTCTTAAAAAGATTCAACATGAAAGATAGTAAACTAGGAGATACCCTGATAGCTAAGGGAGACAAATTTAGTCTCAAGCAGTGCCCCAACGATGACCTTGAAAGAAATGAGATGCAAAAGATTCCCTATTCCTCAGTAGTGGGGAGTCTAATGTACGCTCAAGTTTGTACCTGCCCCGACATTGCTTTTGTGGTGGAAATTTTGGACAGGTATTTGAGTGATTCTGGAATGCAACATTGGAAGGCAGTTAAACACGTGATGCGTTACTTAAGGAGAACCAAAGGACACATGCTCACTTATCAGAAGTTTGAAGACTTGGAGATCATTGGGTACTCTGACTCCGATTTTGCAGGATGTCAAGACAGCAAATGCTCTACATCTGGATACATCTACATGCTGACTGGAGGAGTTATCTCTTGGAAGTTTGTTAAACAGACTCTTATAGCCCCTTCAACCATGGCTACAGAGTTTGTGGCTTGCTTCGAGGCATCCAATCATGGTATATGGCTACGAAACTTTATCACTAGTTTATGGGTGGTCAATGGCATTAAGAGGCCATTAAAAATATACTGTGACAATGATTCGACAGTCCTTTACTCCAACAACAATAGGAGTTCTACGAAGTCAAAGTTCATCGACATCAAGTTTTTGGTTGTTAAAGAAAGAGTTTAGAATAAACAGATTTCCATATAACAAATAAGAACAAGTTTTATGTTAGATGATCCATTGACTAAAGCGCTAATACCTAAGGTCTCACGAGCACACAACTCATATGGGTATTATTCCTTAGGATACTTTAGTTCAGTGGAAACCTGTATGTTTTATGTTTCAATTTGAACAATCTTGTTGTTATTTATTTTCTACAAAAATAAAGTTGATGGTTTATGTTTATATTTTGAACTCGCTTGTGTTTTCTTGTATGTAATAATTATGTTACATTCAAAAGAATTTGGACTGATCTCCACTAAAGATTACAAATAAGGACCAATTGGAAATAGACATGTTTGATATCACATTACATGTAATTTTTATGCCACTCATCCATATTTGATCTATGTCATTAAGTATATTAATATGGTGATCATCGTAATTTAATCACACTTAAATTGTGAAGAAAGTTGCAATGGTTCCATTTGTTAATGTATGAGATGGACCATATTATATTAAGAGGAAAACTAGAGATAAATAGTATACTATCGCGCCTAAGGAACTGAGAAATATAATTATTTCGAGAGAATATGAAGCTCAAGTGGGAGATTGTTAGAAATTTATAATTTCTTTTAATTATGTGGGCATTATAATTTAAATACAATTATATTAGCTATTTATTTAAAGTGATTATAATCTTAAGTGGTCCAATTAAGTAATCGAATAAACTTACTAAAAGAACTCGATACGAGCTTAATGAGTGGATAACCAGGTTGACCCGTAAGGGGATAATGAGAACCCTATATGTAGGCTAACACACCAGGAAAGGTTATGGTTCCCAATACACAAAACCAGAAAATGCATTCTCTATTATCTCCATAAAAAAAGAGAAACAGAGGTCTCTAAAGGAACTAAGGTGGTTTAATTGAGGAAGACCACAAACCAACGACTCGTAATCACGGAAGATTCTACTACAATCTTCTAAAACGACAAATGGATCTAAGTATTTATTTATACATCCTTCTTTATATCTTTGGTGATCTAATATAACGACAATAGATTATAAGGAACCTAAGAGTAAGAAATCTCCAATATGACTAAGAACATAAGAAATCTAAGGGTTAAAAATCTCTAATAAGAATAAAAAATAAGAAACTTAGGATAGATAAATAAGAAACCTAAGAAAATCTCCAAAATTATTATTCAAATTATAAGTTTTCGAATCGCCGTTACATTTATTTTTATAAGTATCTCGCGTATTGGAATGCATATGATTGATTGTTTACACAATTTTTTTTTTCAGGAACCTTAAGATAGAAAAGATACATAATATAATGTAGATTATTCAACGAGAATAAGAGAAAGAATATATTAATTTCGTTGATCTCCCCTGGTTTAAACAGAGAGATACCAAAAACCCTTATCTCATTATGAATGTTTTAAAGAGTATATATTTTAGGGGGTTATGTCTTTTCCAAAGAGCAAAGCTTTAGGCAATGGAATAGCAAAGTAGGAAAATAGTGGCGATAATATTTGCTTGCCTGTTCTTGCTTACTTTACCATGTGATCAAACAGATCAATTGAAAAACCAGGTAACAGGTCAATTACGGGCCTCACAAAAACTACGTCAGACTTCTTTGTTATGTGGTCAGTTTGAAGTTATTTTTAATAGTTTTTGCATTTTTCTGAATTTTGATGTGAATATTGGAGAATAAATGCGTTAAAAACGCAACTCCAAATACACGCTAAGTTGCTTTATAATTTTTTAAAAACCTTGTTTAATTAAAATGTCATATTTCAAACTATTTAACCTTTTTTAAGCCTAACTAGTTAATTCGTTTAAATAAGTACAAATAATATATTCTTATTGTATTAAAATTTGACGCAATAATAATTTGATATTATATATTTATTAATTTGATTGATTGGACAACCATGTGGTAAAAGTTAGGTTTTGTTAGGAGAATCGTATTCATACTTGATCAAGTTTAGTCTTCGAGGATTTGCTGAGTTAGTAATGATTAAAAAGCTGGTACAGAATAGGGAAGAGGTGGTGAGTACATATAAATGTCCAAATTAACATGTGAACAAGTAGAATAATATTGATACTTATCCATGATTGTTCGGGTATATTGCACCTCTATTTAATTTAATCCAGAATAATACTCCACATGCCTATGATACGGATGGCCATTAATTGGAATCCGCAGTTTTAAAGCTCACATTTGCAAGCTAGACCTTTCTACCAAATCTCACTTTATTCCTTCGTTAGTTGATTTGGTCCCAATCCAATCCAAAACGGTCAATCAGTATTAGGCAAATACATATAGAACCTAAGAATAAGAATGTGTTAAAAAATATATATTATTTATTTTATCTTATAGTCAATTTGTTGACTTTCTAATTGTTTTTTATTATGCAAAATTATATACATATATGCGGTACAAATAGGATATCTGAAACGTATCTCACTCCTCTGATCCATCCCTATATAAGTGAGCACCACAACACCATCTTTCACATAATACACACCAAACTATCCATTTTTTACAAAATAATAAGCATGGGAGCAAGAGTACTAGGCCTTTCTCTAGTGTTCCTAAATCTTGTCCTTCATATGTCTACCACTGTCGAATCTGCAGTTGCAAACTCCAACCCAATAGACTTCATCAAGTCCTCATGCAAGACCACTCGTTACCCTGTCGTGTGCATTAAAAGCCTCTCAGCCTACGCCAGTGCGATTCACCAAAGCAATGAACAACTAGCCATCACTGCCCTGTCGGTGAGCGTGTCCAGGACACGATCATCTGCATCGTTTGTCAAGAAATTGGGCACGCAGAAGGGGATGAAGCCCAGAGACTACAATGTTGTGAAAGATTGCATAGAAAACATGGATGACAGCGTGGATCGCCTTAGCCAATCGGTTAAGGAGTTTGGGCTTTTGGGTAATCCTAAGGGCAAGGATTTCGCCTGGCACATGAGTAATATCCAGACTTGGGTTAGTGCTGCTATCACCAATCAAGGCACGTGTCTCGATGGGCTTGATGGGCCCCATATTGATGCAAAATTGAAGCTGGCCATTAGGCCCAGGATCCTCGATGCTTCTCAAGTCACTAGTAATGCCCTTGTATTCATTAATCGCTTTGCCTCAAAACATCGTACGTACTGACTGATACGCCATAAGTCGTAGTAATGCATAATTAAAACTTTAATTTGTTTTGTTCAATTATGTTCTTCCAATAAGTGTATATGTGGTTTCAGCCACTACAATGCATGTATTAATTGTTCTCAGCTGCTTCTCATACTTTTAATAATGTTTTCTTTAAAACAACATATATTTAGAATCCATGATCGTTATTTTGAAGTATAGAAAGAATAAAAGGCAAAAATAATTGCTAATTATTTCTTATTCTGAATAAATCCCTTGCGTCTTGTTTCCGACCAGTAAAATGGATTAGAAATTTATAATTTTTATTAATTATTTGTAATTCATATTTAAAATATAATTATATTAAGTATTTATTTATTTAATGATTATAATATTAAGGGGTATATTAAATTTTTCTCAAAATCATTCGAATAGCCAAGCGAAGTTCCCAAGATACCACAACAACGGTCGAATAGCCTCTATTTCACCCCCTTCAACAACCTATAAGGAACAATTCACAACCAAAAAATAAATATAAAACAAAATAAAAAAACGGTAGAAGGTGATGCAACGTACCTCGTCGCTAAGAGAATGCACGAAGTCATTCTCCAATTGGGAACGAATGTTGTCGGAAAACTGGCTACTACAATCGCGAAACAAAGGACATGCAAATGAGAAGAGCCGTTGGTAGAGAAGAGTTTGTAATTGTTGGTGTTTGGTTACCTAGAGTTGATTCTGAAGGTTGCGGGCAATGGAGTTCTGAGGACTTGGATGAATTAGTCCCAGTGTTGGGGGTCGACTATTCCCTGCTCTTTGTAGTAGAAATCGAAAGCAGCGTTCTGAGTGGAGAATGGAGTCCATGAATGATTATTTTGGGTTGAAGAGGTATTGGGATTCGATTTGGAACGCTTCCACACGTTCTCTCTGCCCTGACGGAAATGCTTTCTCTGAGTGCCAGATCTGCCTCCTCTCCCGCCACCCCCCATTGTTGTCTTCTGCTTCACCCCCCAATGACATTCATTGTCTGAACGCCTAATTGATAGCTTAATCTCCCCCTAAGGATGCCTAATGGATATTCCACATTTCTCTTTTAAAGTCATTCAGTGTTTGAACGTCCAATGGATAGTTCAGCCTCCCAATTCCCCATGGATGCCTAAAGGATAGTCCATCTCTCAAAAACACCTAAGGTCCTAAACGCCTAATGGATAGTTCAACCTTTTCCCAAGACGTCAAATAGATAGTCCATCTTTTTAATGTTGTCAACTCATTCCCCTGTGGATGCCTAATGAATAGTCCGCTCCTCCCACACTTCGTCACATGTCTAGAACTACGTAAACTTTGATTCCTCTAACTGAAAAGAGGTATGTAAGAACAAGATGCACACTCTTGTCAAGTAATTCATCCTAAAACACCTAAACCCTGTATACATGTCATCGATTGTAAATTAAATCACTCATCGAAAAAACAACAAGAAAAATGAGAAGATCCTTTTAGCTCATGCAACCAATTTAGGTAATTATCATGTGATAGACGTGTGGGGTGCCACGTTATCCTTGTGCGTAACTGACTCCTTCCCAATCTCTGATTTGTGACCTGCCTTATTTGCTCCTGGTTTCCAGTGTTTCCTTTAAAATGCCGATGACGACTCCTATAAGAACCGAATTGGTCTTGGTTAGTCCTCCCGGATTAGTCGAGTCGATTTTGACTCGATATAGTTGATTCCATCCTTGGGATGGATTCGACTTCCAATTTCCAAACAAAATTTTATTTCGCGATCTTCGCCCGGTCGTGATCTTGGTCGCGACAATAATAAAATATAAATTACAAAAAGAATTCCGTTTAAAAATATATTAAATAATTAAATGTTGGAAATAAAATTTATAAATTAAAATGTTCAAAGCTATCAATGATCTATAAAATAATAAAATATAGATGAAAATTTCATTTAAAAATAGTGACAAAAGCAAAGTTAGACATAATTCATTTATCATATAAACGATTATAAAAATATTATTTTAATTAATTTTATATGTGACATGAAGCATAATATTTAAGAAATATTTCATTGCAATAACATACTTATAATATGAGTAAATATTTTTATTTGTACTGTAATATCTAAAAGATTACACATTTAAAATATAATAAAATATTATATTACAACAACATATTTTAAATATAAGCATAAATATTTTTATTAATATTGTAATATTTAAAATATTACAAGAGACAGAGTTACACGTTTTCTCTAAAATATTAAATATAACTTTATGAAAAATTCCCAATACCTGAAATTCATTATCATTAAACAATTTAATGTTGAAAATAGATTGAATTATTTACAATAATGAAGATTTTTTAAAGACACATTAAACAATAAAATGTATATTAAAAAAATATTAAGAAAATGTTTAAAATATAGAATACTTTGACAATAATAATGACTTTGAAATTATTCATTAAATAATAAAATGTAAATTACAAAAAAATCCCGTTTAAAAATATGTTAAATAATTAAATGTTGGAAATAAAATTTATAAATTACAATCTTCAAGGCCTATCAATGATCTATAAAATAATAAAATATAGATGAAAATTTTATTTAAAAATAGTGTGCCAAAAGTAAAGTTAGACATAATTCATTTATTATATAAAAGATTATAAAAATTTAATTTTAATTACTTTTAAAATTTAAAATAAAATAGTAAAAATAAAATATTATTTTATTTTACTTTTTACATATGATATTTAAAAAAATAAAATTTGTGAATGAAATAAATGAATATATAATAACCAATAAATGAATTCATGAATTGAAATATCCAATACCTAATAATTAAAATATGAAAAATAAAACATTTTATAAAGTTTGCGTTAAAAACTTACGGTCTATTAAATGTCCTAGTAATTAATACAAATTATTAAATAAATTAAAATTGAATAAATAAAATATATAAAGTGTGCATTAAACTCGGAATCTATTAACTGCCCTTGTAGTTAATTTAAATTATTAAACAAATAAATAAAAATAAAGTGCAGATTAAATTTATTATCTATTAAATCCCCTAGTAATTAATACAAATAAATGGTCCTAGTTTGGACAAAAAATTTGAGTCAAAATCAAAGTAAATTTCCTTTTCTATTATATAAAAATATCTTTTATAAATATTTTTAACAACAATATTTTATGTCTATTATATTTCTCATTAAAAATATTAATAGCAGTCTTTTAAATATATTTTATCTTATTTATTAAAAGTTATACAATTTTATTATTTTAAAATCTAACTTATTTATTACATAAGAATAAGAATGTGTTAAAATATATATATTAATATGACCCTTATATTTATTTTATCTTATAGTCAAACTTTTTTTTGTTGACTTTCTAATTGTTTTTTATTATGCAAAATTATATACAGATATGCGGTACAAACAGGATATCTGAAACGTATCTCACTCCTCCGATCCATTCATATATAAGTGAGCACCACAACGCCATCTTTCACATCATTATACACACCAAACTATCCATTTTTCACAAAATAATAAGCATGGGAGCAAGAGTACTAGGCCTTTCTCTACTGCTCCTAAATCTCGTCCTTCATATGTCTACCACTGTCGAATCCGTAGTTGCAAACTCCAACCCAATAGAATTCATCAAGTCCTCATGCAAGACCACTCGCTACCCTGTCGTGTGCATTAAAAGCCTCTCAGCCTACGCCAACGCGATTCACCAAAGTGATGAACAACTAGCCATCACTGCCCTGTCGGTGAGCGTGTCCAGGACGCGATCATCTGCATCATTTGTCAAGAAATTGGGCACGCAGAAGGGGATGAAGCCCAGAGACTACAATGTTGTGAAAGACTGCATAGAAAACATAAATGACAGCGTGGATCGCCTTAGCCAATCAGTTAAGGAGTTTGGGCTTTTGGGTAATCCTAAGGGCAAGGATTTTGCCTAGCACATGAGTAATATCCAGACTTGGATTAGTGCTGCTATCACCAATCAAGGCACGTGTCTCGATGGGCTTGATGGGCCCCATGTTGATGCAAAATTGAAGCTGGCCATTAGGCCCAGGATCCTTGATGCTTCTCAAGTCACTAGTAATGCCCTTGTATTCATTAATCGCTTTGCCTCAAAACATCGTACGTACTGATTGATACGCCATAAGTCGTAGTAATGCATAATTAAAACTTTAATTTGTTTTCTTCAATTGTGTTCTTCCAATAAATGTATATGTGGTTTCAGCCACTACAATGCATGTATTATTTGTTCTCAATTGCTTCTCATACTTTTATTAATGTTTTCTTTAAAGCAACATATATTTAGAATCCATGATCGTTATTTTCAAGTATAGAAAGAATAAAAGGCAAAAATAATTGCTAATTATTTCTTATTCTGAATAAATCTCTTGCGTCTTTTTTCCGACCAGTAAAATGGATTAGAAATTTATAATTTTTATTAATTATTTGTAATTCATATTTAAAATATAATTATATTAAGTATTTATTTATTTAATGATTATAATATTAAGGGGTATATTAAATTTTTCTCAAAATCATTCAAATAGCCAAGCAAAGTTCCCAGGATACCACATCAACGACCAGATAGCCTCTGTTTCACCCCCTTTAACAACCTACAAGGAACAATTCACAATCAAAAAATAAATACCAAAAAAAAAAGGTAGAAGGTGACGTGACGTACCTTGTCGCGAAGAGAATGCATGAAGTCATTCTCCAATTGGGAAAGAATGTCGTAGGAAAACTGGCTATTGCAATCGCGAAACAAAAGGACATGCAAATGAGAAGAGCCGTTGGTAGAGAAGAGTTGTTGGTGTTTGGTTACCTAGAGTTGATTCTGAAGGTTGCGCGCAATGGAGTTCTGAGGACTTAGACGAATTAGTCCCAGTGTTGCGGGTCGACTATTCCCTGCTCTTTGTAGTAGAAATCGAAAGCATCATACTGAGTGGAGAATGGAGTCCATGAAGGATTATTTTGGGTTGAAGAGGTATGGGATTCGATTTGGAACGCTTCCACGCGTTGTCTCTGCCCTGACGGAAATGCTTTCTTTGAGTGCGGGATCTGCCTACTCTCCCGCCACCCCCCATTGTTGTCTTCTGCTTCACCGGGAAGTTATGCCATTTCGTTTCGTTTCGTTTCGTTTGTGGTAGGGTTTTGGCATTCGTGCGGTTCTGTAATTGGGCTTTTGTGAGACCCAAATACACCTAAGACCTGCCCATCTAAAAATCTTACAAGAAAGATGTAGATGTGAGAAGTTACAATTACAAATGGTTTATAGCAGTTAAACTTAAAGATCAATTACTTAAGGAACAAGTACGGGAAATTTTAGATAAATGGACACAGAGAATAGATGTGGAGCACGAAAGTTGCGTTCTATTCAGATCAAGATACCTGACCGCCAATCCCTTCGGCACTAGGTAGTTGCCTCAAGAGACCATGATGTAGGACTTTTGAATGAAGGTGTGATAATCTCTTGAGCATTCTAGAGGTAGAAGCACAACCAACAGCATTGTCAGTCTTGACTCAGTATTATGATCCATCATTGAGATGTTTCACCTTCAAAGACTTCAAGCTGACCCCTACATTGGAAGTGGAAGAGTATGAATGCCTTCTTGGTTTACCTCTAGCAAAGACTTCATACTACTTCTATAGAGGACACTACCCCTCTTGGGCTTTCAGTGGCCAAGTTATTAAGGGTGTCTAAGATGTTGAAGAAGAAGAACCGTAACGGTTTGGAGGGACTACAAAGAATCGATCTAGAGGAAAGGCTACATCAGATCCTGAGAAAGGAAGACTAGCCGACCATTGTAGACATTTATGGACTCCTAGTCTATGGAATATTCCTATTCTCTCATTTGGAAGATTGCATAGACCTAGCAGTCATATATGCATTTCTGGCCACAAGAGATAGGGGAAAGAATCCTATCATAGCAATACTGGTCAATACCTACTACACTCTGAATTACTGTTATGAGAAGAACGGACGAAGTTTAAGATGTTGTACTTATTTGCTGTATTTGTGGATGACTGCTCACTTTTTCCACACTAAATGAAAGACGACATGCCCCATAGAAGACTTACAATGGAGTTGCATCAAAGCCATGTCGAAGCCAGAATGGACCTAATGCTTAGAGAAAGCCTCAAAGAGAACAATACGTTAGTACCCTAGGTGGTATGAAAAGGAGGACATGATCATTAAGTGCGGAGTATTCCCAAACGTTCCACTGATGGAGACCCAAGGAGGCATCAACTACAACCTAGAGTTGGTGCCCCAACAAGTTGGATACCCCATGATACTGCCTCCCCCTCAAGAAGCAACCACCCCCTTTGTCATATATGACATGGGGGCACAAAATGGGGAATACTTTAAAAAGATTAGACACGTTTGAAAAAGTGATGTTAGAAAAGGACAAAAGTGAGGAACCCGAAGCTGTAGGGCTTCCCTTAATTATAAGACATGGCTCAAGAGTTGGATTGAATAAACCAAGTTGCTTCCAATCGATCACCGACTCGACGCCAACGAGGCACCGACCATTGAAATCCAAGAGACTTTCAGGACAAAAGAACTTGAAGGAGTCCTAGACAAAATGGAGTCAAAACAGAGATTCCTAAAAAGGAAACTTGAAGCGACCTTAGCAGCATAGGTCTCTGCACAACTAGAAGTCGACTGGGAGCGACAATTAAACAAAGGAATAAAAAAGAGAGCCCATACCGAAAGGAAAAGTCGGCTAAAAATGAGTGATTTCTTAAAAGCAACTGACCAAGAAATGTGCTCCAAAAGGGTGGAGTGCGACTAGACTATGGTAGAAAAATAAATGATAAAAGAAGCCATTGTCCAAACTAGGAGCATTTAAGAAATATTTCATTCCAATAACATATTTAAAATATAAGAGTAATTATTTTTATTTGTACTGTAATATCTAAAAATTACACATTTAAAATATAATAAAATATTATATTATAACAACATATTTTAAATATAAGCATAAATATTTTTATTAATATTGTAATATTTTAAATATTACAAGAGACAGAGTCACACTTTTTCTCTAAAATATTAAATATAACTTTATGAAAAAATCTCAATACTTGAAATTCATTATCATTAAACAATTTAATGTTGAAAATAGAATGAATTATTTACAATAATGAAGATTTTTTATAGACACATCAAACAATAAAATGTATATTAAAAAAATATTAAGAAAATGTTAAAAATATAGAATACTTTGACAATAATAATGACTTTGAAATTACTCATTAAATAATAAAATGTAAATTAAAAAAAATCCCGTTTAAAAATATGTTAAATAATTAAATGTTGGAAATAAAATTTATAAATTACAATGTTCAAGACCTATCAATGATCTATAAAATAATAAAATATAGATGAAAATTTCATTTAAAAATAGTGTCCCAAAAGCAAAGTTAGACATAATTCATTTATTATATAAAAGATTTTAAAAATATTATTTTAATTA
Organism: Mucuna pruriens; assembly: GCA_025330945.1. Taxonomy (NCBI): domain Eukaryota; kingdom Viridiplantae; phylum Streptophyta; class Magnoliopsida; order Fabales; family Fabaceae; genus Mucuna; species Mucuna pruriens. The sequence continues at coordinate 318,683 of JAENHJ010000069.1, read as the reverse complement.
CTTTTAAAATTTAAAATAAAATAGTAAAAATAAAATATTATTTTATTTTTCTTTTTACATATGATATTTAAAAAAAATAAAATTTGTGAATATAATAAATGAATATATAATAACCAATAAATGAATTCATGAATTGAAATATCCAATACCTAATAATTAAAATATGAAAAATAAAACATTTTATAAAGTTTGCGTTAAAAACTTACGGTCTATTAAATGTCCTAGTAATTAATACAAATTATTAAATAAATGAAAAATTGAATAAATAAAATATATAAAGTGTGCATTAAACTCGGTATCTATTACCTGCCCTTGTAGTTAATTTAAATTATTAAATAAATAAATAAAAATAAAATGCACATTAAATTCATTATCTATTAAATCCCCTAGTAATTAATACAAATAAATGCTCCTAGTTTGGACAAAAATTTGAGTCAAAATCAAAGTAAAATTCCTTTTTTATTATATAAAAATATCTTTTATAAATACTTTTAACAAAAATATTTTATCTCTATTATATTGCTTAGTAAAAATATTAATAACAGTCTTTTAAATATATTTTATCTTATTTATTAAAATTTATTAAAAGTTATACAATTTTATAATTTTAAAATCTAACTTATTTATTACATAAGAATAAGAATGTGTTAAAAAATATATATTAATATGACCCTTTTATTTATTTTATCTTATAGTCAAAATTTTTTGTTGACTTTCTAATTGTTTTTTATTATGCAAAATTATATACATATATGCAGTACAAACAGGATATCTGAAACGTATCTCACTCTTCCGATCCATTCCTATATAAGTGAGCACCACAACGTCATCTTTCACATCATAATACACACCAAACTATCCATTTTTCACAAAATAATAAGCATGGGAGCAAGAGTACTAGGCCTTTCTCTACTGCTCCTAAATCTCGTCCTTCACATGTCTACCACTGTCAAATCCGTAGTTGCAAACTCCAACCCAATAGACTTCATCAAGTCCTCATGCAAGACCACTCGCTACCCTGTCGTGTGCATTAAAAGCCTCTCAGCCTACGCCAGCGCGATTCACCAAAGCGATGAACATTTAGCCATCACTGCCCTATCGGTGAGCGTGTCCAGGACGCGATCATCTGCATCATTTGTTAAGAAATTGGGCACGCAGAAGGGGATGAAGCCCAAAGACTACAATGTTGTGAAAGACTGTATAGAAAACATAGATGACAACGTGGATCGCCTTAGCCAATCGGTTAAGGAGTTTGGGCTTTTGGGTAATCCTAAGGGCAAGGATTTTGCCTGGCACATGAGTAATATCCAGACTTGGGTTAGTGCTGCTATCACCAAACAAGGAACGTGTCTCGATGGGCTTGATGGGCCCCATGTTGATGCAAAATTGAAGCTGGCCATTAGGCCCAGGATCCTCGATGCTTCTCAAGTCACTAGTAATGCCCTTGTATTCATTAATCGCTTTGCCTCAAAACATCGTACGTACTGACTGATACGCCATAAGTCGTAGTAATGCATAATTAAAACTTTAATTTGTTTTGTTCAATTGTGTTCTTCCAATAAATGTATATGTGGTTTCAGCCACTACAATGCATGTATTATTTGTTCTCAACTGCTTCTCATACTTTTAATAATGTTTTCTTTAAAGCAACATATATTTAGTATCCATGATCACTATTTTCAAAGTATAGAGAGAATAAAAGGAAAAAATAATTGCTAATTATTTCTTATTCTGAATAAATCCCTTGCGTCTTGTTTTCGACCAATAAAATGGATTAGAAATTTATAATTTTTATTAATTATTTGTAATTCATATTTAAAATATAATTATATTAAGTATTTATTTATTTAATGATTATAATATTATGGGGTATATTAAGTTTTTCTCAAAATCATTCGAATAGCCAAGCGAAGTTCGAAGGATACCACTGCAATGGCTGAATAGCCTCTGTTTCACCCCCTTCAACAACTTACAAAGAACAATTCACAACCAAAAAATAAATATAAAAAAAAATAAAAAAATGGTAGAAGGTCACTCGACGTACCTCGTCGCTAAGAGAATGCACGAAGTTATTCTCCAATTGGGAACAAATGTCGTCGGAAAACTGGCTACTGCAATCGCAAAACAAAGGACATGCAAATGAGAAGAGCCGTTGGTAGAGAAGAGTTGTTGGTGTTTGGTTAGCTAGAGTTGATTCTGAAGGCTGCGGGCAATGGAGTTCTGAGGACTTGGACGAATTAGTCCCAGTGTTGCGGGTCGACTATTCCCTACTCTTTGTATTAGAAATCAAACACAGCGTACTGAGTGGAGAATGGAGTCGATGAAGAATTATTTTGGGTTGAAGAGGTATCGGGATCCGATTTGGAACACTTCCACGCGTTCTCTCTGCCCTGACGGAAATGCTTTCTTTGAGTGCGGGATCTGCCTGCTCTCCCGCCACCCCCCATTGTTGTCTTCTGCTTCACCGGCCAGTTACGCCATTTCGTTTCATTTCGTTTCGTTTCGTTTGGTCTTTGGTAGGGTTTTGGCAATCGTGTGGTTCTGTGATTGGGCTTTTGTGAGGCCCAAATACACCTAAGACCTGCCCATCTAAAAATCATACAAGAAAGATGTAGATGTGAGAATTTACAATTATAAATGGTTTATAGCAGTTAAACTTAAAGAACAAGTACTTAAAGAACAAGTACGGGAAATTTTAGACAAATGGACACAGAGAATAGATGTGGAGCACGAAAGTTGTGTTCTATTCAGATCAAGATACCTGACCGCCAATCCCTTCAGCACTGGGTAGTTGCCTCAAGAGACAATGATGTAGGACTTTTGAAGGAAGGTATGATAATCTCTTGAGCATTCTAGAGGTAGAAGCACAACCAACAACATTGTCAGTCTTGACTCAGTATTATGATCCATCATTGAGATGTTTCACCTTCAAAGTCTTCAAGCTGACCCCTACATTGGAAGTGGAAGAGTATAAATGCATTCTTGGTTTACCTCTAGCAAAGACTCCACACTACTTCTATAGAGGACACTACCCCTCTTGGGCTTCAGTGGCCAAGTTATTAAGGGTGTCTAAGATGTTGAAGAAGAAGAACCGTAACGGTTTGGAGGGACTACAAAGAATCAATCTAGAGGAAAGGCTACATCAGCTCCTGAGAATGGAAGACTAGCCGGCCGTTGTAGACACTTATGGACTCCTAGTCTATGGAATATTCCTATTCTCTCATTTGGAAGATTGCATAGACCTAGCGGTCATATATGCGTTTCTGTCCACAAGAGATAGGGGAAAGAATCCTATCATAGCAATACTGGTCAATACCTACTACACTCTGAATTACTGTTATGAGAAGAACGGACGAAGTTTAAGATGTTGTACTTATTTGCTATATTTGTGGATGACTGCTCACTTTTTCCACACCAAATGAAAGACGACATGCCCCATAAAAGACTTCCAATGGAGTTGCATCAAAGCCATGTCGACGCTAGAATGGACCCAGTGCTTAGAGAAAGCCTCAGAGAGAACAATACGTTGGTACCCTAGGTGGAATGAAAAGGAGGACATGATCATTAAGTGCAGAGTATTCCCAAACGTTCCACTGATGGAGACCCAAGGAGGCATCAACTACAACCTAGAGTTGGTGCCCCAACAAGCTGGATACCCCATGATCCTACCTCCCCCTCAAGAAGCAACCACCCCCTTTGTCATATATGACATGGGGGCACAAAATGGGGAATACTTTAAAAAGATTAGACACGTTTGGAAAAGTGTTGTTAGAAAAGGACAAAAGTGAGGAACCCGAAGCTGTGGGGCTTCCCTTAATTACAAGACATGGCTTAAGAGCTGGATTGAACAAACCAAGTTGCTTCCAATCAATCACCGACTCGACACCAACGAGGCACCGACCATTGAAATCCAAGAGACTCTCAGGACAAAAGAACTTGAAGGAGTCCTAGGCAAAATGGAGTCAAAATAGAGATTCCTAAAAAGGAAACTTGAAGCGACCTTAGCAGCATAGGTCTCTGCACAACTAGAAGTCGACCGGGAGCGACAACTAAACAAAGGAATAAAAAAGAGAGCCCATACCGAAAGGGAAAGTCGACTAAAAATGAGTGATTTCTTAAAAGCAACTGACCAAGAAATGTGCTCCAAAAGGGTGGAGTGCGACTAGGCTATGGCAGAAAAAGAAATGATAAAAGAAGCCATGTTGGACTCTAGGACGAAAGAGACAAAACTAAGAAGCCAACTCCACTTCCTCCAGGAAAGGGTGAACCTACTAGAGGAGGAAGCAGCAAGGGATAGGCTAAACAGGGAAAACCTAGAAGTCCAAAGAAGGCAGAGCCTAGTCGAGCTGCTAGAAGAATGCAGGAGGATAATTGATTTGGAGCAACAAGAATAGGCAGCCATCAAAAAACTCAAGACAAAGGTTGGCAGCTAGAAAAGCAAATACGTAGAAATGGTAGATCATGCAAAAACACGAGTAAAAGCAACCTGGGAAGAAGCAATATTTTGGAAAGACAGATATATCAAGTTAGCCTGGTTGGCCAACCAAGCTATAATGGATATACCTAGAAGCCTTCTCGTAGTTGAGGACATGGTCAACCCATTAAATACACCAGCTAAGATAACGTAGTTCTTAGAACTTTGTAGAGGGATGTATGAGGACATGAAGAAGCTGTCCTCGCCTCCTTGAGGCATCATTGTATTGACTCCAAAAGAGCAATATAATAAAATGAACATCCATTTCTGTCAAAGTTTCTCTGAAATAATATATGATTAGAATAATACATTTGCATAAACAAACATTGTCCATTTTTCCTTTTGCATGCATAGCTTTCACCATTTAACTTATCTAATAAAAATGCAACTGGGATGCCAGAAGGGATAAGCCGTCTACATCACAGCATCGGTACAACATGCGCTCCAATCAAAAAACATGGAGAACAAAATGGAGACCCTGAAATAACAGAATGAGGATCTTAGAGGAGAGATCAGACAGTTAAAATAGTAGATGTCCAAGATGTTCGAACTCTTCACCAGAACTACTGCTACCGTTGTGTCCACGGACACTCAAGGGATACTAGTATACCAACCCGGATATGCCCACTGCCTATACTAGTAGGACCCCTTACAGAATGCCTTATGGTTGGAACACTACCAACGAGGACCACCAAACTACTGAGAAGTATGAGTGATGAGTCGTATTTTATACACCTCACAAGGGCTTAAGATGGATGTTGTTAAGATTGTTTAATGATTAAAAGTGTTGTCTTAATCGAGATTTGGATTATGGGCCTAAAAATAGGAGAAATACAAATATGTGCTAAACTGAGGTTTTTAACTAACAAAAAAGCTAAGACTTGTTTTGCAGGCCCAACAAGCCATCTTGTTTTGCATGTGACATGAAGCATAAATATTTAAGAAATATTTCATTCCAATAACATATTTAAAATATAAGAGTAATTATTTTTATTTGTACTGTAATATCTAAAAATTACACATTTAAAATATAATAAAATATTATATTATAACAACATATTTTAAATATAAGCATAAATATTTTTATTAATATTGTAATATTTAAAATATTACAAGAGACAAAGTCACACTTTTTCTCTAAAATATTAAATATAACTTTATGAAAAAATCTCAATACTTGAAATTCATTATCATTAAACAATTTAATGTTGAAAATAGAATGAATTATTTACAATAATGAAGATTTTTTAAAGACACATTAAACAATAAAATGTATATTAAAAAAATATTAAGAAAATATTTAAAATATAGAATACTTTGACAATAATAAAGACTTTGAAATTACTCATTAAATAAAAAAATTTAAATTAAAAAAAATCCCGTTTAAAAATATGTTAAATAATTAAATGTTGGAAATAAAATTTATAAATTACAATGTTCAAGGCCTATCAATGATCTATAAAATAATAAAAAATATATGAAAATTTCATTTAAAAATAGTGTGCCAAAAGCAAAGTTAGACATAATTCATTTATTATATAAAAGATTATAAAAATATTATTTTAATTACTTTTAAAATTTAAAATAAAATAGTAAAAATAAAATATTATTTTATTTTGCTTTTTACATATGATATTTAAAAAAATAAAATTTGTGAATATAATAAATGAATATATAATAACCAATAAATGAATTCATGAATTGAAATATCCAATACCTAATAATTAAAATATGAAAAATAAAACATTTTATAAAGTTTGCGTTAAAAACTTACGGTCTATTAAATGTCCTAGTAATTAATACAAATTATTAAATAAATGAAAAATTGAATAAATAAAATATATAAAGTGTGCATTAAACTCGGTATCTATTAACTTCCCTTGTAGTTAATTTAAATTATTAAATAAATATATAAAAATAAAATGCACATTAAATTCATTATCTATTAAATCCCCTAGTAATTAATACAAATAAATGCTCCTAGTTTGGACAAAAATTTGAGTCAAAATCAAAGTAAAATTCCTTTTTTATTATATAAAAATATCTTTTATAAATACTTTTAACAAAAATATTTTATCTCTATTATATTGCTTATTAAAAATATTAATAGCAGTCTTTTAAATATATTTTATCTTATTTATTAAAATTTATTAAAAGTTATACAATTTTATAATTTTAAAATCTAACTTATTTATTACATAAGAATAAGAATGTGTTAAAAAATATATATTAATATGACCCTTTTATTTATTTTATCTTATAGTCAAAATTTTTTGTTGACTTTCTAATTGTTTTTTATTATGCAAAATTATATACATATATGCAGTACAAACAGGATATCTGAAACGTATCTCACTCTCCCAATCCATCCCTATATAAGTGAGCACCACAATGCCATCTTTCACATCATAATACACACCAAACTATCCATTTTTCACAAAATAATAAGTATGGGAGCAAGAGTACTAGGCCTTTCTCTACTGCTCCTAAATCTCGTCCTTCATATGTCTATCACTGTCGAATCCGCATCAACCTACGCCAGTGCGATTCACCAAAGCGATGAACAACTAGCCATCACTGCCCTGTCGGTGAGCGTGTCCCGGACGCGATCATCTGCATCGTTTGTCAAGAAATTGGGCACGCAGAAGGGGATGAAGCACAGAGACTACAATGTTGTGAAAGATTGCATAGAAAACATGGATGACAGCGTGGATCGCCTTAGCCAATCGGTTAAGGAGTTTGGGCTTTTGGGTAATCCTAAGGGCAAGGATTTCGCCTGGCACATGAGTAATATCCAGACTTGGGTTAGTGCTGCTATCACCAATCAAGGCACGTGTCTCGATGGGCTTGATGGGCCCCATGTTGATGCAAAATTGAAGTTGGCCATTAGGCCCAGGATCCTCGATGCTTCTCAAGTCACTAGTAATGCCCTTGTACTCATTAATCGCTTTGCCTCAAAATACCATACGTACTGACTGATACGCCATAAGTCGTAGTAATGCGTAATTAAAACTTTAATTTGTTTTGTTCAATTGTGTTCTCCCAATAAGTGTATATGTGGTTTCAGCCACTGCAATGCATGTATTAATTATTCTCACCTGCTTCTCATATTTTTAATAATGTTTTCTTTAAAGCAACATATATTTAGAATCCATGATCACTATTTTCAAAGTATAGAAAGAATAAAAGGCAAAAATAATTACTAATTATTTTTTATTCTGAATAAATCTCTTGCGTCTTGTTTCCGACCAATAAAATGGATTAGAAATTTATAATTTTTATTAATTATTTGTAATTCATATTTAAAATATAATTATATTAAGTATTTATTTATTTAATAATTATAATATTAAGAGATATATTAAGTTTTTCTCAAAATCATTCGAATAGCCAAGCGAAGTTCCCTGGATACCACAACAATGAACGAATAGCCTCTGTTTCACCCCTTTCAACAACCTACAAAGAACAATTCACAACTAAAAAATAAATATAAAAAAAAATAAAAAAAATGGTAGAAGATGACGCGACGTACCTCATCGCTAAGAGAATGCACGAAGTCATTCTCCAATTGGGAACGAATGTCGTCTTATTATGAATAAATCCCTTGCGTCTTGTTTCGGAACAGTAAAATGGATTAGAAATTTATAGTTTTTATTAATTATTTGTACTTCATATTTAAAATATAATTGTATTAATTAATTATTTATTTAATGATTATAATATTCAGATAAATTTCTTAAAATTATAATATGAACTTAATAAATGATTATTCATATTAATTAATTAGGAATAATGAAAAGTCTATATAGATTAATATATCGATATCGAGTATAATTTTTAAGATACCAAATAAAAAAATATAGTATTTGTTCTCTCCATAAAAAAAAATGAAAGTATTTTTAGAAATTAAAACTATTTGAATCAATATATATGGATCTAAATATTTATTTAAATTTAAAATTTTTGATAATATAATATAATGTGATATTAAGGTATAGTACTTAGAAGGATAAATTTTTTTCAAGTGGTATTAGAATAATCATTATTGTTAAATTATTACGCTTCGTAATTGTTGATTCTTGTCGTAATTATATGAATTATATTTTTTTTAAGAAATTAAGAAAATATAAATATAAATTTATCTAATAAATAAAATCACATATACGTTTTTGCGAATCCTGTATGTTACTATCATTTATGTTAGATAAACACCACATGCTTAATATACATTGCGTATTGATATGAATATAGAAAATTTATTTCTATATTAAATTTTGGTCCTATGAGCATTAGCTTTCTCAAAATCATTAGAATAGATGTTCCTCCTTTTAGGCGTTTCCTTTTTCTGAGTTTTTTTTTATGCGTTTTTTTTTTTGGATCAAGTAGCTTCTTAACGGTACTTTCAACTTAAAAGGATTGTGTAATGTGTATGGCGGATGATGTGTATTGTGCAGTGCAGTTAATGCATAGTGCGGTCAATAACTATGCATAACGGGATTAATACATTAAACAATTCCTTTAAAGTGAATCGTTTTTTTTTTATTTCGTTAGTTAATAATTAAGAGCCGTTTTTTTTATTGCACAGTTCCTTTAATGCATTAAAAAAGTGTATATAAATATTAAGACAATATTTAAGTAATTTTGGACCTTTATTTATTTATTTATATTTATCTAATAATTCTAAAATTAAATTGATTGAAACAATATATTGTTAAGTAATTTTTATTGTGTAAATTGACAATTATAAAGTTTTACTTTTTTCATGTAAATAATAGTTGGTTCAAAGAAAAAACTATTATTCAGCTGAACTAATCGCTAATATTTGATTTTATTACATTGAGAATATTGCTTACAAATTTATTTATTTTTGTCTAAAGACTAAAAATTAATGTTATGTTGACTATCTTGTAATGGATCTATTATGTGATTTATTTGCACACATGTCTAGTTGTATATTTTGTGTACCTTCTTTCTTTTATACATTATTAACTTTTGCTCTCTATTTAATTAATATTACTAGTGCTGTGAATGTTTCTATTCAGATAAATAGTATCCCAATGTAGAAAGAGACAAATTTTAAAGTCTAGAAGGAAGTTGTAGAGATAATCTTGGCTGTATGGATTTGGATTTGACACTTTAGATAGAGAAATCCATTTCAACTCCAAAAAACCTTGAAGGAGTTAAAATTGAGAAATGAGAATGCTCTAGTCGAATGTGTCTTATGATCATAAAGTATTTCAATTCTGAAGTGTTTTGGGACTATATATGTTTGAGAGTCAAAGGGCAAGGAAGTTCCTAGAAGAAATTGAGCAATTATTTGCCAAAAATGAAAAGGAAGAGATGAGTAATCTCTTGGCTAAACTCATCTCTATAAAGTATAAAGGCAAATGAAATATAAGGGAGTACATAAATGGAGATGTCTAATATTGCATCAAAACTCAAGTCACTCAAGTTAGAGCTTGGTAAAGACTTGCTCGTGCACTTGGTTTTGATCTTACTTCTTGCACACTTTGGGCAATTCAAAGTGAGCTATAATACTCAGAAGGACAAATGATCCCCCAATGAGCTTATATCTCATTGTGTGTGAGAGGAAGAGAGGTTGCAAAGAAAAAAAGACTTGTAGGAATTTTCTATCCTTATAAATCTCATACATCCCTATCACATTATGTCAAATTATCAAAGGTTCCAAATTTGAATAAATACCTCGATCCATAGACATTGATTGGAGAATGAATCAAAATCTTTAATTATCACAAGTAGTTGATTTATGATCTTCCTCAACCAAATCGCCTTAGTTACTCAAAGAACCTTCATTTCTCTTCTTGATGGAGAGAACATAAATTATATTTTTGATTTGGTGTCTTGAGACTATAATCATTCATGATGTGTTAACTTATATAGGGTTCCCATTATCTCTTAATGACCCAACATGGGTATTTAATCATTAAGCCCATATTACATCTTTTAAGAAGTCTATATGATTACTTAAATTAGACCACTTAATATTATAATAATTAAATAAATAAATAACTGATATAATTGTATTTAAAATATGATACCTAAATAATTAATAAAAATTATAAATTGCTAACAATCTCCCACTTTGATTTCATATTTTCTTGAAACAATTATATTCTAAAATTCTTTAGGCATGCATCTGTATGCTATTTATCTTTAAACTTCTCCTTAATACAATCTAATTCATTTTTATATATTAATAATGAAACTATCACAACTTTCATTACAAACAAGCGTGATTAGATCATGATGACATGATATATGGATGAGTGACATGAAAATTACATGCAATGTGATCTTAAACATGCCTATTTTCAATTGGTCATTCTTTAATCTTTAGTGAGGTCAATCCAAATTCTTTGAATGTAAAACAATTATTACATACAAGGAATCATAAGCAAGTTCAAAATGTAAGCATAAACTATCAACTTTATTCTGTAGAAAATCAAAGAACAATATAATGTTCAAAGTAAAACATAAAACACATGGACTTCCATTGAACTAAGGTATCCTAAGGAACAACACCCATATGAGCAATGTGCTTATGAAAGACCTTTGGTATTAGCCCCTTAGTTAATGGATCATCTAGCATAAAACTTGTCCCTATATGTTCTATGAAAATTTGTTTATTTTGAACTCTTTCTTTAACAACGAGAAACTTGATATCAATAAACTTAGACTTTGTAGAACTCATATTGTTAGACTAAAGGACTGCCAAATTATTGTCACAATAGATTTCCAGTGACCTTTCAATGTCATCGACCACCTGTAAACTAGTGACAAGGTTTCACAATCATATCCCGTGGTTGGATGCCTCAAAGCAAGTTACAAATTATGCAGCCATGATCGAAAGGACTATAAGAGTTTGTTTAATAGACTTCCAATAGATAGCTCCTCTAGCCAACATATAGATGTATCTAAACATGGAGCATTTGCTATCTTGGTCCAACAAAATCAGAGTTAGAGTACCTGATGATCTATAATCCTTCAAACTTCCAATGAGTGAGCATGTACCCTTTTGATCTCTTTAAGTAACAAATCACGCGTTTAATTGCCTCCCAATGCTGCATTTCAAGATCACTCAAATACCTGCCCATAACTCCCACCACAAAAGCAATGTCGGGACTAATACAAAATTGAATGTACATTAGACTTCCCATTCTTGATGCATAAGAAATCTTTTACATCTTATTTCTTTCAAGGTCATTATTGGGGGCACTACTCGAGACTAAATTTGTCTCCCTTAGCTATTAGGGTGTTTCCTAGTTTACTATTTTTCATGCCAAATCTAATTAAGACTTTGTTGATATAGTTCTCTTGTGACAACCTTAGAATATCTTGAGAACGATTTCTTTAGAATTTGAATACCCAATACAAAAGAAGGCTTCCCAAGATCTTTCATCTCAAAATTCTTCGTTAGAGATCTTTTGGTTTCATGCAACAAGTCTATGTCATTATTAGCCAGTAGTATGTCATCGATATACAATACCAGGAATATGAATTTACTACCACTAAACTTATGATATACACAATCATCAACTACATTTTCCTTGAAACCATATGAGGTAATGACTTGATGAAATTTGTAATACCATTGATGGGAAGTCTATTTGAGACCATAAATAAATTTATTTAGTTTGCATACCATAGACCTAGAGTCTTTTGACATAGTTTTAAGGTTGCACAATATAAATCGTTCATCAATGTCACTATTTAGAAATGCAGTCTTAACATCCATCTGATTGAGCTTTAAATCAAAATGAGCTACTAGTGCTATAATTGTTCCAAAAGAATCCTTTGGAGATACTAGAGAAAAAATTTCTTTGTAATCAATGTCTTCCTTCTGAGTAAAGTCTTTAACAACTAATAAACGGGTCTTATATATCTCGATATTACCCTTAGAATCCTTTTTGGTTTTAAATATTCATTTACAACCAATAGGTTTCATACATCATTGTCTTGCATATATTTCATCTCATCTTTTATGACATCAATCCATTTTTGAGAATTATAATTACGCATAGCTTGATAGAAATTGATTGAATAATTTTTTGTTAAACTAATGTCATCTTCATGTTATGGGAGAAAGATATGTAATTATCTAGAATTGCATGTCTGCTCTTACTAATGGATCTGCTTAAGATTATTGAGGTTGTTCTATACGTGTTTGAAGAAGAACCTTATCATAGTCTTATTCTAAAACAATACAAGAAATAATAGTTTGAATATTGTCTTCTATTACTAAAATTATTTTGTTAACAACAATAGGTATAAGGAATTAACCAATATCATTAAGAGATTATTTCTCAAAGACCTATTGATGCTTCTGGCTAGTATTATGAGCTTATGGTGCTATCTTATTTTAGAACCCATGGGAATAATGTACGCCTAGGAAAGGCTCATTTTCATTTGATTCATTGCACAACCATGGCTAAATTTGTTGGGAGAATTGTATTCATACTTGATCAAGTTTAGTCTTGGAGGATTTGCGGAGTTAGTAATGATTAAAAAGCTGGTCTAGAATAGGGAAGAGGTGGTGAGTGCCTATAAATGTACTTAAATGTACAAATTAGGATGTGAACTAGTAGAATAATATTGATACTTGTAGGTTCTATCAGTATCGATTTTGTTCTGGTAGAGTGCGTCTCTACTATTTAATTTAATCACATACTGTTGAGAAGCCGCATTTTTAAAGCTCACATTTGTAAGCTAGGCTTGTTTACCAAATCTCACTATTCCTTTTGATTAGTTGATTTGGTACCAATCCAATCCAAAACATTCAGTCAATGCCGTTGAGGCGTGAACGAGACACGTAAATCAGTATTCGGTAGAGACACAGAACCTACGAACTGTGCTTCAATTTTTTAACCTATTGAGGTATTGCGCGCATGGAATTAGGGTTTGGGCGCAAGAGTTGCTACTACCAGATTGCGCCTCTGCCAAACTCATCATCAAGGCCAAAGCCACCATCAAAGATACCAAACACCCTCACTTATCCATTTTCTCGTTTCCCACTCCAACGACTCAACCAATCCCCTTTGCCTTTCTCTGTTTCTTTTCTTGCAACCGGTTCTGGTTTGTTAGGTAGATGTGCGGTATTTTCCTACTCTATAGCTGCCGTTGTCGAATTAATTAATGATTAAGTTTCTTCTGTTTTCATGTTTTTTTTTTTTTTTTGTAAAATTGGTTTTAATTGGAAATGTTATATTGGAGTCGAAATGTATATCGTCATGTGAGAAATTGTTGTTGTTGTTGTAAATTAAGCTTACTTTATATCGATGACACTCCACGTAATACGCGTGTTATCACTTCATCCGATTATTGTCAAAAGTGAAAAGTCAGTGAAGATAGTTTTCAGGGTAAAATGTATAAGGATTAAAAGACGTGTGAAACAGTAAATATGTTTTATTGAAATAATTTCAAACGCGATTATTTTATAAATGCAATTTTGTATTTTTTCATAATATTATATTTTCAAAATATTTATAATTTCATCTATGATTAATTTTTATCAAAAAATTTCACTAATTATTTTTAGTAACTTTTTTCTTCTATTCATAAAGCCAAAAACGGGGTTACCATATAATTTTGCATTCTATTTACTAAAACATTTACGACTTGTATTTAAATAAATTTATCTATAAATATTTATAAAAAAATAAAAATAAAAAAATATTTTTTAATTTCTAAGTTAAACGGTGTGACTAATCCCTAATACAAGGATATAGAGAAAAAAGAACACACACGGAGAAAGAAAGTGGAACATACGAATTCTAGGATGGACAAGGACATAATATGGTTTACTTGATGATAGTAGATTTATTAATAAAACAATAAGGGGTTGAGATGAGTGATTTGTAACCTTTGTTATTGGTCATGATTATATTTTTTTTTTTACATCATAATACATTTTACGTATTTATCCCTTTCAACGTATCTATGTATCGAATATTTTTTGCTGTCCTAAGTAGGAGGATTCATATTGGAAAAAAACAAGGAATTTGGTCTCGAAAAAAGAAGAAAAGAAACAACATTGGTGGAATAAATAAAACTTAAATGTATTTTTAAACTTTCAAATTTAGGCTACTTTTGAATTTGTTCTCTCAAATTAAAGTTTTTATTTTTTTCTTAATTTAAAAAAAAAGATTGATTTTAGTTTGTTGACGTAGATGTCATTAAAAACTTTTTCAACCTAGCATATAATGTTTGACTTAGTAAATTGCAAGTAAAATTTTACAAATTAAAATATGCTTAAATTTGTTTTTTGTCCCTCAAATATGGATCAATTTTGTTTTTCGTCTCAAATTTAATTTTTTTAAATCTTACATTTTTATGATAGTTAATTTTAGTATATCGTCTTATGTAATAAACAAAGTACACGTCATTATTTGTTACATGTATAATTAAAAATCAAATAATATTGAAAGAAAAACTTTAGGGTTAATAATGTTTTTGAAGCTGAGACATAACTCTTTATATTATTTTTTTGAAATTGGGCCAATGAAAGTTATGCTCACTTCTTACAAGGTAGACAACTTATCTCGCAACACTCTTAAGAGGTCTGTGCTTGCCCTTTTTATAACATTAGAATGGGCCTTGCTGTTCATTTTGATGGCCCACAAGCAACACGAGCATACATACTTACTTAAGCACAACCATAGTCAACGTTCTAAGCACACTTTCTCACTAAAACATGACCCAAATGTCTCTTTTCTCCAATTTTACTTATAACCCCAATTTTACTTATAAAACTAATTAATAAAGTATATTTGGGGAAATAAATTTTGGGCTAAAACAGAAGAATTTATAAGTAAAATTAGATAAAAGAGGCCTTTAGACCTTATTTTGGTGAGAAAGCATGCTTAGGTCATTGAGCACAACTGTGCTTAAGTGAGCACATTGTTGTTGCTTGTAGCCATCAAATAATCAGCTTGGTTTATTATGAAGTTATAAAAAAGGATGAGCGCATACCCCTTAAGAAGGTTCTGAGATGAATTGTTTGACTTGTGAAAGGTGAGCATGACTCTCATTGGTCCAATTTTGGAAGAGTAATATAAAGAGTTATGTCTTAACTTCAATAATGATGTTAACCTTAATGTTTTCTTTATAATATTTTTTTATTTTTTTCTATACACATGATAAATGATTACTTATATTTTATTTTTAATGTAAGACGAGGTACTAAAATCAGCTATTATTGAAAATATAGGAACTGAAATTTAAAATAACCTAAATTTAAGAAATTAAAAACATATAGAAACTTTGAGCTCAAGTATGTTATCATTTATTTGGATACTAGCTGACTGCGGTGGTATATCATAGTTTGAAAAAAATACAAGATAATCGTAACGTGTTGGAAATGCAAAAATGAAATAAGAACATGTGTTTTTGTTATTCTTTTCACATCTTCATTTTGAAACTTTTCTTCTCTCCTCCAAATTTATATTTCATATTATAAGTTTTCAAATTAATGTTACGTTATTTTCACAAGGATCTCCCGCATGGAATGCACATGACTAATTGTTCCCACAATTTTTTTTTCAAGAACCTTAAGATAGAAAAGATACCTAATATAATCTAGATATTAATAAACAAGAATAAGAGAAAGTTTTCCCGTGGTTTAAAGAGAGATACCGAAAATTTTTATTTCGCCCTTCGATAAATTTTTTTATAAATATTTATAGAAAAAAATTTCTTTATAAATTAAAATACATAAGCTAATTTTTATAAATATTCTCGTATTAACCTTTTTAAAATCTAATTTTTTTAACTTATATATAAACCAATTTAATTTATGAAGATACTTATTTTATTTTTTTTATTTTCTTCTTTCATAAGTGTTTATAAATTTTTTTTACCAGAATCTATATATGTATTAGAGTATTTTAGGGATTATGTCTTTTTCCAAAGAGTTAAGCTTTAGGCAACAGAGTAGCTGAGTAGGAAAATAGTGACGATAATATTTGCTCACCTGTTCTTGCTTATTTTACCATGTGATCAAACAGGTCAATTACAAAAAGTAAAGAACCAAAACATAGGTCAATTACAAAAAGCAAGTAACCAAAACATAGGTCAATTACGGGCCTCTCAAAACCTACGTCAGACTTCTTTGTTAATTAACAGCATGTTTGAGTACACATCAATTATAGTAGGATATTTGTTCAGGTTGAAACGGTTGAATTTAAAGCTATTTTTTAGTAGTTTTGTATTTTTCTGAATTTTGATGTGAAAATTAGAGTGAAAAACGCATATTTAAATACACATTAAGTTATTTCATAATTTTTTTCAAATTATTTAATTAATTAAAGATCATACTTCAAACTATTTAAAAAGCTTTTTAAACTTCAAAAATTAATTCATTTAAATAACTACAAATAATATATTATTATTGGATTAAATTTTACTATAATAATTTGATATTATGTATTTATTAATTTATTTAAATACTTAAATGGTTAGGCTACATATAAGTGTAGACAGTTAACTTATTTAGAAATAAATTTGTATTGTGCTATTTATTGGGATAATGTACTCGTTGGTAAGTAATAAATTTGAGTATTTAAGACTCAGTGTCACCCTACAAAGAGGAGGTTCAAGGTGCGCTTTGACAAGGAGATGCTGGAGGTGGCTATAGTGCAGTGTTGATGCAAGAGCTGGGCGACGACACCGTGCGGCACTGGTACAAGAGCTGAGCTACGTTGGTGCCATGGAGCTCGTGAAGGTGGATGCGTCGTGTTATATAAAAAATGAAAGTGGATGCGTCGGGTTATATCGGTAGTATGGTGAGAATGAGTTGATGGAAATAAAAAAACTTAGACCCAAAAAATAACTTGCAAGGACTTGGTTTTCAATCTCAATCATTAAATTTTTAATATTTCCGAGGGTGAAATTAATGCCTCACCGTTGTACCGTTATAACATATATATTATATTTTATGTAGTATATCTATTATTATATATTTTATAATATATATATATATATATATTTTTTTGAAAATATAAATTTATACCATATTTACAAGATATATTTAATAATACAATTATGTATTTAAAAATGTGTGTGTGTTAAAGGTATTTTATATTTTATATTGTATGTCTATGTTAAATGTATTTTATACCGTGTGTCTGTTAAATGTATTTTATATTTTAGTAGTATAGTATTAAAATTATATATATGAATTTTTAAATTTACTAATTTTTTTATTCTTAGTTGACATATTAAAAATAATATTTTTATTTTTAAAATACACTAAAATAATTTTTCATGTTGATTTACATAATCTATATAAATGACCATATTAATTATTTTTCTAAATTAATTAAATGTAAATTAAATAATTTTATATTTATATCAAATAACTTTTATTTTTAAATATTTAAAACAAATTATTAAATTATATAAAATTTATAAATTATAATTTCTTATTTATTAATTTATACATCTTAATTATATTTATTTGTATTTATTTTTTTAATCATTTATAGCGACCTAATTCTTGTTCTCTACTTAATATCAAATGCTCATCTCCAGCGATGGATTTCCATTTTGGCCAGTAACTTGCACGAATATAAATCGGTCACTAAAACAAATTGTGTTCATATTTTTTGTTTATGAAAAGTCTTCTGATTGCTTTTTTACACATACAAACTTTAGCGACCAAAGTTCTGCGGTTGCTAATTTTAATCAAAATTTAGTTGCAAATTGTAACTAAAGTAATTGCACAATACAACGTAAATAAATTTTTCGGTATCAAAATTGATTGTTAATATTGATAGAAAATTTTGAATAAATGTTAGTCGTAAAAGTGTTTTTTAGTAGTGACTATGAGATGCGAAGTTTGAATTAAGATCAACGAAGATAAAGAAAAGAAACAAATAAATAAAGCATCAAAAGTATGAATTACCTTATTATTTTATAACTCTTACTTCTTTCTAATTGCTAATCACCTATGCTAAATCTACTAACACCCAATGGTTATGCCGTGCTAATATTTTCTTCCTACAATATTACTCCCAATGATCAAGCAAGACAAAAATTTAAAAATGCATGAAGTTTTAATAGGCTTAGTAATCCAATAATTGAATGAAAGCTAAGAGATTATGATTGGTCCTATTAAACTCCTTTGACAAGGGTTATTATATGGTTTCATTAATTAATTGCAATACAACGGTTGGTTATTTAACTAACTAGGATTATATTAATACTAGTTATTAACATAACATTCAAAGAAATATAACAAACTCATATGATTCGTCATAGTCCCTCATTATGGATTTAGTTACTCATAATGGTAACAAGTCAAAAGTCACAATATAAACCAAACACAAATGTTACCATAGGAAAAGTGAAAATAACTTTCTGTTAATATGATTTATGCTTATTTACTAGCAATTAATATTAATAATATTAATATATTTTTCATCCCTTAACTCTACACCATTGAATTTCACCCAATTTCATCATTGCACACAAAAGCCTCAAATCATGAACAACCATAAACAACACAAGAATCAATTAATTAGGGCAATTAATCATACAGTTTCCCAACAAAAATCACATTAGGACAAGACATTAATCAGACCACAGAGCATATTGACAAATCTTTTCTACCGATTAAAATATTTTTAAAACATAATAATCAAACGAAATTGAGAATTTAGATCTTAGAGGGACTTAGGGATTGCCCTCACTACCCGTACACTCCCGCATTCATATATGATCAAACCCATCTCCCCCGTACCTTAGATGCGAAGAATAGTGATGATCTGATGCGGCTCTAGGACGGTCTGAACACCCTAACTCCTCTTCCTTGCCGGTCGGCGTTCTCTCTCCTCTAGGTCTGGCTATCTAACGCGTAAAACACCAATTAGGGTAAACTGATTACCCCTGTCTAATATTCTAGTTGGGTCGGGTCAACCCCGACCCGCCCGTCAGCCTTCCCCGTTAATTCAATTAATTAAATTAATAAATGAAAATAATTTAGATAAAGTCTCATCAGTTTATAAAATCATTAACCCCTCTATTAAAATAAAATTGATAATAATAATAATAATATAATTAATTTCTAAAAATAATTAAATAAATTTTAGGATGTTACAATTCTTCCCTCCTAAAAGAAAATCCGTCCTCGAATTTACATAGAGTAAGTACTTCCCATACCCTTACAATTGCCCTCCCCTTACTCATTTAGTGTTTCTAACGACAGTCCTTACTCGATTTGCATTGGCTAAATAATCATCTCACCTCTCTAAACAGTTAACCTTAAATCTTTCACAATTTCTAGTATCAATTCTCATACCTAGTCTTCTTTTAACCTTCAAACAAGTTAGTTCGATTACTTTCCTGAATAGCAATGTACGTCCAGAGTTGAAACATGTGCAATTATTGTATACATGACATGGGTGAAGTGGTAGACTGAACCCAATCCAATTAGATTCCTCGAGTTTAACAAAATCTCTCCCCCAAGTTCTAAAATAACTCTAGGATTCCAACCTGTCAACCAAATAGGTGCTCACACTTATCCACTCTTCCCATGATTTAAGCTGCCAAAACATCTTCCAAAGATCCTCAGGCATCTATACCACCTCGATTCGATATTAAATCTACCGTACGATCCTCTTCTAAGACTTACTAAGTACATAACTCCATTTCTAAATTATTTAATGCCATCTAGAAAATCATATTCCCTCGTCTTATGGTTTCTCTTCTATCCACTAAACTGGGTGTTCTAACTAGTTAACAGATCATGCCCTCTAATCACACGAAAGGATGCGAAAGGATTTCCTATTTACGACATATTCTACTATCTTGATTCTACCTAGTGATGGCTTCCTAAAACCTTGGTCATTTGGAAATTCCAATCATCTCATCTATTTTAGGTTCCTCTCCTACTAGTTGAATTTCCACTTAGTGTTTCTATGTCATCGAGAATATCAACTTAAAATCATGCAACTGGTGTCTTCGAATCTTAAGAGTAGCCATTACTGCTACTACCTCCAAGCTAGGGGTCACATAATTCGTCTTACAACTCCCAGTTGTATGTAAGATTAAAATATATCCTCACTATCTAGTAACAACACTCTTCTCAATAACTAAGGTCAGGTATTACTAAGGTTGGCACGCTATATAATGCTTCTCCAAGACATTAGGAACTAATTCCAAATTATCAATCCACCTAAATCTTTCTCCATTCCTAGATTCTTGAGTTAAAGACTATGCTAACTTAAGGAATACATCTAGGAATTCACCAGGGTATTTGTCCAATCCCAGGAAAATTTATAATCTTACTCACTAATGCAAGATTCTATGTCTCTTTCCATTTAGGCCACCACAATATCAAGAAGAGTTAAAAGAAATGCCTCAATAGCTCCCACCGAAAGAGTTCCTCTATTTTCAAATGAAGTCAATGGGGAAAGCAAAACTGTCAAAGCAAGAGATAAGGTTTCTAAATGCACAATGACACACAAATATCGTACCTTTCTTACTGACCTTGATTCTATGAAATTTAAAGCAATGACTGTTATTGCAGAAAATGTTTGATAGAGAAATCTAACTAGTTGTACTACTCTCTCTCGGGAATTTTCATCGTTGAGCTCTCATTCTTGCATAAATGGCTCCACCTGTTTGTGTTCACCCTACAACAACTTTACTGAGTTTTCAATAGTGAAAAATGATACCCTTAATAGCAACCCTTCTGCTTGTAATTGTTCCCTTATCCCTCCATCTAACCACAGAATAATAACCAACAAAATCACCCCAGAAAATGTTGTCACCCAACTTATTCATCTGTTAAAAAGAACCGTTGTTGCATGTCACCTTCTGTATCCACTGATGGGTTCTCTCCAGCATCATCAATGGGTGAAAGCAATGGTTCCCATGAAGATAAGGGAATCATAGCCATAAATCCTTGTAGTGAGATAAAGGGAAGAAATTCTGTTTCTTTTGACACTTCAAGAACTTTAAAGTCTTCTGGTCTCCAAATCTTAAGAATGAACACTACAGCCGCCAACTCAAGATCATGGTTAGGGTAATTCCTCTCGTGGATTAGAAGCATAAGCTACCACTCTACCCTCTTGCATCAGCACTCCACCTATACACATCCTAGAAGTATCACAATTTACTACAAAAGGTTCTGGTGCACTAGTCAACTTCTCCTTAAGGGTTTGGAAGCTATACCCGCACTAACTATTCTACCCAAAACAACTCCCTTCCTAACCAACTCCATCAAGGTCAAGCTAACTTAGATAAACCTTCTCTCATGACCAACTAGTCCAAGAAAACTTCTATGCTCACTCACCGATTAAGGGATCTCCCACTTAAGAACAACTTCTGTCTCAGAATGATCTACCCCTATACTTCTTTTAGAGATTACATGACCTAGAGAACTCACTTCTTCTAACCAAAGGTCACACTCAAATAATTTAGCATGTTAATCTCTAAGAGTCTGAAGTACTACCCTCAAGTATCCCCTCTAACTTATTAATTACTAAAGGCCCTTGCCATGAGTTGTGAAGCATGAATCTTCACACTCTCTTTACTGCCATCATAATCTATTAAGATTAAGATAATAGTAAGCACCAAAAACACAATAAACAATAATAAATACAACAATAAAACACATCACATCATCACTTTCCAATTTTATTAGAACAAGGATGAGGAACTCATTCCTCAAACTTCACAGACATTCAAAATAAATAGCTACTTAAGCTAGTCACAACAAAATGTTCATTCTTCAAAAGAAAACATTTCAAATCAATTGATCCACCGGCTCGCCAAGAGTCCTTTTTGCCTTTAACAACATATTGAGGTGATAAGGCTCAATAGATCGTAGTTAGCAATAGGGATGCTTGATACAACAACCAACAAAGGAACATCTATATTACCTCAACACTTCCTTAAAATACACTAGATTACTGCACTTGCACATCACACTTAACATAAATAAACACTAACACATGGTAGACACATAACTCACTGGTCGAATGAATCACCTAGAATTCAACACAATGCAAAATAGAACAAACAATTTATTGTCATCTTTCAAACCAGTCCAACCATGCTAACAAACGCAATGCAAAACGTGTTAGACACATAACTCACGGCCGAATGAATCGACTTATTCTGATACCACTAAATGTGACACACTTCTACCCCGAATACTTAAATTAAAATAATCAAGTAAATAAAATGAAGACAGGGTAATAGTTAAAACCAAAAAGCACAATTTGTATTAAGGATAAAAGGTTCACATGATAATTAAAAGGTAGGCACAAAGTTTTCAAGGAGGTTTTAGATCTAAACATTATAATTGAGAAAACTAAAGTCATCATCATCTTTAAAATAAGTCATTCAAACATCAAGGCATAGAGCAACTATTCTAACTTCTAGAACCCCGATGTCACACTAATCAGAGCAAGACCCCGCCTTTTCAAAACTTGGCACCATGAGTGCCCTCAACGTTATCTAAAAGAAAACAACGAGAGAAAGTACGGTGAGAAATCGCATTCAATCATATATAAAGACAGATAATGCCCCAAATCCCACCCATTATCGTACTCAATTACTAACAGTTAACAAATGCTCACATATCAATCACATTTCATTCATTCAAAATCAATCATAGTTCATTCATGTTTACAAAATGCACATGCTCGCACAATGCATATGCTCATCACCACACCTAAGAGTCTTGAGTCGGAACTCCACACCATGGTCGAACCTCCTCAATCCCCTTAGTTATCACTAATGATGGCCACATCGTTAAACACCCCGTATGGGCCGGTGTGTCGCACAGTTAAACACCACCTATGGCCCGTGTGAAGATATTCCACACAATCGTTAAACACCACCTATGGCCAGCGTGCAACATGGTTAAACACCACCTGTGGCCCATGCATATGATTGTCCCCATCATTAGTCCCCCCTGTTAAACACCACATATGGCCAGTATTATAGCCACGCCTCGGCTTCTCATGCATCTCATGCCTCTCTCATGTCCATGCTCAATGCATTCTCATCCACATTTATTCTCATGATTTATTTATACATCATTCGCATACCCACAATCATACCCAATCATATTAATTTAATCATCATTATTATAAATCATTCATCAGAAACCACAGAAACGCACATAAAACACTATTGAATTTCACCCAGTTTCATCATTGCACACAAAAGCCTCAAATCATGAACAACCATAAACAAAACAAGAATCAAGTAATTAGGGCAATTAATCATACAGTTTCCCAACAAAAATCACATTAGCACAAGACGTTAATCAGACCATAGAGCATATTGACAAATCTTTTCTACTGATTAAAATATTTTTAAAACATAATAATCAAACGAAATTGAGAATTTAGATCCTAGAGGGACTTAGGGATTGCTCTCACTACCCGTACACTCCTACATTCATATATGATCAAACCCATCTCCCCCATACCTTAGATGCGAAGAAAAGTGATGATCTGATGCGGCTCTAGGACGGTCTGAACATCCTAGCTCCTCTTCCTTGCAGGTCGGCGTTCTCTCTCCTCTAGGTCTGGCTATCTAACGCGTAAAACACCAATTAGGGTAAACTGATTACCCCTGTCTAATATTCTAGCTAGGTCGGGTCAACCTGACCCGCCTGTCAACCTCCCCCGTTAATTCAATTAATTAAATTAATAAAATAAAATAATTTAGATAAAGCCTCACCAGTTTATAAAATCATTAACCCCTCTATTAAAATAAAATTGATAATAATAATAATAATGTAATTAATTTCTAAAAATAATTAAATAAATTTTAGGATGTTACACCTTAAATTTGAATCAATTTTAATTATAGTTCCTCAATTTTAAATTCTTTTTTTAGTTGTTACATTTCAAATATTATATTTTTAGTCTATAAATGTAGACGTTGTTAGAGACATTTCCCATATGTGCAGAGGATTCTCGTTTACACAATCAATAATGAAGTAAATTGAGTTATTAGCTAACTCGTGCTCCATTTGTTATGTAAGAAACGTCTCTAACAATGTTTACGTCGAATGACTAAAAATAATAACTTTTGAAATAAAGAAACTAAAAAAAAATCAAATTTAGGGGACTAAAATCAAAATTAACTCAAATTTAAAAGACAAAAAACATATTTAAACCTATTATCATATGAGACAAAATCTTAAATTCAAATATTTGCAAATATCTTTCTAACATCCTTTTGTATTACGAAAAAATACTATTTTGAATTATATTATAATGATAAATTGTCTCATATATCATGTTTTGATTACAACTTTAGATAAATTTTGATATTATTATCTTTTAATGTCATATCTTAACAATTTTTATAAAGGATTTAAGACTAATTTACTCATTACCACAAACAAGCACACAAAGACGAACAAAAGATCAAACAAAAAAAAATTAAAAAATAACTATTATAGCTCTCAAGGTCTTTTAAAAACCTTTAATGAATTTCAAATTTTATCCTCGACAAGCATAACATTGATAACTTTTTTTAGTAATAAGATCTAGGAGTTATACTAAAAGCTCATAATTAAAAATTTTGGTCTTTCTTTTATGGTAGGAGGGAGAGAACTTTTGTGATTAGCTATCAAAATTGGTCGCTATCTTAGTAAAATCAATCACTAAATGCGTTAGTGACTAATTTTAAGTAGTCACAAAAACTCCCATCACGAAGTCGTTTAGTGACCGATTTTTGTTTGATCGCTAAAGCCACGAGTGGTCGCTGTTGTTTTTGGTCGCAATTTAACATGGGACCAAATATAGTGACTGAATTTTTGGTCGCTATTCTGGTTTCTAAAAATAAATTGAAAAATAAAATTTAAATTAGTATTTTTAGTCGCTAAATTGGTCGTTCCAACTCGATTGCTAAAAAGGATTTCGGTCACTAAATCAGTTACTAAATTGGGTTGATTTCCATTTTAAATAAAATTCATTATTTTACCTTTAGTGACCAAAATTTTCAGTTGCTAATTTTGTAACTTTTTAAATACATATTTGTAATAGGCAATATATAAATGTAAACCTTCCAAATAATTATAAATAATCAAAAACTTAATCATAATATAAATAACAAAGGATCAATAAATTCTAAATGAACAATTATATATAAAACCATTAGCAATTAAAAGTACCAACTAAAAATATAGTATTTGAAGATCAAAATAACCATCAAAATAATCATCTTAAACATTGTGAACGTGATCCTTTTATGCATCACCAAGATTAACATACTAAGCATTGTCAACATGGTTCTCATTATTATATGGTGGAGTGGAGTCTAGGATAAGTGATTTAAATTGTAAGTTTTGTAAAATAAGTTGAATTTATTGATTTTGTTATTGCGCTTGCTCACTTTTCTCCTCATGATTATACATCAATTGCATCACTTTTT
Source organism: Mucuna pruriens (assembly GCA_025330945.1). Classification (NCBI taxonomy): domain Eukaryota; kingdom Viridiplantae; phylum Streptophyta; class Magnoliopsida; order Fabales; family Fabaceae; genus Mucuna; species Mucuna pruriens. The sequence continues at coordinate 292,786 of JAENHJ010000069.1, read as the reverse complement.
CCTCAAGTGACTTCTCTGTACCTTTTTATTGCAATAAATTTATTATTCAATTTATAAATTGTCTCACACATCTCTTTTAGTTGTTGTACCATTGATATCTCAATCAAATTAGTCGGAATACATGTTGAGTGGATGAACTTGTTGGTTAATCTGCCAAGTCCATTTAGATTTCCCTTTTCATTCTTACTTTAACAATGTTGTAATATATGTTGTTATCATTGATAGAGACAAAAGAGGAGTCATTTGCATATGTGTCTTCCTCTATGACAGATTGTTGGAGTTCTTGTTGACATTGTTGATATTTTACCTTCAAAACAAAGTTGAATATTAATTTTGACTTTTATTAACAGTTAATAAACTTTAAAGTAATGTTTAAAAAGCTAAAAGATTGAATTTTTAGCAAGTTCACGAGTTTTATCATTGACTCATTCTTCAAACTTTATTTTTTTTGTTTTCTCCAGCACCTCCTAAGCACTTGTCGGTCATTGAAGCTTTATAGCCTACTTAAATTTAAACAGAGGTTCAAATTGTTATATAGTCAATCAATTAAATTGAATTTTTAATCTTGCTCGGATATTAACCGGAATCCAAGTTGCATGATCATGACCATTCCTAATCTTGTTCATTGCATTTTTCAAAATGCATGACCCTTTTGCTAAAAAATACTTTACTTCTGTTGTGGGTCCTACAAATACTCCTTTTGCATTAAAAACAAGTTAAGCAACAAGGAAAATACAATAAATAATACAATTGAAATTGCATCATAATTTAAATTACCTTAAACTCTCTGAACCACATGTCACGAACATGAAGTTATACCTTCTTCCAAGTCGGCCATGATTCATCAAATTTCTATCTAATGATTTGTGAGATCAGAATGGAAGGGCCATGTGTTGGTGTAAATATATGGAAAATGATATTGGAAATGTCATATTTAATGAATGTTATTTAAAAGATTAACTATTATATTAAAATTTACTTACTCTTTGTCAATTGCTTGAAGGAAAGGCCTTTGATCTACTGAATGTTCAGAGTGTAAAGATGGGTATTTAGGTGTTGATGAATCTTCTAGTTCTAAAGGTGTGACCAGTATAGAAGGTATAGTGGGAATGGATTCGCCTACAAAGGTAGGTTGTGGTTCCTCTTGAACTGTAGGAAGTGTGCCCTATTAGATAATAGGAATTGTTGACTTTGAGGTTGAGATATGAATGGTAGAAGTGGGATAGTTGATGGTGGGTTGACCTCTCCCACCAACACTACGACCTTTGCCACTGTTAGATGGTTTACGACCCATCACTTGTACCTCTATCCACCATCTGCGTGTAGAAATTGTTACATATATGACAATTTAGAGTGAAGATTAAAAAAAAAAGTAATCCAACTTGTGCGAGAAAAGTCAAACTTGATAGTTTTTTTCTACACCAAAATGTGTTACTTATCTTCCCCTCATAATCACTACAAGTAATGTTACAAACAATGATCATACAAATGTAGTTCATCTTAATGTGTGAATTATCTAAGAGATATTTGTATCATTAAAATTACTCTCAATCTCACTCTCACTTGATATGTATGTATCCTTGTTTGGTTCATCCAAGTCTGTTTGATCTAATAATTATCTATCTACTTCTTCTCCACCACCATTAATATCAACAAGAGAATTGTTAATGACATTTGGATTAATATGCAATAGCATTTGAAGCCTAACAAAATCATCATCTTGGTACAGAGCCTCTTGCTTAGTCTTAGTTAATATATTATGAATAATTCTACTCCTCATTTTTGTCTTTATTACAACCAATCCACCTTGATGTCTCTCAAGATATGGTGTATAATAAACTTGTTCAGCTTGTTATGCAAATATGAATGAATCATATGCTTTATTATATCTTTGTAATTCCCATACTTCAACGATCTCATATTTATTATGTACTTTTGCCCCTATATTAAGAATGTTATCAAACCAATCACACTTGAAGAGAACTAACTTCATTATTGGGAAACCATTGTACTCTAGTTGAATAATATAAGACAACTTTCCATAAAAACCATATTCTAATTGACCATTAGTTTACATAAACACTATGATTTAAGGAATTTATGCCTTCACTCTAGAGAATAATGTGGAATTTATATCCATTTATAATATAGATAGGCCATGATTCAACTTTTCTCTTAGGCCTTCATGCCAAATTAACCACTAGTAAGTCTTGAATATTATTTTCTGAATTTAGAACATAAAAAATTTAACAATGAACATCATGCATTATATTAATGTGGACAAAATAAAAGGTAAATTAGACCAAAAAGTGTTAACCTACATTTGTTTGAACCATGAAGGAAATTTTGACAAAAATTCATGGTCAATTTGAGCATATGAAGTTGTGGGATTAAGCTCTCTTAAAAACTCAGTATAAATACTACAATGAAAAAGGTAGATTAAACATAGTCGTTAACATAACATCATTAACATGTATAATTAGAGTTGTAAAATATGGTGAACAAATTCGTACTCCAAATACAACTAAAGCTCTTCACAATTTAGAAGAACGTATAAGTGAGCAGCTTCAAGGTTAACTTGTGTTGGGAAATAGCAATGCCTATTCCCTCCTCTGTGAACACAAAGTGGGCACTATGCGGAAGCGTAGAAATATAATGACAAAGCATAGAAGGATATAAAGCCAGAGTTTTTACGTGGAAAACCCTATAGGGAAAGACCACGGGACCTAGTCCAGTAAAATATCTCCACTATAAAAGTAGGATTACAAAGTATTTCTCTCAATCACTGAGGATCTCTCAATGAATCTCACCCTCTCGGATGGTATACAAACCTCTCTGTATATAACTCTCTTTCTCTCAAAGAAGAATACAGAAAAGACACTCTAACTCTCTTAGGATTTCTTCACTTGGATGTGTTGTTGTTGTTTCTGTTGTATCTGTCAATCTAACCCCTTCTCCTCTTATAAAGAGAAACTAGTGGGCTTGAGAGTATTGGGTTTTTGTCCACATAATTGGGAGCCCAAAAATAACCCAATATGTTCATCCCCCATTGTGACTTGTGAACCACAATTAAGGAGGGAATTCCAACAAATCTCCCCCTTCCTGACTTAATTGGGAGGCACCACAATACCAGTACCTTGGAAACAACCTTCAATCTTCTTGGTTGGCATTGGCTTAGTCATCATGTCAGACCAATTCAAATCTGTATGAATTTTCTCTATCTTCAATTCCTTCCTATCCAACACTTCTCGTATCCAATGATAACGAATGTCAATATGCTTTGAGCGTGAATGGAACATGGGATTCTTGGTCAGATGAATTGTACTTTGATTATCACAGTTCACCACATAATCATCTTGATCATGTCCCAATTCTCTCAGAAAATTCTTCATCCATAGCATCTCTTTTGAGGCTTCAGTGACTGCTACATACTCTACTTCAACTGTAGACAATGTCACACATTTTTGAAGTTTTGACTGCCAAGAAACAGCTCCCCCTGCAAAAGTAATCAAATAGCCTGATGTTGACTTCCTTGAATTCACATCTCCTGCCATATCTGAGTTTGAATATCCAATGAGCTTTAGATTTTCATTGCCAAAATATAAACTTCTTTTGGCAGTTCCTCTTAGATATCTCAATATCCATTTAACAGCTTCCCAATGCTCCTTTCCTGGGTCTAATAGGAATCTGCTCACAACTCCTACTACATAGCCAATATCTGGTCTTGTACAAACCATTGCATACATAAGGCTACCCACGGCAGAAGAATGGGGCACCTTGTTCATTTCTTCTCTTTCTTCTTCATTCCTTGGACATTGGGATTTGCTAAGTTTGAAATGTCCAGCAATTGGAACATGAGCAGGTTTGGCATTGTGCATGTTGAACCTTTTGAGAATCTTCTCAATGTAATCTTTTTGAGATACCCACAACATTCTTTTTGAACGATCTCTAGAAATTTTCATTCCAAGAATCCTCTTTACTGCACCCAAGTCTTTCATGGCAAAAGACTTACTCAATGCCTTCTTGAGAGCAGCTATTTTTACTTTGTCATTCCCCACAATCAACATATCATCAACATATAAGAGAAGTATGATGGACTCACCATTTTCATATTTCTTCACAAACACACAATGGTCTGCAGAAGTCTTCTTAAAATTATGTTGGTTCATAAAAGAATCGAATTTCTTATACCATTGTCTTGGGACTTGCTTTAGACCATAAAGGCTTTTCTTCAGACAACACACCAAGTGTTCTTTTCCTGGTTCTCCAAAGCCTTCTGGTTGCTCCATGTAAATTTCCTCCTCTAGATCTCCATGTAAGAATGCTGTTTTGACATCCATTTGTTCAATCTCTAGGTCTAGTTTTGCTGCCAGACCAAGAACTGCTCTTATAGATGTCATCTTCACCACTGGTGAGAATATTTCATCAAAGTCTATTCCTTTCTTCTGGTTGCATCCCTTCACGACAATTCGTGCTTTGTATCTGGGGTTTGGATTGTTCTCTTCATTCTTGAGCTTGAACACCCATTTGTTTTGTAATACTTTTCTTCCTTTTGGTAATTCTACCAAATCGTATGTCTGATTATCCTTTAAGGATTGAATCTCTTCTTCCATGGCTTGCAACCATTTGTCTTTGTCTTCCACCTCAATGGCTTCTGCAAAACATTGAGGTTCACCTTCATCAGCAAGATTTACATATTCATCTGAAAAATACCTTGTTGACGGTTGCTTCTCTCTTGTTGATCGTCTCAATTGGGGTTCTTGCTGAACATTCTCAATTGCTTGATCTTCTATCGTCATGTTAGGTTGATCTATCTGATCAGGTTCTTCAATCATCTCATCAAGTTGTCGCTCCTGAACGGGCTCTATCTGAGGAGTCTCTCCCCTTATGTTGTTTACCACAAGAGGACTTCGATCAGTAATCACCTTGAGTGTTGGTTTCTCTATTTTCTTGATGTCTTGGATTGTCTAATCTTCAAAAAACACCACATCTCTACTTCGAATAATCTTTTTATTTGTAGGATCCCATAATCTAAAACCAAATTCATTTCTTGGTGAACCAAGATATACACATTCTTCAGCCTTTTCATCAAGCTTTGCTCGTTCATCTTTTGGAATGTGAACATATGCCTTACATCCAAAAACTCTCAAGTTGTGGTATGAGGCCTTTTTGCCGGTCCATACTTCTTCTGGTATCTCTCCATTTAATGGTCTTGAGGGTGATAAGTTGATCAAATCAGCTGCAGTAACCACTGCCTCTCCCCAGAATGTTTTAGGAAGTTTTGCATGAGACAACATACTTCTTACCTTCTCAACAATCGTTCTATTGAATCTTTCAGCTACACCATTCAATTGAGGTGTCTTGGGAGGTACTTTCTCGTGTCTGATCCCTTGAGTCTTACAATAATGCTCGAATGGACCTCTATATTCTCCACCATTATCACTCCTCAAACATTTCAACTTTTTACCAGTTTCTCGTTCAACTGAGGCGTGAAACTCCTTGAATGCTCGAAGAACTTCATCTTTTCTCTTTAATGGATACACCTACAACTTTCTGGAGTGGTCATCAATAAAGATAACAAAATATTGAGCACCACCAAGGGACCTTTCAGATGTTGAACAAACATCTGAATGTACAAGATCCAAAATATGTTTTCTTCTTCTTCCACTATCAGGTCTATGGAAGGATACTTTGTGCTGCTTACCTACTAGGCAATCTTCACATAAATCAAATGGCTATCCTTTTATGCTTTGGAGATGATCTTTCGCAAGGATCTCTAAACCCTTCTCACTCATGTGGCCCAATCTTTTATGCCACAACTCCTTACTTTCTTCTTGAGCAATATTTGTCTCCCCTTTACATATCTTTCCTTGCATGATGTACAAGGAGCCTTCCTTCTTGCCGCGAGCAACAATTAAGCTTCCTCGGCTAAGTTTCCATTTTCCACCACCAAACTAGTTGTTCATTCCAGTATCATCTAGTTTGCCTATTGAGAGAAGGTTTAGGCGTATCTCGGGCACATGCCTTACCTCCTTTAGCACAAGTTTGTTTCCATTTTCTGTTATCAAAGTCACTTCTCCTATTCCCACAATCTTGCTTGTGACGTGATTGCCCATCTTTACTGTTCCAAAATCTCCTTTTTGATAAAATGAGAAGAATCCTTCATGAGGGGTAACATGAAAGGATGCTCCGGTATCAACTATCCAAGTGCAATCATCAAAAGCAACATTTAGATAATTTTCTTTACCAATAAGGAATACGTTTTCGTCGTCTGATACCACCGTTGTTGTGGTTTTCTCTTCCAACTTCTTTTTGGGGTCTATCTTGTCAGGATGGACTGATCCAGCCTTCTGATCTCTCTTCAAGAATCTACATTCTTGTTTCTTGTGGCCAATTTTTCCACAATAGAAACATGTCAATCCTCTAGGACGAGACTTGGATTTTTCACGTGACTTTCCACGGCTTCCTTTGCTTCTATGCTCACTCCTTCCTCTATTCTCAACAACGTTGGCTTCTGAGTGACTACTCATTCCTCTTTCTTTCCTTCTGGATTCTTCATTCAGCAGACTATCTGTAATAGTATCCAGACTAAGTTTTCCATCTGGTGTTGAGTTGCTGAGAGTGACAACCAATGTGTCCCAACTCTCAGGTAGAGAACTAAGGAGTAGAAGAGCTTGTAACTCATCATCAATCTTCATATCTGCCTTCATTAATTGATTCACAATACCTTTGAAGGTGTTTAGATGCTTGATCATATTCTGGTCGTCAGAATATTCTAATTTCACCAACCGTCTGACAAGATAAGCTTTGTTTCTAGGAGTTTTCTTTTGAATCATAGATTCAAGCTTTGTCCACAACTCATACGCGTTGGTATAAGTCGACACATGCTCAAACAAGCTTTTGTCGACGTATTTTCGAATCATAGCAACGGCTTTACGGTTTAGAATCTCCCAATCTTTTTCAATCTTCCCTTCTGGCTTTTGATCATTTGTGATTGGCTCATACAAATCTTTGCAGTATAGATGGTCTTCCATCATTGGCTTCCAATAGGAATAATTATCTGCAGTTAGCTTGAACATGTCTCCATGATGAGCAAATATATCTTCCATTTTGGGATTCACAGGACTATGATTTTTCAAACCAATAGCTCTGTTACCACTGTTGGGAAATAGCAATGCCTATTCCCTCCTCTGTGAACACAAAGTGGGCACTATGCGGAAGCGTAGAAATATAATGACAGAGCATAGAAGGGTATAACGCCAGAGTTTTTACGTGGAAAACCCTATAGGGAAAGACCACGGGACCTAGTCCAGTAAAATATCTCCACTATAAAAGTAGGATTACAAAGTATTTCTCTTAATCACTGAGGATCTCTCAATGAATCTCACCCTCTCGGATGGTATACAAACCTCTCTGTATATAACTCTCTTTCTCTCAAAGAAGAATACAGAAAAGACACTCTAACTCTCTTAGGATTTCTTCACTTGGATGTGTTGTTGTTGTTTCTGTTGTATCTGTCAATCTAACCCCTTCTCCTCTTATAAAGAGAAGCTAGTGGGCTTGAGAGTATTGGGCTTTTGTCCACATAATTGGGAGTCCAAAAATAACCCAATATGTTCATCCCCCATTGTGACTTGTGAACCACAATTAAGGAGTGAGTCAAATGCAAGGAAGGAACCGTTGCATGAAAACATGACAATCACGACTTTTTATTCCATGTAACTTTCCTTGGTTAAGGTTGACATATCAACTCAAATTAGAAGTATACCCATTTAGCAACATAGGCAATGGTCCAACTTGACAACATTCCATAAGTCGAAAAGTCATTAATTGTCCACATCAAAATAGATTTCGTCATAAAATTTTGTCTCAGTGACACATCATAAGTTAGTATACAATCACTACACAAGGTGCACAACTCATTTATGAGAGGTTGTAAGTACACATTGATAGAGCATTTTTTAGGTATTTAATAGCGTCTTATGTTGAACATAATTGACATCATTTTATACTTAATATTGACACATTGGTTGAGTCTTGAGTTATTAGACTTAATTGAGTTTAGTTCATAATCTTTGCTTATTTTCGAACTTAATTTTTATTATGATGTTGTTATCTTGTACATGCCATATCTAGAGTTACAGATCTCCAAATTAGACAATCTTAGTGGCTCTAGAAAACTAAGACAAAGATCTAAAACTTCTCTCTTTGGGGCACAACCTAGTTCGACTATTTTCAGTGTCAAAAGTTTGCATGAATTTGTAGTCTCTACATCCACTCTATTGGGCCTTTCTTTATATACTTTGGCCCAATTTTGGAACCTTGGTTGGTTGGCCTTTGGGCTGCGAATTCCTTTGGCCCATACCACCTTCCTTGGAATTTAGAGCATGTAATAAATAGTAGTTGGTTAGTAGGGTTAGAGACATTTTTAGATTTTACACACTTGGATTTTGGAGGTTTCTTGAATCACAAGTTTCCTCTCAATTCTCTCTCCTCCCTACTCTCAATTCTCTCTCCTATGACTATGGTTAGGTTTGAGTTCCTGAATTCTTTATTATATAAATTCTATTGTGTTAGGTTAGGACTAATTAATCCCAATCTAAGGAAATCGATTGATCACCTAAAATCAACTAATTATGTGCTTGAATTAATGCTAATTAGGGACTGTAATTGTAATCTCAATCTGTATGGACGAATTTAAGATAATTATCTAATGCATCTTGGGTTGATATGAATTTGCTTATTTATTAGAACCGTGATAACAAACTACATGATTGGATCCTTGGATTGATGTTATATAATTCTGTTTTCAATTCTATTTTGTTTTCTACATAATTTTATTTTACATAAAAATCCCCCTTTCTACATTCAAATTGGTTTCTGTTCAACAAGATTTGAAATTAATTGCATGATTGTGTCCTTGAGAGATTCGACCTAGTTTAGCCCATCTACTATGAAAATTAAGTGAAATCTAGTGATTTTGATAGTGTTTTGATAACATTATCACACATCAATCTTGTGCTTTGGATTTGATGGACTTGGAATTAAGACTATCAGAAATATAAATTCCCTCTTAATGCATATCTCAGGAGGAAGATTGTACAAAGTTAAGATAACTGGCCAACAAGAGTAACTTTTTCTTAATTAACTAAAAGGATTAAAGTCATATGTACATAACCTTAATATGACATTCATATGGTCTTGACTAAACTCTGGATGAAGTCTATCAAAATGCTTCCAAACTTCACCATTAGATGGATGGCACAAGAAAGTCGGGTCCCTTTAATTCTCATTATGCCACCTCATGTGAGATGTAGTGCCTATTGAAGAGTATAATATTTTTAGTCTTGGAATGAGTGGAAAATACCACATTTTCTTAACAATAGTTTTCTTCTCAACACCTCTCCTATTGGTTGTCATGTATCGATCGGTTTTACAAGCAAAGCACTTTGTTATGGTATTGTTAGAATTTTCATTGTAAAACAACATGCATCCTTTTGGACAACAATAAATGCTCAAACAACCTAAACCTAAATTTTGCACTGACTTCCTTGCATGATACAAATTTGTTACCATTATGTTACCTTTAGGCATTATCTCGCCCATTAGTTGGACCATTCGATTAAGTAGTTGGACCATTCGATTAAGTAGTTGGACCATTCGATTAAAATACCTTTATGACAAGATCAGAGAAGATTGGAAAAGATCAGAGTAGATCAAATAGGATTGGTGTAGATCAGACAAAATCAGAGCAGATTGAATTGGATCGGAATAGATCAGAGCGGATTCGAGCTTATCAAAGTGAATCAGAGTAGATTGGACTGGATTGGAGAAAATTTGAGCAGATCAAAGCGAATTAAAATACAACTTCACTACTAGAAATGTGTTATTTTCCTGCAAATTTTGCTATGAAAAATAATTCATACGAACTTTGTTGGATTTTGCTATAGAAAATAATTTGTAAGAAATTCCTATGAATTTTGCTATAAAAATATATTCATAGGAACTTGTAAAATTTGCTACTATTTCAACAATCATAGGATTTTTTGTGAATAAAAAATAGTAGAAAATTTCGTAAATTTTTTGGTTTCTTGCGAATCTATTTGGGAATAAACATTTGTAGAAAATATTTCATACAAATTTAAAATTTGTAAAAAATAATACTTGTGGATTTTTTCACAGGAAAATTTGTAGGAAAGTTCTTCATTAAATTAATAACTATTTTAATTGAATAAAACAAAATAAAATATATTATAAAACTAAATTTATTAAATTGAATATATTATAAAATCATTATATAAAATGCATAATTTAAAATACTAATTATAATATTTATAGTTATTTAAATTTAGTGGATGATTATCATAAAAAGTTTTATATATTATTAATTAATAAGATATTATCATAAGTATGAATTTTAAAATAATTATTGTAAAAATCAATAAACTGATTATACATGATATTAGATGATAATATTTTTTAAAATTTTTATACTATGTACTAAATAAAAATATTGCATAAACATATAAAAAGAAAAAATAATCATTTTTAAAAATGAATATTTTAATAGATAAAAATTATATACTATTAATTTTCTTATTTACCTAATAAAAATGATTTTTTATATTTTTAAGATATTAATATATTAATTTTTACATTTAATAGTTCTTATAATAGTAATGATAGATTTTTTAAGAGAATGTAATATTGTTTATATTATAATATTTATTTATATTATAATATTAAGAAAAATATTAACAATAATTTCCGTTTAATAGTAATTTTTATTAAAAATATTTTAAAATACTTATAATTTAAATATACTTAATATAAATTTTCCATAATCCAACAACACATATGTTTATATAGAATCACACATCAAGTATAATAAAAATATGAATATAGTTGAATGGTTAAATTTCTCTTTGCTAATCAAAGTCAAAATGTTGTGGAGATGAATGCCCTTGTTCTTCAGACGTCCATGAATTTCTTATTTATCACTTAACAATGAAACTTTGTTTTTTTTTTAGGATCCACGAATCAAATGATATTTTTGGTCCAATTTTTGTCTCTTCTTCTCCCTTTGAATCACACTTTTCCTTACCATAATGATTCATTTCCTGTTAGTGATCGAAGTTAAAGAATGTTCCAACATCCAACAACACATTGATCGAAGTTAAGGAATGGGTATGAAGAGAAACTAAGGAGCGAAAATCTCCACCATGATCTCACCCTCAACCCTAGCCTCGGTTTTGCTCGATGTTGTCGTTGTCTCTCTCTCCTCAACCCTAATTCAATGAATTGACTCATTGGAATTTTCGTTTTAGTGATGAATTGCTTCTGGTTTAGTTTACAATTTGTTTCTTGTAGAATTTTTGGTGGGAAGAAAAGTAACTGTGGTGTTGAAGAATGATTTGGCCATCAATGGACATTGCATTATATGGATTTGCTTAAAATTCCCATACCTCACATTCTGTCTTTGTAGCCACGATTTGGTACGATTTGCTTTATTTGCTTATACTATTTAAACACTTAATGTTTGAAGAGATAAAGTATGTTCTAAGATTTGTTGATAAGCCTCAATTATCACTATTTTGATCCACGTGCATAGATGCATATCGTAAAACTGAAGATCTGTTGTACAAATTTTTAAAAATAGTTGGTTAAAGTCTATAATAAATTGCTAATTAGTTGTAATGAGTTTCCAATTTACATAAGATAATTTGATTTGATTAATTTAACTCGAGTTTTTTTAAAAAAAAAAAACTAAAATTTGAAATAGCTAGAGTTAACTTTGGACTTGGACCAAATGATGGATTTAATCGAGGACTTTATGGTAATTGTAACAAGGCTATTTTCTTGAATGAATGCATTTGAAATCTATGAATCATCATAGCTCTTATAACACATGTTATTTTCTCTTCATTTTTATTTTAGTGGTACAACAAAACATTGGGATGACATGATGACAATTAGTCCTAGATTTTATATTTTTGAGATATTTTGTGTAGGAATCTTAGAAAATATAAGATTTGCTCATTAGTGTTGAAGTAGTAAGTCTTGCAAAATTGCAAAGAACAGTAATAGAATTGATTCTGTTAATTCCATATGTTAATTTTAGATGTGATAGTCATAGTATGGGCAAGTTTGTTTTCAGTCCTGTGTTACATACCCAAAATATGAAATAGTAAGTTGGATCATATTTTAAGAAAGGTGGAATGCTTATAAACCTTTCTTGGTCAAATGATGTACTATTTAGTTACGAAAATGATCTTCAGAAAAAACTAGGCAATAAGCAACAGTGTGCTGATAATTGATTAAAAAATCTTAATATACATTAAACCACTGCTTATTTGAATGAATATTTTGTGAATTATTTGAAATTTATAAAATTTCAATCAAAATTGATTGTTTAACCAAACAAAGATTACAATTTTATATTTTAAAACTTAACAAATTCGGTCTTTAGTCGGTTTTCTTTTACCAAAAGCTTTTAAATTCTCATTTATAGTCAAATATTTTACAAATTAATCAATTAATTGAGTAATATTTCTAGTGGTTTATGCTTAGAGGCGTAATTGTAATGTAGGTTAAATATACTTGCAGAGTTCTTCCATTTGGCAATCGTGAGTTCTATAAAGATTGGTGGAATGCTAGAACTGTTGAAGAGGTAGGCTCTATCCTAGCATGTTCTTGGATTGTTTCGTTACCACACTTTCTTGAAGAGAACTTATAACCTTTTGTTGAATGCATCTATGTTGTTGTCATCATCAATATTGGAGGATTTGGAAAATGGTATGTTTCCTTTTAAGAATTGCCACTATGAAATGATATGTTGTCCTTGTTTTTAGATGAAATGTTTGTCAATGTATATATGCTATTGGGTATAGGCATGGTTAATATTCAAGGTTATTATAACAAAATAAGGAATTAGGAAGAAAGATAACATGAAATTTAACTCATAATTATACTAAAACTCCTTCTTATTACTATGCATCTATCATAAGGATTAATAAAATTAAAATAAATGTAACTACTATGTGTGTCATTTTTATGAAATTTAACTCGTAATTATACTAGAACTTCTTCTTACTAATTGTAATGTCAGCCTCAAAATGAGTTTCATCTATTGAAAATATGTCTTAATTACTAGTTATTAGAGTCACTAAGTTGATGCATTAAATTCTAGTCATCATCTTTTCTTAATACGTAACAAATTGATTTTTGTCTTTGGACGACAATTATAGGTCCTTATAAGGATTTACAGTACTTCTTTACAATGGTGTGCTTAATTTTTCATTTTTTTAACAAGAATCGATTTTGTTTTCTTCTTTGTATTAGGTTCACTTATTCAAAATCATATATACAAAAACCCTAAGATTTCATCTTAGATTCAGATTCGACAAACCATTAGATTTATTGAACAATCAGGTATTTAACTTTTATCACTTATTGTCTCATTATATGATCATTGCTTCTTATACATTATTTAAAATTTGAAAATATTTAAACCTTGAAATCTATGTATAGAAGGAAAAAAGGTTATTTGTTTTCTTGATCCTAACACTTAATCATGGAAACTATTAGATTGAGACAAAGAAGTACTTCAAAAAAGGAAATGCATAATCATAAGTACGTAGTCATTGACTTAAGTTTTGTTGATTGTGATGTGTTGTATATAGGATGTTTACACTAGTTACTCTTGCTTTTCACTACCCTAGCTCTTCCCCTAATGGAAAGGTCCTTAATTACTTAGCATGATTGGCATAAAATTATATTTTAAATTATGTACATCATAAAAGTCATGGATTTTATTAATTTATAGTATTTTTACTTGATTTTATTTTATCATATCTTGGCTTTGGAAGTGAATCGCCAATAATGAGTTAGGATTGATTTCAAAGAAGGATTTGTTTAAAGACCTTATATGTTGAGAATCAAGGAGAATCAACAAGTAGAGTATTTCACAGTTCTAGTATAGTTTTGGTAATCAACTTAGTCTCTAACACTATTGCAATTTTATTTGTTGTTATTGGTATGCTTCACTCTTGCTTTCCACTCCACGCCTTTTCTTTCTTCATGTTATAAGCAGGAGGCTTGAAGGTGTTTTGAGAAAGCTTCCCTTGTACATGAGCAAGTATTTCTCAATTGCTTACAAAAATTGCACACTATAATTATTGTGCATCCACATTTTTCCTATCCTTCTACTACATATGTAAAGTCTTGAGCAATACATTTCTTACATGAAAAGAAACATTAGTGTTGGTTTGTGGGATTTATTCAATATAGTTATAAGTGTGATTAGTGAAGAGAGAGGCATATGGTATAGTTAGTGAACCATATTTTTTGACAGTTTTTTATTTAGCATTTTGAATTATAATTTTTGTTGGAAATTTTTGTTTTGAAATTGTTTGTGAAAATGCCTATAAGAATCAGAATCACATACAACCTAGCAATAGTTCAAACCTAAGCCATGCTTAATAATTAACAACTGTGATAGTTAGGCATGATAAGTTTGGATCTATATGTAGAAGTTGGCAAAATAAATTGAACTAAGAGAAAGTATTATGTTATTTCAATAACATTGTTTGCTCGGTCCAGAGAAAGTATTCCACTTGTACCAAAAGAAAAATGTATATTTGCTTTGATATGGGATGATAGATTTATGGTTCTTATGTTTATGTAGAATTTTGCCTAAAGAGTTGGGTATGTTGAAATCTCTCAAGGAGTTGGATTTGGGAATGGATAAGATAACAAGACCAATTTTCTTGTAGTTGTATGATGAGGGTGTTGTATCATCCAAGGAACTACTATCTCATTCATGTGGATTATGGGGCTCCTAAGGCAAAACATAGGGACGTGGCAGAATATGTTGTTGTTGATCCTGCTTTTGGCCAAGTCGGGAATATTTGGGTTATGGGGAAGCCTAATTTGGTCACATATAAAGGACTAACCATGCTTTCTACCACTCTCCATGTCATGGCAATGTTTCTCAAGACATGTCAATGGGATTGGTTTATTAATCTTAGTGCATCTGATTATCCCTTAGTTACACAAGATGGTATGGTGAGTCCTTAAATGCTATTCCATTAGTATTATCCAATTGGATTGCTGCTTTTTTTTTTCTTCCTCTTTTGGCAGTTGTTCTAATTAGAATTGGAGATACTTATACAAAATTTTATTATACATATTATTAATATAAAATTTCAATTCTAACAAGAGAATAATGCTAGAAATATATAAGTAATAGTTATCTGTTAATTATTTTTTGGTCTCTCACACTTTATTTATTTGTGTGAAATAATTATACTAGTTCTGATTACATATGTTAATCATTGTTGTGTGAAAATCTTTACACTTTGAGATCTGATTTAAGCATTTTCTAACTTGCCAAGGGTGTCAATTTCATCCAGCAAAGCAATGAATTGGGTTGGAACTATAACTGGTATTGTTGCTTTATTAGATTTATTTTTTTTGTTTCATTCCTTATGATTTGTCCAAAATTCTGACTTTTTTAGTTTTTTAAATACCCATTTTTAGGAATAAGAGAGGGAAGCTAATGACCATAGATCTGGGGCTTTATAGACTAAACAAATTATAAATTTGGTTGGTTATTAAGCAGAGGAGTCTTCCAACATCTTTTACGCTCTACACAAGTTTTAATAAAAAAATTTGTATATATATTGTTATTAATAAAATTTTAAATAGTAAATAGTATTTATTTACAAATGATTATTGACTCTTTATGTTTTGAGCTTCTTTTCCTTTAGATCTAAACTTTTTTAGTATAAAAATAAGAAATTGTCCTCCCTATTATTATAGTAAATTATCATTTTATATTTTATATTAAGAGGCAAAGAAAGATACCTTTATTATGGGTTTATGAAAAAATGAAGCAGTTGAAGATAATGTACTATTTTGGATGGTTTTGTATCATGAATAACTTGTAAGGAATACTGTATATTTGTCATCTTAGAAGGACAAAGGAAAATTTTAATTTATTATGTCCTATAATTATTTTCGTTTCAGGATACGTAATTTAATGTAGTTGTTTCTTATATATATATATATATATATATATATATATATATATATATATATATATATATATATATATATAAACTCAGATATAGAAAAAATAAAAAATAAATTTAATTAAGAGGAAGCAAGTTATTTCAAAAATAACTTTAAATGAGTTACTCTTTATTTTCTTTAATAAATAATTTTAGGACAAAAGAGAAATAATATAAAAAACTAGAAGTTAGCATTTTATAAAACATTACAAGCTTTTAAAAAAATTATTTACCAAAATAGGTATGACAAAAGTTTTAGTTAATAAAAAATTTTAAAACTAGCTAAAATAAGGCATGAAATATAATCAACTAATGTTTAATACAACATTTAAAAAATTATTATCAAAATAAAAAATCAATTAATATAAATTTACGATTTGGGTGGATGCATATCTTATTAATACTAGGATTTTGATTGCAACATCACAATAATTTCCATTAATATTTTATAAATTTAATAAAAAAATTTAAATACTACAAAATAAAATAATAAATTTTAATTTATATGAAAATATATTAAATTAAAAAAATTATTAAAAGAAATTGTTATATTTTTAATTAAAAAACTGCAAAAATTTTTGTAGAATCATAATGTGCAAGAAAATTATTTGAAAATAATAAAATCACCAAGAAATATATTTGCGGATTTTCATACGAAATTTTTTAAGAGAAATGCTCTTGCCAAAAATATACCTGTGAATTTTCCTACAAACATATTCATAGGGAAAGATTCCTGCCAAAGATATACTTATGAAATATCATGTGGATTTTCTTACAATTTTTTTTGTAGGAAATGCTCTTGCAAAAAATATACTTGTGGATTTTCCTGTCGATTTTTCTATGCAATTTCCTGCGGATTTTTCTACTAATTTACCTATAGATTTCCTTGTGGATTTTTCTATGAATTTTCCTGTAAAATATACCTGCAAATAAAATTTTTGCCAATTTATAATTCAAAAAAAAGAGTTATCCACCAAAGATTTTCTTGTGAATTTAAAATCGTAGGAAATTTTACAAAAAACATATTTCCTGCGAAATTTTAAGCAAAATTCATAGAAAAATAACATATTTTCAGTAGTGCTTGCATTGGGTGGACCTTTTGGGGGCGAATGTGACCTGAAATGAAGAAGCGCCTGGCGACATGCACGAGGAGGTAGAGGTGACTAACGACATGCACGACGGAGGCAATTGACAGCGTGCGTAGGGTAGAGGCGATCGACAATGGGGCAGCTAGGATGGAGATGCACGACGGGGACAACGTGTGGGGGGGAAGCATGACCAGCCTAAGGAGTAGGGACAAAGATGCGCTATGGGGATGGCGCGTGAAGGATCAAGGAGAAGAGTGTTAGAAATTTTTTACCCTTAAGTTCCTTATGTTCTTATTCTTGTTGGACATTTCCTACTCTTTTATTCCTCCTTCTTATTGTCATATTAGATTATCAAAGCTATAAGAGGTTATATAAATACCTGGATCCATTTGCAGTTGTTATGAGATTGCAGCAGAATCTTCAGTAATTGCGACTCATTGGTTTGTGGTCTTCCTCAACCAGACTACCTTACCTCCTTTAAGACCTTTGTTTCTTTTTTCTGATGGGGAGAACAGAGAATATATTTTCGATTTGGTGTATTGGAGACCATAATCTTTCCTTATATGTTAGCCTACATATAGGGTTCCCATTATCCCTTAATGAGCCAACTTGGGTATCTACTCATTAAGCCCATATCAAGTCTTTTTAGGAAGTCTATTCAATTACTTAATTGGATCACTTAAGATTATAATCATTTTAAATAAATAACTGGTATAATTGTATTTAAAATATAATGTCCATATGATTAAAAGAAATTATAAGTTTCAAGTGCGTCGAGAGGAGAGGAGATGTGCAACGACAACGACGATTGGGGATGGGGACAACAATGGAAACTGAGGATTGCGACCTATTGGATAAGGAAATTAGCTTAAACACTTTGGTTCAGGGTCTTTGGAGTATGAAATGGTGGATAATGGGCAAGAAATTTAAAATGTAACATTCAAAACCTTTGGAATTGTATCCATAAAAACCTTTCATATAAGTAAAATCCTTTGAAATTTGTCAATTTTTTTTTTATAATTTTCTTATTTATAAACTTTAATAACCATTCATATCTCTGATCTATCTAAACCCCATAAATATTTGGATAAAATTAACAAAAAGTCCAAATTTACCTAATTTTAAAAAATAAATACTCAATTGACTTGAAAAAACATTCAACACCAAAATTACACATAATTTAAATTCAAAAGACTAAAAACGCAACTACAACTATAAAACATTTAAAAATACTTATTTATTATTATCATTTCAATTCCAATCTAAATACACTTAGATAAGTAAATTGTAAATCAATTTAACTACATTATTTACGATTTCAAATTTTATCTATATATTTTTGTTTAAATGTTAAAAACAAAAAAAAAATTAAAGGACTATCATTTAGGATTTATTCTCTATTTATGTCTTTCTAACATATATTGAAAGATAGTGTTTCATTAATCATCAACATTCTTCTACTTTCTTTAAAATAAAGAGTCATTTTAAAAAGTAATTTTACACAAATACATCATCAACAAAAATAATAAATAACATTAAAATAACTCTAGCACTTTTAGTTATTACCATCATTACTATCATACAAGCTAATTTTTAAAAACTAAAAACAATATTTACTCGTACATCAAACAATATTTATTCGAAAAAAAAACCTAAATGGTATATATAGGGATTGTGGTTAACTTATTTGAATAACCTAACCAGAACTACATAATAATCATAAGATAATTAGATTGTATAAACATAACTTATTGATACTTTTGGGTTCTATCAGTATCGATTTTGTTCTGGTAGAGTGCGTCTCCACTATTTAATTTAGGCCAGAATAATACTCCACTTATCGTCAATGAATCCGCAGTTTTAAAACTCACATTTTGCTAATGTGGAAAAAGGAATTGGATAAATACAAGTGCTGGCTTTACCGGTATTCACTATAGAAAGAAGGCGTACAATGAGTCAAAAACTTCTAAATTTAAGAATGGAAACGAGGAAAAAACATAGAAGCTGTAGATGCCATCATGCATGTCTCTTTGGTTTCTGCTTCTAATTTTACAACTAGTTTTTTATCCATACCTTTTATGTTATATTGAGTATAATAATTTTTAGTAGTTTTTAAAGTATTACCACAGACAGAGTGACACGTTTTGCAAACACATGTATTGTAGAAACGTGATTTCTCAAGAGTCCTCCAAATTCAATCCCTATATAAGTGAGGAGGAAATTGACGTCTTTCATCACGAAAGTTTCCATTTATTTTGAGAAAATCATAAGCATGGCATCAAGACTACTAGGCCTTTGTATGGTATTGGTCCTTCACATGTTTGTGAGAGTGAAATTGGCAGAAGCATCACCGTTCATCGAGTCGGCATGCAAGGCAACCCGCTTCCCCGCCGTGTGCGTTCAAAGCCTGGCGAGCTTCGCCGGGAAGATTGGGCAAAGCGACGAACAACTAGCTCTGTCGGGCGTGTCGGTGAGCGTGACCAAGACCCGATCAAGCGCATCGTTAGCGAAGGCGATGAAGCCCGCTGTGCCAGACTGCATAAAGAACTTGGATGGCAGCGTGGATCATCTTAGCCAATCAGTTAAGGAGTTTGGGCTTTTGGCTTCCAATTTCCGCTTGCATATGGGTAATATCCAGACTTGGGTTAGTGCTGCCCTCACCAATCAGAATACGTGTCTCGACACGCCCAACGTCGATGCAAAGTTGAAGGCCAGTGTTGTGGAAGCTAATCAAATCACTAGTAATGCCCTTGCACTCATCAATTCCTTTGCCTCCAAAGGTCGTGTCGGTTAAACTCAAACGTCATAAGATGCCTCGTTAAATCTTCCCTTTCTTTTTCTTCAACAAGTGTGCATATATGTGGTTTCAGTTGCTTCTCTGCCACACAACAAAGGAATGCATATACTTTATTAGTGTAAATTGTTATAAATAATAATATATATTATATTATCTGTATACCTAAACACCTTATTCAAATATTAGAATCTCATTTCATGAAAATACGGACATAAGACGTACGTAAAAAATATTTTATTTTTCTTTATCTCCAACTCATCGACTTTGCCATGGAGCATAAATATTAAAAGGTAATTGGAATCAAATAGAGATGTTATCCTTCTAATATAATCTATATTCATCATTGATATGACACCCATCACGTCTACATTTATTTATTAAATATATGATAATTTTTATAACTCAAATTAAATCATTTAATAAAATTAAATTCACATATTAAAAAAATGTATTTGGTCATGCATTAATCCATAGAACGCCTGAGAAAATTCTAACCTAAATGACTATTTTAATTGTATCGTGTTTGATAATGCTCCCTTTAAAGCAACATATGTTTTTCTGAATTGCTATCTTGTTATTCTGAATATATAATTCCTCTGGGTCTTGTTTTTGTAGCTAGTAAAAACGAGCTTCTGGTGCTATCTTGCCTTAGAACCCATGGAAATAATGGACACGATTCAGGTAAACGAGGCCGATTGGTTTGATTACCGGATTGAAAATGATGCAGAGTTGAAGATCAGGAGGCTACCATGGCGCCGTTCCTTTACGGATAGGAGACTAGATGGTGGTAGTTGATCTCCCACGTCATTCGCGGACTAGATTTCATCGATTTAATTTAAACCTTTGATTCAATTATTTTATTTTCTTAATTTATTATTCAGTTACTTTGATTTTAAATTTAAATTTAATTCAATCCAATTTTTCTCGGTAGTTTGAATTGAATTGAATTGAATTTTAATTTTATTTATTTTTGAAAAAAACCTATTAAATTAATGAATGATAATATATAAAATTGATATAATAAAAAATAATTTAAATATTATATTTTCATCTTTAAGTTATTATATAACTAATAGTAATATAATTATTCAAATTTATACTATTAAAAATAAATTTAAACAAGTAAAAATGTATATTTATATATATTTATTCAAATAATTACTAAGGTATTTACTTTAATTAAATATATATATTTTTATAAATAAATATAACGTATAGAATCATTTTATAAATATATAGGAAATTAAAGTATAAACATATAATTATTTTTTATAAATCACAAGTATCTTTTATAGAAAACAACAATCTTACTCAAATTAAAAGACAAAATAATATCATAAACTTATAAATAAAAACATATATGTATTCTAGCATTTTAGAATGCATATGAAAAATGCTTGTTTTATATAATTAATATTTATAATTAAATTTTTAATATAAAAATTATATTATAATTAAAATTTATAATAAATAAATATTTTTAATTATATTTTAGATTTATTATAAATAATTTATATGTGATATAAAATTATTTTTAATTATTAATAATTTTTTAAAAAAAATAATCAAAGTCAATTTAGAAACAAAGATGAAAAATGATTGTTTAAAAGACATGGAATATTAAGAAAAATCTCTAAATAATGGTTTAGCTGAAAAATAATAGTTTTAAATGCTCCCACCATCCTAGCCACATTCTCTTAATATTGTGCTAGTTAAGACTCTTTGGTTTGGTATTTACCATCTACATGCCTGGTCACTAGTTGGTACCACTTTTGACCATCAAATCTTTTACTTCCATCTTCTTTGTCATGGTCATACTGGCGATAAATGTCTCATATTTGACCTGATTATTACTAGTTTTGAATTTGAAGTTGTGTGATTATTCCAGCATGATACTGTCAGGTCCTTCAAGGTTTACTCTAGCCTCACTTCTCTTTTGGATTAATGCTCCATCTACTGACAAGATCCATTCTTGGTTGCTTTGAATGGCAAAGGATAGGTTAATTCTACACAAAGTCGGCCAATAATTGGGATTTGATGGGACTTCTTGATTCATAAATGTTAAATTTAGATAATTCAACTAACCACCCAACTATTCGCCTTGCCATATCAAGTTTTCAGAGGACTTGTCTAATTGACATTTCCATCCTAACCACAATCCTAGTAACTTTGGAAGTATTATTAGAGACATCTTGGTATCATAATTTGTGCCAATGTGATATTTTCATTCTTCTAATATCTAACTTTGGCCCTCATAAGACCTTACTTATGAAGTAGATAAGTTGTTAACTCCTAGTTGTTTCATGTACTAAATCGCATTGATGGTAGAATCTGAAATGGAAAGGTATACGTAGATAGGCATACCTTTTATAACTCGACTCAGCACAAACATGGTAGTCAAAAATGTTGAGTTGTTAAAAGGCATCTTTGCACTCAATGTTCATTGGAACTTCTTATTTTTCCTGTAAGCATTTAAAGAAGGGTGAGGCCTTTTTTGTCAACTTCGAGAGAAAATGTGTTTGAGATGTAATCTTTCCCGTTATTTGTTGCATTTGTTTAACATTTGTTGGGCTCTATATTTCCATAATGGCTTTGAACTTTTCTAGATTCACCTCTATCCCTTTCTTGATCAGTATAAAACCTAAGAACTTCCTTGTTTGTACCTCCGAACAAGCATTTTTTGTGATTTAACTTAAGCTTGTACTTCTTTAATGTCTCAAACATATCCTTGAGGGCCTTGTAATGCTTTTTTTTTTTACTTTATCGACATACACACTTCTATGTTCCTCCCCAAACTTCCCTTGAAGACCCAATCCATAAGTCATTGATAAATTGCACTTGCATTCTTTAGATTGAATGGCATAACTCGGTAGCAATAGTTTCTTCCCTTGATCGTGAAGGTTGTTTTCTTTTCATTTAACGGGTGCATGTGTATCTTATTATAGCAAGAGTATGAGTCTATAAAGCTCAATGAATCATATCAAGATGTCCTATCCACCAATCAATCTATACTTAGTAATGAGTAGAAGTATTTCAGACACACCTTATTAAATCTATGTAGTTGGTGTATATCCTTCAATACCCATTGCCTTTCTTGACCATGATGACGTTTGCTAACCATGTATGGTATTCCGCCCCCCTTTTGAAGTTAGCTTCAATCAACATATCAATTTTGACCTTCATCACCTTCCACTTCTCATCTCTAAATCGTCTCTTCTTATAAGTGACCAACTAATCACCTAAATTTAAGGATAACCCACTACATAAGAAAGTAGGGTTTATACTTGGTTTTTCTTAGGCTTTCCATCCAAAAATATCTCTATTATTTAACAAGAATTTCATTAGCCTCTCCTTTGTTTCTTTGACCAATGTAGCACCAATCTTTGTTCTCTCTTAGGGTTTAAGACCAATATAGATCTCCTTCCTCCCAGGATATGGGTAATAGTTGTCACGATCTTTTCAAGGGTCCAAATTGAAGAAATGAATATGGTGATCTCAGGAAAGGTATGTTAGACTTCGCTTTTGGGTTTTGAGGCTTTCTACATAGCACTTTTGAGCCATTTTCTAATCCATTTGGATAATTGCAACCCAATCGATTTCAACCAGATACTTAAGGCATAAATGTAACATGGACACAACTGCCTCCAATGCATTCAAAGTTGGTCGTCTAATAACCATATTGTAGGATGTGACAACATTGACAACCATATACCTTACTTTTAGTGTTTTCACATCCTTTCCCCTTCAAACGTCATGCTCAAGTCCATGCATCCCCTTATTTCTATCTGCTCACCCGAAAATCTATTAAAGTACTCGAGCATGGCTATAACCTCTTATCAAGAATCTTCATCTATTTAAACACATTCCAATATAAGACGTTCATGAAGTTTCCCTGGTCTATGAGCACTCTTTCAATGTTGAAACCATTTTTTACTATAGATATCACCACGAGGATCATCTTCGTGAGGCTTTACCCCCTCATAGTTAATGTTCATGAAAGTTATAGGAGGGGATAAGTGCATTACCTTCCCCAATGCACGAACATGACCAATTGAGTGTATCCTTTATATGTTGAGCTAGTTGGTCTTCTTCTCGCATAGCCTCTTGCTATGGTCATGATACGGTTTGCCCTTTCATGGTCGTTCTCTGGCTTGGCAGCTCTTTTGTCCATTTCCCTTGTTTGTGTCAACTGCTTTCATGTTCTCATTGTGGCGATCTTTGGAGGGATTGTTTTATCCCTATTTAGTCCCTCTACCCCCTATCACCCCATACATACTTAAGTGTTTTGCTTGTATCAACTTCTCTATTTATGCCTTCAACACTTGACACTCTTTCGTCTTATGGCCTTATGTTTTATGGAACTCGCATCACCTGTCACAGTGGGTCCCACCTATGCATCCATGGGGCGAGGTATATCAAGCAACCAAGTGTTGTAGATTTTGCACAAGATTTTAAGAGAAATGTAATTAGTTGGTATTTCCCAACCATGCTTTTGATCCTTCCCCACTTGGCTTTTTAAAAGAGGATCAATTGACCTTTTCCATATGGTCATTAGGTTTGGTTGCCAACCATTCTACTTCTCCTTATTTCATGGTGTCCTCCTTGACCTCTATATGCTTTTTTGCCCAAGCCCTATCTCCTTCATTTTTCCTTAACACTAAGGAGTCACAAAATTACCCTGTAAGGAGACCCTTTTGAAAAGCTTTAACAGAGAACTTATGGTCTAGGTCATTTATCTAAACGATTGTGTTGTTGAAGCGAAGATGTTTTGATTCTTTTTGTTGTTTTATATCGAATAGGTCGACCTCTTTGAGGTGCTTAGTTTTGTTAGCTACAAAATATGACACAAAATGTGTCATCAATTCCTAGAAGGTTGAGATTGATCTTAATGACAAGCTCGTGAATTATTGCATGACCATACCTTTGAAGGTGACAAGAAATACATTGTTGCTAATGAGATCACCTCCCCACTTATGTAAACCCTAATACAAAAAGTTTGTAAGTGTTCTTGAGGATCTTCAGTTTTGTCGAAGGTGTCCATTGTCAACTCGCAAAAGATGGGTGAAAAAAGATGGCTTGATCAATTTCTTTTGAGAATGGTTGGCCAAGGTTTACTAATGGTGAAGCTTCGTCATCTCAATCCATGTTCTTCTTCAACTTATTTAATTGCATATCATACAATATTGAGTTGGTGATACTGTTACAATAAGGTTGAAGCCCAACCTCTTCACAAATCCAAACCCAAACCCAAATAAAAGAATTAAGCATAAAAATCACTCACTATCATCATTTGGATAAACAAAAAAAAAACACATAATAAATACTTATAAGAACTTTGAAACCTATGGCAATACAATCATACTTTGTTTGTATATATATATATATATATATATATATATATATATATATATATATATATATATATATATATATATATATATATATATATATATATATATATATATATATATATATATATATATATATATATATATATATATATATATATATATATATATATATTCTTACCAATTTCTTAAATTGATTTAGGATTCTTGAGATTGAATCACTTTGATATTTTAGGAAAAACTTATAACCTCAATTTAAACTTTGTAAGGTAAATGGATTCAAATTTTAATTTTAAATCAACTAAATATAAATAATTATTTAAAATATTATAATAAATATATATATATATATATATATATATATATATATATATATATATATATATATATATATATATATTCTTATATATAAGGAAAAAAACACACACTAATATTTAGTATTTTTATAAATAATTAATTAGCGATCCATGCAAGCCCATAACTTTGAAATGACAACCCTAGTCAAAGAACAGGGCTAATTGTTATCCACGTTGCCTTTATTTTCCAACCATGAAAAATAGATAGCTAAAAACTCAAACCATGTAAGCTAATTGTTTGTTTTGATTCAAACCACAGATAATTATGACACCGGAGCGGAGCATTCCTCATCTCTCGTATATCATTTTTGTTAAATCTATTTCTGGTGAAGCTTAAATTCGTAAAATAAT
Organism: Mucuna pruriens; assembly: GCA_025330945.1. Taxonomy (NCBI): domain Eukaryota; kingdom Viridiplantae; phylum Streptophyta; class Magnoliopsida; order Fabales; family Fabaceae; genus Mucuna; species Mucuna pruriens. Next base: position 266,773 of record JAENHJ010000069.1, on the reverse strand, counting down.
AAATATAATTCTATATATACCTTAAATGATATATATATATATAGATACAAAGGAATACATAACAGTGATAACACTATCTGCTGCCTAGTCCTTACCGAAAACTAGAGGCCAGGGTCTCGAGTGTGTGGGTTTGTCTATCTAAAATACCACGAGAACAGAACAGAGGCAGAGAAGAAGGCTCAAAATATGGCGGCAGAGTCATCACTGAGGGTGGCGACACCCACTATTTGCAACCTCAATGGATCTCAGAGGAGGCCAACCACTCTCTCTCCGCTTCGCTTCATGGGTTTTCGCCCTCGACCCTCTCACACTCTCACTTCCTCTTCCCTTTCACACTTTTTCGGGAGCACCCGAATTAACTCCAATTCTTTCACTTCACGCCAACTTCTTCCAAGAAAAACCTTTTCCGTTTTCGCCATGTCCGCTGATGGTATCTATCTCTTATTCTCTAATATTTTATTTCATTTTTTCTAACTGTCATTCCGCTTCGGCGACTACGCTAGTGTTATGAATGTAGGCTTGGTTTCTTAAAAGAAATCAAAATCAATGTTATGAAAAAATGTTTTTTTTCTTCAAATTTCATTTTGTTTTTTGGGTTAGGTTCATTTGTGTATCATGCTTAACATATGTTATACTTGATGAGTTATCATATTTAGATTGGGGAGGGGGCACATCATTTGTCTGTTCTATTGAACTTTGAATTGAGATAAGGTGTCTTAAAAGATAATGGTTTTTTGTATTTATGTTTCATATGGTCCAATTTTGTTCTATAAGACCATGAAAAGTGGTTTGCTTTCTTTCATGCTTTTGAAAATGACCCTTTTTAACTTTGCTTCCAGACACAAAGCGGGCTGTTCCATTGAAGGATTATCGCAACATTGGCATCATGGCTCACATAGATGCGGGAAAGACTACTACAACTGAACGAATTTTGTACTATACTGGAAGGAACTATAAAATTGGAGAGGTGCATGAGGGAACAGCAACCATGGACTGGATGGAACAAGAACAAGAGAGAGGGATTACCATTACTTCTGCTGCAACCACTACATTTTGGAATAAGCACCGGATCAACATTATTGATACTCCGGGCCATGTCGACTTCACCTTAGAAGTGGAGCGGGCTCTTAGGGTGTTGGATGGAGCTATATGCTTGTTTGACAGTGTTGCTGGTGTGGAGCCACAATCAGAAACTGTGTGGAGGCAGGCTGATAAATACGGGGTTCCGCGGATTTGTTTTGTGAATAAAATGGACCGTCTGGGAGCAAACTTTTATCGAACAAGAGACATGATAGTAACGAATTTGGGTGCTAAACCACTTGTAATTCAGTTACCAATTGGTTCAGAAGATAGCTTTAAGGGAGTTGTAGATCTTGTTAGGATGAAAGCTATAGTTTGGTCTGGAGAAGAGCTGGGTGCTAAGTTTGATATCGTAGATATTCCACCAGATCTTCAAGAGCAGGCTCAGGATTACCGAGCCCAGATGATAGAAACCATAGTTGAGCTTGATGACACGGCTATGGAAAACTACCTGGAAGGAATTGAACCGGATGAAGAAACTGTAAGAAAGTTAATTAGGAAGGGAACTATATCAGCCAGTTTTGTGCCAGTGATGTGTGGCTCAGCTTTCAAAAACAAGGGAGTCCAACCATTGCTAGATGCTGTAGTGGATTATCTACCATCACCACTTGACTTGCCACCAATGAAGGGCAGTGACCCTGAAAACCCAGAAGCGACACTAGAGAGGGTAGCAAGTGATGATGAACCATTTGCTGGACTAGCTTTCAAGATCATGAATGATCCATTTGTAGGCTCCCTTACATTTGTCAGGGTGTATGCTGGAAAGCTAAGTTCTGGTTCTTATGCACTCAATGCCAACAAAGGGAAAAAGGAGAGAATTGGTAGACTTTTAGAAATGCATGCAAACAGCAGAGAGGATGTTAAAGTAGCTTTAGCAGGTGATATTGTTGCTCTTGCAGGTTTGAAAGATACTATTACAGGTGAAACATTGTGTGATCCTGATAATCCAATCATGCTTGAGCGGATGGACTTCCCTGATCCAGTTATTAAGGTTGCAATTGAACCCAAGACTAAAGCTGATGTTGACAAGATGGCAACTGGTTTAATTAAGCTTGCACAGGAGGACCCTTCTTTCCACTTCTCTCGTGATGAGGAGATAAACCAGACAGTGATTGAAGGAATGGGAGAACTACATCTTGAAATCATTGTTGATAGGCTCAAAAGAGAATTTAAGGTAATATCTTTTACTCCATTTTTGAGAATTTTCAATGATTGGCAGCATGGTTGTGTTTTATTACCTTATGTCTTTTAAATTTTTAACTCTCCAACCTTCATGCAAACATGACTACTGATGACCCTCGATAAAATCTGTCTATCATCTGATAAAGCATTAGTATTTGTTAGGTGTACATTTTCCTTTCCTTTTTTATATGATTATTCCTTTTGACCTTTTCTTCTTTTCCCCTTCCCCTTTCCTCTCCTTCCTTCAGTAGTTTTATGTTAAAATGTTTTTATATATATTTTAATGATTATGTAGTAATAATATAATTTTAGGAAGATCACATTATCTATATATTTGTTAATGCAGGTGGAAGCTAATGTTGGTGCCCCCCAAGTAAACTACAGGGAAAGCATTTCCAAAATCTCAGAAGTGAAGTATGTGCACAAGAAACAATCAGGTGGACAAGGTCAGTTTGCAGATATTACGGTGCGGTTTGAACCCATGGACCCAGGTAGTGGATATGAGTTCAAGAGTGAAATCAAAGGAGGTGCTGTACCAAGAGAATACATTCCTGGGGTGATGAAAGGATTGGAAGAGTGTATGAGCAATGGTGTTCTAGCTGGCTTTCCAGTTGTTGATGTACGTGCAGTACTTACAGATGGTTCGTACCACGATGTAGATTCAAGCGTGTTGGCATTCCAGTTGGCAGCAAGAGGAGCATTTAGGGAAGGAATGAGAAAAGCTGGACCAAGGATGCTTGAACCTATAATGAAGGTTGAAGTTGTTACTCCTGAAGAACATCTAGGTGATGTAATTGGTGATCTCAACTCAAGAAGAGGCCAGATCAACAGTTTTGGCGACAAACCAGGTGGCCTTAAGGTATGTAAAATAACTTGCTCCTCCTTGTTTGATTAGTCTATTAAATTTGAAGGTATGAGTTAAAAGTGCTTGTGCTGTATCGTTTGTCTGAAAATACACAATGTTTCCGAATTGATATATTTATACACAATTCTAACTTTTGGAAATGCAACAAAGGACACTTTTTTCAATCATGGTTGGTGCAAAAAGTAGGATCGAGTAGTGTTGAGTGTTGACTAAAAGGTCTCGAGTTTAATCTAGGTAATCTATGTGTACTAGCCTTCATTGAGGACACGTGGATATAGGACCATATGTGACTAGGATGAATGAAGGCAATGTTTTTGTTCTGTTTTTTTCTTTTTCCTTGGATATTTATTCTGTTATTTGGTTGGAGGTGGACTTATTCTTTTCTTGTTTTGGTGGTGACAAACGCAGGTGGTTGATGCCCTGGTACCTCTTGCTGAGATGTTCCAGTACGTCAGCACACTAAGAGGAATGACCAAGGGCCGTGCATCCTACACAATGCAATTAGCCATGTTTGATGTGGTGCCCCAGCACATTCAGAACCAACTTGCCTCAAAAGAACAAGAAGTTGCCGCTTAATGTATTTTCTTGGTCTCCTAACACAAGAAACTTCCCTTTGATAGTTGTATTATGTCCAATGTCAAATAGTTGGGTTTGTTTTTGGTATTTTTTATTGTAATTTTCCTTGTACCAATACAAGGTTAGCCAACAAAATATTTCAGAAGAAAAATAGGAAACGATTTTTCTTCCCAATTTGGAGAGAATGAACTGTTATGGGGCAAATAATAATGCAATTTTTGTTTTTTGGGGGGAAAAACAAGGAGTGGAAACGTGGATTTGCAAAACCATATTGAGAACCCAAAATTATTTACCTATCTTTAGTTTTTAACCCAAACTACAAATCGAGTTTGTCCATATGATTATGTTTTTAAGGTGGGTACAGCAGTATGTGCTGAATGATTTTGGCAACTTATTCACTGAATTCTGGTAGCACTATCCCCATTTGATGCACTAAATGATACAGAAGCAATCTTATTTGATTTACTGTTTTAAAATATTAGTATTTTAAAATGCTTAAATATGATTTTAATTTCTTAAATTTATATATTTTAAATTTAATCCTCCAAATTAAAATTTGTGTTTTAGTTTCCTAATCCTAAAATTTGTTGATTTTAATTCTCGATCTAGATGTTATTACAGTTTTTTTAAACGTGTCAAACAACGTCTAACTTATCAAATATTACGTATTTACTAAATTAGATGATGTTTGTTATGTAAAAAAACATTTAATAACCTTTATAGGCTGAGAAATTAAAATCAGCAATTTCTAAAATTAAAAGAAAAAAAAATTAAATTTGGAAAATCAAATAAATTTAAGATACTAAAATCATATCTAAACCATTTTAAAATAACAATATTCACATCATGCTCATGGTTTGCAAGTCGTCTCTCGGAAGAGAATGGTGAAAATTGATATCCCAATCACGCTGCATGAAATATCTAATGACATGCACCAGATAATAACACGGATGCAGATAGGTATTGTATCACGAAGAAATAATCAACTCCCAATTAAAAAAATAGTTTAAAATTGAAAAAGAAAAATTACCTTAACCCCCATCTTTAATTCTACAATCGTAAAACAAAATGACAAACATAAATTTCAAATTACAAGTTTTGACTCTCAGATTCCGTTTCCCCTAATGAGAGCCAAATGTTTTATTCTACAAACCAAAACGGCAGAAATGACACTAGTCTAAGGTTTCTCAATTCTTACTAGACTCTGAAAGCCTCCTTTATTCCAAGCAAAATGTACAATTAAAACCAAACTTGTAGTCGTTCCCATGAAGAAAAAAATTGTACTGTTAATACAATAACTAATCATCCCTGCCCCACGATTTAAACTCAATAGAGAAGTCACAGCAGTGACAGTACTCAGGACGCATTAGTAAAGAGTAAAAATGGGCTATGCATTTGACATGCTCAAATAATATGAATTCACCAAGATAAAAGAATGCTCAAAATTTCTCAACAGCAATTATCCTTCTCGTTTTTCCTATCCAATCTATTTAAAATTTTAAATTATAAAGTCACACTGTAAAATACAATTGTCACTTGTTTTTCTGCTTGAAAGCCACCTTCCATCAAATTCATCTCATCTGGACAATCCCAGCACTGATCAGCTTTTGAATCTTGTTCATCACCATTGGATTCTTTGTATGTTCCTGGGCAGATATGGGATTTTCCTGGAAATCAGCCAATACCTGCATACATGCCCAACTCTAGTTAGCACAGCTAGTTCCTCTACTACATTGACACAATGAGGAGAGCCAATAACACACTCTTTAACAAATTTTTTTTATTATTAGTTAAAATTTATTGAAAACTACAAAATCACAAGACCCATTAAATAGAAAATGAAACTCAAAATAAAAGTGTGATTTTCAATAAATTTCAACCAATAACATATTGTGATAAAAAAAGTGTGTTACTAACATTTCTCTTGACACAATACATAGCAACATTCAATCAACAAGGAAGCATACTTGTCTCATAACAGGGTCTTGAAGGATGCTCTGTATCTCTGGGTCTTGCATTGCCTTGGCCTGCAAATACATAAAATTAAATACACGCGCACACATGAATTGCCCGACGCAGGTGATTTAATCAATAGAGTTCAAATACTATCAGTACATAATTCATACCTGTCTCTCCTTTAACTCATCAGGAGTAAAATCTCCACGGCTAGCCTTATTTATTTGTTCTGTACACCTGAAATGCATATGATGATTAGGCACTTGCATTATCATGGTGCACATGGAAAGTAGAAATATTAAACCAACAAATAGCAGGAATGTAGCACAATACCATACCTTCTACGACCATCAAGCAACTCCTGATTGTTAGGGTCATGTTTCAACCCCTCCATGTATGTTTCCAAAGCTTTATCATATTCTTTCATGAAAATTGCACTGCACCTTTCCTAGTATAACCCTTTGAAAACGTTGGATCAAGCTCAATGCATTTCTCCGCATCTTTCAAACCTTCAGGCAATGCCCCCAGTTTTGTATAGCATGCAGCTCTGTTACTGTAAGCCTAAAAGAAAAGGGATATTTAAACCAGATCAGCATCTGCATTCGCTATTACACACAAGGATTATCACTGCTATTCAATGGGTATTATTACCCTAGAATCATTTGGGTTCCTTTTTATAGCTTCTGTATAATGCTTCATAGCCTCAGGATACTTCTGCTGCTTGAATAATTCATTTCCTGCATTTCAATGTTTACAGTATTTATAAAGTTTTTTGAGCAGAGAAATAAGACTAACTTGAGAGGTTAATATTAAATAGTTAAGAGTGCTTCTTTCAAAGGAGCAAGAGAATAGTTAGTTAAGAGTGCTTCTTTCAAAGGAGCATGAGAATAGTTAGTTAAGAGTGCTTCTTTCAAAGGAGCAAGAGAATAGTTAGTTAAGAGTGCTTCTTTCAAAGGAGCATGAGAATAGTTAGTTAAGAGTGCTTCTTTCAAAGGAGTAAGAGAATAGTTAGTTAAGAGTGCTTCTTTCAAAGGAGCAAGAGAATAGTTAGTTAAGAGTGCTTCTTTCAAAGGAGCAAGAGAATAGTTAGTAAAGAGTGCTTCTTGCAAAGGAGCAAGAGATGGAGAACACAAGATTGCAGACAAAGAGATAATACCTTTTTCTCTCTCCTCGTCAGCCAATTTTGGATCAAAATATTCTTGTTGCTCTAGTTCTTTCTTAGCCTTTTCAGCTTCGTTCAGTTTCTTCAAGGTGTCTGGATTGCGGTGCTCTGTAAGTGCTTTTTGGAAAGTCTCAATGGCAGGTGCAAAATCCTTAGAGCATTTTGCCATTTTGACCAATGCAGTACCTTTCCTTGTCAAAGCTCTAGCTATCATCTTGAAGTCTGATCTTAGTTCTCTTCCCCTTTCAACAGCCTTTTCACAATCTTTTATGCATTCCTCAAACTGGCAAAAAATAACAAAAGCAAAACCTCATTAATCAGATTAACATTGAAAGCAAAATCCTCTCACTTTTTGGCTTAAAAAACTGTTTTCTAAAACAATTCCACACTATTCAGCAATCAATTTCTCATCCAAAATCTAGTAAGTTCTGAAAATTGTTTCGAAAATAAGTGTTCTGAAAACCAAAATACAGAAACAGTTAAAAGATACTTTCTCATCCTATTCTCCTTCTCTTTTCATTTTGTTCAACCTCTCCTTCAATTCCACACTCTGCTTCATGCCTTGTACCACCCTCCACCAACTGTCTGAGCAACCGTGTTTAATTCAAATTTGAAAACTAAACAGTTATTTAAAATAGAAATCAAGCATACCCTAAGTTTCTTATGCAATTCCCCAGTCTAACTCTAATACACCAAATACAAATATAACCCTGTTTAAATATGCAGGCATACCCATGACGAGACTAGATCAAATTCCTTAGCCAGCAAATAGGCTTCAACAAGAAAACTGCAGTGAAGTAACCATGGTATGTACGATGAGATACATAGACTGAACTGAAGTCTAATTTTGATAAATTAATCTTTTCCCTACTTCATTACCAAATATATTCTCCAAACACACCCTACCCTAACATCCACCTCCAATATCATTTCCATCAGTCAAACGCAATGTACCCAGTGTACATGAGCATATCGCATAAAGATATAAAGGTTAATTACTCATTTCGTCCTTGTAGTTGTTTTAGTACTTATACACACTTGCTAATTTGTTATTTCGTTTCGTTAAAAAATGTATGTATATGGACTAAAACAAGTTAAAAAGTATGTGTAAGGACTCAAACGAGTAATTAGTAGATATAACTACTAAAACATAAAGATTGTAAAAGTATAAACCAAATGAGTAATTAAATTAAGATATAAAAACTCCAACATTAAAAAAAAAAAAAACGTTATAGTTTTAAAGACTTGAACTGTATGTACCTTTCCCATCTCCAAGTAAACAGCGGCACGATTAGTAAGGTACGATATGTCGTCATCGTCCAACTCCAAAGCTTTGGTGTAATGTTGAATCGCCGTTTCGAAATCCTTCTTCTTGTAAGCTGCATTGCCAGCTTCCTTTTCCTTCTGAGCCTGGCCCTTCCTATCCCTAGCTCCCTTCTCCTCCTCATTCAATTCCACCGCTTCAGGCTCGGGTTTGGGTTTGGGTTTGGGTTTGGGTTTGGGTTTGGGTTTGGGTTCAGGTTCAGGTGCAAGCTCAGACACAGGCTCGTCCTGCTCCTCCTCGGACACATCAGCATTGTCGTCGTCGTTAGGGGTTTGAATCTTAACATTGAGCAAAACCCCGATTGCATGCATGACTCTTTGGTCGCTCAAGTGCAAGTTGAACTTGTTGGGGTCCTTATGAATGTCCTGCATGATCTTGACGAAATCGGGCTGCTGAAGATAGGCCCGGGCCGTGGGGTCCGCAGTAAGGCGGGCCCACATGTCGGGCCCCGAGAAGGCGCTGGCGAAGGGGCTAGTGGGCGGGGAGCGGGAAGCCGCGGCTTGGGCGTCGGCTAAACCGGCTTTGAGGGCGGCGTTGTCGGGGTCGATTTGGAGGCCGGCTTTGTAGGCGGAAACGGCGTCGCGGTGGCGGGCGAGGCCGAGGTGGGCGGCGCCGAGGCGGCTGTAGCCCTTGGGCCAGTCTGGCTTGAGGTCGACGGTTTTCTGGGCGTCAGCTAAGGCTTCGGTGTAGTTCTGGAGTGAGGCGTACGCGGCGGATCGGTTCGAGTAGAGGACGTGGTTCGAGGGGGCTAGGGCGATGGCGTCGGAGAAGTGCCGGATGGCGCCGCCGAAGTCACCGCCGGAGAATGCAGCGTTGCCTCTGGCTTTGGCTTCCTCGGCCATTCGGTTGAATAATTAATTATGTGGAACGGAGAAATAGAGAGGGATTTGAAAACAAAAACAAAAGAAAAAGAAAAAGAAGAAGAAGAAGAAGAAGGTGAATGGTTTCAGAAAGAGTGCAGATAGTGGACTCTTGACTCTGCAACAGGAGACTTTCTGGAATGTTCTTTTGGGATCACCAGATTCACCCTTTTCCTTCTTTGTCTATTCTTCTTCCGGTATTGTCAGTAATGTATTTGTGAATTCCTTTCTCGTTTTCTCCCCAATCTTTTCTTCTCATTTTTACCATTATTTGTTTGTCTGAAGAAAAAACAAAGAGGAAAAAAATTTAAATGAATGGAAAACTTAAACAAGATTTTTAAAATTTATTTTCATTCTTTTTTACTTTTCTATTTATTCTTTTAAATAATTAATTTAAAAATATTAAAATTAAAGAATAAACACATATTTTTATCAAAAATAATTTTATTTGAAATTTAAAAAATATATTAAAAAATAATTAAAATTTATGAAATGTGCATGTATTTTTATGAAATCACGATGAAATATAAGAATATAAACTTATTTATAGAACTCAGTTAATAAAATTATTAGATCGGAAAGAATAGTTACTTAAATTGTAAAATATAAAAATTAGCTATGTATAATAGTAAAATTTATTTAAAATGCATAAAAAATAAAAAAATTAGAATGGAGATACTCTAACTTCAAGACTTTGTTCTTCACTTCTCAGCCCACTTTCCCATACTTAGATATTACAACCACAGTGAATGAACTACACAACTAGTTCAACCAACTTGCGACATTCACATGTGACAATTTCTACATGCTTCAGTGATAGATATAGTTCAGAAAACATTAGGTAGTTAGAACATTTAAAGATTAAATTAATGAAGGTAGAATATTCTTTACCTATGAGAATCACTACTGACGGCTCTCTTTACCTATGAGAATCACTACTGACAGCTCTCTTCAAACTTCTTCTAAATTCAAATGGTGATTGTTTACAAGAGTCAGTTAAATTAATTGAGTAGTAATTCAATTAATTAAATAGGATGTGTAAATGTTGTAAAAAAAATTATATTATTTTTTATTTTTATAAATAAAAAATAATTATTATTATTTATTTTTTTAATCACAATCATGTAAATATGTTTTTAAATATTTGGAGATGATGGACACCAAATTTAAATTGTTGCATGTTAATAAATAGACTTAAACATTTTCTTAATCCTTAGCAGTTTTGATTTTGTTATTGTAAATTTTTTTTTTCTAGTTTTCATATACTAAAATTTAAAATTTTCATTTTTATTTATGTAAAATAAATAAAATTTAATTTTAGTATTTATAAAAATAATTAACTTAAATATTTTTTTAATTTTTAAATTTAAGCATAATATATTTTTATCTACAAATTTAAAATTTATTATTTTTTTCTCTCTAATTTGCAAAAAACTCACTTTGTGATATTTTAGTCACCTTAATAAAGACCAAAAGCGAGATATTCTTAAATTAAGGGACAGAAAATTAAGTCTAAGTTTAAGATATTAAAAATATATTTAAACCAGAAAGTTTATTAATTTTAAATTTTTTTAAATATGAAATTATTGTTCTTTGTTTTTAACATTTATTTTTAAAAAAATATATATATAAACATTTTAAAATAAATATATAATATTCATATTAAAATATCAGTTGACATGATTTTTTAAACACTAATAAACGTCATCGAGAATGAATATTCAATTTTTTTTAAACATATAAATAGTTAATAAATAAAATATGACACTAAATAAAAAAAACAATAAATTTAAATTTAAAAAAAATAAAATTAATTTTTTTACAAGAATCAAAATAAAATTTAATTCTTTTTATATCAACTAAAAATATATTTAACCATTATCTTGTAGTTAAGAAAAAAAAATTAAAGTAGTTAAAAACACTAAAAATTAAAGAACTTAAATAATAATGAGTCATATTATAGTTGCTTTTGTGTCTCTCTCTCATATAACATGATGAAAACTAACATGAAATGATTGTAATCTACAGAAACAGAGATCTTGAAGATTGTTTTATTTAGGAATGAACTGGATTTGCTTTTCAATGTTTTTATAATTTTCCATCAATATGATTGCTGTGCTGCAATTTTCATTTTAGTTTGTTTGATGGTATCATGATTGATGTAAAAGGTATCTGTAGATACCCAGTTGAGGACTTAATGAATTGTGCTTCGCATCTAGTAGCTCAATGGAAGTTTTCTCCTATCGCGTACAATTAGCGCGTTGTTGTTATACATCACTCTTTGCCTTCGCTTCTGGAACTACATCCATCTATGCAAATGGCACAATTTGCATTCTAGACCTTGAATATCGAAATTGCTAGAGCTATTATATTGATTAAGCACCCAAAAGGGTAGCTTTCTCTTATCCTTCATACCTGAGCTGAGACCAAACTAAGAATGGATTAATCTTATGGAAAAATAACTTTTTTCAATTCTACTCAATTTCTGGTTTAAGATCTAAAATCATGTTAAAATAACTAATCATGATTTTGTCAAACATGTTATTTGTATATAGAACTTAATTTGCACTTTGGAAACGAAGATTTGGAGTGTGCAAACTGCAAATTGTAACCCAACATCAGAAGAGACCCCCTTGGATTGGAACTTTGTGATGCTTCTTTTGACAAGTCCTTGCTGAAATGGAGGTGGATTGAAAAAGAGACTACCAGAGAACAAATTGAGATGATCTTAGTGCATGAACAATATATACAACTAATACAAAATTGAACCCAGAACCTACCGAGCTAGTGATTAACTAACTAATTATAGAATTAATTGTTTTATTTAACTGTAATTGTTTTTCCATTACTCAGCCTGTTGTGTTGGATTTCCCAAGGCATGCCAGTTTGGCAGTAGAATTTTGAAATCAAAAAATAAAATGGATATATTTTTAAACTAATGTAATATTTATAAGAAAATGTGTGCTACATACAGAATGATTCTTACAACAATTTATATAATATTATTTTCTGTATTTATTTTTATTATTTTATTATTGATTATATCACACATTTTTTTTTCTTCTCTTCTTTGTACAAATAACATTTCTTTGGTAAAAATGAATACAAGATTAGTTATGTTTATATTAATTAATTATTTTGTTTCTTTGATTTTAAAAAATACTAAATTAGATAATATTTATTAGAATTTTTTTTTAAAAATCCTACTCTTAAATACATGTTACTAATATGTTTGATAAAAAAAAAAGATGAAGACAAAATTAGGATAGGAAAGTTTTTTTTTTTTAATTTTATCTTGTTTAGTTCAAAATTTTCAAGGGAAGTTTTTTTTTCTTAATTTTACTTTTGGTCCCTCAAATATTGTAATTGTATAATTTTTGTCTTTCATATTCCAATTGCATGAATTGGATCTTTCAAATATCGCAATTGTTCAATTTTGGTTTATTTGTTAATTTTTTGATAAATATTTAATAATTTTTCTTATGTGACACTAAATAATGATATGTCAATGACGTAGAAGTTGACGAGTTGTCTTACACATAAACTGGCATGACTTAAAATCAAGACCCCGCAACCTGTATACAACCTACATAAACCAATCTAAAAAAAGTTTCAAGCTTCAAGTTAGATAAAGTAAAACAAAAAACAGTTAAGTATGGATAATATCAGGTGAGTGCATGTTAGAAAAAAAAATGGAAATCCACACTCAACCAAATAAGTATATTTATAAAATAGAATTGTACAAATTTAATTGAAAATAACTATCTCGAGTCTCCCCACTATCATTATGTATATTGAGTATTGTGTTACATTGTCATTGAGCAATGCAATTAATTTCTTCCCCTCCTCCACCGTTCAATTGCCTTGCCTATCCATGTCTCTTCTCGTCTTTCATCCTCCAACTTGATGTGTCTCATCCTTTACCTTCTTGCGACACACATGTGTCCCTTCTATCTCACCCCTCCATCACCTCCTAGTGTCTTGCAACAACCCTCTACCTTGCATAAATCTCCAACAAAGCACACTATCATTTCTCCTTATGCAAATTGAAATAGTTTCCTTCATTGTTCAAGCAATTGCAATGGCCCCTTGTTAAAATTGACAAAGGTGTTATTACATAGCAGAACTACAATGTATTGTGTCCTTCATCTCTAAAGAGTTGAAGGTTCGCTTAGACAATTTTCGTCATGGCAACATGGATGACGCGACATCACCGCTTATAGTCATTCAAAGTGTCATCAACATGTTTATACACAACTAATAAACATATGACCAGTCACATCTGAAACTTGCCTAAATCAAAGAAGTACATGTTCAAATTGGTCTAGAAAGTTTGATGGTCGATTTATATCAAATGAGTCTTTTTAAATCCAAAACTACTCAAACTCATTTGATACTCACCTTTAACCATAAAGAACCAAAAGAGTAATTAAGACAATTAACATGTATCAAACAACATTCAATTGTCATGTCATCATTCATGACCACATCAGCAAAATATATTAAATATTTAATTAAAGACTAACAAATTGACTATAATTGCACAATTATAACTTGCATAATTATAACACTTGGATGATCCAATTTGCACAAGTGAAACCTAGGGGACCAAAAATGCAACTAAATCTTTTTTTTTAATTTTATCTCATTTGATTTAAAATTTTAGAGGGAGGGTGAAGGAAAAATAAGAGAACTAAAATTCTTTCCTCTTATTTTTACAAACTACATAAAACTTCACATTGCTCCATATCTATCATCACTTCACATTGCTCCATGTGTATCACTAAGTTTTTATGCATGTGATTAAGTGGTTGAATGATTATAAAAGTAATTAAATTTAATTTTAGTGAAAAATATTTAATAATAAATTATGTGTTGCGCATTTTTTTCTCGAAAAAGAATGAATGATTAAAAGCACGATTACCAAGACAAGTTTTTCTTGAAAGATGGATGACTAGGTTGAGAAACATCCTGAGTTGATGAATTGTTGTCATTAACACATTCTAAATAAAGTTTGTTGAGCTAGTACCATCGACATGTTTTCAATGTAGCGGTACACTTTTCAAAGTGAAACACCAGTTGATTGAAGTTATAGAAACCAAAAATCGTTCGACCTCTACATTTTAAAACACCTTTTGCCCAAGGGTTATTAAACTCCTATTGTCTAGTGGGTAAAAGAACCTCTAAAGTCCAAAGCACAAAGAAATCCTTGGACCAATGGGTAATAAAACCCTTAATACTAAATGGTCATTTACCATAACCCTAATCCTATTTAAAGCCATGCAATGGCTAACTTAAGAATTTTTTTCCAATTGATTCACATCCCATGCCTCTGCAAATTTCATTAACCTTCTTCACCAAGCTTAGGAGACCAAGTGTTGATCAAGTTCTTACCTTATTTACTAAAGTTTTCTAACCTTAAGTTCTTTAATAAGTAAGGGAAGCTTGCTTTAGTGATTTTCTAAGTTGTATGTGTTTAAATTGTTGCTATATATATTGTTACATACTTAGGATTGCATGAGTAGAAATTTGTTGGAGATTGATAGCCATTTTGAGTTTTTGAGTTTTATATGGAATTAAAGTATGGTGATGATCTATACATGCATGTGATTTTTGTTGTTATAATTGCATTTAGATTATGTTTATTTGTTGTTTTGAAGTTGTTGGTGTAATTGTATATTGATTTAAATGAGTTTTGATAATTTTCTTTGTGGTTGCATGAAGTTGTTCTAGGATTTTGTTTGGCAAAATCCTATTTTATAGGTTTTTGTTGACGACTCGTTGAGTGAGAGGAGACTTTCTTTGAGTACCTTGTATTTTTGGGTAAATTTTTGGAAAACTATGAGTTTTCGTTGAACGGGTCATTCACTCACTTGGTAAATACTCAAGAACATATGAACTGTATAAAGTATTGCTAAGCGAAGATGAGAAAACTTAGTGAGAAAATTGGAGTTTGATGAATGTTTGTTGGGTGAGGATTTTGAGATTCCAGAAGCACATAAATACTATAAACAAGTCTTGTATTTTGCTAAGCAAAAAACCTTAGAGTGAGTTTGAGGGGCTCTTTGTGGCTTCATTCACTAGGAGAACAAACTCATTCACTGGGCGAAGAGAACAAGAGTTTTAAAGGATGCTCTTTGTGGCTCCTCTAGTTGGTTGAGGATAACCCTTTGATGGGTAAGTATGAACGAAACCATAAGAGTTTAACTATTGTGGCTTGGCTCATTGGGAGAATAATGTATTTGTTGGGCGACTAAAACATATTAGTAGTTCTTTATGGCTCCATTTGCTTAGTGAAACTAGGTACTTGTTAGGCAAGAGTATGTTACCTAATAGTCTATCTCTCTATGGGTTGGATTCAATGAGCAAAACATCTCATTCGTTAGGAAAATTAGGCATCCATGAGAAAACTTATCTTGTTAGAAAACTGAATTCTTTCATCTTTCTTATATTAACTATGTTTTTTAAAATACTTCATAAATGTTGTAAAAGATTGAATTGGGTAGGTTGGTGTAAAGAATAAGTGGAATATTATATAAGTTAAAATTCATAAGACTTGGAATGTTGTTATCCATTGAATTATGGATAAAACAGGTGTTATTATTGTGGAATATGGTTTTGACATTACTTTTAAGAAATTGGCTAATGAAAATTTTCTTATTGTGGTGATTTCAACTTACCTTGAAGGTGACCATGATGAGATGACAGATACAAGTTGTTAGTATCCAAGTTCTTCCCCCCAATACCAATTGGGTATGTTAAGGAAGTGACAAAAGTAGTAGTATGTATACATGTATATGTGTGTGTATGTGTGATTGTTGCTATATGAATTTGATGAGTAGTGTTACCATTGATGATTGTACATGTTGAGAGTCAAGATTCATCATTGTTTAAGCATATGTACTTCTCATTAATCATTATATGATGCATGTATGTTGTATGCCTTGTTACAAGAGTATTCTAGCAAAAGTTTACCCTTAGGTCTTTTCGTGTATACATGTTTGTGTGTATGTGTGATTGTCGCTATATGAATTTGATGAGTATTTTTTTTGTTAACATTGATTATTGTACTTGTTGAGAGTTAAGGCTCGTCATTTTTTAAACATATGTACTTCTCATTGATCATTGTTTGATGCATGTATTTTGTATGCCTTGTTTATCGCTTTGTTTTAAAGAAAAATATAAGAGTATTCTAGCAAAAGTTTATCCTTAGGGCTTTTCGTATATGTACTACAATAACCTTGAATGACGTGTATGTAAGAGCAAATGTCAAAGCCACCCAAACGATGGTTCACTAGTTGCATGTTTAGGAATTTAGTGTAGATAGGATGTTCCAGCTTGAGCTTTAGCGAGACCATTGTGGAGCCAGGCAGGGCTTGGAGGATTGACCCAGTCCTGCAATGAGTTTGGTACCAAGGATAAGTGACCATAGAATACGTACCAACTAACATCGCATGGTTCGCGATTACGTTTTTCACGTACCTAGATATATGGTTGTTGATCCAAGTCATGTCGAGTAGGGCAATGCATATAAAGAGAGATGAGCTCATAAGAGATAATTGTCATGCCCCTTTCCATCACAGTCCTTGTCCTCGCCAATTTAGGACCACCCATCTAGGAGTTTGTGAGAATGATAGAGCTTCTTCTTTTGCATCTTTGACATTGCATTGATCTTGTTGTTTTTACTATTTTGTATAGGGATTAGTTATAGGGTGTTTTGGTTCTATCCATGTCCCCTTTTAATGTATAAGTTATGTTTGAGCAATATGTTGTACTTTTTATTTCATATGATGTTTATACGTGTATGTATTTAAATGCCTTGTGTTTTCTTGTTGGCACTATATTGAAAAGGAGAGAAAAATGTAATTTTTTATAATTAAATTAATTTAAAATTTTTCTTAAAATTAATTTTTTTGTGTGTTAGTTCATAATTTACGATGTTTTACAGGTTGTGCCGATCTCGTGTTGCTATACCATGTACCATTTGTTGTTGTGTTGCCACATTGCTCACTCCATACACATCTGTGCCTCGATCTGAAGACTTAAACGAAAGAAAATATAAAAAAATACATTTACAGGAATAGACTTATAACATGTGATATACAAGTACAAGATTAATTACTATACCAAAACAACTATTTTGACATATAATACCAACATAATATATATATATATATATATATATATATATATATATATATATATATATATATATATATATATATTTTTTTTTTTTTTTTATTTTTTTAATTATTTAGACAGTTTAACTATTGAATTTTAGTTCAACTGTCTTGACTAAATCGATGGTTGATCTAAATTTTAAAAAATTAATTTGAACGGAAATATAAAATAATTTATAATTTTTAAATTATATATTAAATTATTTAATATTTTATTTCAATTTTCATTTCTTATATCATTATTTATATAAATTTCTTAACCAGGAAACAATAAGACTTTTTTGAAACTAAACCAAAAACAATTAAATTCTCCCCACCTCCATTAAATTCCTTCATCTATCTTTCCTTTCTTTAAACAAAACATTCCGTGACGTGACGAGTGGGATGCAATTTAGCGTGTTTGATCTTAAAAGCTTTTGTGTCTATGCGTCCTCTATAATCTCAAACTTGTTGCATTTTCATTCAGATACACACATTCGGTGCAACAAGTTCCTGGACAGGGTGATTCCTACAGCTTACCTAACCAACTGCTACCCAGCATTGGGTGGGCCTACACGTGGACTTTCTCCTAATGGTAGCCATGACCTTCACGGAACCATGATGTGACCCCATACAATCACCGATAATAATTAGGATCAGTTTTAATATTATTTTATAATTTTAAATTTAGTTATAGTAATATTTTATAAAATTAATTTATAAATTAAGAATATTTTATTTGTATTATATTATTAATATATGTGAGTCTGAGATTTCGGCCGTATGATCGTCCAAAAGTTAAATCAATTGCATATACATTAACTTAAGCCACACATGTATTGGAGAAATGTAAACCACGCATAGTTGGAATAACAAATAATTTCCTCAACAAATCCATACAGTGTCATGTTTAGCCCTTAGCCAATTGAAAGATGAAAACAAAATATTTGATTTTAATTCAGCCCTATCAATACTAATTAAAACACCTAAGGATAATATTCTTTGCTGGGTTAGTGGATTCTTTCAATACTCAATTGATTACTCATAAAAAGATCTCGTTTAAAAAAAACAGACTTTAATTTGCTTTGTGGTTCTAATAATCCGCGTTGTCATTCATTAAAAGAAACAATCAAAATTGCTGAGCCGCAATAATTATTCCAGCGAAAAGGATTATAAACATCACGACAATTTGCAAGTACTAGATATTTTCTCCGTTTTTTTTGTTTGGTGAATTTTTCTCCCTCTCTCTAGTTCATTGATTTGGAAGAGAAATGAGTTGTGTGTGACTAGTTTAATAAATTTTAAATATATTTTTAGTTAATAAAATCAACGACTTTTTATTTTGATTTCTGTAAAAAAAAACTTTTTCATTTTTTAAATTTAAAATTACTATGGTTGGTTCTTATAAAATAATAAATTTTAATTTTGACGTCAGCAATTTTTTATTTTTCTAAATATAAAATTAACATTTTATTTTTAATATTTATTTTAAGATATAGATAATATTTATTTTAAGAAAAAAAAATTAGAGTTTTCACGTATTAGCATTATTTCATAGATAATAGTGGTGTGTGACTCTCATATACCTTTCATCAAACGCATCAAACACATAACCAGTAAACTAGCATTACAAAATAGTAAAAATAAAAATTTAAAATTTTAGAGGAATAAAAAATATTATAATAATCAAAATAAAAAATTATTCATCATGAGAATTAAAAACATATTTAAATCTAAAACTAATATTAAATCTACATAAATATGAAAATATTCCGTATAACAAATATATTAGTTGTTGCAAAAGACTAATTCATAAAACTCTACTCTCGAATTGAATAAATGTGTTATGTATACCGTACTTGTACTATTTCATGTAATAGTAGGATGTTAAATATTGTGTTGTTAACATTTCTTTTTAATTGAATAAAAAATATCATTTTTAATGCATCAATTTATAATTTTTCAATTTATAAAAGTTAATGTCAATTATATACATTACAATAGATTAATTTTGATTTCTTTTTAGTATAAAACTCTGATTATTATTATTAGAAAATTTAAAATTTATTATCAAATAATTTTGTGACTAATTTTAAAATTAATAATTATTTTGTAGTTAATTTTTAATAAAAATAATTAGTTAAGAAAATAATTTTAGTTGTAGTAAATTTTTAAAATTTATATTTATTTTCTAGTTAATTTATAATAATAAAAAATATAAATAAATATAACTTAAATTTAATTAAAAAAATAATATTATAATTAACTAATTAAGATTTAATTATTAATTTAAATGAGAATCAAAATTAATAGAAAAATAAAAAAAAATCTTATAGGGTATAAATGTGATAGAGTAGAGCCATTTAAGATTTTGAGAACCAATAAATATGTTTTATGTAGGTGATGTGAGAGGTTTGGTGCAAAGTAAGGATGAAAGTACGGGTATTTGTAAAAATACTCTAATACCTAAGTTAATGCATGAATTAGTAAAGTAATGACATATAAAAAAAAGGTGGATATCTGGTGACATAATGAGTGATTTATTTACATAGTTTGATAGCGGGCGTTAAAGTCACAATTATAGTACTCAAGGTGTATGTAGGTCTTGTGCATCATTTGATTTCGGCATATATATGGAATATCTTGTGGTGTAGGTTTACTAATGGAACGGGACTCAAACAAGTCCTCGCCCCGAATCGGTTTTGGTCATCTAAGGTCTCGCTTAGCATGAAGATGTGCGACCAATATGGCCTTAATATATACTAATCTATCACTTTCATTGCTTGAATTTTTTGTCCTTGACCTAGAAAATTGTTGGTCTGATTAGCCTTCAATGTTTATGAACCTTTTGTATTTTTATACTGAACTAAGTCATTGATAAATATCAATTATGAAATTTTAATTCTACTAAAAAGAAAATTATGAAATTTTAATTAGTTTTTTCATATGCACACACGTTATAAAAGGTCAAGTCATCAGTAATCACCTACGACTAATTCTCAATAACCTACAATGGTTTTAACCTACTATAATTACAATATGGTGTATAACACACACAAATATAATTATGTATATTTAGCCCACTGTAAACAATATATATATAAGTTAAATTAATATATGTAAATAAACTATATATTGTTTTATATATATTTTTACATATATAAAATTTTCTATGTAACTTGTATACTTTATATATACACAATTATATAATATTTATTTAATAAATTAATTACAGTAAGTTTAATATATATATAAATTATAATTAAAAGTTACTAACTATTCACATTTTTACCTAAAAAAATCACATGACTTTATAATTTAATCTAAATCATTTATGAATATTATATGATTTAGATTTTTTTTTTCATTTTTTTATCTAAATACTTCTCTTATTAAATATATTTGAATAATATAATCATAAATAAAATTTTTTATTATAACTTTAAAGTTTAACTCTTAATTTAAATATAAAATTGTAACTAGATATATCCCTTTATTGTTAAAAGTTACCGGACATGGAAGCGAGATTGAGAAGCTTCTTTACCTCTTAGAGGCACGCTTCTTGCTTTTGTGTTTAGTTGGATCCGATTCATCTTCGACAAAGGGGCTTTAGCTGAGAACCTCAAATGAAAGTTTTTGGTCCTTATCAAAGGAAAGTGTTCTGATATCGTTTGTAGGGGCATGTCCAATTAGAACAAGATTTTGAAATTGATGCTGAAACCTTATTTCTCCCCTTTGTGCGATGGTTGGACAAAAGGAGTAGCAAGGAAGAGGGGTGCATGATTTTACTGAGTGAAATGTGAAAAAAGTAAAGAAAAAACACTAATCTTACATGTAATTTTTAATTGACGTGACGTATTTTAATTAGAGGGACTAAGTGTGAGACGTGAGACATATGACTTCAATTCTCATTTAAGTGAAAAAAAAATACTCTTAAACAACTATAAAACTCTTTCTCTCTATATATAAAAGATTAATAAACATTTCACATTAAAAAACTTGTTAATTGATAGTCAATATTTTCTCCACATAAAAATAATTTTAAAAGTTATTAATTATTAGTTAATACAAAATAATTAAAAGCAAATATTTTTCCTTACAAAATAAAGTCTTTAACTTATTATGATTCTCTTTTATAAAATGGTTCTTTATCTTTTAAAAACAAGTTTCTAATATTCAAATTAAAAGATCATCTTTAATTACTTTAGATCTATCATTTTTTAATGAGCGATGTTATTTTTTTATGAAGTTTTATTTAAATATAAATTTATATTTTAATTCTTATCATTATGTGTTATTTATAATAGACGCGCTAATTTCTAATGATTTTAAATTTGTACGAATACGTTGAAATAGAAGTTGGGGAGCACATGAATGAATGGTGTCCTTCAAAAGTCGTATTTGGGTTGTTATGCGTGAAGGACGGGACAACTCTGAGCTGGTTGTTTAAAGATATGATGATTTAGTTTTTTAACAACACACGGAGCAACAACACGAAAACAATTGATAAACGATTTTGCTTATATAGAATAAAGACAATGAGAAAATATTTAGTGTTGGAAAATGATTGGTATAAATATATTCGGTGAGAGAAAGGAAAAGACGAGAGAAATAATCAAATAAAAGATGTATTAAGTTATATAAAATGATTGAAAAAATAAATATATAAAAAATTTAAAAAATTAACTAGGATTCTCATCAATAAACTATTTCATATTTTAATTTTTAGTTCTTTTTAAAAATTATAATTAGTTATAATTCTTCAGTTATTTTTATTAATATTTTTAGTGCATGAAAACAACAAAGTAAAACGATGATGTGACAATTATATATACTTGTGACCGTTCAAAATTATTAAAAAATATTTGGTAAGAATGTTTAATCATATTAACAAATTTGTCAAAATTTGTCAAAAAAAACACTTCACTAATTTTTTAAAAAAAATTTAAACAATTTTCTCACGATTTTAAACAATGAGAAATTACTAATATAACAATTAAATAAATATTATAATATTAAAATGAACACTATAATACTATAAGAATAATAAATAATAATTAGATAAATATTATAATATTAAAGGAATCAATTTGCTAAAATAAAGAGGACAATATTTAAAAAATAATAAATAATGATTATATAAATATGATAATATTAAAGGGATGAATTTATTAAAATAAATAGTATAATATTAAAAGAAATAATTAGTAATTATTAGAAAATATTATAATATTAAATAAAAAAACTACTAAAATAAATAGTATAAGCAATTTAGAACTATTTAAATGAAACAATTTTGAATATTTATCTTTTTTAAATTATGTGAAACAATTTCTAAGAGTTTGGAATCACTAGAAAATTATTTAAATTTGTTAAATTTCTTAGCAAAATATTTATTGATGATTTATAAGGATATAAAATAGATTTAGACTCGTTATGTTGAATATGTTTTTACTATTTTTAATCGCCAAAATATATTTTTTTTAATTTTAAACTACTAAAAATATAAAGTTGTCACGAGATCACTTAAAATTGTTATTTGATAATAAAAATGAAAAATATTTGTGAAATTAAAACTAATTTAAAAATTTAAAACTAAAAATTAAAAGCTAAAATAGTTAGGGAGGAAAATTTTAGTTAACCTTAAAAAAATATATATAGACAGATGAATGTCATCATTATCCCGAATAAAAAATGAATGTCATCGTTATTTAAGGATAAAATCACCAGATCAATCATGAAGCATCTAAAGTCTGCTTCTCGACACAGTTGACAAAAATATCAAACAAAGGAAAACCTAATTGGTTGAGAATCCAAAAAAAAAAGAAAGAAAAGAAGCACTAATTGGTGGAGCTAAAGCCGTCCAATTCCAACCTTACCACTCCTTTCGGAAAGCAAGAGATTAACGGAAAGGGAAATACATAGAGATACACATTTTAAAAAATAAATAAATAAATAAATGATTTCTTTGATATCTAAGAAAGAAAAATAAATTGGCGATACTCACCCAAATATTTTTATTTTTAAAAAAAGAAAATAAGGCAAAATAAAAATATTCTTGTTTATTATATATTTTTAGTTAATATAAATAAATAAATAAATAAATAAATATATATATATATATATATATTATATTTTTTTTACACCACACTCTTAGAATTTAGATTTAGACTTAATTCAATCATACAAAATTAGTTTGTATGATAACTGGACCGGTCTGGTACTGGATTGAGGAATCAATCGACGCCATATAAATTGTTAGGCCAATCTGCCAATCTGCAATAAATTCTTGGACCAGTGTGTGACACCATGGGTCTGACAAAGACAACCGACTAAGTACTCATAGTATTCATGCTACCCTCATTTATTGTCCTAGGAAAAGTTATCTAACAGGACAACGAAAAGTAGAGAGCAAAAGGTGCGGCTTAAGGATAGACACCATTTTGTTCCTAAGATTGACACAAGGCACCCTGGGGTTAGGGATGAGGGGATATAGAGGCAGGAAATAGAAGATGAACCTTCCATGATCATATTGGGAGACTCAAGGAAAAGGGAGGATCTTCCCAAGGCGCGATATATATGCTAGAAGGAAGGAAGAACGGTACACAAGACTATATGTACACTTTGCTATTGAAACAACTTCCCAATACAAACATGAAAATTAGTGCCCATCGTGGGGTCTTGAGAAAACAATTCTCGAACGCTCAATGAAGAGAGTGAGTTCCCATAAGAAGGACCATGTCGATAACCTGACATCAAGCTAGTTCAAGTAATAGAGGAGATGAAGGTATTCTACAACAATTGTTGTGGGTGGTCACCAACCTTCAGGAAAAAAGTGAGGAGTAGACCCGCGTCAATGTAGAGGTAGTCAGGAGACATGAAGTGGCTGAAAGGCCCTATGAAAAAGCAACAAGGAGGGCCGAAGAACATGAGTTAGAGTTGAGGGAATAGCTGTTGGACACCTTGAAGACGACAACTAAGCATAGTGAGCCACCCCCTCCGCGCATGATCTAGGGGCAGCCTTTCAGTGAGCAAATAAATAGCAAAACCATCCCCCCAGTTCAGAGAACTTTTGGTGGACTCCTTTGATGGCTCTCAAGACCCCTAGGTTTATTTACAAGCATTCCAAACACAAGTATACATTAGTGGTGGAGATGACTTCGTCAATTGCAAGCTGTTCCCGGGCACATTGAGGGGAGTGGAGATGAGGTGATACTCAAGGCTTCCACCTGATCCATAGGCTCTTTCAGCAACCTAGCGATAGCTTTTGTCTCTTAGTTCACTGCTAATTGGGCAAAAAGGCTAGAAGTGGCTGATTTGTTCGACATTAAACAAACCAAGAGTAAAAGTCTTAAGCAATACTTGACATGTGTTAACAGTGCCATGGTCTAGGTCGATGACCTGGACCAAAAATTCTTTGTGAAAATGTTCCAAAAAGGCCTCAAGAAGGACCCGTTTAGTGACTTTCTAGCATTGAGAAGCCAGTCTGTATGGGGAAATAAGGGCCAGAGTTGAGAAACATGTAGAAGCCGAGGAGGACCGGTTGCAAGCAGAGAGAGAAGACCCAACGACTGTAAAGAAGGTCGTTCAAGGACCTTAGGGAAAACCACAACAACAACGATGAGTTAATTATCGACCAGAAGCAGAAGCTAACCATTACACCCCTCTAAGGGCAACCCAGACACAGATCCTAAGGGAAGTCTATCATAGGCGCTTGCTAGACGTTCCCCCACCCATAGAGCAACAGTTGGGCTCGTCGCTCCACTTGGTGCTTAGGGTTTGTGGACTCGTTTGGCAAGTGGACCGGGTTGACCTATGACCAAGTCTAAGAAGGGACACCCTCAATAGCAAAAACACATCGCTCCACTTGGTGTTTGTAGATTATGGATCGATCTAGTAAGTGGACCGAGGAATCGACTGGCCTCGATATAAGTGGACCGTGGAATCGACTGGCCTCAATATAACTAACCAACTTGGTATCGATGTGCATAATTGCTCGACCAGTGTGACACCATGGGTCTGACAAAGACAATCGGCTAAGTACTCAAAGTATCCATACTCCCTTCATTTATTGCCTTGGGAAAAATCACTTGATAGGATAACGGGAAGTAGAGGGCAGAGGGCGTGACTCAAGGATAGACGTTGTTTTGCCCTTAAGACTAACACAGGCCACCTTGAGACTAGGGATGAAGGGACATAGAGGCAGGAAACAGGAGATGAACCTTCCATGGTTAGACTGGGAGGCTCGAGGAGAAGGGTGGACTCTTCCCAAGGCATGATATATATTCTAGAAGGAAGGAAGAGTAGGATACGAGACTGTATGTGTACTCTGCTATTAGAACAACCTCCAATACAGATGTGAACAATAACAATTGTTCTTAACTTATATACTCTATTCGATTTATATTATTAGTCAATGTAAAATATCTAACATTTCATTCTTTTATCAAAGACTAAACATTTAAAGTCTGATGTTTGTAAGAGAATATATATGCAAGTGGTCTAATAAGACTTAAAAGACTCAACAATAATTACTAACATATGTCTCTGTACCATCTTATAATTTTAAGTTTGTGTTTAATTAAACTCTACAAATGCTAGTTCGTAAGATGGTAATTGTCCCCAACTTAAAAAATCATCTCAGTTATTATTTTTTTTTCTTTGTCTTTTCTTCCTAAACCAAACAAAAACATACAAATCATATATATCAATAGATTTTTTTTTTAAATGAATTTATCTACCAAATAGACACGTACATATAGGTTGATTTTTAAATTTCAATATATTAAAGTTATAATATACTTATACTAAATTAAAAATAAATGTACCTAACTAATTATTTTAAGTTCAAGTTTAAATATATAATTGTTACTCATTTTAAATAAAATTATGTTTCGTAGAAGACCTATGTGCTTAAATAAAAATATATATTTAATTACTCATTTGGTCATTATATTTATACAATATTTATGATTTAGTTCTTATAATTAAAAATTACTTATTTTAGTTTTTATATGAGGAAAATCTTTATGTTTTAACTTTATCATTAATGATGCGTCAAGATGACATTGATGTATTTACACTTAAATTTTAATTTTTATACTTATATTATTTTTACGTTTTCATCCTTATACTTATACGCTCTTTACTAGAGATAGAGCACGATAGAAGTAATACTTTCTTTTCCATTATTTGATAAATATTTTTGTACTCATACCCTACTTGCAATTTTTTAATACCTGTAGATATTCATAGATATTTACTAAAGAAAATATTTTTAAAATATTTTAAAAAAATTATATTTTTATTTATCATAATATTTTCTTAAAAAAAAATTTAAAGGTTAAAAATAAAATTATTTTAATCAAGATACTTCAATTTAGAAAGTAAATTTAAATGTTAAAATACTTGAATCCCATAAATTCAAATAAAAGTTAATAAACTAAAATAAGTTAATTAAATAAATTAAAAACAAAAGTTAGTAAGATATAACACTTCAATCTCACATGTCCAAATAAAATTACCTAAACGATAACATTTGAGTACATTTATTATAATAAGTATTTAGCATGTACATATGAGGCACTACCGTAATATCTTTTATCTGAATTTTATTTATAGGTATGAATATTTTTGTTATCCTTACTCTTTATGCTTTTAGTCTTTATACCACTTTTTTTTTTATGTTTTAGTCATTGTGAACACACTTCTTTCTTATCTTCTTCCTCGTCATTTTATTTTGTGGGTTATGCTTATTTTACTTCTTCTTACATCAATTAATTTACATTGACCCTAAATTAGAAGTCTTGAGGTGTAGAGTTAAAATACATTTGCACTACTAGAAAAGGTGTTTTTGTTGGTGGCATAAACCTTCTTTTTATTTTCTTCTTTCTCTTCTCATTTCTTCCCTTTTTTTATCAATTGGAATTGAATATACTATCAAGGATTTACAACACTCATGCATCTTCCTTAACAACTGAACTAGACTCCATTAGATCTTCCCCTTTTCTTTCATTTCTTTTATTTCTTCTTTCCCTTTATTTCTTCTTTCCCTTTCTTTTCCTTTTATTCTCTTATCCTTCCTTCTCCCTTTTTTCTTTTGTTTTTTTCTTCTTTCTCTTTTCCTTTTCTTCTCCTTCTGTTTTTCTCTTTCTTTCTCTTCTTCCCCTTTCTTCTCCTAATTATCCTTTTTTTTTTCTCCATATAAATCAACCAACCTACAATTCAAATAATTTATTTATTATTTCATGTTCACGAGTATGCATTTTTATTTTGCTAATATGTAATCTAAAAAATTAATTAAATGATAACTTTTATGTTTTCAAACATTCCATATAACAAGATTAAATAATATAGCAAGTCATTATCACCGTAAGGAGTGTTTAACAAATTATTACTTACGAACTATCTTGTCTTATCTAAAAAACATGTTTTAATTCTACAACCTTAATATTCTTTGATTTAGGATCAATGCAAATTAATTAATGCAAGATGAATTAAGAGAGACATAACCTGTAAAATAAAAGGAGAAGGAATAAGACAAGGAAGAAGTGTTAACAAAGACTAAAACATTAAAAAAAATATACATATAAAGATTAAAACGCAAAAATTGAACGAATAAAGAAAGGAAAAATGTAAATATAGTATAAATATAAGATTAAAAAGTAAAATACAAATATATTATTACCACGTGATCGCAATGTTAACCGTGTTAACTAAAGGGTAAAGATATTTTTGGTATTAAGAATAAAATGAATAATTTTAAAACGTAGAAACTAAAATGTAAAAGTTGTGTAAATATAAAAATCAAATAAATAAATAAATAAATTAAAAATAAAAATGATTTTAAATGGAAAAGTTGTCTTTGATGAATCCTACGTATATGTATATAATAATGAATGTTAATCCGTTCCTCCCCTAGGAAATGGAAGTGGATATAAATATAGTAAACGAAGGGCAGAGCAAGGAAGTGAATGTCTTCCCGGAAAAGAAGAGCAGAGAGACATAAATAAGCCCCAACACACAAGTTTCGAGAAGGCAGTCATAGATAGACACGCACCCCGACCCGTTTTTAACGTGTCACCCTCTAAATTTGCATGCCATCTTGTCTTTAACTGACTCAATTCCCTCCTCTGCTTTACCTCCCTCTCTGCTCTTTCATTCATACATAGCGTACGCTACGCTCTTCCCGCTTTTCTTGCGAGACAGTGACAAGTTACGAGTTTTCTTTGGCTGACATGGCGGCATATCTCTCTCTTCTAAGCCTCGTACTATGGTCGTGGATGTTGCTTATGTCCAGTTTGCACTGCAAAGCGGCGAGGCCGAACCGGAGGGAGTGGGACTCGATCATAAAGTTACCGACGGAACCGGATGAAGTGGGAACACGATGGGCGGTTCTCGTGGCCGGTTCAAACGGCTATGGAAATTACAGGCATCAAGTGGGTTTCGTTTTTAATTCATATTTTCCTTCATCAACTTGCTCTGTTTTTAATTCAAGCTTTTTCATTTATGATGAATTAAATTAAATAAAATACAGGCGGATGTGTGCCACGCGTACCACTTGCTGGTAAACGGTGGACTAAAAGAAGAGAACATTGTGGTGTTTATGTACGACGACATAGCTACCAACCAGTTGAATCCCAGGCGTGGAATCATCATCAACCACCCTCAGGGAAAAGATGTCTATGCTGGTGTTCCTAAGGTCACTTTTTTGTTTAATTCTTTAACTGATAATTCACCTAACTAATTTAAGTGCTTCAACTGGGATTGCCTCTAAAACCTCTCTAATTCTAAACTAATGCGTACAGCTTTTGCATTTTTTTTTTATTTTTCAATATTGCTCCATTCCGAAACGGACAACTTTTTTTTTTTTGGCAACATTTCTTTTTACTTTTTCTTTTGAAAATAAAGTTGTGCAACATGTCTGCGCGGGGATGGAAGATTTACTTTTTTTTTTAGATTATTTTGAAAAAAAAGCTGATTTTTTTTTGCAATTATAAAATAATATTTTTTAAAAGTATCTATTTTATTATAAATATCTCGAAATAGGCTTCTGATTGTGTTAAAAAGTTGAAATAAAACACATTAATAGTGATTTTTTTAAAGTAATTTTTTATGAAATGAGGTTAAAACAAAGAGGTCCTTGTATGATACTTGCATACTCGAAAGAGAGGAAAAAAAATTATATCAATTATACTTAATTATTTTTTTGGATGTCTTTGAAATAGAGAAATGCTATACCAACATTATTTTTTTCACATTTTTTGAATAAGGATAAAACTAAGAAGAAAATAGAGAGGCATGTGAAATAAAATGGGCTATGCAATAAAAAGAAAAGAAAATGAAAATTATTGTGAAAATAATATTAAAACAAATTAAGCTTATCTAGCCCCAACCTAGTAGTTGTTGAAAACCCGAATTAAATTATCCAAAAAAAGGCAATGGGCATTTATTTAACATTTATGTCATGGTCGGTCTTGCGCTGGAGCATCTCCTAAGTTGAATTTCTTTTTGATGGAAAGGTAAGTTGATATTATATAATTGACTCGCGAATCAACTTTTTAAGAAAAAAGAAAACTCCCTTTGAAACTTTAGTTGCAGGTAATTGAATTAATTAGAGTAATTGTGGTTCTTGGCATGTAGGAGTACATCATAATAGAGTTACTTAAAATCTAATATATTTGAAAATTTGACTGATGAGTTAGAAGAGAACATTTGGTTAACGCAATTATTGCGTTGTTGATAAACATTTGCTTGGTGAGACGTCTTGACAAATAAAATAGATGTGTAAAGTTTGCGTTCCCTGTTGATGATATTTATCAAATAGTAATATTTTAATGGTCAATTCATAAGCTAGCTCCATGGTCTAATCAGATTAGTCCTTATTTTAATAGAAAAGGGGTTGTTACCTACTATTACATGATAATTGCTTCTTTTGCATTGTTTTGCTTATTGAATTTGTCAATTTGATGGAATGTGTTATTCTGTAGGATTATACTGGTGAGAACGTGACAGCTGAGAACCTCTTTGCCGTTATTCTTGGGGACAAGAGTAAAGTCAAGGGTGGAAGTGGCAAGGTGATAAATAGCAAACCCGACGACAGAATATTTATATACTACTCTGATCATGGAGGTCCGGGAGTTCTTGGTGAGTTAACTGTCACTTTAATTAATTTATTTTTTTACCAGTTTTTTCAGTCCAAACAAAGTTTTATGGTCCATTTGGATGCGTAGATGAAAAATTCGAAATTACAAAGAAGATAAAATTTTGAAATTTGAATTATGAACTATTGGAAAGTCTTACATTATACTAGAGATAAATAATGTTAGAACAATCTTCACTTCACTACCAAACCTACACTCAATGTATATTGAGAAATTTTTTTCATATATAGGTGTGGATAATTTTTTTTAAATTAGTTTTGTAGAGTTGAAGTCTAAATTCACATTTTTATTTACAAAGGGAGAATTAAGAAAATTTTAAATTTTGAATTGAAAGGAAAGTGAAATAAAAAACATTATTTTTAAAAGTCCAATTTCTTTTCTCTAATCAAACAGAAAATATCATTATTTGTTTTTTTTCTATTTTTTATTCAACCAAATATACTATTAAGTAAAAAAAATTGTGATCCTAATTTTTTTTCTTTGATTCTAACTATTATTCCAAAATAATATCATAGCAAAATTGCAAACCCCTTACCGTCTTTGTACTCAGTATAAGACTTGACACACTTACATGCATTTACAAATTTCGAAAATATCACATTTTGATCATATGATTCGGAAATACATTAATTTTTCGTATTGACGAGAAATATGAGCCTTCAGACTTCGGACAAGGAGATATATTTTAATATGAATATAGTTGCTAAAAATAAAATTATCTAAGGGTTTAAAAATGATAAAACCAGAACTATCTTTATATTAGAGAAAGACATTGCAACTTATTCATTTCCTATTTGATTGTAGGGATGCCAAACATGCCATATCTTTATGGCATGGATTTTATTCACGTTTTGAAGAAGAAACATGCATCTGGAGGTTACAAGGATATGGTAAAATTTTCATTTTTCTAGTATAATCATGACTGGAATTGATGCCCCTTTAATTGTGGTAAGATATGAAGGAGTTATCAATCATGTGGTGATGTAGGTTATATACGTGGAAGCTTGTGAAAGTGGAAGCATGTTTGAGGGTATAATGCCCAAGGATCTGAATATTTATGTCACAACTGCATCGAATGCACAAGAGAATAGTTGGGGAACCTACTGTCCTGGGATGGTTCCTTCTCCACCTCCAGAGTACATCACTTGCCTAGGGGATTTGTACAGCGTAGCTTGGATGGAAGACAGGTATTAATATATTCTTTTGTGTTCAATCCATATACTAAGCATAATATTGTAATCCAAAGTAGTATGAAACGTGCACATAAACTATATTAGAAGGTGAACGAAATAACACTAATCGTTATCTTTTTCTTTTCTTCTTCTTTTACTTAGTGGGACATGTTACATGTGACATTTCATTGGGTACAGTCCGATGTGAATGCCAACCATTCCCCATTCCCTTCCTCTGTTGCATTTGTAACGTGACGTGTCTGTTTTTTAGACTGGTTGTTGTGTACCTCCCACATTTTGATAAGATTAAATTAGTTTTGTTTGGTTGAAATCAAATTCCACATATGGTACTAATTTAAAACTTATCTTAAATTTGTTAATAAACTACTTATTATATCATCTGTATATTAGTTTAATAATCTTGGAGTAAGAAAAGATATTGAAAAAATTTTAAATTTCATATTAGTTATAGTTAGAATTTATTAGAATATGTAAGTATGAAACAATTTTCATCCTATAAATCCATTTGGTAGGATTGTGCCCTTTCTTAAATGTCTTTGGATGTTACCATTGGAATTAGATTGTAATGGCTTGAACTTTTAAGTAAGAAGGTAAAAAATTTGAATTGAATTAAATTTTTTGAAAACCAAACAGAATTGAAAAAACAATTTATTTAAACTGAATTGAAAAATAATTTACTTTGAACTATTTTTTAGTTAAGTAAACATTTTTTTTTTATAAAAAGTAGTTTGATTCACTAGTTTACAAAACCAGTGTAGTTTTTATACTTTAGTTTACTTTCTTTTTTTTTCATTTCTATTTTAAGTTTTGGAATGATAAATGGGATCACGTTGGGTTACCCGAAACATTTATATATGTGTTGGAACGACGAAACTGACCTCTGGTGCTTGAATTTTCTGTAGCGAGACTCACGATCTAAAAAAGGAATCCTTGTATCAACAATACGAATCCGTAAGATATTTTTTTTAATGAATTTCAATAGTGCTAATATATATTAAATATTAGCATTGGGGAAAAAAGAAGATAGAAAACAAAGGTTTTCCTCTTGCAGGTAAAGCAACGGACTTCAAATTTGAACAACTGCGCGATGGGTTCTCACGTGATGCAATATGGTGACATTAACATCACAGCTGAAAAGCTTTATTTATACCTAGGTTCTGATTCCACCAAGAACATTCCGCCAGACAACGGCGGGCTAGAAACTAAAATGGAAGTTGTTAACCAGAGAGATGCAGAGCTTTTGTTCATGTGGCAAATGTATCAGAGATCAAACCATCTTCCAGAAAAGACAGACATCCTCAAACAGATTGCGGAGACAGTGAAGCATAGGAAACACTTAGATGGCAGCGTGGAATTGATTGGAGTTTTACTGTATGGACCAGGAAAAGGTTCTTCTGTCCTACAATCCGTGAGGGCTCCTGGTCTGCCCCTTGTTGATGATTGGGCATGCTTAAAATCAATGGTAAAAATAAAAAGACTGAAAATCTTCTTGTTCCTTTTAAATATTATTATTATTGATATACAACTTGGGGTTGCATTGCAGGTGCGGGTGTTTGAAACTCATTGTGGGTCACTGACTCAGTATGGCATGAAACACATGCGATCATTCGCCAACATTTGCAACAGCGGCGTTTCTGAGGCCTCCGTGAAAGAGGCTTGTGTGGCAGCATGTGGTGGCTATGATGCTGGCCAATTACATCCATCAAACAGAGGCTATAGTGCTTGATTTTGGCTTCTTGTACTTGGTACACACAAAGTCTACTGGTTTCTGCTGCTTGTGTCAAATTTGCTCTCTATATAACTAGAATAGTCCAATAGTGTTCGTCTTATACGTTGCTGCACTCGACGTGTATATATAGGTCTAATAGTAATACCTTTTACATGAAATAAATATAAAATCAGTTAGTTCACTAGTCTCTCTTTCATGTTCTATTTTTTTTGTGAGCGATCTTTCTTGGTTCGTACTCTTCTGTTCTGTTACTTTCCTTTGATGAAATTGATTATAAAAACAATATAGGTCTAACTTCGTACGATAATAGAGAAAACAGTTCCAGTAGATCGGGCTGGATTGGTAGTGATTGTAACGAAGCTTAAACTAAAATTGACTATATTTTTCTCTGAAACTGGAGAATTGGGGCTTCCAGTTTACTATCACTATCACCATATCCCGACTTTTGGAGTTTTATTAATCAAACAATTAATAAAGGAGAATTTAATTAAATATTTATCTGGATTATTTATTTCGAAAGTTATACTTATTAAATTTTCCTAACCTTGTTCATCACCTTTGGTTTTGTAAAATGAAAGTTCAAGAAGACATAATGTTATTAGTCACATATTTGTAAAATGAGGATGCTATGCACGAGGATAAAGGTTTTGTTAGCATAATACAAGTTTCCAGATGAGATTTCTTAAATCTAAATAAAAATAAAAATAAAATATATAGGTAATTTTGATAAAAATACGTATTTTAAGGAAAAATAAAATATAATTAGAGATATTTAGAGAGATTTCCAAGTACATTGTCCATCAGTCTCTGGCATGCAGCGCCACATTTTTTTTAACTCTAAACAACATTACCGGTAACAATAATTAGCCAAAGTATACATGCCCACGTTTTATAACTCAAACAACATTACCAGTAACTATAATTAGCCAAGTCTAATAAACTCCGTCTTGTTTTCATTTAAGGAATGCATCTAGATCTGATTGTGTACTTTATGAAACTCAATAGTTTGTAGCTCAAGGTGCCATCCACTAAATCATTATTAGGAAGAGGGTACTAATTTTTTGGATATACCTTGTTAAAGATCATAGTACACGTGGATAGAGAATATATCACACAAGGTAAATAAAAAATATATAAGTGTGAAGAAGTAAAAATAAGTTGGTTCTTTTTATTAATATTCTTCCTCTGATCTAAGTCGTATTCTCTTTTAAGTTAAATGTCATAATAGTTTATATCTTAAAAGAAATAAATAAATAATAATAAATAAAAAATATATAAAAATAAAGAGATTAAGATTAATTTTAAAAATATTTTGATCGATATCTTTTTTTTTTTTTAGTCAAAATCACACTTTTTTTTATTGAGTTCACTCTACAAACTCCTATACATATTCTCCATTTTTTATTAGACTTCTTAACTATGACAAGGTGACAATATTGACCACTAGGTTAGATAGTGTATTTTTTTTTCATGTTTGTCCTTTAATAACTTTGTCCCTTTGTTGATAATTTTACCTTTCTCGTTAAATTTTCTTTTTATTTGACTTTTTTTAGCTTAAGGTTCTAAATCTAGTTTATGGTATAAGAAGATGAAATTGACGTTTGGCATGTCTATCAAGCTCCACGTCTAGGCTGTTATATTATGCTTCAAGAAACCTAACAAAACTTCCTTGACCTCGAGTGACAGATTTGTGTTGGTTCAAGTCTTTATTTTTTTCAATCACAACCACTTTCAAGTCCTCAATAGGTTTTGGCCTCGTTTGAGAAGTCTTCCCTCAAGTCCAAGTCTAAGAGATGGACTGAATGACTCATTCTTGGGGTGTCAATCTTTTCCTCCCCTATATTTTCTTCATAACACTTCTTCCCAATTTTTTGGTTGACTTCAACAATCCTACCAAGCCATTGTCAAGAGAAAGCTTAAGGTTCAAATGTGAGGTGGATACAATGACCCCTAGCACATGGTTTCTTAGACTTACAAGCTTTTTTTTGCTTTACATCTTCTTCTCTCCTACCATTTGCATTCATCTATCTTAACTCATTCATTATAATCAACAATTGTTGCAGGGTTAGATTATCACTAGTACGATCTTCTGATCATGAGCCATTGCAAGGTCTTGTCATTGTAAAAACTAAAAAAAGAGGTGTTTGACTCGAAAAGCAAAACAAGGGTGTCAATGAAAAGTTTCATTGAGGCCTTATGGTGGGTGTAAAATGTCTAGCCACGAGTTACTCTATGAGGATGACCCAAAGATAGTCTATGATTGAAGAATTAGTATAATTTTTCTTTAGATTTTTCCCAGCAGTTATATCTTTTTGATAACGCTATTAGATTGAGTCCAAATATTGCAATGGTGGTTTTCATAACACAGGCATAGTTGTCCTCTTGATTTTTAGAGAGGTGGTAGTTGGCGTTTCAAGTCCTCAGACTTAGGAAGGCTCGTCATCCTTAGTTTTGTACTCAATCTCAAATCAAACACATGAACCACTTATGAAGACAACCTTACCAAATAAATGCTTTGGGTCATGATTATGATAAATAGACCTCGACCCATAAATTATCAGTTATTTATGAGGTTGATTATAGAGTTTGAATAATGCTTTCAAGAAAATTATTACTATTATACTAAAATATTAATTTAGTATTTATTAGATTGATGATATTTTTAGTATAAAATTTATAAAGAGAAATGCTAAAAGTTACAAACTAGATTTTATGAAATGAATTATGAAATTAAATATTCTTTTTTATTAGTTGAAAAATTAAATAAAAAAAATAAAGAAGAATTTGACAAAAATCATGTCAACTACTGATTTACATTTTTGTACTTTTTCGTGTAATAATATTTTGTACTACTAAGCAATTTTTATATGTAAATTTAAAAAAAAAAATCCTAATTCATTAAAATGAGTGATTGATCTGATCATTGATCCAGGTCATGGATGTGAGTTGAATAACGTAGTTTTATATAGAAAAAGAGAAGGCTTTGAGTTACAAACCGGTAAAGTGAATCAGAATTCCATTAGAGAATGGTATTGAGAATATTTTAGTTTGACTTGATGGAACAACAAATGCTAAGGCGCCTGTGGTCGGTAGCGGAGGTGGCAATAATCTTCTGAAGTCTCTGGAACTCGGAGACTCCACAGGGTATGGTTATTCCACCTGGATGATCGAACCCATAAAGTTTCTCTGCATCTTCCAATAGCTTTCCAAGAAGGGGGTGATTCAAGTGAGTAACCGGTACCAATACACGTTGCTTCTCCTCCTCGGATTCCCCTACATACACTGCCAAATGTCCCTTTGGTATCTCTATTGGGCTCTGCCCCAACTCTACATACTTGGGTTCCCACCTCGGCAAACACACTCCATTGCTTCCTTGCCCAAAACACCGCACCAATTTGAAGATTACGCATTTCACCATTCTCTATACAAAGCAATTCAAAGGGGACTGTCTACTCTTTTATTACTTCTTTATGCTCCTTTTTTAAATATTCCAATGAAGTCGTTTTGCTCGATAATATAGTCGGTTGATGCCACTTTAGATAGAGTTCAGACAAAGAATGAGTGGCAAGACGGTAAATGGTCCAAATATTTATCTTGTCTTTTTTGTAAATATGGCCTATTTGGAAGATTTTTCTTGTTATTGTTTAAAAGAATTCTTGGTTTCTTCCACCGGTATATTCCTTTTCCTTCGACATTACCCACAAAGGTTCTTACAAATTTGTAGCTTGGAAAGATGTCCAACCTTGTGAGATTATGTGATGCAATTGGTATTAAAAAATGACCAATGTATGGTGTTCACACACAAAAAAAAAGACCAATTTAAGGTGGAGTTTGAGAGTTAGTAGGGGGTGGACATGAGTCAGGTCCGAAGAATAAGAACTTAGGCCCGTGAAAAGTGATTGGATGTTACACATTACAATTTACAAGTTAGTTCTGTTTGTTTCTTTGACAATTCAAACCCATATTATTTACTGGAACAGAAAAAAAAAACATCTTTAAGACTTACAATAATTTTGACTCTTTTTTTTGGATGTTGTAGCTCTTACTTTTCTAATTTGTGTATATGATGTTGATATATAATTATATATATTTTTTGTTCCAATATTGTGCTTATATTTAAATCAAACGACTGATGGAGAATACTTTTTTGTGGTCCAAAGATTTATTCAAACTAAACCAACAGACGACGCTCAAAAGGCCGCCCACCACACAGAATACTTAAATTTCCCTATTTTAGCTAAGGTGCACGTTTATCTTAAGCCCAGATTGCCTGGGTTTAGGGCTTCTTTGATTTTTTTTGTGTTTTTAAAAACTATTTAAAAAAAAAAATTTAAATACCATTTTAAAATGGAAAGGAAAAAATTGTTTGATAACC
Organism: Mucuna pruriens; assembly: GCA_025330945.1. Lineage (NCBI taxonomy): Eukaryota > Viridiplantae > Streptophyta > Magnoliopsida > Fabales > Fabaceae > Mucuna > Mucuna pruriens. Next base: position 229,149 of record JAENHJ010000069.1, on the reverse strand, counting down.
TAGCAAAGATTTCACCATATATCTTATCATTAGAATTCTTTTTTTTTTTCTATCTTGTTTCTCCACCACTATGAATCCAATTAGATTCAAACATGATATATATTTTAATTATTGAAAGAAAAACAATCAACTTATTGATATTAATTAGAATAATAAGTTTACTATTCTAAACAACATCTCTCCTTCAATTCAAAATTTGAGAAAACAAGATACTAAAAAAAAATTGTGTGAATAAATTTTTTCATAAATATTTAATTTTTTAAAGGTTAATGTTAACTTAGCGTATAAATTAATTTTATATTTTTTTAGAAGTATTTATGAAAAGGTTAAAAATAATATTTCATTAAACAAATTTATAATTTTTTTCAAATATTTAAAAACAGAAAACTATTTTCTAGAAGTATACAAACATGGTCTTATTCTATTTGTCCTCGACCGGACCATGACCAATTAAGCACGATACCTGCTTGGTTCAACCTCTCTATGTCCTTATTGAGCAAAAAAACAATTGTCAATAAAAAACCTCTACATGTCCTTTCTTTTTGTTCCGAAGAATGGTTAATGCCATTGGTTCAGTAGGCCCCTGCTGCCCATGCACAGGTACCATTCAATGGATTTAGGGAGAGATAGCAGCCAACATGACTACTTGATCTTTCAGAAAGAATCAAGATAGTGTAACTCTTGTATTGTGTTGTTCGTCTAATTTTAAATTATAGTATAGTTTATATATTCAAAAATATTACTTATTATAATTTTTAATTATAATATAATTTATATTTAAAAATATTTATTTATATAAATTTTAATTATATAAAAATAAATATTTATTCTATGCATTACATAAAATATTAAATATATAGAGAGACGCCAATGTATAAGTCATGACAAAAATGTCATTATTTTTTTTAACAAGTCGGATTAAAAATTCATACATAAACTATCAAAATAAATTATTACACTTTATAAAAAAATATTCTTTGTAACTAATTATTTTTTTTCTTACCATATAACAACGGAAATTGAATTGTTGTAATTTTTTTAACAAAACATCAATTCATGTTTAATTTAAATCTAAATTTAAATTTTATTTTGAATTATTAATTATTATTTTTTTAAGTAATAATTCTATGGATGGATACGCTTTTTTCAAATTGTTTTTCATTATTAAGAAAGGATAACGAAGATAAAATACTAGTTTGTTTTATAGTCATCCTAATTAATTATTATTGTTTTAAGGTCAATTTATTTATGCATCTAGATAATATTTTTCCATGTTTATTAATAAATTGATTAATTAAATCCATATTTTTATAATCAATTTGGTATCAGGGTAAACGCCTAGGAAAAGATCACTTCGATTTAAGAAAGAGTTGCATTGATTTTCCTATGATTTTATTCCTATTCAAAAAATCACATATATTACAAGAAGGGATTTGTTTTTTTAATTCTTACTTTTTAATGTATGTTATATAATACTGTATGCATATAATTCGACTATAAATTTATAGAATATATATGAAAAATAGATTATTTTATATATTTAATTCGATCATAGTATTTTTTGTAATAATCATCAGTCACTATACTTATAACATGATAATAATTAATAATATTTATAATTACATCTTTAAAGTTGCGCTATGACTCAAACAACCAAGTTTAAAGAGAGAATCATCACACACACAAATAGATTCTTTTTTTTTTCTCCTTCTTGGTTCTTGGCTTCTTGATCGACAAGAGGTATCTTGTATTATGTGAACTATATTTGTAGGACCGATCTCAGGCCTAGTTCCAAGGGGTAATGACCTAGGCCCAAGGCTAGAAAAGCTCAAAAAATTTAAAAAGTTCATAGTTGTGCAGTAAATTATTTCCCTATATTGTATATGTTATTTGCATAAATAAATTAAAAGTCACTGTCTCGTTTCATCATTTGATGTCTCCTTTTATCTAAATTAAAATTAAAATTAAAATATGACATGTGATTAAAGTATCATTCACTAGGTTGTTAATTTTTTGTGTTATTACATTCATAAATCTTTATTAAATGAATTTTTAAATAACTATGACGTCAGTTAAAGCAAAATTTATTTTTAACTTGAGAATAATAAAAACAATATATTATCTACTTTAAATAATGAAATAATATTTTTATACTTTTTATTAAGAAACATTAAAAAATAGAGAGATTTTAAAAATTATTAAAAATTATGATTATATATATATATATATATTAAAGAGTAACCTTATATATAAATATTTAATTTGTATGTAAGTTTTTTGGGATTTGAATAGTGAAAAGTGAGTCTCACATTAGATAGTAAAGTGAGTCTTGATGTCATACTCCAATTTTGTTCAGTCTACATAAAAAAAAAGCGGATGCAGAAAAAGTCAACTCTGCCATTGTACAGAAAAATAGAGACGCAAAAGCAACTTTGGGACAAATATCAGGGGAGTTAATGTCAACGCATTAATGGAGGATATTTCCTTGAAGATTCGTGATAGTGATCCAAGGATGAGAGGTGCGCTTATAAAAGGACCAGTGCTTGAACGGAGAAGGGGTCTTTGGCAGGGGGGTCTTTTGGCTGGGAGAGCAAAGAAGAGAGGAGAAAAAGAGAGGAGAGAAGGAAAAGAGGGAGGAAGAAGAAGGAGAAAGAAGAAGGCTCAAGAAAAAAGGATAGGAGGAAAGTGTTAAGTTTCTATGAATCGGAGATCGACACAGGCAGATCAACTCAGCGGAGTAATACCATCCCTATTGGATACCATGTAAGTATACTCGAACCCCACACCTCCACCCATGCATGAACCTGAATCCCCGTGATCAGCAAAAGGTAATTCCGAATCTATCTGACACGGGACCTTCTCGACCTTTCGGCCATGAACATCTTAACCTCTCGGCCTCTCAACTAAACCTCTCGGCCAAACCTCTCAACCTCTCGGCTCTCTCGCCCTTTTGACCACGAACATCTTAACCTCTCAGCCTCTCAACCAAACCTCTCGGCCTCTCGGCCTCTCGGTCCTGAACATCTTAACCTCTTGGCCTCTCAACCAAACTTCTCTGCCAAACCATCCACAAGCCTCTTGGCCTCTCAGCCAAACATTTCAAGCCTCCTCAGAACTACGTAAACTTTGATTTCTCCATTGTAATAGGAGATACGTAGGTGCAAGAGACAACTCTTGTTAAGTTATTCACCTCAAAATCAAAAACATTATCCATTCATCCCTTGTAAATATCTTCCATTAAAAAATCATAAATCATAATATAGAAGTCATCTTATTTCCTGCATCTAATTAGGGTAACTATCAAGTGATAGGCGTGAGAGATGCAGTGTATTCCTCACGTAACCGACTCTCGAATTTCATTTCTCTGATCCAGATTCCAGTCTTATCCAAACACCTTCCATTTTTTACACAAAAAAATCTCAAACCAACAATGGAAGAGTATGTATCACTTAACATTTTATTAATTATATTTATAAAATATTATTAATACTTATATTAACAACATTTTATATTATTAAATATTATTAATGATATTTTATGATATTATTCCAATACAACATTTTTTCTAATGTTACTAAAAATATTATTAATAATATTTTGTGATATAATTCATATATAATATATCTTAAAATATTATTAAAATTAATAAATAATATTTATTTTATATTTTTTTAATATTTTAAATGTTAAAAAAAGTCACATATAAAATACTAAAAAGACAATACTAAAAAGACGGTGAGTCTAACTCAACATGTATATGTTAATAAATATAAATTATTTTTCTTATTTATAATAGGAAGTTTACGGTATTGGGTATGTGATAAAACTTAAAAAAAAAAAACTTGAAATTGGTTCATAGGGGCGCAACTGTGTGTGGGTGCGAGGAGGCATGTGTGCGCGTCCATCAAAGCACAAGTATATTAATGTTTTTTTTTTTTTAGGGTTTTTTCTCATTTTCATCCATTATTTCTCTCTCATATCTTAGTTATCTCTTTCCTGTCTATTAAGTGTAATTAATGTATTTTTATACTAGCATACATTAGGCACTAGACAAACTTACACTTCCTTTTAATACGCGCGTAGACACTATGTACTAATTACAAACAAACAGACACCAATTCAATAAATAATTTTTTATTTTATTTTAAAATATATTTTTTTTAGTTTAGTCAAAGATCCTGGGACTTCGAGTGGGGTGACAGGGAAAGAGGGATCTCATGAAATGACATGGTGGGGATAACGATCCCTCGTACAAGCTCAGTGTCTCTAATTGTATGGAATGTGACCTTGGAAACCAAGACCCACTTGAATGAAATTTCTATACCTCATCCATTTTGGTGATTTGCTTCTTTAATTAATATAACATGATGAGTTTTTCATATTTCTTCGACTAATTACTAACATGAATGTTGTATGAAACTAAAACTAATTAATTGGCTTAAAACAAGTCTCTTGTTGGTCGACGTGGGCCAAATATCAATTATAAAACACATACATACAGCGTGTGTCTATATGTAAAATTGATTAAAGTAAGAACAATTATTCATTACGAGTAAACATAAAATATTTGATCTTATTTAGATTAAAAAATATATTAAAAGATAAATATATATAACAGTTTATATAATTATTGTAACATCCTAAAAATTATTTAATTATTTTTTTTAGAAAATAAATTACATCATTATTATTATTATCAATTTTATTTTAATTATTAATATCTGCATGAAATTATTTTATTAAATAAATGCATTTTGAAACTGAAATATTATTATTATTGTTATTATTCTTAATGATGGCAGAAAATTAATTTAGTATTTAAATATTTATATTTAATTTTATTTTAATGGAGGAGGTGATGATTTTATAAACTAATGAGACATTAATTTGAATTATTTTCATTTATTAATTTAATTAATCGAATTAACATGGGAGGCTAACGGACGGGTCGGGGTTGACCCGACCTAGCTAGAATATTAGACAGGGGTTAATCAGTTTACCCTAATAGGTGTTTCGCGCGTCAGACCTAGAGGAGAGAGAACGCAAACCTGCAAAGAGGAGGAGCTAGGGTGTTCAGATCATCTTAGAGCCACATCAGATCCTCGCTGTTCTTCGCATCTAAGGTACGAGGGATATGTGTTTGGTTATATGTGAATGCGAGGGGTGTACGGGTAGCGAGGGCAATTCCTAAGTCCTTATAGTATCTAAACTTTCAAATTTGTTTGGTTATTATGTTCTAAAAATATTTTAATCGGTAGAAAAGATTCGTCAATGTGTACCGTAGTTTTGGTTGACTTAATTAATAATGTAATCGATTGCCTTTAGTGTGAAGGAAAACCTCTAAAGGGAATCCCAAAGGAATGAGAAGAATGACTTTGATGAACATGTTTTTTTCATTATGCTTCCAAGTATGCAGAGATGTCAGTTCTATCTCACTATTTGGGTTTCATTTACTTAAGAAAGAGCAGTAGGGTCTTCCCTATAGCCCTTATTAATAATTGTTATTGTGGTGTCTCGTGGCATTTGAAGGGGAATTAAATTCTTGGATTAACGTTTTGCCTTATCATGATTTTCGTTTAAAATTGTATGGTTAATAGTCTTAATTACTTTATTCTGGTGGTTGTTCATGATTGAGGTTCAATTTGGGACTCTTGTGTGTAATGGTGAAATTGGGTAGAATTCAATGGTGTTTTATATGCGTTTCTGTGCGTTCTTATAAATGATTTATGGTAATGATGGCTAAATTGACATGATTTTGGCATGATTATGGACTGTGTGAATGATGTATGAATCATGAGAATGAGAATGTGGATGAGAATGTGGATGAGAATGCATTGAGCATGGACATGAGATGCATAAGAAGGCAGACGTGGCTATAATACCGTGGCCATATGTGGTGTTTTACAGGGGACCGTGGCCAAAAGTGGTGTTTAACAGGGTGGACTAATGATGGGGGACATTCATATGCATGAGCCATAGGTGGTGTTTAACCATGCTACACACCGACCATAGATGGTGTTTAACGGTTGTGTAAAATGTCTTCGCACGGGCCATATGTGGTGTTTAACTGTGCGACACACCGGTCATATGGGATGTTTAACAGTGTGGTGATGAGCATATGCATTGTGCGAGCATGTGCATTTTGTCAACATGAATGAAATGTGATTGATTTTGAATGCGATGAAACGTGTGATTGATATATGAGTATTTGTTAACTGTTAGTAATTGGGTACGGTAATGAGTGAGATTTGGGGTACTATCTGCATTTATATATGATTGAATGCTATTTCTCACCGTACTCTCGTGTGGTTTTCTTTTAGGTAATGTTGAGGGCACTCGTGGTGCCGAGTTTTGAAGAGGCGGAGTCTTACTCTGATTTATATGACATCGAAAATTGGGATTTAGAATAATTTTTCTATGTCTTTTCGTACGTACTTTTGCATCTTAAATATTTGAAAACAATGGGCATATCAATAACTTATTAAATGTATACAAAAATGAAAGTGATTTATATATTTGAAACATGTGTCAAACAGACGTATTTAGATCAACATTAATAATTAATAATTTATATAATAATTTTTTTTGTGTACTTAATGTTTGACTATGATAATGACCATTGTGAACCTTTTATCCTTTGTTTTATCTATTATCTTGTCTTTCTTTTTATTAACTTGTCTTTCTTTTTATTTACTTGATTATTTTAATTTAAGTATCGGAGTAGAAGGGTGTTACAATTATACAATTCAAATTTATTAAAAATAATTATTTTAATTATATATAAAGATGTAGGTAGATCATAATTTGTTCATAGTACGCAATAGTTCTGTTTGAGTTACAACATGGATGTTGGAGCCTTTTCCAGTCCTGTCAAACCTTCTATATATTTTCTATAAATTCAGATATTATCAGGGCCCCAAAATCTTCTACATTATTCTTTTTTCTCTTATGTTTTCTGTGTTAATTATTTTTTATTATCTTATGCTTACAAGCATTTTAGTGGAAGGAAAGAAAAAGGCAATGTAGGTAATATAATTGCCTTTGTATCTTTTCATTTTATTTCGTGACATAATATACTCAAAGTTTCAATTTTGACTTCTGTATATATTTACATGTTATTTTAGAGTAGACAAGTATATGCTTACATTTCTATCGTGGAATTTGATTTAAACATCTGATCGGCCCTTCGAATTTAAAATATATTAATTTCCATGATATTTTAAAAAAAATTAGATGAAAGTTAGTTAAAAGTTAAAAAATTAATTAAAAATTAAAATTTGGTATTTAAAAACTATTAAAGTTAGATTATTGAATTATAAATATTTGATAAAATTATATTTAAAGTAGATAATAAATATAAAATTACAAAAATAATATATATATATATATATATGATATCACTATATAAATTATAATTTTATTTTATATTAATTAATGTAATAAAATAATAAAATAAATAATGTAAATAGTGTAATAGTTAAAATAAACCGTGTAATATAAAATATATTAAAAAATAACATAAAAATAAAATAATCATATATTTATCAATATTAATATATTGAAATATAATACTAGAATAATAAAGTAAATATTGTAAAAGTATAATGTTGCAATATATAAATATCTAAAAATAATAATAAAAATAATTTTATTATTTATTACTATCAATATATTATGTAAAAAATAAAATTAATAAAAGTTTTCTTTATATAAAAGGTAAAAAGTAATAAAATTATATCTTATAAGTAGAAGAAGAAATATATATATATATATATATATATATATATATATATAAAATAAAATTCTGCTTTATATAAAAAAAAGATAAAAAAAAGTTTAATATATATTTTAATGAAAAAATTCTAACTCAGTTGTTTGAACGTGAATATTGTAAATTTTTTGGTATCATATTCAATTTTGATTGATAAAAAAATGGACAATAAATAAAAAAAAAAGCTAAAAATTAGAATTCAACAATTAAAAAAGACTAATTTCTTAAAAAAAAATTTTTTTGTGAAATATTACTAATAAGATCAAAATTAACTTTTTAGTTATTATAAAAAATTAAAAACTAATTAAAATGAAACGAAAAAAATATTCGTAGTGCGATCGAGTCGTACTATTTTTTACAATGGTGTGAAATTATTATTAATATAATAAATTTACGTGTAGTTATATGTGTTTAAAAAAATTATTTATCGCTAATAAAATCTTAGATGATAAGTTTTATGGAAGTTTTATTTTAATAATCATATTTTTTTTTTACCAAAATACTCGTCTCCTAACTTATTAACCACATTACTCATCTTTTTCTCTAAGACGAGAGATTGACTTTAGGATGTTGATTTCTCAAGGTAACTTTTTTTCTTAATTAGGAAGCCAATTTTTCCTATTGTTTTTTTAATTAAAATAATCAATTAGATTTTTAATTAGTTTACAGTTCAAAATATATTATAATTACGATTATGAGTGAAAATGATATATTTTAAGTGTAAAAAATAATTAAATTGCATTATATAAGTGGAAAAAATGAATATGGATCTTGATTAAAAATATTATATTCATAAATAATATAATAAATTAATATTGATGAATCCCATATTAAAATTACAAATATTATGTTAGAATTAATTTCTTAAATAATAACATGTCTCCTTGCATAGAGAATACTTGTTACACACAAGAAGTTGCCAACCTTGTCATTGTTATTTTTTGATACTGATGAGTAGCTCATCTTGTTGCACATTCTTGTTTTGTTGCACCATATAAGATGTTGAAAAATTAGAAATAACATGATGGAGAGATGATGGAACTTCAACAAACGAGTGTAGATTTTGCAAACCTCAAAATGTCATGGACCATCTTGTTATTTTGGACTGCAAGCAAATAAGTGTTGAGGAAATTCCATGATCTCAAACAATTGGGATACAAAATGAGGTGCACATTGCCAACTTGGCAATTGTTGGACTATATTTTTAGAGTGACATGTATTCTAAATTTCAGGCAACTTCTTCCTAGTTGCAATATGTTTTTTACATTTACAATAGACCATTTAACATAATGATAAACAAAAGTTATAGTTCGAATTATAATGGAGATATATAAAAAATGTTAAGAGATCTAAAATATTATCTTAAATCAACCTACGTTTATAGTGAGATAGAACCTAAAAAAAATAATCCAAAAGACATAGATTGTGTTGAAATGAAAATTATAGTAAAAAAATATGGTGATTGTAAGTACACTTAATGCATTTATATTATTAAATTATTTAAATACAATTATTCTCTAATCAAGATATTAGTGTTTTACATTGATATAACAATGTTTAAATTTTTTTACACTAAAAATACATTATTTTAATGCAAAACCTAATCCTTAGCTCCCTACACACTTTAAGTCATAAACGAATTAAAAAACACAATCAATTATTTAAATTAAAAAAGCACACACAGTTGGGAAGACTGACTTCCCACTTAAGAAAAACAAAATGAGGCTGAGAAATCAGGCCCTCAAAGCCGATTTTTGTTCTTATAGAAAAAAAAGCATTATTTTGGTAAATAATTTAGGGAATGAATATTTTGGTGAATAATTAATTTTTTATAATTATTGAAATAAAATTTCCAAATTCTGTCGTCGTATTTTTTTAAATTTTATGTTATTTTAAAATAATTTTAGTATAAACATAATAATTATCAACCATTCTTAATTATATATCTAAATTGACTTTATTGCTATAACGTTTTTAATAATTTTATCTATTAATTAATATTTTAGTTATTTATCTCGAAACTTTTTTTACTATTTAATATTTTAATTATCTCTTTTTTCCTCTCTTGCCTAGTTTTTTATTTTAAAAAAATTATTATATTAATCGTGAAAAGGTTTGAAATCTTGACAAATATTCTAACATTGATAATTTTAATTAATAATTTTATTTTTTAAATTTAAAATATAAATAAAATGAATAAATTATATTAAATTAATTAATCAGCAATCATAAATATTACGTAATAAAAGAATAGTTATATCACACGCTTAGCCCCCTTTTTTTTCAGCAGGACCACTCAAATGGCGTGTTATATATCCAAGATTCAGAATTGTTCGGAAAGATGGTGGTTGGCACATGATTGTAAATTTTAATTTGCAAGGGTAAAATGGAGTAAGAGGGTAATCATTCCGAATTCCACACTCGGAAACTTTGTTTGTTCTTATTTCTTAATCTTATTATTATTGATATAATTATAAGTATTATTTTGAAGGGGACATACAAACCAATTACAATCATGTATCGATTAAATATAGAGTATAGTCCGTGTTGCCTTTCACATTATTGTTCTTTATCTCACTTTTCACTGTCATTTCAATCCCCCATTCAAAATATTTTAGCACTAAGTTACGGCATATAAACCCAATGGTTGACTTCGTAGTTCGTACTAAGTGGTTTGATATTTTAGATTTTAATTTTAAAGTAAATTATACTTCTTATAGTTTCATCAAATTTTAGAATATATTTTTTATTATTTCTATATTGACTCTTTAATTATTTAAAAAATATGATCCCACTTATCTCTACAAGAGAGGTTATTGTAAATATTAAAAAGACAAGAGAATTATGTATAATTTCAAAAATCATTAAAGAATGAAAGTATAATTTATTTTAAATTTTATTTTATATATATATATATATATATATATATATATATATATATATATATATATATATATATATAAAACCAGTTACAAGGTATACAAAATTATGATTTTACTACCTATTTTTTCTTTTAACAATGTTTAAAATTTAAAAATTTAAAAATTATTTTTTAATATTGTTAATAAATTCTCATCGTGATTTTCAGTTAAAACTTTTTATATATTGATTTATTTAACTATTGTCTAATAAAATATGAAAAGCAAAAAACATATTAATGAGTCTTTTTTTAAGACATTAAGAAATTATACTAAATATGATAAACATACGTTGAAAATAACAATAAAAATGTATTAATAATTTAAAAATGTTTTAATTTTTCAACCCATATTAATTATTTCCAATTTTTTCCCTATCCACCGAAGAGGGTAATCTATAAATTAATTTATAATAATTTATTTTTAACTTTTTAATATAAATTTTACTATTATTTCTCTTATATCTATAATAAATGTGTAAATATTTAAGAATTAAGTAAAAAATAAGTTATATAATTAAAAATATAATACTCCGTTCATCTCATATTATGTCTTTTTGAATATTTTAGTTTGTCTCAAAATATATGTGATTTTAGAAAACTAAGGGCTCTTTTTTTCAGCAGCAACATATCCACTTGTTAGTATCACACCTAAATAAATTTATAATTATATTCTAACTCTTTTAATAAGAATATTTTTTTAAAAAAATCATTTATCACTATGTCTTATATAATTAATATTTTTCTAAGAAGTATAAAAAATTTCTTAAAAGAAAAATAACATAAGATAGAGTAAATTTTTAATAAAATTTTAATAATCATAAAAATCAATATATTTATCATATATAATAATTATCAATTATAAAAAATTATTTTACATGACCGTAGGATAGATTATTTTTTCTTTTAATAAAATCCTAAATAGAAATAAACTTGTTTCAAAAATTGTGAAATAAAATAAACTAAAGAAAAATGATCGAAGGTCTTATCCACCTATATCTTAGGAATGTTGGTTAAAGAACTAATAATAGAAATCATACTAAAAATACATTAAAATAGATGTATCAATAATATTTAATAAAAATCATTTTAATTAATTAATCAACAACCTTAAATTGTTACCTAGTATGTCTTAAATATTTGTTACAGGCAGTAGTATTATATTTCAAAAAGTAGAAGGACATTGATATTTGCAATTATTAGCCATCAATGCATTCAACCAACAAACGATACATGATGCTGTGCATGTGTTTCCGTGCCAGAACAGTTATTGTCTTATTGACTGAGTAGTCAATGATAGTACTATGGGTCCGGCTAACTGGTTAATGAAACAATAAATATATTTTTTAAATTATGTTAAAATTATATTAAAAATTATTTTTTTAATAAAAATCATTGTTAATTTCTTAATTAATAACTGATGTTCTAAAAATACTTATTAGTATTTTTTTAATATTATTATACTGAAAAGTATACACGAATTTATATATATATATATATATATATATATATATATATATTTTTTTGATTATAGTTTGATTTAAAAATAATTATGTTAAATTTTTTTAAAGATAAAAAGTAATTATTCTCCGAAATAGATTAAACTAGACATATAGTTTATCTAAAAATAGAAAATAAAAATATACTTTTAAAATTTCAATAAATAAAATTATCTATAATATACATTAAATTAAATTAGTAACAATTATATGATTAATTATTCATCTTAAAATTTCATTTTAACATCACTTTATCCTCATATAATTTATGTAAAATTTAATACTACGTAATTTGATTATATTAAGCAAAATAATTGTTTTTAAAAAACTAATAATAAAAATTTGATAAAAAATAATTATTTCTTCAAAATTAAACATACACACTTTAAGCTTCTCATTATTTAATTGATTGTTATGATTAATTAACTGTATATACGAGTGGGATAACCCTAATTATATCAACTTGTTCTTAAGATCTGTCCTCCCTCCCCGCCACACCCCAAAAAAAAACTTGTTATTAAGATCGAATTTTTATCCCAAAATTTCAAAACAATATTTTTCATTAATTCATAAAACAAACATGCCTTCGAAGTACGGAGGAAATTTATAGCATTAGACGTGTGTACGTATTGTTCGTCATAGTACATAGGCTGCAACTTGCAGGGATGTGTCTCTTGATTAATCTCTTGGATATGGACTATAAAATCGTATATTAGATAGGTGTGTGCTGTGTGCATTGTTTAGTTTTAAATTAAATTAAATCTTATGATCAGAGTTTAAATTTAATTTAAATTTATAAAATTGACCAATCTAAAATAAACTATGATACTTATCTTTTTATGTGAGTTTTAACTTAATTTAACATTATAAAATTAATTTATAAGACAAAATATATTATATACTTATATATTTTATTTAGAACCTATTTCCAGTTAATATAAGATTTGAAAACTTCTCAATATTATATCTAATTTAAGTTTTTTTTATATGAATTAAATTTTAAAATGAGACGGTTTTTCCTTTTATTAAAAAACTGGTTTAGTTTTGGTCAAATTGATTTCAAAGTTGTTTGTGGAAACTGGTTTAAAATCTGTTGTAAAATTATATATTCATAAAATAAGTTTAAAAGTGATTTTAGTTCAAAATTGGTTTTTAATCTAAATTCGTGTTAAAATCGATTAACTGTTTGTTAAAAGTATAATAATTTATTTTGAAATCGATTTATATTATTTAGATTTTAAAATATGAATAAGGCTAAATTATGATTTATTTATTTATTTGAACAACCCTAATACTAGTTGTCATGGAATTTCAGTTGGTGAATAATTCTTTAATTGAAATCTTTATCGGCATGCATTGGGATGTTTGTTTAATTTAATTATGACTATAATACAAGGTTGTTTACGGGAGGGTGTAAGGTAGCATAGCCAATTGGATGCATTCATTACAAAACTCTAGATATAACTCTCTCCGTTAGTGGAATAAACAGTAGTAATGAGTACAATGTATATTCAGGTGCAAGTGCAACGAAAAGTAATTCCATTTTTTAGTTGGTGACATTATATTTAATTAGTGGAATCTATCTTACGTGTGCTCGGTGAATAATGATGATAATTCTGTTGCGAAATTTATCATACATAAATACTGGCTTTAAACTTTTGTTTTCTCCGTTCCACATATCTTAAGATTTTATGATTTTTTTATTTGAATTATTTTTTAATTTAATTCATTTACTTTTATTTTATTCTTTTAAATTACAAAGTTATTAATTAAAATTTAATAATGAAATAATTTTATCATCTCACTCAGTGACTATTCATCTAGTTACTATCTTACAACTTAGTTTATCTCAAATTAAATCTAAAAAATTTAATTTTAAAAACTTTCTTTTATTGACAATCACAATAATTATAAATATTATTGATAATATTATATAAACAATATATACATGTGATAACAAAAAAGAAATAAATATTTATCATTAAAATAAATAAACAATCAAATTTATTATATAAAGTTGAATATTAACATTATTTGTTACATCACTCTTTTAAACAACAATTAGTTTTTCTTTCTATATCGTCCTTTACAAAATTTTACACAACACTTAAATTTATTATCTATTTTTATACTTTGCTTATATAATGTAGAAATATGCTTATTTTTACATTTCATGTAGTATCATAGAGTGTTAGTGGTATGACAATTCCTAAAAATATATTTGAATACATAAATATTTTAATTAATTAATGAATAGATATTTTTTAAAAGTAGGATAGATTCACGCACAAATTAGATGATATATTAAGTAAACGTTGGGTCAGTAATTTGTGGACATGACATAGCACACTAGGTGAAACGTTTGACCTTTAAAAATTTTGATGCTCAAATAAAAAAACTTGATATAGTAATAATATAAATATATGGCTCAAAGCTAAACCTAGTGGTGTAAAGGGCTTAATATGTATGTGTATAAGTTAAAAATATTGATGAAATATATGAGTTTGGTGCATTCTTTATGATTTGAATGAGAAAAAAAATGAAGCCATTAAAATCTTGTGAAATGTGGTTGCTATTCCCCTTAATAAAAAAACTTCAATAAAATCTATTTACTAAAGAAAAAAAGTTGAAGTTTAGTTACCACAAAAATAGTCACTAAACTAAAACAATCGATCACAAATTTTGAAAAAAATGTGGCTAAATCTCTTAGCGACTGAATTAGTGACCACATTTATCGATCACTAAAACTTCAATCACTAATCATTTAGCGATCAAATTTTATTCATTGTCTAAAAATACGACAGTAATTTCAGTTGCTAGCGAACTTGGTGGTTGTGATAGCAACCGAAAAATCAAATGTCTTTGTGGTCGCTAATTTATTGAAAAATATAAATGTCAAACATTAATATCGGTCTCTAATTAATTTAAATAATATTTTTTTAAATGGAAAATCGACTGTTATTTTTCTTTCGAAATTTAATTTAATAAAAAAATCGATTGCTAATTCGGTTTTTATTTATTAGAAGATTAAAAAATAATACATCACTAAATCGGTCGCTAAATGAGGCATTTTTATTTTAAAAAATCGATTACTATTCGGTCGCTAAAATTAAAGAAGCGTATTTGTTTAGTGATCGAAAAATCAGTCGCTATTTTTTTTACCTTTTTTTCACTCTTTTTAAAAATTAGTAATATATATTATGAACCTGTCAAATATTTATCAATAATCACAAATTTAATCACACTATAAATAATATACAATAAATAAATTTAAAATAAACAATTATATATGAAAACATTAACAATTAAAAGTACCAATGATTACTAATAATTCAAAATCATAATAACCATCAACATAATTATCCTAAACATTGTGAACGTGATTCTTTAGTACATTATCTTCAAGATAACCATCCTAAGCATTATCATTATGGTCGTCATTATTATTTGGTGCAGTGGGGATTGACATAAGTGGTTTTAGCTGCAAGTGTTGTAAAATAAGTTGCATTTGTTGATTTTTTTGTTCCATTTTCTCATTTGTCGATGACAATCAAAATAAGAGACTTTATGACTATGCTTTAGTATGAATGCCTTAGTTCGTTCCATACATATGGGACATCCAAGTCTTTAGTAGTGGTCCAACCAGACAACACTTCATAAATCAGGAAGTCATTAATTGATCACATCAAAGCAACTTTCATCATCAAATTTTGTCCTAGTGACACATCATAAGTTTGTATGCTATCATCCCACAAAATACACAACTCATCAATTAATGACTATAAATAAACATCAATCTTGTACTTTGCATTTGATGGACCTGGAATTAAAACTGTTACAAACATAAATTCCTTTTTCATGCACATCTCATGAGGAAGATTGTACGGAGTTAAGATAAACGACCAACATGAGTACAATCTCATATGCCATCTCATATGCCATCTCATATGAGATGTAGTTACTATTGAAGAGTACAAACTTTTTAGTCTCAAAATGAGTGGAAAGTACCATATTTTCTTAACATAAATGTTTTTTTGAATTCCCCTCTTAGTGATTAACTTGTATCGATCAGTATTATAAACAAAACACTTTGTTATGCTCTTGTCAGAATTTTCATTGTAATACAACATGCATCCTTTTGGATAGTAATCAATTTTTCAAACAACCCGAACCTAAATTTTGTATTGGCTTTCTAGCATGATACAAATTTGTCATGATTCTGTTACCTTCAAGTATCGTCTCGCCCATCAATTGCACCATTCAATTAAAGTACCCTTCTGACATGTTATAGTCAGATTTCAAGCTTAGAGTTGCCAAAGAAATTGACAATTCAGAGTGATTATCTCATCCATTCCACAATGGTGCTTGTGCAGCTGCAAGCATATCAAAGAATTTTTGAGCTTCAGGATTAGGATTTTCATCCATGTTTTCTATATGTTGACCAATTGAGGGTTCAGCATGATCCATGATCAACTTCTCGTAAGGATTGAATTCTTCCCTTTGTTCACCACTTCCATAGTATGAACCTTCGACTACCATTGGAGGAAATTGTGGCAACTCCTCACCATGATTTGTCCATCAATAGTAATTCAGCATAAACCCTTGCTCATAAAGATCATAGCCCATTTCATCGACAAACTTGAAAATTAAACATTTGCATTTTTTGCAAGGACATCTTTGTTTTTCACCCTTGAATTGAAATTTCTCTCGAGCAATAGAAATTGTAGAAACTTCGTGTACTCCTTTAATGAACTCGTTTCTCCAATATTTATTAGCATCTAACCTACGATACATCCAACTTTGATACTCTAGAATATCCATTTTTTTATACTAGATGCAATAAACTGTATAAACAAACAACATTTTATATATATATAACATCCTTATAATACAATTAAATTTTGAAACAACTCTAGTCCATGATAAACTATTGTTTTCAGAATATATTAAAAACAATTAAATTTCAAACAACTCTAGTCCATGATAAACTATTATTTTCAAAATATATTAAATATAATTAAATATCAAATAATTCCAGTCCATGGTAAACTATTATTTTCTGAACATATTAAATACAATTAATATTCTAACAACTCCAATCCATGATAAACTATTGTTTTTTGAACATATTAAATATTAGTCCATGATAAACTATTATTTTCAAAACATATTAAATACAACTTTCAATTCAACTTAGATTCAACTTTACACCGTGAGCAATAATTGTTATTAAAGCTATTATTATCTCTAATTTATTAAATACTAAATTTACTTTATTTTAAAAATACTTAGACTCAATTCAATTTAAAAAACTTTAACATCACAATTACACATAATCTAAACTGTATAGACTAATTTGATATAAACACCATCACTATTTGGATACATAATGAAAATGTGAGAAATTTAAATTCACAATATTTAAATTTACTTTATTTTAAAAATAATAAGACTCAATTTAGTTTAAAAGATTTTAACATCATAATTATACATAATCTAAACTATACATACTAATTTGATATAAACATCATTATTATTTGGATACATAATGAAAATATGGGAAATTTAAATTCAAAAACTTGAAATTTATTTTATTTTAAAAATAACTAGACTTAATTTTGTTTAAAAATAGTCTTAGTTAACTTAAAATAAACTTCAATACCATAATTACATGAAATATAAACTCAAAAGACTAATTTAATTAAAAAAACACGCTATTATTTGGATAAATAAGGAAAATATCTAAAAAATTTAAAGACAAATACTAAATTTAATTTATTTTAAAAATAAATAGTCTCATTTGACTTAAAATAAACTTCAATATCATAATCATACAAAATATAAACTCAAAAGACTAATTTAATTAAAAAAAACACTATTATTTGGATAAAGAAGGAAAATATCTAAAATTTAAAGACAAAAATACTAAATTTACTTTATTTTAAAAATAAATAGTCTCATTTTAAAATAAACTTCAACATCATAATTACACGAAATATAAACTCAAAAGACTAATTTAATTAAAAAATACAGTATTATTTGGACAAAGAAGGAAAATATCTAAAATTTAAAGACAAAAATACTAAATTTACTTTATTTTAAAAATAATTAATCTCACTTGACTTAAAATAAACTTCAACACCATAATTCTTACCATCATAGTATTTTTTTTATAATATTATTCTTACGTGACATATTATCAAATAATATTTCAATTTTTAAAATTTTGAATTTGTTATTTTAAATACACTAAAACAATTTATCATGTCCTTTTATGTAAATTATATCTGTTAACTTAAATAGTTATATTAATTACTCTTCAAAATTTTTTAAATATAAAATAAGTAGATTTTATTTATAAAATTTAACTTCAAATTTTAAATATTTATAAAAAATAAGGTCACTATTTTTATTTAAATAAGCTAATTTTTTATTGTTCATGTTTAGCGACCAACATAAATCTGTTGCTAAATCAGTCGCTAGATATTTGTTTTTTATTCATTTTAATTATATATTAAATTTCAGTCACTGTTTTTATTTTTTAAATTATTTGATTTTTTCTGAAAAGTCTGTCGCTAAATTTCGCTTTATTTTTTTATTTTTATTACAGTCAGTCGCTAATTGGGTGGCTAATTGTCTTTTTTAACTATATATATATTTTAAATAAAACTTGGTGGCTAATTCTGTGACTATTTTCCTTTTTTAATTATATAAATTTAAATTTTAGTCACTAAATCGATCACTAGTTTTCTTAATGTAAATCAATTATCAACAAATTCATCACTAATTTTGTCACTATTTTATTAACTCAAATTAACACGCTTTTGGTTGCTAATTCAGTAGCTATTAGTGATAGATCTTGTCGATCGTTAAATTCAATCTCTAATCATGATTTTTTTAATAATGTTAATAAGTGAAAAATTGATTAAAACATTAAAAAGGTTAGACTAATGAAGCTACTTAGTAAAAGGAAAAACTTGAAATTAATACAAAATTATTTGGACTCAAAACGATGCCCATATGATTCGGTTAAGCTCTAATTAAGGTGGTTTAAGTGTATAAAAATAATTAATGACCTATTGGATTAAAGTTTATTAGTACAATTTTTTTTCATATAAATGGTTCAGCGATAAGGATGGATCAAGATGAGATGAGAGGAAAGTCTATTATAAAAAATAAAATTTATTTAATAAATAAGTACATATTAAATTTTTTATAAAAAATCATAATTGGATGATAAAAACCTTAGTTATATTAATAATCATGTTACAAAATTTATTATAAATGAATTTACAATAAACTTTTCAATGCATACTATCATAATAATAAAAGAAATCATATTCAATCTTTTTTACGAAGTGTAATCTTGACTATATTCATAACTTAAAAAATTGTTATATAGTAACTTTGTCATAGACACAACCACGTACAAACAAATTTTGACCAATTGAAACATGTAAATTAATTATATATATATAAACATATACAAAAAATATATAATTAAATTAATTTTTTAATATAATATATTTAGTATTTAACATATTTGGCAATAAACTTAATTATTTATGTATAACATTATTTATATTTTAAATATTATTAATTAAAATATTTTAAATTAAATAATTAATACATAAATATTATTCAATCTACAAAATTAAAAGTAAGAATTACTAAAATAAGATTGATTTTATTTTAATATTTTACTTTTTATTAAATTTATACAAGGCTTCCCTTCCTTCGACATACCTTAGTCCCTAGTTCTCAACCTTTTAGATCAATTTCAAAACTAATGTAGAAAGTCACTTTTGATATCAATTGTAACAAAAACCAATGTAAAATTACCAATTTTTTAACAACTAAAAGGTTTATTCTCAATCATAAGTGAATCACTTATTATGAATGGTAACTTAATTGGTTATGAAATAAAATAAAATTTTGAACCATTTTGGGTATATTAAGATTTTTTTCTTTATTTTTTATGGCATTAGGATTTTTTATTTTATTTATATTTTAATTCATTGTCTTCTTCTTTCTACACCAATCTTCTCTATCTTTATACTTTGATCTCATTTACTCCTTTGGTAACAAATATGTGTGACAATAGACAAAAGAAAAGACTACGAGACTACTCTTTACCTAGAATTGATGGATGCCTAGGGAGTAGTATGAAACCTACTAATGAAGTCACAACTACATTATTCCATTAGGACTAATACAAGTGATCTTAGCCAAGATATTTTCCAAGTTGCCCACAAAGGATCCAAACCTACACTTTGAGATATTTTTGCAACTTTGTGAAATTATGCAAATATAAGGAGTTAGCCTTGAGGTGATTTTATTAAGGCTTTTCATATTCTCTTTAGGGACAAAAGCTTAGCAATGACTAAAAGTTACCACAAAGGAATATTACAACATATATGAGAAAATCTAATGATAAAGTTTGTGGACAAGTACTTATCATCCACAAAATTTTCCCTAAGATGAGAAGTGATATCATAGGCTTCCATAAATTAGATGATATGTCTCTTTATAGCTGTTGGGAGAGAATTAATGAGCTCATAAGGAATTTCACCCATCATGCAATACCATAATGGATTCTATAATAATGTTTTTATAAGGGGTTACTTCCAAATTCAAAGATGTTGGTGGATACTACTTGTGGAGGATCATATAATTTGAAGCCAACAAATAAAAGCCTTAGGATTATTGAAAAGATAAGGAAAAAATGATAATGCTGCATAAGTAGAAAGACAAAAAGAAAGTTATAGACATGCGGACCTTAAAGTTATAGAAAGTCAACAAATAACAACTTTAAGTCAATAAGTAGGCACATTGAAAGCGAATATAATGGAGCAACCTACCCAAGTATGTGACTTATATGTGAAAAACTATACACTAATATTAATTGTAATGTTCTTTGTGGTGTGCATGATAATGAAAAGTGAGTAAATTATGTCAACAATGGTTTGTAGCAACAAAATAATCCCTATTCCAACACATAATCTAGGATGGAGGAATTATCCAAACTACTTGTAGAGGAATAAAAAGAATTAAGCTCATCAAAGGCATAATAGAAGATGTTAAAGAAGCACCTCATTCCAACCTCCTATTGAGGAAAAGCCTATATGAAAAACATAAAAAAGCTAACTTTACACCTCCACCTTTATCCAAAATGTGCCACATATTTCATGTAGGAGACCAAAGATAATTTCATAAATAAGGATACTTCCATTAGAAATCTAGAGACTTAGGTGTGGCAACTAGCTAAGAAAATATCAAAGATATCTCCAAAGAGCAATTAATACTACAATGCTATATAGTAACCAATAAAATGAAGGCAATTAATCTATTACTAATGAAGAAAGTTAATGTTGCAAAGTTAAAAGCTAAAGAGTTGCTTGTTACTTTAGAAAAGAAAAAGACACCTTCACCAATCATTAGGTTGCAATTTCCTTAAAGACTAAAGAAAGATGATGAAACAATTTCACGTATTATAAAGTGTGACACCATTGTGGAGAGAACATTGCACCCAACATTGAAGGATCCTAAGAGCTTCATGTTTTCATGTACTATAGGGAAGGAGATGGTGGACAAGGCTCAATGTGACATGGGAGCCAATATGAATATCCTGCTTCTTTCCCTATTGAAGGAGCTTGGTGGAAAGAAAGTCAAGCCAATAAAAATAGTCCTACAACTACTTTATAGATCCACCAAGAATCCCTATAGTATTATAGAGGATGTATAGAAAGAGTTGATAAATTTATTTTTTCTACTCATTTTACTATTTTGGATATGTAGGGTGATTAAAAGTTTCCATTTATTTTGGGAAGACCATTCCTAGAAATTGCATATATGTTAGTAGATATGAAGTGTAACATCCTAAAATTTATTTAATTATTTTTAGAAATAAATTTCATTATTATTATTATCAATTTTATTTTAATTATTAATTGCTGTAGGAAATTATTTTATTAAATAATTGCATTTTAAAACTGAAATGTTATTATTATTATTATTATTCTTAATGATGACAGAAAATTAATTTAGTACTTAAATATCTACATTTAATTTTATTTTAATAGAGGAGTTAATGATTTTATAAAGTGATGAGGCATTAATCTGAATTATTTTTATTTATTAATTTAATTAGTTGAATTAATGGGGGGCTGACGGGTAGGTCAGGGTTGACCCGACCCAATTAGAATATTAGACAGGAGGTAATCAATTTACCCCAATTTGTGTTTTGCAGATCAGACGGCCAGACCTAGAGGAGAGAGAACACATATTTGCAAGGAGGAAGGGTTAAGGTGTTCAAATCGTCCCAGAGCTGCATCAGATCATCACTGTTCTTCGCATCTAAGATACGAGGGAGATGGGTTCAGTTATATGTGAATGTGGGTTGTATGGGTAATGAGGGCAATCCCTAAGTCCCTCTAGGATCTAAATTCTCAAATTTGTTTGGTTATTATGTGCTAAAAATGTTTTAATCGGTAGAAAAGATTCGTCAATGTGTACCTTGGTTTTGGTTGACTTAATTGATAATGTAATCGGTTGTCTTTAGTGTGAAGGAAAATCCCTAGAGGGAATCCCAAAGGAACAAGAAGAATGACTTTGATGAACATGTTTTCTTCATTATGCTTCCAAGTATGCAGAGATGTCAGTTCTATCTCATTATTTGGGTTTCATTTACATAAGAAAGAATAGTAGGGTATTCACTAGGACCCTTATTAATAATTGTTATTGTATGATGTCTTGTGGTGTTTGAAGGGGATTAAATTCTTGGATTAACGTTTTGCCTTAATGTGATTTTCGTTTGAAATTGTATGGTTAATCGTCTTAATTACTTGATTCTCATGGTTCTTCATGGTTATTCATGGTTGAGGTTCAATTTGAGACTCTTGTGTGTAATGGTGAAATTGGGTGGAATTCAATGGTGTTTTATGTGCGTTTTTGTGTGTTCTTATAAATGATTTATGGTAATGATGACTAAATTGATATGATTTTGGTATGATTATGGACTGGGTGAATGATGTATGAATCATGAGAATGAGAATGTGGATGAGAATGCATTGAGCATGGATATGAGATGCATGAGAAGCCAGACGTGGCTATAATACCCTGACCATATGTGGTGTTTAACAGGGGACCTTGGTCAAAAGTGGTGTTTAACAGGGTGGACTAATGATGAGGGACATTCATATGCATGGGCCATAGGTGGTGTTTAACCATGCTACACGCCGGCTATAGGTGGTGTTTAACGGTTGTGTAGAATGTCTTTGCACGGGCCATAGGTGGTTTTTAACTGTGCGACACATCGGTCATATGAGGTGTTTAATGGTGTGACCATCATTAGTGATAACTAAGGGGATTGAGGAGGTTCACCCATGGTGTGGAGTTCCGAATCGAGACTCTTAGGTGTGGTAATGAGCATATGCATTGTGCGAGCATGTGCATTTTGTAAACATGAATGAAATGTAATTGATTTTGAATGCGATGGAACGTGTGATTGGGTGAGATTTGGGATACTATTTGCATTTATATATGATTGAATGTTGTTTCTCACCGTACTCTTTTGTGGTTTTCTTTTAGGTAATGTTGAGGGCACTCGTGGTGTCGAGTTTTGAAGAGACAGGGTCTTACTCTGATTTGTGTGATATCGGGACTTGGGATTTAAAATAGTGGTTCTATATCTTTTCTTACGTATTTTTGCATCTTAAATATTTGAAAATCCCTACGTGTTTTTGCATCTTAAATAAATATTTGAAAATGATGGACATATCAATAACTCACTAAATGTACACAAAAATGAAAGTGATTTATATATTTGAAATATGTGCCAAACATATGAATGATGTGTTTAGATTAACATTAATAATTTATGGGATAATTTTTTTATGCGTACTTAATGTTTAAACATGATAATGACCGTTTGAACCTTTTATCCTTAATACGAATTAAGTTTCCTTGGTTTTATCTATTACCTTGTTTTCCTTTTGATTTACTTGATTATTTTAATCTAAGTATTAGGGGTAGAAGGGTGTCGCATGAAGAAAAAAGGAGCTCACACTACGAGATCGAGATAAAAAAATAATATTTAAAATATTTGAAGGTGCATATCTCATGCAAGGAATAAGGAGAAGTGTTTTTGGATTAATGATGTGGATAAAAAAGCCTAAAGACTTAAGTATAACTCATGCTCCCAACAGAGACATTACTTATTGAAGGGCCATAGAGGTATTTAATGGGCATAGATATATTGTTTTAATTCTAAAATAAAGTTATTTTCAAGGAAATTAAGATCAAAATGGTCGAGGTCCTTTGTAGTTAAAAGAATTGCATATGAAGAGAAGGTAGAAATAAAAGATTCAGTCTTTGATGTTTCAAAGTCTAAAGAAAGAAGTTAAAGCCCTGCCATGAAACAACAATAAAGAGGATGAATGATCCTCTTATTCTAAAATATCCTTAAACTACATTGGATTATCAAACTCAAAAATGTTAAACAAGCATTTCATAGGAGGCAACCCATGCCAAGTAAGATTTGTCTATTTTTTTAACACTATAGGATTATAGTCACACTTAGGTGCATTAGAGAAAAATAAATTGACTTCAAAATTAAATAATAAAAAATAAAAAATTTGGCATTGGAGCACCCAAGCAATGAGATGGACACTTAGGCATTACAGTGATGCACCAAGTTGATCTTTAATGGACCATCGAGCAATTTAATGCATTGTTAGATAGTGTGCCAAAAAGTATTTTAATTAAAAATAAAATAAAAATTAATAACAAAATTAAAAATAAAAACTTATTTTCTCAAGCTCTTTCTCTTCATTTCTTTTCTTTGACACCATATTTTTTCTCCTTCTTCTATTAAATTCCTTTTCTTATTTTCATTCTCCAATAGGGAACTCTGTAAGGTAATTTTTTTGTTTTAACGTAGGATTGGTTTTTTCTTTTCTCATTATTTTTGTATCTTCTCTCTCTTTTTATTATTTCTTTAAATATCTTGCAGTGAATGCTTGTTATGTGTTTAGAAGTTAAAGTCATTCGAGAACCTCTAGAAATGTGATTGTACAAAAGAAGAGAAAACTCAACTATGAAGAAGATAATAAGGAAGACAATGCAATTAGGGATATAGACTAATATGGGTTCTTTTTCAGAACTTTACAAACAATTCCTTCTTTCTTTCTTCCTCTATATTATCATTTCCATACTTTGATGCTTGGTTTTTGTGCATTATTGTTGTTCACTTTCTAGAATAGGAATATGTTTTGGGTACAATATGACCTTTTTGTGTTAAAAACAAGAACAAAAATTTGTGAGAGGATAACTTTTCTATCTCTAATTCTATTTGATGGTTATAAAATATTGCTTTAGTTTTCTTTTTACTATATGTAACTCTTATCTCAGCTTTATTCAATACTTATTTTAAAAAAAGAAAAAAATGACATCTATTTCATGATTAGTTAACTAAATATGTAGATGATTGTGCATCTATTAATGGTAATAAAGCTAAATGTTCGTTAATTTTCTTTTATTCTCAATATTTAAACTTAAATAGTAATAAATCTTTTGGTTGTGCATATTTAACACTTGTATGCGTTTCTTTTCTCTTCATAAATTGACTTGATTCTTGTTTGTTCATTCATTACATTTCTGCATACATATAATTGAGGCATTTTTTTTCTCTAGTTAGATCCAAATAGGATACCATTACATTATTTATTGCTTAATCTAATTGAGCTTGATATTATCTTTTATTATTGTTTGAATTAGCTCATTATAATCCTAAAAATAAAAATAATTATGTCTCTTTTCCTTAGGATTAACAGATGTACAATTAAATTAGGAATACGACTAGAAGCTAAGTTTAGAGTTGTATTAGTTCTTTTATATGCTTGGGGTTATGTTTGGAATAAGGGTAGATCAAACTGACCTCTAGATTTTTTTCTTCTCATTATTCATGTGCTCTTATTTAATTAAAATTTTGTGCAAATTGAGGAAAGTTATATATGATATAGGAAGATATATGGGAAAATGAGAACAATTGTCCATCTCTTAATTTGAAAATTAGCTTAAATGACTTCTTATCCATCTCTACCTAAGTCTTATTACGACCAATAAATAAAGACCTTATGATGTATGTGCATTGCACTGTATTAAAAAATTTTAGAATCTTACGAAGCCTAAGATAGAGAATAACAAGTGTTACTGTTGAGAGTAAACAATAATTTATACATATGAGAATGAGTTAAATACTAAATCTTGTAAGAAGTTGTAAAAGGACTTCAATTGACATTCAATGATGTCAAATTCTAGGATTTTCGTAAATTGTCAGAAAGAGTCATAATTCATAGAGGATATGTGATTGTATGTGATACTTGATTTTGTTTTGGTTGAAATTTAATCGTAAGAGTATTATGCATGAACGAGTAAATCAAAAGTACTCAACTATTTTTCTAGTTCTTTTTTGTTTGCTTAGTGATAATCAAAGTTTTAAATTTGAAGTGGTGAGATAATCTCTTGAATAATCCAACTTTCCTATTATTTTTTAGGAAATTTTGAGCCACTTATTATAAATTTAACTTGTTTCGTCTCCAAATAAATAAATTTTAGAATATTAGGATGAAAGATGTTATTTGTTTTATTTTCTAATTTTATTAGAATTTTTATTTATTTTCTTATTTTTTGTTTTAAATTTTAGGTAATAAAAAATAAGGGTGTAAATGACTTGTCCTATCCCACTAACCTAATCCGACTCGAAGAGAGTTTTAATATATTCAAGTTTAAGAAATTAAATTTAATGTATTTGGAGAACAGATTCGAGTTAAACTTAAAGATATTTTAGTCTGGTCTAGTGTTATATATTCTTTTAAAAAAATAGAATTTTATAAATAATTATGTATTAATAATATAAATTTTTAACTTAATAAATACTATTTTATATAAAAAAATATTATATAATTGATATTATTTATTTTAAATATATTTTAATTATAATTATATATTTATTTAATTCTATGATTTAACTATATATAATATTAAAATTAATATATTATACCAATAAATCCGATTGATCCCATCTTGCCTGATGTGTTAAAGTCCTAGTTGGATTAGATTTAAAATTTACAAAATTAATCCTATCAAAATTTCAAGGCTAATAAAGATACTTATAACCGTAAACTTAAATTCATCCCACGAACACCTCTAATAAAAAGAGAATTAAAATTTTAGTGAATAAAAAAATTAAAAGAATCACTCAAAAGAAAATCTTCAAGAATTTTGGAGTTCTCCCTCTAATGAGAGTTATCCTGCACACAAATAAAAAGGAATAAAAAGAGAATATTGAATATATCTTTCTCATCTATCTATTGGTAGCTGTCATCAAGGGTTATGATTTTCTTCTTCTTAACTGTTTGTCTTAATCGAATAAATTTTATCCCAATTAGAGGTAGATCTATCAAGTCTAAATTCAAAAAAAACCTTCCCAAAATCCCTCATTTTTAATTATTTTGCGTTTCCCTTTTTCTTTTCCATTTTCTTCACTGCATTAAAAACACAGCTGTAGTACTCTAGCTATATAAATTAGGAAATTTTGGCGGCATGATGTTCGAGCATGGTTGAAGTTTGTTATAATACAGGCTTTACAAACGTGGAATCTTAGCCTTAGGAATATAAAATGACAATCCCTAGGCTCTCTCCCCGTGAATACATTATGTAAGGTAAAATGGTAAGTTTCACAATCCCATGTAAATACTAAGAAATAAGAAAAGGATGATGACGTACTCTCTCACATTCTTTGGAGTTTATACTCAACTTACACTCATAATATGAAAAAAATCGAGTAATATTAGAGTTGAATCAATATCATATTCAAATATTTACCATTACATATATGAATTTTTTATAACATTTAAAAAATATTACAAAATATTACTTATTAGTTTTGATAATATTTTAATAAATATTGTATTTGAATTATGTTACAAAATGTCATTAATAATATTTTATATTTATTAAATATCTAAAATATAAAAAATATTACTACTAAAAGTATTGAAAACATTTTTATAAAAAAATATTACTAAAAATATATACAAAGTCGTGATTGTGAATAAAAAATATAATTAAAAAAAATCCTTACTAAAAATGATTATTTTAATTTTTTTAAAAATAATTAATTATTAACAAAATTAATAGATATTTCTTACCCGTATGATTATACATAATGATACTGTTCGATTAAATTTAGTTTACTTGTACAAAAAAGTTTAATTTATTTTTTAATTTTTTGAAAAATAAAAATAAATAATAATTTCTCTAAATTTATAAATTGTACTAAACATATTAATCTTTTCAAATATAAAATAGACGAAAAAAATCAGGAGGAAAAGTTTATTGATAACATAGAGTGTATAGGATAAGGCAAGGAATGTTGGAGTAAGATGGCAGGAGCAGATAAATAGTGATGTAGCAAAGGGATTGAGAGCTTTTTCCAATTTTTATAGAACGCTTTTTGAGGAGTTGCCCATCCTCAGTTGAACGTGGGGAACCGAAACAATAATGTGTCTATATCAGCAATCATTATCCATGACCCCCACTCTTTACCTCTGGTGGCTTCCACTTGCTCATTCCCTTACTTTCGGGCTAATATCCTTTGATTTGTGGGGAAGAAACAAAATTTGACACAAGAGTTAGTTTTATCTTTTGAAATGTCCAAAATGTAGTTCTAACTTCTCATGATAAAGAATATTGTTTAAGTAATTTTTTAAATAAACTTTTTCATAGGCTTTTGGCAGAACAACTTTTAGAAAAAGGATGATTTGATGATATAATTGATTAATTTTGATGTGTTCTGTGCTTTCTTGAAACTAGTTGACACCCAACATTACGAAAAAAATTAAAATTATGAAATTATTATCATTTTTAACAAAACAAGGGTGAAAAGACTACATAGTATTGAAAATAAATTAATGGAGGTTGAAGGAAGCTTATTATAGCGCGTAGCCATGGTGGCATGGTGGGGACAGGATGACACTTGGATCACGTCTGAGACTTTTGCTTCACTTCTTTGCTAGTTTCAACTTACAGACAAACCATTGTGCACTGTAAACTCTCTTACTTTAGCTTTTATCATACCCTTTTCTTTTTCCCTTCCTTCTTTTTTTCTCCAACTTTAGCCGGAGTACCATGGCTTAACGTACCGGCATGCACAACTACCAAACACTTTGCAACACGTGTCATTCCTTTTATTGTTCAATGTTTCTAACATTGCTATTGCCTCAGCCCAAAAATGTTTTAATGTTCTTAGTAACTTAACAAGTAATTCAACTGCATATATACAGTGCACGTGTTTTATTTTTAGTTCAACGATTTATTTCTCTTACAACAATGATATTTACTATACATTTGAGTAAATTTTATTTATTTTTTACCTTTTTATTTCTCTTTTTTTTGTTACATAACATTTTTTTATCACATATTTTTTTACTTCATTTTATCTCTCACTAAGTATATATGTCTAATTAATTAAAAGAATTTTAAAAAAGAGATCTAGATCAAAACAAATGTTTAAAGTTTTTAACCAAAGAAGAATACTAAATATGCATTGAGCTCACTTATTTAAAAAATAATTATCATCAAATAAATTAATTAACATGAGATTATTTTTAACTTATTTATTGATTTTGAGTTTTTAATATATAATTACTTAAATAGACGATATCAAATTTGAATATTGAATATATAGTTAAAAAATTTCTTATTTAAAATAGTCCTACTTAATTTAATTTAAGTAGTATCATTTTTTTCTAAAAAATATATACAGTTTTTTAAAAAATAAAAAATATTTTTTATATTTCATTATCACTTAAAAAAATAAAAAAAGTCCGAAATGTGCCAAACTATATTTATAGCGGATTGAGAGCCACTAGCAAGGATCGTGAAGCCAATGAAGTGAATACATTGGTGAAGCCGAGTTCAGCTTGGTAACCTGAGCTGAGAGGCTTAGCAGACTCGTTAATTAAATTGATAAATAAGAATGTGAATTTTTTATATTATCTGTATACCAGAAGGTGTATTTGGAGAGGTGTCGCTATCGTATTGCCTACGGTCGGTTGGTGGGCCCAGCTCCAGGAAGCTTTAACGACAGATTTTATTTATTTAATAGTATAATGTAGAAAAGGAAAAAGAAAAATACTCTGCGTCAGATTTAAAAAATAAAAAAATATTGCGGACCAACCAACCAGGGCTCGCGTGCTGTTGCTGCAACTGAAAAAGAATTATTATTATTTTCCAAAAACCTTAAAATGATGTAGCACCTGTGTATTACTAATTTATTTGCACTTTTTGAAGAGCACCACCAGCAACTGCATCACTTCTTCTTTCAGCACCTCATTTTCACACAGCAGAAGCAGGAGCTAGCAAGGTGTGGACCAACTACCTTTATACGCAACACTTGGGTTTGTTAAACCCGAAATATTTTTATAAAGAGAAATAACTAATTAACAAAATAAATGGATGTACTTTTAGGGAAATGGGAACACATAAACATCTGTTCATATAAGCAACAACGATTTTAGGATATCAAACGTTGAAAATGGTTAGACCACACATCAAAACAACTGCATTGTGCGTAATTGCTAATACTAGAATGTTCTTTTATTCTTTTGAAAAGGAAAACCAGTTAATTATATGGAGAATAATAAACTCGAGTATTTTCATTAACATTTTACTAATACTAGAAAGTTCATTGACTAGGTGAAACACCCAGCGGGGACAGAATAGTGATTTCTTTTATCATCGTATTTAATTCGGATAAATTAACTTAAATTAATACCAATGAGTGTACGGGAAGTTTTGGTCACCTTTTGAATTCAATCGATCAACCTTCGCATTTACTATTCATGATCAAATTGTTGTTGCTAATAAACGATTATATTATACAATTAGTTAATTCTTTTAGGAGAAAGCATCGTGACACACGTTGAAGAAGTGAAGAAACCATATATTAATTTCTGTACTATTATTATTATTATTATTAATATTAATGTACACTAAACTTTGATTGAATCTGATCGTGTACAGCACGCGGCGTGGACTAAACTAGTAAAAGGATTGGAACATCCCGAACAGAAAAGGTTAAAAAAAATGGGGATAATTAAGGGGATTGTGTAACTTTTGGCGAGAGGGAGGATGTAATAAGTTATAAGCATTAAGGGTCACCACTTAAACAAAGCAAAATGAAAACCTTAATCGATTGGCTGTCATTATCATAATTTTGATTCATACATATCTATATGTATTTTAAAGAAGGCCATTCCAATTATCCTCACGGTTTGGTCTTTGTTGCGTTCTCTCTTGTCCGGTCCCGGCCACCTCAAACGTTAACACCACATCATTCTTTTTAGGTCTCCATCAGTTGCTGGTGGGTGGACATAGAGGTTGACATCTCTTTCTCTTTCTCTCTCATTCTCAATCTCAAGCCGTTTTAGCGCTACCCTTTTATCACTCAGCTTAGAGGCAATCTAGCTCCAACCCAAAAAAGGAGAGAGAGAGAGAAACCTTAGAGAGAGGGATGATCGAATGCTTTATTAGGGTTCT
The DNA here is from genome assembly GCA_025330945.1 of Mucuna pruriens. Lineage (NCBI taxonomy): Eukaryota > Viridiplantae > Streptophyta > Magnoliopsida > Fabales > Fabaceae > Mucuna > Mucuna pruriens. Next base: position 197,360 of record JAENHJ010000069.1, on the reverse strand, counting down.
CATTTTTGCATAGTTTCATCAACTGCTGCTCCTGAAACTCCTTTTCCTTCCATTTTCTCTCTTCCCTTTCTCAACAATCCTCGGGATCTGATATCTCTCTTCTTGCGGATAGCAACTACTACTAGACGCAGCAGAGCGGTTTGAGTACAAGGAAGGAGGAGATTCAGTTCAATTCCCGAGGAAAACCAATTCACTTTTTCTACTTTGCTTTTCTTGTCTCTTTTGTCCGCTTCTGTCTCCCTGCCTTTCTTTCAGTGCTGTTTTTTTTTTTGTCTGGTTCTGTTGGATTTCATTTGACCGAGTTACTACAAAAAGCTTGTTCATGAAAGAGAGCTTAAACAACTTTCTCATCAACCCTATATACCTTGAGATTTAGTGCTGCGGACGAGGTTTTTTGGTTTCATCAGATCCGCACCGGAACTCTACTTCCAGTCTATACATAGTTACATCCTCGGGGAGAACAATATATCGAGGTTGTTCTTTTGCCCTTAGTTTTTTTTAACATGTTCTTTATCTAGTGCTTTATATATTTCTCCACATCGATCTGTTATATTATATGCTTCATCTTCTTTACTAAATGTTTGTCGTGTGAAAGTTTCTAAATAATTAGCGGTGTTGAGATGGTAGATCAATTGATATATATTTATGTTTTAACAAACACAAGTACGACAAGAAAAGACAAATAAAGGAGAAGCCCAAGTCAAATGGTAAAAGTTAAAAAATCTTTGACAAGACTGTGATCTGTGTTCGGTTGGTGTTTGTATCTCATCGACACCAACCACCAAATCGTGCTTTGACCCTCCCTCACTCAGGTCTTCTTTTTGGTTTTACACCTAATAATACAAATCTCTCTGCATATTATCCAAGTGCAACCTGAACACTGTTTCGGGTAATTGATGATGTTTTTTTTCTCAAATCGCTTGCTTCTATGTCGTGCTATTAAGCCATTATGTAAATGTGACTTCCTTTGAGTGCTCTATCAACCTCTTTGTAGGCTGGAAAAGCTGAATGTTTGGTGCTATAGCATACAACATCATTCACTACTTCATACCACCTCATAATTGCTTCGTAAAAAGTGTCCCCTCTCTACCGTGTGTCACACCCTAATTTAGTTTTTCTTCTTTAAGGAAAACGAGTCAACGTTTCACTAGGTAAAGTTTTGAAATATCTCCTATGGCTTTTTTCTCAAGAGATTACTCGGACCATCGGTCGTATTTGTTTTTTTTTTTCGTTTTTATCATTTTCTATTCAATTATATAACTTGAATTTGATATGAGTGGGTGCTTGTAAAACATCTTCTTCAGTACTTCGTATTGTTTCTTTTTTATTTCACTCTTCTTTTATTTCTTCGGCTTCTGTGATTATTCCTTGGATCTAATTAATCAAACCCAGCTGGAGGCATCGCATTCAATGTTGAAAATGTGAACTGAGGAGATAGACGCGAACCTCATGTATATTTTGAAAGTTCTGATGACATAACATTATATAATAAAATTATTTTGGGGTAGTTTTTGTTGGGAGAAGACTGGGTTAATCATATGTCAACTTAAATGTATGTGCCAATAATTGGAGGAGATGTGATCTTTGTCATCAATAATTTGTTGATTCAATACACGTTTTAGTTAATCTTATTCTTTTATGATAGTATAATTAAGATGCCTATAATGTTGTCAAATAAATAGTTAAATACATAGTCCACAACAATTCAACGGACGAAATTAATTAACATATTTTCCGGTACAATTTTCCAATTAATTCATATCGACCTAAATTTTCTTTTTTGCCTGTTTTTATACTGACTTATCGGAAACTCAATCTTCGACATGTTGCCGTTAGCTGAATTATGCATCAGTCTGACTAGCCTTTTAATTATGGGTACAGTATCATGGTTTCCTTATCAATCTTGGTGCTTTATATAAAACGTTCATTAGATAGACATTGAAACAAAGCAACTCTTTTACGTAGTGTCTAAGACATGAATTACTCTTCTTCATTTGCTTTGCTTTTCGACTTTTCGTTTGAAGTCGTTAACTCTTTTTTATTATTATTATTATTATTATTTAGACTTATTAAACTATCTTGAACCTTTATTCAGCCCTATCAGTACTCAATGTTCTCCTTTTTTCTGATCACAAAGCATATCTGATGTTTTGTCAGGAGGGTATATAGAAGCAAGTAACGAGTTTGGATCATTTTAAGTTCTCTTTATTCTTGGTCACGTACTCCATCAAATGATCAGTAGTGTATCATATATTCCTACCTGACGTAGCAATGTTGCTTCTAAATTTTAAAGCACGTTCGTATATAACTTTTGACATATTATTTCTGGAGTGATAAACTGCGAACGTTCAAATATAAGTGGTAGCAAATTATTCATTATATATACGTGAAAAAACTGCTGAACCTAATTTTTACAGGAAAGGTGTTAATAACTTGTGTTCCTTTTTCCAAATACAGGTTTTAATTCTTTGATAGCGAAAATGAACACATTCTCACATGTACCTCCAGGCTTTCGGTTTCATCCGACCGATGAAGAGCTAGTTGGTTACTACCTTAGGAAAAAGGTAGCGTCTAAAAGGATTGATCTAGATGTCATCAAAGATGTCGAGCTCTATAAAATTGAACCATGGGATCTCCAAGGTAACTCTTAGAAACCTTTAATTAATTAAAGCATTACATATACATACTACATACATATAAGAACATGCACGTATCATAGTATATAGTATATAAAAAATAAACTATACATCAATTATTTAAACAGTTTTATACAATTATCTAATTATAAACTATTACGTATAATAAGTTTATTAATTTTTATAATAATTATTTTAAAGTCATATAAACAATAATTGTCTATACATGATTTTAAACTCACAGAATATACACTCACATTTGTTACTCATGTAAACAGAATTATGCAAAATAGGAACGGATGAACAAAGTGACTGGTATTTCTTCAGTCATAAAGATAAGAAATACCCAACTGGATCTCGCACCAATAGAGCTACAAAAGCAGGATTCTGGAAAGCCACGGGAAGAGACAAGGCAATATACTCTAAGCACTGCCTGATTGGCATGAGAAAGACTCTAGTGTTCTACAAAGGACGAGCCCCAAATGGACAGAAGTCTGATTGGATCATGCATGAGTACAGGCTAGAAACTAATGAAAATGGAACTTCTCAGGTAATTACCACTGTTATCCTTCTTGTGGTTCAAGTATTTTTGGTTTCTAATTCATACATAGTCTTCTTTATATTTTGATATAAATTCCTTTTTTTTTTTTTCATTTTTGAAGTTTGGTTTCTATCTATAAATTATTGATTTATAATTTTATTCATTTGGATTTTAGTCAATATTTTTTACTCATTAGGATATTGGTCGTTATAATTTTCATTTATTAAGATATCAGCATTTAAGGGACCAAAGCATAAATAAATAAAAATATAAAGTCTTATATTTAAATAGTAAACTATTAGAACCAAATTCCAAATATATAAATATTATACAAATGAAAATCTTATTTAAATTGTATTTAGTCATTTTCTACTGCTTCACTGCATGGTGTCAAGTGCAATTAAGTTTCATCTATTACTAGTCGAAATAGATATTATTTCATAATATTTTCAAGTATTCCGCAAATTGTCTAATAAGTCACAAAATTCTTTTGCATGCGTGAACTCAAGCAAAATTCTATAGATAAATTAATTTTAATTGAAATATATTTTTAATCATGTAAATATAGGTAAATTTGATTTTAGTCCATAATTTTTTAATGATTTTGATTCCCACAAATATTAATGTTAATTTTAAAATTGATTTTTAGTATTATTTAGTGGATTGCCTGAAAAACATGTCGATGACCAGTAGAAGTAGCATGTAAGTGACATGTTTAGATATATATTACGTGGTCAGTAAGTAATGGTAGAGATTATTTTTAAAAACTTCAAAATTAATTAAAGAAACTGAAAGATTAAAATCTAATTTAATATTACTTTATAGAGACTAAAGATATATTTATCCATTAACATTTTTGTATGATTTAATTTCTCATGCCTTCCCTCTTCTATACAATTCTAAAATACAAACCTCTTTTTTTTCTGAAAGATAATTACTTTAGCATTGCACAAACTTGTAAGCACTTTAAATCGCACGAAATTATGAAAATTAACTAGTCACAGCTGAAAATTATGTAGACTTTACTTATATATATATATATATATATATATATATAAAAAGTAAAAGAATTTATTAATATAGAATATTAGGAGTATTCTAACACAGCACACAAATATAGCAAAATAATATCAGCCCATGACTACATTACGCCACTATACTTTTCACGGGATTAATGCACCAATATGAGAATAAAAAGTGTGTAGCTCCTGGCTTATATGTGAAAACTAGGACTAAAATCTCACCTTTGGTTGAATCAAAGAACAGTTCCAGGCTATTTGTTCACTTCCCTAATGTTTATCTAGTAATACCAGAAATCTAAATGAAGGGATGATCAGTACGTGATTATTTTTCTAGCTTATGTACGATTCACAAAAATGCTACCAAATATGAATTCCAGTTGTCAGACGAAAATTGATAAGAAAATATTTCATACTCAATAGCAATGTTCTATAATATATTATTCAAGAAGAATAAGGTTAAGCACAAACAACAAAGTCAAACATAAGGACTTTAATCTCTTTACTTACAACGTTTATGAGTGTTTCTAGTTCTGTGGGATTGTTTCAGACAAAATAATATGGGACTCTAAGTATATATACCTTGTGTAGATATATAAGTCAAGATTCTTAATTTCTACATATATACTTTGTGCTTATATATGGGATTTTAGTTGAAAAAATAATCAAGGCAGGGTTTAATTTTTAAGCTTTGAACCGTTCCAGGAAGAAGGGTGGGTTGTGTGTAGAGTGTTCAAGAAGCGAATGCCAACAATGCAAAAAGTGGGAGAGTATGATCAGTCACCCTGTTGGTACGATGAGCAAGTTTCCTTCATGCAAGATCTTGAATCCCCAAGGCACATTTCTCAGCCTTATGCATCATATCACCCCTGCAAGCCTGAGCTCATGGAACTGCAATACAACATCCCCCACGATGCATTCCTCCAACTTCCCCAACTTGAAAGCCCCAAAGTTACTCAATCAGCAGCCAGCTCAGTTGTCCCTTATGCTTATGAAAGCAACAACAACAATGGAAGCACCTTGCAGTTCTCGTCACTGACTCAGGAGGAACAGATTCAATATTGCCATCAACAAAGTCACCATTCTCTCTATGGTAGCAATGATCATGCGGTTGACCAAGTCACAGACTGGAGAGTACTTGACAAATTTGTTGCTTCTCAGCTGAGTCACAACCAAGATGTTTCCAAGGAAACTAGTTTTTCCAATGCTCCTATCTTCCATGTGGCTGAACAAATTTCTGTGGTTGCAAATGACGGATCCAAAAAGGAGCAAATTTCCCAGGAGTATGCTTCAACGTCTACCTCCAGTTGCCAGATTGACCTGTGGAAGTGAAAATTTATATACATCTATATATATATATATATATATAGTAACTAAAAGATATGATGCAAAATACTAATTATAGGAAGTACGTACGTACAAGTGAATGTTGGAAAAAAAGACCATAGTGTTGCTCCGTGTTGTGTTGTACATAATAAATCCAAATGTTTTATATATCATTAGTTGTTGAACCTCTGGAGGCTGGATTAGTATGGACTGAAATGTATCCATTGATAATAGGGCAATTCATCAGTTGCAGAAAACATGCCTATATATAGCAAACAAGTTAGTGCTTCAAGGTCAACAGTACTACAGCAGGAAGTGATGGTGGGAAGAATTCTGTGAATTAATGTTGAAAGTGATTTCTTCACTACAGCTTAATTTTGCGTTTACAAAATTAAAGTTGCATTAATTTGTATTCAGTTTGTACTTGAAATAGCCAATTACTTGGATCTACCAGAAGTGTTCTATGAATGGAGGGATGAGATTTGAGAATTATCTAAATTAAACATGCATCTGATATATACGTTAGTCTCTATTGGGCCAGTTTAGAATTGACTGTAATATGCCCAATTCTGCAAGCGTACAATTTCTATATATGTAGTATATAAGATGTGAAATTTTAAACACCAGTTAAAGAGATTAATCATTGAAAATCGTTAACTTTGCGCGTGTCTTCTTTCATTAGTTTTGCTCGTAAGAGTAGACAGACTCGCAGTTCAAAATTTTAGTGAGTATTAGTTTATGCTTTTAGAATTGGGAAATGCCAAATGACACAAAAGGAATGGCAAGAAAAAGAAACGAATTAATTTTATTAATTGGTTATTGTTTTTATAGATAATATTTTTTATTTAATACACAACTCAGCATAAGACATGCTCTTGGTAAAATGGATTTATTGTTTATTTTTTAAATTTATTTTGCCTATATATTATGTCAAAACTCGTTATTATTAACACATTCATTCTTACACTTCACGTAGAAAAGAAATCATACCATACAGTAATTCTATTTACAATCACACAGAAACGAGCTAAAATAGCATTTATACTCGTATTTTGGTAAGTCATACGAGTTTAAGGAAATTATCACAGAATTTTGAAAATTCTCAAGTTTAATAGTGACATATAATGAGATACATGGTATATATATGTTCTTGGGTGTTGAATTGCCTTATTTTATAAGAGAGATATTATTATTACACACTTTTTGTAATACATTTTTATAACTCTTTTTTTCCTCTTATAGTTGTAAAAAAAATTATAATAGAATTTCTCATTTTGTAATATAAAAAAAATTAATGAAGTGTTGAGACGAGTATAATATAACAGTTGGTTAAACATAGAGTTATGTTTATTTCATTTCTTTGCTTTGGTTTGTTATGAAGTTTAAATGTTAAATGTTAATTAAGAATAATATTTAAATACTAAGATATAAGTTTTAAAAAGAATAAACATAGATAGACTTTACATGCTATTTGACGCATTAAGAAAGAAATATATACATAATAAGTGATAGAACAATAATATATTAATACTTTTATATCATAAATATATATGATTTTTTTTATTTATCTTTTCTTATTGTATCACATAATTTAATATAAAAATTATATATATATTTCTTTACGTGTCAATTAACAATTTTTTTTAAGTGATATAATATGATAAAAAAAAAGTGGTGTCACATGGGTGTTGTATATATATAGGTAATTATTTTAAATAATATTTCATAAGCACGTAAAACTACTGAATTTATTAGTTGATCGTACCAATTGGGTCGGGTTAAATTATTGAGATTGTACAAGTTTACCTAAACTTTCGATTACCTCGCCAATAAATGCATGATCACTTGTAAATGGAGTAATTCTATCAGAAGTCTTGTTTATTTATTAATTTTTTGAGGATACGATAAAGCCGGTATCTTAACGCTAAAAACAAATTGTGTGGGAAGATAAAACATTACGTGACATTTTCGATTAAATACTTTCCTAGATGAATTCTTCTTCGGAGTACTTAGTTTAAAGGGATAGATAAGATCAGTGTTAGTGTCTTTCTACACGTATCACAAACTACAGAGTTGTGGGATAATTCTACTCTAAATTTTTTTCACAACACATTTCTTATAATTCAAGAGAGGGATAGAAGAAGAGAGGAAAATAGTATAATAAAAAATTGAGTGTAGTCTCACAACAGTTATGTGTATATGTTGATGCGTGTAATTCAAGATGGGTTGGAGCTTCTTAACTTTGAGATGTTGTAGCCTGAAACAATGCAGTAGTAATAGCTAAAAAGCAACTGAATTGTAAAGCTAGCGGAGATACAATATCCAATAAATTGCTAATGCATGTGACGTGTGAAGACGTTAACTAAGAACACCGTCTGAAAGCTATACCAAACTGCTTTGGCATTGATCAAACATGAGTTTAACAGTACAGTTTATTGCAAACTAAAACGAAGATATGATCATATTCATATCAAAGTCTCGGAAAGATACTGATAACAGGAACTCCTGAATCCAAAAATGCCGTTTTAAATCAAACTATAATAATATTACCTTAACTAAGAGACATATTTCGCTCCATTCTTAGGGCATACCTGTGTATATATGAAGATGGCTCCTCTGCTCGATCCTCTGCCAAAACTATCCTCCATCTACCACATGCATTCTTTTGGTATAAACTTTGAGTACTCAGAATGCAAGAGTGGTCAGACACAGCCTCAAAATGTTTCAACATAACCGGGTCCCAAATAGTGGGAATAATTGATTCAAAGTTCCACCAAGAGTGACGTGAGTTTTCAAAAGTTGTTGGTTTATATACCCAAAACAAAGCAAATCTTAAACAACCAATCATTTATGTGAATGCTACTCAAGGACAAAGAGTAGTTATTTGTGTGCCCGCCGTTCAGTATTGACGACAGAGATGAATTCTTTTGTCGGAGTCAATTAAAGAAGCAAATTAAATTCCTTTCAAGTAATGGCACGACACAATGATTAGGCGTGCTCCCATAAACTTATTAATCATGATGCATGTTTCAACTCATAGTCGGACTCATCACTTGCACAGAAAGAGAGGAGTGTGAAAGAGCTCAGCATGCTTGCCAGAAGGATTCTCAACGGAGGGAGCATAACTTTATGTCAACTTTAGTGTTTATTTGTTACCTCGTTTGACTTAATGCCTTGTAGCTGTTGGCTACCTCATTAGGGTTTATCTTCATAATATTGCATCACATGTTTTCTTTGGCATAATAGAGTAGAGAGATTATAGACTTGCGTAGTTCGCCCTGAAATTAAAGCCAAAACAAGCAACCCATGCGCATTGATGCCGTGTGTGACTGAATAAGTGGGGTTTATTATAAGTATGATTATTTTCATTGACCATGTTATTCACTCCATAGGAAGTTAACAATAACATTTTTTTTTTAATTTTATGAGAAAAAATTTTAGATTAATGGACTCTCGAAAGCTTACTAAATTTAAAGTAAATTTTTAAATTAATACTTATGAAAATACTTATATTTATAAATTATTCATCAACAATAAAATTCTAACTTACAATTTTTTTAAATATAAACTCAACCATTTCCAACCCACCAATATTTGTTGGTACGATAACACCATTCTAATGTCCTTTTGCAGAGTCACAAAACGCTCATTGTTCTTGCCAAGTAAACTAATAAATGACAATAAGAGAGAGAAGAAGACATACTACTTTCGTTTTCATGTAAGTTACGGATTTAATTCATCGAAAGTATTTTCTACACCATTAATAATACTACTACTATAACAGTATTGATTTTTTTATTTTAAATTAATAATTAAAATGTTGATAATTTACATATACATGAAAAATAAATGATGAAGATGTTAATTAAAATTTTAACTATTAAATATCCTATGTAATGGTTATTAAATGTATTTTATCTTGTAAAAGTGTATTCGAGACATTAGGAGCCAAATCCTTGAAGTAGTACATTAAAAAGATTGCCATACATAGGACATAGATGCACCTAAACTCCCACAGTTCCCGTAGTCACAAAACCTTCTTGCCAAGAAAACTAAATATTTTCTAATAAAAAATTATAAAAACTGAAATTATAATAAATTACATTACATGTATATTAATGGTTTTAACTATATTGTATCTTCTAGAGTGCATTTTGCATTTTAGAGGAGTGAAACCCTTAATTAGTAGTACATTAAAATGATTGTTCATATATAGGAAATAGATACATCTAAATTCGAACTTGAACTTTTGCAAGTCCTTTGTCTGGTTTGTCATCCGAGACGCCAGATCAGATTCAAGAGTTTCGAAAAAATCATCCGCGAACAAAGTTGATCAGATAAGGATACATGGTCTAGTTTTCATTGATTTGAGGCGTATATATATTTTCCTTCCATCATTTTTCTAAGCCAGTGTGAAGAGAAAAGGCTAAATTTGCAAATGATTGACGAAGAAGGTCCTAAAAGAAGCAATTACTGTACGGAGATTACATGAGGATTTGTACATAGACAGTACAAAATACTCCGAATGAGAAAGACAATTGATATTATTTGTGGATCATGCATGCCTATTGCGAAATGATAATAGAAAATACTGAGCCTTGAGGTGACGAAAGCTCCATCAAGTTGGTGGCAAAACTTCAGGCCTAGTTAAGGGGTGGTCCCCTGACCTCCAAAAAACTAAAAAATAATATAGCTCAACTATACCTGATCAAAACCATGAGCATGGAAGTGTAACGCAAAGAGGGTACATTGCCCTGCGTGACATGTTGGGGAAATTGCCATAAAGGAGACAAGTAATTCTTTGTTTATTACTGATGTCTTACTCTTTTATGTTAGTAGTTTGTTAATCCACTTGAAAGGCAAGAAGGCCAAGAAACCTCCTTCATTCCTCCGAAAAAATAATAATAGAAGAAAAGAAAGGGTTTTGTAAAGACCAAGCAACATGATTGATTTGTTAAGTAGGTTGTTCAGATCTTGGCTTGCCACATGTGAGAGTAGGGTTATTCTTGACCATTGCTTGTGGTGTCATTGTGGGCTTTCATTCAATGATTCAATTTATGCAAAGGTACTTTCCGTGCAACTTGGTCTTGCTGTTCAAGGCCTCTTCAATCATCGTGTGTATATATATATATATATATATATATATATAAAAGAAAAGAAAAGAAAAGAAAGTGCGACATAAAATAAATGTTATGATAAAGAAAAGTATAGAAAACAAAGAATTACAAAATTGTGTTATAAAAAATATATCCAACTCTTTATGTAATATTAGAATTAATTAATTTTAAGAGTTTAGATTATCAATTAAGCAACTAAAACAATTTTAAATATAATTTTTACAAATTAATAAACTTATCATGTATAATAATTTATAATTAAAAATAATATAGAAAAATTATATTTTCAGTGCATTGTAATTAAATTCTAGTTTTAAACTTATGTAAAATTGAATGTAATTTTTTAGACAAATTTACATTTAAGCACATGTATTACCTTTTCTATAAAATAAAACTTTTTAAGTGTTGCTCACGACAATATATTTCTATATGTTGAAATAAAAATATATTTATTTATTTTATTTATTTTTATTTTTTGGTACAAAATTATTTAATTTATCTATCATTTTAAAAAATTAAGACAGAATTAATTATTATTTTTTAATTATACTTATTTTTGTACTTATCAAAACAAAGGGAGGAGGAAATAGTACAAAAAAAATTAGATTACTAAATTAGAAAGATAAATAATATATTAAATAAATATAAATATAATTTTGATATAAACAAATATACTAATTATATTGTTTAATCTGTATTATAACTTTAAGTTATAAATAAAAAAAAAATGAAATGTTAATTGAGACATATAGAGAGATGAATAATTCTAAAAGTAATAAACAAGAGTTGCATGGTTCACGAAATAATTAGTTAAGTCCTTCAACAATTGTGCCAATGAGATTTTAGTTTGTACTTTGCAGTGTTAGAAAATTGTGAAGTCGTTATTATTATTACCCAAAAAAAAAAAATAGAGAAGACTACTCCTCCATCCCACTTGATTGGAATTTAAGAGTTTTATATGAAGATTTTAAAAAAGACAAAAAAATAAGTATAATTTTACTGTATCTTCTCTCATTGTCAATGTTTCTATAATTAAACGGTAATTGAATATGTGAAAATAATAATTCATGATTTATGGGTTTAATAGTAAACTATCTGTAGTAACTAAATTTATATTTTTAATATTATATAACAAATAAAAAATCAAAATATAAAATTATAATTTATTATAAATGACTAAAGTATATCTTTTATTAGATAAAAATTAATATAATTGAAAAAATAATTTATACCTAAATACAATCTTTAAATATGTATTTTTATTTATCTTAAAAATATTTAAGATAAATTATAAAAAATTAAAAAAATAATTTTTTTAAATACCACTTCAAACCAATTTTTTACACCAGTTTTAGATTATTGTCACTAATTTTAAACTAATTCTTTACCGATTCGTACTAGTTTTGATATCAATCAATTTCTTATAATTAACAGACTGATTACCGAATCCATTTTTAATCTGACTATTCGGAAAGGCCACTCAGTTTTTAAAACAATGCTCTTTGTCAATTTCCCGTGAGCTAGTAGACTCTTTAATTCTGCACTAGTTACTTGTCAAGGGTAGAATTGGAAAAAAAAATCTTTAATTATCCATTAATATCATAAAACATCTATTAAAATGGAATACAAATATTTTGTTACGTGGTCTCAACTCTTAATTGCTTATTTCTAAAACTGTATTATTTCTATGTATCCATAATGGCCATACTAAACCAATTTGAACATGCTTGTTTTGCTTTCTTGTACAACACAATTATACTATGCCGTTAAATAAAAAATACATTATTCTACAGTTCCTTGGGAGCGCAACCTGAAATTCCTTGACGTGGTATGAGACGCTTTAGATGAAAAAAAAAATAGATTATTAATTGTTTTAGAGGTAAAAAACAAATTATTGTTTTAGATGAAAAAAAAAAACAGATTATTGTGGACTCCTCCGACTTGCAAAACACACATATACACTCTTGGTTATATCGCAACCTACAAAGCACAATATATCACCTAAGCCAACAAACTCTCTCGTAATGAGAGTAGAAAAAGGTTGGAGTTTAATTTTTTTTTCACAAATTTTTAGGAGGAATATGGAGAAAGAGGTTTTTGGAAGATTTTTGGGAAATTTTTGGGAGATCAGAAGGGTTGTATAGATGTATTCATTCCTAAGAAGAGGGATAAGATACGAAAGAAATTTGGTTTCGTGACATCATGGAGATCCAAGACACCAAGAATTACACCATAGTAGTCTGAAGAGGATTCTTATAGGAAACTTCAAGCTTTTCAAGTTAACTTCCCAAAATACACTTGTAATTATTTTAAAAAGTTAAACAATATATTGAAGGTATTTTCTCAATCCAAGAGAAATCATCTACGGAGGGATATTTTTCTATAAAAAAAACATTATTAGAATGAGAAAATTGTTATACAGTCAGAGATCACTAAAATTTTAATTAATTTTTACATAAAATGTTGTTAGTTATTTTTTATAAATTGAAAATTTTGATTATGTAACATACATAAATTAGTTGAGACTATGATAGTTTATAACTCATTTTTAAGAGAGTTATTTTGGAGGCAGAAGATAATTAGGAAATCCCTTATTTTATCAAAATGCTGGTCACAAATTTGGTTCTTTAATATTTATCAATGGTATCAAGAGGTAGTTACGGTAGACTGTTTTGCATGGATTAAATGTTATGGGTTTTTGTTCATAATGGAAGGAAGGATTGTTTCAGAGGTTCCAAATACGAAGGAGTCTACTTGTAGATTTTTTTAAAAACAAATATATTTATGGAGTTGATACTTATGTGTCATAAATATCAATGTATATTTGTTTGATTTAAAGTAAATTATAAGATAATTACACAAGTGCTATTAATTACATGTATAATTTTATCTTTTATATCTTGACAAGGATATTTAAAGCTTTATATATTACTACAAATTATATGATTTTGTTTTAAAACAATTTATAATCTAAATAAATTATATGTATTTATTTTGAAAAAAAAAATAAGATTTTTCTAATTTGTCATGTTTCATTATTAGTTAATAATATGCACGTGTACGGGAATGATTTTTTTGCAAAATTCAAATTTTTGTTTTTGGATTTTTTATTCATAGAAGGGTACTAATGTTACACTTAAGAGACGTCACTCTTAAGAGACGCCACACTTAAGAGACACGAGAATAAGAGTGATAAGTCATAAGATTAATCGTCATAAGATTAATCACCACAAATTGTCTTGATAAGACTAGATTTAGTTTTTTGTCGAAAAACAAAAGAGAAGCTTTCACAAAGGGAGAAAACTCAGTTTTTCATTCAAATTGAATCTGTTCGTGAATTACAATGTCTTGCCTTTTAATTGGTTCATATTTCTTTTAAACTTTTCACTAAGAACTTAATTATTTGAAAAATCCAAACACACTAAAAATCGGCCAAGAACTATGAAAAGATATATGAACTTATTCCAACAAAATTAAGTGTGAAAATTACTTTGAAAATAAAAAAAAAAACGAGCCTTAATTGTTTTTTTATCCCAAAAACTACCAAATACACTCTAATCCATAAAAATAAATATTAAGTGGTATGAATTATTTTACTCAATATTATTATTTTTAAATTGAGTCAAGATTATCTTCAAGGTGTAAAAATGTGACAATTTTCATATTAGGCTTTAATTCAACTAATTTTTTTTTAACTTGCACGTCTTTAATTAAGTATTGCAAAATCCCTTTAACTCTTTGTTTTTATTCTATATATTTGGTCTTTTATTCCTTACCAATGATCTTCGAGATTATTTGATTTATCCAGATTTCCATAAGCTAATAAGGTAAAAAAAATCAAATAAAAAATATATTTTGAGCAAACTTTCTTCTAATGATATAGAAGAGTTTTTTTTTTTTTATGAAGTAATTAAGTACATCATTGGGAGACTCATGTGTACTTTATTATGAGGGAATATTGTAGCTTGATCATGAGTTGGGCATGATGAATGTTGAATCCATGAGTCCAGTCTCTCCAAATAATATCAGGGGTGCTTGTTGGGTTTGTGATGAAGATAGACTAATATATTAGTTCTAGGAGGGCCCTGATTCGGGTATGGGCTGTAACCGTAAAGACGCATACCAGCAAGAAAACTGACTAAACCAGTTTGTCATTATACCCTTTGGATGATCTGGCTATGCTTGAGTACGATCTATACAATTTTATATAAAATATTTTTTAAAATAATTTAATGTTAATAAAAATATTTAATATAAAAGATCGAAATTTATAAGAATATTTCAGAATTTTACATAAATACGTTAATTAAAAAAAAATAAATAGAGAAGAACAATTATTCCTTGAAAATTTACCCCGCTAAAATGTTTGTTTTAGCTAGGTATTAGGCTATATTAAAAATGGCCCACCTTCTCCCATTATTTCGGTTAAGCCTACTTCTTTCTTGCCTCGTCTTGATTCAGTATTGACTAATAGCTGTGAAGATTGCGCCAGTCTAATATTTCAGAAATATATATATATATATATATATATATATATATATATATATATATTATTTAGATATTATGTACAGTTAAGTTTAATAATCTAAAAATTATAAAATGAATATTTTTACAAAATGTATTTTCAAACAAATAATATCAATATAAAAATATTAAAATGTAGTGTTTGTATTATTTATTTAAGTAAAAAATTTATAATTTAAAAGAATTTATAAAGTTAAAATGTTGTATAACATCCCTAATTAGGAAAAATTTAGTCTTAACATGATGTTTTGATGAAGACCGCCTGGTATCATTTTCTTTGTCTAAATTTTATATAAGTAAATATTCGTCTAAATTTTATATAAGTAGATATTCGTTTGATCCATAAAATTGAACATGAAATTAGAATTTTGGAATTTAAATTGGATATTAGAATTATAATTATAATGTTTAGAACTCTTTAAGAATTGAAATTATAATTCTAATAACTAATTTCATGAATATAACTTAAAAATAACTCTTCCTAACGTGTAATTAGAATAACTTTTGTATTATAATTTATAACTATAATATCACATGTTACAATCGAATATTTGTTTTTATTATTTCTATTATTATCATTCACATCCTATCAACGTTATTATTATTGTCATTATTGTCATGGGTATAATTATTATTATTTTATTATTAATATTACTACTTATGGATCAAAGTTTTTTATTAAAAAAGTATAATGTTCATTTGTTTCAATTTTATGTTCTAATTCTTTATAAAAAATGTAATGCTAGTTTATTTTAAAGTTGGGTAGAACATATTTTAATATAATTACTTTTGAATTATAAAGTATAATTAAGATGTGTATTTAAGTCAATCTTATATATAAATTATACATCAAAAGGAGTAAATAATAATAAAATTAATAATGTAAATGTCAATGTATTAATCTTATGTCATGATTATGCCTTTAATTGTTCCATAGCCATTAGAATTGGTTGAATGAGTTAATAGCAATTGTGACACAGTGGTTGGTTGGTTTTTTTTATGAAATAAATGACTTTTACATGTATCATATACCTTATTGTAAATGGTTGGTTATATTTTATGTGAGTTTTAACATAATTAAACTATATCTCAAATTGAAATAACATAATTTAAAAGTATAAGATATCTTCAAGAAATTGAAAGGAAGATAAGGTAATTTAGATTTGTTGAATAATAATTCCATCAAAATATAGTACATCTTAAAATATTTTGCATAAAAGATAATACATGGTAAAAATTAACAACCTATCAACATGTACATCACTGCATAACAAAAATTGTCTATATGTTATCTAGAGTTTGACAATATTTTAATAGCAAATAATGTCTAATGTTGGACAATAATTGAATTTGTGTTGAACACTCACACATTATAATATATTCTACTACAATTGTCATTTAATTCCAACAACTAATGCATGTCATTTATATTTAATATTCTAATTCAAATGTCATCTACTTTTAAAAGTCGAATCTTCATCTTGTCTTCATAATTACAACTTTGAATTAGTAGAGGCTATGATTACTTGAGCTTAGTCTTGCCACGAAAAAAATTATAAATAACGAGTATGTAATATGTGATTGACAAAAAAAGAAGTTGGTAATTTTGTCTAGTCATTTACCACAAATCCTAATAATGTTATGTAAGGATCAATCTAATGTATGTTTGCCTAGGTTGAGTGGACTGAAGTAGGTTTGATCGTTGTTGGTCATTTTCTCTCACTTAGGTAATTTGTACTTGCTTAAGCTAGACACATTGTGCACCTCAAAGACATTCCAATTACGATCATATGTAAAGGAATTACATGTCAAGCTTAATAAGCAAACGACAAATCACTTGAGCTCTAAATGTTTATCTCCATAAAAGTCTTTCCAATTTGTTTGCATCTTATCAACTATCTCTCTAAATAAGGAACTACAAAAAACACTTTGCTTATTTTCTAAAATCATCAATTTGAACTCAATCATAGTTATTTCTTCAAGATCAAGTATCATCATTTTCATACAATCTTATAGTCCACATTTAACTTCATAATTATCTTTAAATCCAAGACTATAGTGTAATTGGGATTGAGAAAATAGTCAATCAAATATAAATAGGTATATATAGTTGTTTGTCCCATCTCTCATCAAATATATTGTACAAAGGTATGTAATTAAATAATATAATAATTTGAATTAGTTTTCAAACAAAGAAGATAAGACCACGAGTTTCAATTTAAACAAATTAATATTTCATAGTTACTTATTATTTCTTAATGTCACTAAATGCTTCTTGCATATTTTCTTTAACTTGATTTATTGCCTTGTAAATTAAGTTCATGGTTGACTTCTCATTTGAATTAGTCAAATGTAGAACTTTAATAAAAACAAAAGCATCTTTCAAACAAGTTAAAACATTTTTTCAAAATTTCTTGTCCAAAACCATTTCAAAAAATTCTTCAATATATATTGATGGTGATTTTTCTTCTTTTTAAAATTGTTTCATCATGAATGAGTATTTTCTTCTCACAGTTTTTTCTAACATTAAATAATGCAGTGTGCAACACAAAAAATCCAAATAATTTCTTCCTTTTTTTGTCAACTCTCAACTAATTTTGTAATTTGTTGCATTATTTGTCACTTCTTGAACTACATTTCTTTTCCCACAACTTCATCATCTTAAAGATTTTGTGTGCTATTTTTGGATGTGTAAATGCATCAATGGACTTCAAAAACATTATTCTTGTGGTATTAACCAAGAAATTTAGAATTGTTCTCCTCTTTTAATTTTTCCAACTCACTCATTAATCATTATTGTGCAATCAACTTACTTTCAAACAACTTTATGTTCTTTTCCATTTTGTATAGTCACACATAATAGATAATTCTTCACTTCTTATCACAATGAATGATATGGCATTATTGTAGAGAAACCTTACAAATACTTGGCAAGCATTCTCTCCTGTACTTTTTTAAACACGGTGTTGATTGTGCCTTGAGAATTAAATTTCACTCTCTTAAAATGTTTCCAATTTCAACATTCTTAACATCATTCATTTCATTGCACTACTATAGACTAATTTATCATCTTTATTTTTTTTTCATCAATTTTGTTTGCAAACCAACCACAACCTCCAATTTCTCCATTTTCGTAATAACTAAAGAATAACTTTGCAAGCTTTTCAAATTTTTTACTTGTTTAACCCAAGTGATGATTTATCCTGTAAACATCTCTAGTAAATTAGTACTAAAAATCAATACATTAGAAACCAAATTTAGTGACGAAAATTTGTTTATTTTTTTTGCGCTAATTTTGACATTATAAAATTTTATAGCCATTTTTTAAATTAAATATAAATTGTTTTGTCACTCATTTCAATTTTTTATTATTGAAACTATTTTACATTATGCATTGAAGTTTTGTAGTGCCTTTTGCATACTTCAATCCCACATCACACTTACTTTCATTAGCATTTCAATGAACAAATTTAGAAGTCACATTTGAGATAGAATTAAAAGCATTAGAGTTACTTGCATCATTATTACCACAAACATAGGAGCTTTGGTCAACCTCACTAATGTTATGACCAGCCTTTTATGAAGTCATTTCCACTTCAGAACTATGAACAAGGTAAAATAATAAAAGGTGGGTGTCTGGATTCAAAAATAAGAATAATGTATAAACTAAGAAAGGGATGAGTTCAAATAAACAAGAACATCAAAAGCCAAAATGTAAAAAAAAAAAAAAAAACTAAACTTGTAC
The DNA here is from genome assembly GCA_025330945.1 of Mucuna pruriens. Taxonomy (NCBI): domain Eukaryota; kingdom Viridiplantae; phylum Streptophyta; class Magnoliopsida; order Fabales; family Fabaceae; genus Mucuna; species Mucuna pruriens. Next base: position 178,452 of record JAENHJ010000069.1, on the reverse strand, counting down.
AAAATAAAGGAAGAATAAATATAGATATTCAAATAGAGAAAGAACAAAAATGATCGAGGAAGAACAAGAAAGACTCGAATAAAAAAGAACAACAATTAACTACTTAAGATTCACAACAAAGAAGAAAAGATTTTGCAAAGTGTAAGGGGTGACTAGATTTAAAAGTAGGTCAACATAAATGAATTAGTTCAAATTGTCCAAATAGGTCATTCAACAAAATCATAAAATTGGTAAAATCTTACATTTTTTGCAATTTTGATATTTAAATCGCAATTTTAAAATAATTTTACCTTATTTTTTTATTTCATATGCGATTTAAATCAATCAAAATGATTAAACTTGTAAAATCATTTAATTTTAACTATCATGCTTATAGGATTATAATATGATATTATATGTATGGATTGTAAGTGTGACACTTTTACCCTCTAGCATTTATATTTAATAAAAGAAATATTTAAGTAAAATAAAAACTCATTTATTCAATGTAATTGTGTGTAAAAGGTTCACATCATAAAAACTCAAGCGTGCAAAATAAAGAAAATCAAGCAATGACACGCCAAAGACCATATCCAAACTAACATAAACCAATAATTAACCCTAATATAACAATTTATCAGAGCAAAAATCTCCTATACAAAACTACTAAAATAAAATAACAAAAGCAAATGTATAATCTTCACATTCTTATTCATCTTCATCTGCAAATGGGGATATCTCAAACACAAGCAATGCAAACAAAATGTGAGTGAGAACGCATTTCACTCACATATAAATCTTAAACAATTATACAAATATTAATAATTTACAAAGTCATCTCAATATGCTTATGTCATGTCCAATGCTTCCTAGACTTTGCTTGATATACATATGGTACCATTACAATCAGAATAGTAGTATAAGGGTGACCCAATCCTCATTGGTTAGTCATACCATACTAGTACAAAATCTAGTGTTTGCCCGAAATGTGAATTCAGGGGAATCTAGTGTTTACTTTATGTTTTTCATCAAAACATACATGTAATCTCTTCAGATAATACATTTAAGTGAAACAATGACTACCTTATTTTTCCTAAAGTATATTTGGCTCTAAATTACTAATAAGAAACAAAGGAAAAAAATAATGCTTCCTATTTGAAGGGACTTAGTCCCCCTTTCAGAGACCATCAAAACATACATTCATTAACATCATGGATTAGGGGAAATAACCCTAATCTTGGACTTGACCCCATCTTAACTATCAAACATACAAACATGAGGTCCTAAGGTCGATCCATCTACCCATAATACACAAAGAAATTCCTAAAATCAATGTTATCCCACTCCCCTTACATGGAAGGCGTGAAATAAGGGTTTTGAAATGTTCCTAAAATGCTCATTCTTGATCCTTTAACATTTCTCTAGAGGCCCTCCTTCTCCAACCTTGATAACAAGGGTAGAGTCAAAACACATTTTTTTTTTAAACTCAAAAAATACCCTTGTGTATGTCTGACACGCATCAACTGCCTTTTTATAGGCTTTGACATCAGCATGAACATGCACAAGTTAGCACGACCATGTTGCCTGGGCCTTGTTTTGCATGAGTGGGCTCCTTTAAGCACAATTGTGCTCAACGACTTACAACGTTATTTTTTTTTAAACTAGGACCTAATGCCCTTTTCTTCTATTTTTTCACAAAATTCTACATTGAATCATATATATTTCTTAATTTAATATTTATTTAATTATAAAACAATTAAACCACTTATTAATAATAATAAAATATAATATTTACAACAATAATTAGTAGGATAAAAACCTAAGTGTTATAATACAAATCATACATTTTTGTTGGATATTTGTGTTAGATTATCCTCTATGGATCAAGTGGTTGGCTATTTACCATCAACTTAAGTCTCAATTTGTTGTGGTGCGTGGTGGGTTTTTGTAGGTCTTTGTATTATGACCAAGTTGATAGCATCTTTTTGTGTATTGTTTGTATCTTCCTTAATTCTATGTAGTTTGGATCTTCATTAAGTTCTCTTCGTCTTTAGTTTCTTTAGCCTTCAACTCCATATTTATATTAATAGAGAAAAATATTTAGATTATCAATCTTTTGTTCTTTATTATTGGCCATTAATAATGACAGATAAAATTATCTATTGTAGTATCTATTAACATATAGTTCTGGGTTATGTCCTTTATATATAATTACAGTCATTACATGAGATATCTATCAAATCTCATAAACTATATGAACATGAATAATTACTTAAATTTACTATGAATAAGTTACGAGTCCCCTCAAATTTTAGATTTCTTGCCATGTAGCAAGCAAATTTCCAGTATATTCAATTTTCCTATCTAGCTTCCTCCTTAGGCACGATAATAACTTGATACTTATCTAATTTTTCATTCAAAAATTACAAATCTATTTATGAAGTATATTTTTATCCATTCAAAACATAATAATGATGACTTTGTTTGTAGCTAATATAATAATATTATTAACTAATTCGCTTAAATTGTTCAACAATACATCACATCTGGAATAAACCTTGAAAACCTGTTTATACTGAGGTTGTCTAGGAATGGCTGTCAATCAATAATAGCATTTTCCATCTATATTCTTTGGTTGCATAATCTTTTCAGCCTATGCTTCATGATAGGTAGCTTTTGCATCCCCTGTCATAAAATCCTTCGTGAATGTGCCTCCCCTATATTTTTTCTTAAAGTTAGTATAAAAAAATAAAATTCTTAAAAGTTATCGTATAGATGCCTCAGACAAAAATGATATTCACTTTCACCCAACTACTCCTCAAATGTGAACACAAGTCCCTACAAATTATGACAACAGAAAAATTCTCAAAAATAATTTCCTCACCAATATAAATAAGAGATTGAAAACAAAACAACCTTATTTAATCAAGATAAAAATTCATCTATTCCTTGTTACATCTCCAATAATATCCCTAGTAATATAGTTAATAATCATTCCCATTACTCTTGGTCCCAATGAGAAAATATATACTATTTATTTTTGTTATCAAATATAAACAAAAAAAAATCATGAATATAAATTTCAAATATAAACAAATTTTAACTAACTTCACTTTATTCAATAAAATTATCTATAAAATATCATTGATATATTACAAATTTTGTTTTCAATCATCTTATTTTATTTTTTATATTAAGTTTTAGTAAATGTTAATTTAAAAATATTTATTATTAAATAAGATTAATATTATTAAATAATATTTAATTAACTTTTTTAATTAATATAAATAATATTTTTTTTACATATATGAGATAGGAAGAAGAAGATATATACACGGAGGTTAACCAATAAAACAAGTAAGATTTTTATTCACGCAATATCTAAGCACAGTTTTTCGAAAACATAGCTTTGGTGGGTGTAGGGAGCATATGTCGGCTTAGAGCTAACTTAGCCCGATGTGGGGCAACTGTGGAACTTGTATTGTTTAGAGGCTTTATTAATTAATATATGGAGTATCATTTTAACTTACCCTGAAATGTTAGTTAATGTCTTTAATATATCAGTTAAAAACTACAAATAAATTATTTTTATTCAAATATTATTAACATATTTTTATCATAATTTTAATATATAAAGTCTTTAATAAAAAGCTATTATTACCTTTTTAATCAATATCTTTAATATACTAATTAATGAGTTTTTTTATTTATTTTAAAACAATTTAATTAAAAGTTATTGGAAAATTTTGAAAAAATATTATTTCATTATAACATATTTATTTTCAAATACGTTATAAGTGAGTAAAAGTCTCAACATAGTTAATTCAGGATTTTTGTTGTAACAAAAAAAAAAGGAATTTGGTTAAAATTTTATATTTTCCATGCATGTAAACTATTAATTATCTTCTAATAAAATATTATTCTAAAAATATATTTGATATCTTTATTTCAGTTAATAAAATTCTCTATAGTTTCACCCTAAAATGATATATAATTTATAATTTTAAAAATTTATCAACTGTGCTTTAACAGTGTCATCGTTTATATATAAAATATTTTAATATTATCTTCTGAAAAAGAAATGAATGAATATAATTAGAAAATAAAATGAGGATTTAATACTTTTACAAAAATGAATATGCACGTACTGTCACCACCGTCCTCTCTTTAAACTGTAATGTACTTGTGTCTGAGGGAAGGATGGAGGCAAACGGACACCACAGGCACAGGCCACTAATTGTAAGAAAAAGGGGAAAAAATAAAATAAAATAAGATGGTAGCACAAGGCCACAAGCACAGCACATTGAATTTCCACTTTATCGGTTTCTACACAACTCAAACCCCATGAGAGATTTCAGATTTGAAAGATCCTCATATCCCCACAAACAGCAACAAACAGCTCCTACCAGGCTTTTTACAGAGACTGCCTTTTCCTCCTTCGTGCATGTGTTTACATTTACACTCAATATATATTTTATATATTAATATACGGTAAATATTCTTTTTTTTGTTAAATAATTAGTTTTCCTTAAAATGAATCTCTTAAACGTCATTTTCTTGGCTTCATCAGCAATTTTTGTAGGGGCTAGGAATTACTTGATGGAATTATTTGTAATTCAGAACTATACATAATCTATTAAGTGAGTTCTTTTTTTTAGGATCTTAATGTTGAAAATGTCTTTTTTACCACTTTTCTTTAGTAATAAAAAAAATTATGTACATCCTTGACAATTCTCCATAAAAAATTAATATTTAATCTTGTATTTTTTAGAGATCATAAATATTATTTATGAGAAGATATTTTGTTTGAGTTAAATAGAATTAAAAACAACTTGCGCTAAATAAAGTAAAAACAAAGTAAGAAGAAAGAAAAATTTAGAAATATATTATTTTAAGAAACAAGTAATTTAACCTTATAATTCTTTTTTAATTTTAGGGCAGTTATGTATCTTAACAGTTTAATTTACATTATTAATTAGTATAAAACCAAATAATTAACAAATATATAAAATGTAAATTTTAAAATAATAAATAGAAAATTCGACAATTTTATCGTATATCAATTCATTATTAAATGACAATATATATTGTCATTTCGTTTTAATTAAGTTATTTTCTTTATTCTTGTATAATATTCCAAAGTGACAATCATTCCGAAAAAAAGAAAGAAAGAAAGTATAATATTTGGAAAAGATTACATGCATTAAGGAAAATTTCTCTTATCTTTCTATTATTTTAAAAAAAAAATTGGAAGAGTTATGTGCTTCTCAAGTTACTCACGTTATCAGGTGATTTTGGATATATAGGTGGTTAACTCAAATTTTGGTTAATGCACTATATATATATATATATATATATATATATATATATATATATATATATATATATATATATATATATATATATATATATATATATATATATATATATTGTGCATATGTTATGTTTTTTCTTTGAGTACGATAGTCATCATCTATTTTTGTTTTGCCATGTGACTAGTTAGATTTTGAGATTCAGTTTATATATGTCTTGATTAGTCTGCGATTTTGGCTAAAAATATGTTTTTGTTCATTATATCCATTTCAGCACTCTTTTAAGAAGAAAAAAAATTGCTTCATTTTTTGTCATTTTCTCTTGGAACATTGTGTGGTATGATCTACTTGGACCAACTATGTATATCAAATTTGCGTTTTAAGTTGTTCCTTTTTATTTCAATGATATTTTGAATTTGATAAATGTCAAATTGTAAATATAGTTTAATACTAAAATGTGCAGCACTTAATGCTCTTTTTTTTATTGATATATTAATCATGTAGCTGGTCTCTTTTTATCTTTCTGAAATAGCTTGTAATACTTTTGTATTTGGGTTATAATATTCTATTTTTTAATAAAATTTTGTTTATAAAAAAATATAAACCCAAGACTTGATATTTTAAACCTTTGTTTGGATGGAGTAAACATAGGAAAAAAATAGAAAAAATAAATAAATACAATTTACAAAACAATTTTCTCTATTTTAATAGAGAAAAAAATAACACAAAGAGAGAAATATGTTAATTGAAATAATAAAGTTTACTTATTTATTAATTTATTATCATATTACAAATTTAAATTATTTCACATAAATATATTTCCGTTCTTTAATTAAATAATAAAAATAATTAAGTTAAAAGATTACGAATGCCTATCTATTTCTTAAGTTGAAGTGTAAGCTTTTGTAATTCTTTAAGGCTTTCATTGCCTTAAATTAGGACTGTATTCTCCGATTTTTAATGCATTTCAAATAAGAGAAAAATATATTTTATTGTTTTTTTCTCTCATCTTTATTTTTATCTAAATAATAGAAAAAATATCTCTTATTTTTTTTTTCTTCTAACTGCATGTTCAAACAAAGCATGTTGAAAGAAGAAAATTTTCTTCACGAGTATACAAGATTTTCTCCGGTACATGCGCGTACGGTACATGCAGAACACATTGGAACACATGAATTAAGTGGATACATCAATTACCTAACCACATGATATATACATAGAATCTAGTAGAGTTCAAAGCTCAAACTTCAAACTCGCTCACAATTCAACAGGGTCGTCTACAGCATAATAAACATATGGTTTAGGGTTATTCCGATAATTTTTTCTAAAATAAATTTATAATAAATAATTACATATATATTTTTATCCTTGATAATATTCGTTTTTAATAGATTTTAGTCCTAAAAAGGATTGTCTCCTTCGTTTCTCATTTATAAAAATATGTGATACATGATAAACGAAAAATTAAAACAAGACATTTCATTTGGAAAACTAATACTAAAAGTTATTTAACATCTAGAGAGAAAAATATTGTATATACAATAGATATATATGATGTAACAAGAAATAAAAAAATAAAAAATATTAATAAAATATTTATTATATATATACATATTATTTTTTAATAAACATAGAAAACACAAATACAATTTCTTTAACAGGGAAAAAAAACTATTTTTTAAGGATTATCATCATGTTATAAAGCTTTGTGAATAATTAATTTATACTAGAAAATTTGATTAACCACTTTTATTGACACCTCCTTTCTTAATTATATATTTCTTTTCTTACAAAGTTGAAATCTAAAATTTTATTTAAATTTGAAAGAAGCTAAATCTAGTATCATTGAGATGAAAGTAGTATTGATAAAATAAAAGAGATTTAATAGTAAAATAAAAGAATGATGATGGATGGTGAAAGGGAGGTAATTTTGGAATGGTTGACAAAGCGGTGGAGGTAGATGGAAGAATTAAGGAACTAAAGATGAAGTACAAGTTGGGCATTCATCTAGCTGGTGACCTTTCATTGACAAAAGTGAGATTATAAGTTAAAAGCTTACTCTTAAGTACAGTTGCTCCCTCCCTGGCTGGTTTAGGAGTGAAAGGTGAAGAGACTGGAGACTCGAGACTCGAGACTCGACCTTGGTGCTTCAACTTCATTCAACAGACTTGTGCACTAATTAATAGCACTTCTGCCCAATTTTGACATAACCCCGCTGGCAAGTGTGCCTCTAAACCTCTGCACTCTGTACTCTCTATGCAGGCTTAATTAGTCACAAGGCCCTAATATGTTAGTCTACCCCGCTACATATTATAGCTTTACTATACCTTTTCTGCCACTACATTGCTCTCCTTAATTGTGCAATCGGTACAAATAATTCCAACTTTATACCAACTTTTGGCCACCTATCTACCCACCATGCTTCTGTTTCCATCCAAAATGAATATCAATTAAATAATTTCTTTTGCTTTTCTACATTTGATTTTGATATTGATTTTAGTTTGTTCTCCTGTTACTAATTATCATTTGTACAAAGGAAAGCAGAGATCGATTAAATAAAATTCAACTCACAGTTGATTAGTCCGATTATTACTGAACTGAAATCGGTCAATTTAAATATGTGATCAAGACTATAAATTTTGACTATTAGGTATGAATAAATGGTTAATAGAGAATAGTCTAACTATAAGTGTTAATAGATCTCTCAAGAGATCGTGATACTCCTTTACGGAAAAAATATTAAATATGTACGTCAAAAAAATAAAATTCAATTGGCATAAAAGTAAGTACAGGTTAATGAAATATATCGATGTTTGCATTCAAATTTAAATATTAATTATAATCATAAATGTTAAATATAACTTTAAGAAGTTGGTTGAATGGAATAAAATATAATTTTATATACGACAGGTTATTGGTTCCAGCTCTCGTTCATCTCTCCTAAGTGAAATCAATAGAATTTTTTTATATAAGTTTTTTAATCTAGAAACGTTACCTATTTTGAATTGTGGTATCATTTTATTTTCCCAAATTTTTTGTTATGAAAAGAAAAGGTAGGATACAATTTTAAGTTTTACTAGCTATTATTTTCAACAGCAAATCCTCGGAGATATTGCATCGCCGTAACTTGATTGCGTTTAAATTAACTTTTTTTGAAGAAAAAATATATATTAAAGAGTTTTTTTTTTAAGTAATTATTTTGTAAAATTATAAGTTATTTTCAGATATAATTAAGATAATATTTATAGATACATGCTACCGAGATTGGAAATAGAAAAACAAATTATATAAGTTTAATCATATATAATTATAATTAGTTTAAAATTGAATTAATTAAATAACTACACTTATTATAATTATTTACATTATTTGAAATAAAAAGCACCCAAAGTACAACCTTATTGCATATATGTAGTAAGTAGAAAACATAATTTTAATTTGCATTTTTTATGGAAATTAATTATCTGCGTGCATTATAATATGTTTTTCAACATACTCTCTAAGTCTCACTAAATCATAGATAAGATTCATCAAATTACCATATAAGTTCCACGTATATTTCATCTAATAATAATATGTTAAAAAAAAGTGTGTTGTTATAAGGCAAGGGATTTTTGTTCCATTCTTTTTATTTTTAATGTCGGTTTAACAAAATCAAAATTTATGATAAATAATAATATATTAATATTCATTTGCAGTTTTCATAAACAATAATTACCTGACAAAAGATAGCTATAGTATTTACATATTAATTAATTAAAATTATATTCTACTTCATTTATCTATAGAAACCCTCAGTCTTTACTATTGTTATTGCATTTTTATAGAAAAATGCTCCCATGTTTTGCTCTCCTCATCCCCTGGCTGCTTTAGTAATGTCGTATGATGAAGAGGCAACAAGAATGACTTCTAACTCAATGGAAAGTTGGGAACAGCCCAAATGTTGACAAAACATGCAAGTACAATTTGAACTTGACTAGCTATTGCCACCAGTTATCAGTTATCACCGCGAGTACTAACAGTCAGATTCCAAATAATAGTAAAAGGAATAAACAAGTGTAGCTAGCTAGGAATAACTCACCACATCAAACATACTTCTTCAAGATTAGGCCAGCTGCTATTTCAATTATCACCTTCATTTGTTCCAAACAAATCGTATTTTGACTAGTTAATTAAGTAAAATTTCAGTTTCTGCTGTCGCTATGCTAGATTTGATCTCACGTAGTTCCGAAAGTATGCAATATGGTCGGTATTAATTTAATTTATTAAAGAATAATTCTTTTAAAATTATTTTTAGAATAACTTAATAATTCTTATTTTTATTAATTTAATTTTTTCCCACATCTATGCCTCTTCCATCTGCTGTGAGGTTTGGAGGAGATAAAGAAAAGATGAACTTTTATGATTAAATAATTAATTAAAAGTTAAACCAGTATGCATGTCTCGCGTTAATATAAGAAAATGTTTTTTTTTTTACAATAAAAGCGAGATAACTTTCGTTATTCTCTTTAATTTTGAAAAAAATTATTTTATATATATACGTATACAGAAAAAAAGATAACAAATAAATGTGGAATAAAAATAATTGAAAATAATGTCAAATAAAGTATCAATTGTTTGAAGTCGAAATAATCAATTACTTATAACATTGTTTCCCTTTCAACATGATTAATGTTATTGGTTCCTGTTTGAGAGATTATTTTTGTATGTGGAGTAAAATAAATGATATAATGAAGAAAAATTAATATTATAAAAATATTGAAAAAATAGTTTACAAAGACTAACTCTTCCGATTTTAGATATATGGAGCCATCAGATTGAAAAAAAGGCGAATAAAGCTCACAACTTCCCGTTAGGAACACATTTAATAATGTTGCACATAGAAGGCACTCGACCCATACCATTTACAAATGGATGATGACACGATTGTCTTTTTTGGGATGAGGGAATCCCACAGAGCTTACATGAGCATGGATGGCGACGGTTCTGATCGGATCTCTCTCAGATCAATGGATCAAGATAGGAGTTAACAACCATCAAATTCACCAAATTTTGAAACAGAATTTATATTCATACAACAAGTACAATTTTTTTTTTCTTTTTATCTCATATTTTACTTTCTTATGTTCCTATTTGTCTTTTATTTTGTATAAATTATTGCATCTATTTATTGTATTAATATAATTTGTAAGAGCTAGTCTGGGATATGAAATTGAAATGAGTTGTATGAAAAGATTCTAACTCAAAATTAACTAACATAAGTCAAAAGAAATAGAAATATAGGAAAGGACAAAGGTGGTAAGTAGCAAGAGGAAAGTCTGCTCGCTGAGATGTTTTTTTACTGACTTAAATGCGTATCAGTCTGTGTAAGGGCAGCGAGAGGGAGTTGTCAAATCACGAAAAGTAAACTTGTTTATCTCTTTTTCATAAATATTATTATATGGTGATGCTAGCTATTATGGAGTTTCTCAAGTTTCACTGGCTGTAGCTTCAATCACGCTTTGAGCGAGGAGCCCTAAGGAAGCGGAAGAGGAAGAGAAAGAGAGAGTGGAAAAGGAAGCATTAGGGCTCACTTCCTGGTAGAGTAGTGGGGTTTCATTCTTCCTTTGTTCGGAAATTTAGGAAAATTGATTTTAAAATGAAGGTGTTTTTTGAGACCGCACCACAAGACAAGACCCTCTTTAACTATTGAAAACAACAGGTGAGTGTGTGAAAGCTATATCACTCCATGCACACGTCCCTTTCTGGCTCCTCTCCCCCACATCTGCCGCTTCTCTCTCTCTCTCTCTCTTACACACATACACATCGGAATGCCAACCACATATGTTTCTAACCATGTTAATTATATAATAACTTGGCCATGTTCATGTACAAACAAACCCCTCTTCCCTGTGCATGCATGGATGATGAATGTGAATGACACATGATACATGCATAGCATAGCATCAAATCCATGTGAAGCTCTCTCTATAAACAAGAGCAATAAACAGAGAAAGAGAAGGGGGTGAATTCTGTGGTTTTCCCTCTCTTGTAGTATATCTATCAACCAGACCAGACCAAATAGATCAGCCTCTTTCCCTCTCACTCTTTCTCTGTCTCTCTGCACCTTTCTTTCACAACTCATAATCAAAAAAAGCATATCCAAGGTGTGGTGGTTAAGCTGTCCATCTATCAATCAATCAATCAATCAAGAGACCAATCATCAACCGAATATAAGAGAACGAAAAAAGGGGGCTACCCAAAATGTCATCCTCTTCCACCACATTATCACTGGACCACCTCCCTCCTTCCGAACAGCTTTGTTATGTTCACTGCAATATTTGTGACACCGTCCTCGCTGTATGAACACATTTCCCACTTTTCAACCCCTAGGGTTTTTTCTTCTCCTAATGTCTCACTCCTCTTCTCTAAATTATTTTACTTTCTTTCTTTCTCCATGTACCAAATTATGTATCATTTTCAGGTAAGTGTTCCCTGCACAAGCTTGTTCAAGACCGTCACCGTCCGATGCGGCCATTGCACTAACCTCCTGCCAGTGAACATGCGCGGGTTGCTTATGCCATCTCCCTCTCAATTTCATTTGGGACACTCTTTCTTCTCCCCATCCCATAACCTTCTGGTACTTATGTGTACACATCACCATACTTTTTCTTTTTCTCTTGTTTACTCTTACCTGTTTCATGAATTAGTCTATATATGTAAGCACCGTTACCCTCTTATATAAAACAGTTAATTACTGATTATTTCTTACTTGGTGGATGATATCTTTTGTGCAGGAGGAGATACCAAACCCCTCTCCAAATTTTCTTATGAACCAAACAAATTTAAGTGCATCAAATGAGTTCTCTATGCCCGCTAGGACTGCAGCTGATGAGCTTCCACGGCCACCGATCATAAATAGACGTGAGATATAAAATCTACTCTTTTATTTTTATATTATATATGACTGAAGTAACTCAGGTTTCTCTTCCAAATTATGGTTCCCTTTCTTGTTCATCTTCAATAATACTAAAGTTATCTTTTGGTTGAAAGCAACATTCGCGTAGTAAAATGTACTGTAGTTTTTCAAAGAAAAACAAATCATGTCGTTGCTTTTATGGTCAATATTGACAGGTCCAGTTCCTTTGGTAGAAGGAAAAGGGTCTTTTAAGGCTTCATCACGACAGTACCTAAACCCTTCCTAGTTTTTAAGCGTACATGCCCTAAAAAAATATCAGCGATGTTAATAAGTAATTAATGTGACAAGGTCTATATAGAGCATCATCACCCTAATTAAGCCTACGAAAGATTTTCAATATCTGAAAGGATTAATTAATGCTGAAGAATAGCAAGTAACACCTATTTCTGATTCTAGGGCACAGACCGTGAACCTGAGTTTCACTTTCACTTTTATCAATAATGCAGAAGAATAGCAAGTAACACCTTTTTTTTTTTTTTTTTGTTACTTTGGCGTTCATAAGTGACATGGGGGAAAATAGGTGGTAGAGAGAGAAAGACACATAGGGTAGTTTCTTCTCCCCCGGAATTATAGTTGCTTAAAACTTTTAACACTCAGTATCATCAGAATCAGAAGCATAGATATATATGCAGACAGAGCAAGTAATGCCCCATGCCACGAAAAATAGGCAATTAAAATAGCAAGATAAAATAAATATTGCAACTGAAGTCAAAGGAAATGATTTTGATATATGACTGGGTGCCATTGTCCAGCTCCTGAGAAGAGACAGAGAGTCCCCTCCGCGTACAACCGCTTTATTAAGTGAGTATTCATTTGAAACCATTCGTTATTATATTATAATTATTTTAATTTTGAAGAACCTCATATTTATATATTAAAATGTGTGCATTGTTGGTATTAAAGGCTTTAAAGTTGAAGTAACTTTGAATGGTCCATGTATATTTCTGCAGGGACGAGATCCAACGCATCAAGTCTGTCAATCCCGATATAACTCACAGGGAAGCCTTCAGTGCAGCTGCCAAGAATGTATCATCCTTTCCTCCTGTTAAATAAATTAATAAACAAATAGCACTATAGGGTTTTTACCGTACTAGGGTTTCAGAACATTGAACGGTTAATTATATACTAACAAATTATCAAAATATTCTCCAACTTACTCTTTTAAACACAATATTTATTGCTTATTAAAATTATATAATATTGTTTTTTATTTATCAAATCTCACTCATCATTATATATTTTCTCTCCAATTAAATTCGTATGCAAAGTTTTATTACTATTAAAAAATATGATACACATATAATTTATATAATATTATTTTTGTACTTGTCTTTTTCAATCATATCATTAATGAAAAATAGAACATACATTCACCATATAAAATAATTTTATATTGTAATCCAATAATAAACTATTTTATATAATAAATTTATTGATTTTTATAATAATTATTTTAAAATTTATATTAATAATTATTTATAATTGAGTAATAGGGTAAAAATATTGTAATTTCTAATTATATCTCATACTTTTCTTTTTTTTTATTGTACAATTTATTACATAAATTATTATATAAATAATATTTTCATTCACAAATAACAAATTGGGTGACATTTTTCACAATAAAAAAATACGCCTTTCTTTCTACCAGAAAATATGTAAGTTTTTAAAAACATATTTTTGAAGTACATGGTAGTATTTCCTCTCACAGTTTCTACAATCAAATAAATTAAATAATTAATGATAAGGTTTTCTAGTTCATTTTGGACTTCTTCTGATGTATGACGTGCTTTTTGTGTGTCAGTGGGCCCACTTCCCACACATCCACTTTGGTCTCATGCCTGATCAGACTGTGAAGAAGACAAATGTGTGCCAGCAGGTAAATTATCACGCACACTTCTTGCAAAATGTTGCAGACAAAATAATGCATAACCCTGACTTTGATTTCTGAGTGTGTGGGTGTGTTTTTCTCTTTTGTCCAGGAAGGAGAGGAGGTTCTCATGAAAGATGGGTTTTATGCTTCAGCTAATGTTGGTGTCTCACCCTACTAATTCAGCACTCTATTTTCTCTTTCAAGAAATTTTCCAAGTCCACAACTTTTGAAGCTCGGGAACTTTGATTCCTTAACTTAAATATGCATCTAGTTCTGGCTCAAGAGCGATTATGTTCATATAACTAAGGACTACTACACTATCACTAGCTCTTGCGACTGTGCATGCATATATGTAGTTTCTCTTCTTATGAAGTTATGATTAGACCTTAATTATAAACTTTCATGTTCTTCAATTTCCCCACTTCTACTGCATCTGATTTCTTATCTAATCAATAATTAATTAGCTAGCCATACCTTCTACCTACAAGTACGCTCCTTCGTGTATTTTCACACGCGTACACACTTTTACATATATTGTTTCATGCTGTTTGATCTTTTAATTTACAACAAATAAAATATTTCCGGATAAGGTGCGCCACTTGCATCCGTAAGTTGAAAAAAATTATTAGACTAACCTGCTAGGTTATTACGGAGATACAGAACCTACACGTGAAAGAAAGTTAATTCTGGACACAAATTGCAGGAGGTTTACGTACATTTAGGCTATATTTTTGTTTTGTCATTGTATGTTTCCTTCTCGGAAATTCTTTGTTTAGAAAATAGCAGTCCTCATCTCAGCATTTTTAACGACCAAAAAGTCTATGACACGATCTGTTTCGGGAATTTTCTGTTTATACTAAACGATCAATTCTTTGTCATTACCGAAATTAGGAAAACAATTGGCTATATATCTAGTCATTTAAAAATTCAATCCTAGCGTTTGGTTTAAGTTAAATCCAACCGAAGACTTTATCATGCTTTATAACAAAATAAAGTAAATAAAATTAATCCTCTTTTTAAACATAAGAATTGGAAATGTAATGTAGGAAACAATTTAATTAGATATTAAATTCAATCATTTAAATCTAATAAAATAAATGGAAATAATAACAAAGCACAACTTTTGTAATAGTATAGAATTTTTTTAATCAGCAAAAAATGAAATGATCTTAAAAGGTGTAGGAGAAGTACTAAAAAATTATATCATCCATGCATACTAATGCATCCTGTTTACAAACCATCCCCCTTCAATCAAGGACCAAAAAAAAATTTTCATTTGTAATTCTTTAAATATTTGACTTACTAACAAATAATTAATTTACTAATAATGACTTTCACAAAAATATTTACTAGTTTTACACATAAAATTAAAACTATCACTTTTAATTTTGTGTAAAACTAAAGATAGTATCCACCTCCAAATTCGTGTATTTTGTTGCCTCTACACATATATTTAATCTCATCTCACAGTTACTTTCGGTTTGAGTCTGAGTGTGAGGCACAACTTATGGAAATTAAGCAAACATTAGTCAACTCTTTTTTTATTCATTTTCTCTTATTAATATTATTTTTAAATTTTTATTTTCTGATTTATTCTTTTATATATATATATATATATATATATATATATATTAAAGGAAATCGAGGCAAGGGAGCAGGGCCCCAACCACCTCAGATCTGTCCTTTCCTGCATTATTAGCACCTGTACAAATAAAATTTGATGTGATTAATACCATTGATACCCAGTTAGCTAGATAAGCATTTGGATTTTTCATGCATTCAACTAGTGATCGAATAGAAACCCATGAATGAAGATGGATCAGCTCATAATTCATCCCAGTAAATCATATTTAAAACAAAATTTGAGTTAATTGACAGAGAAAATATATAATGCACTCATATTTATACTATAGTCTAATTACAATTCATAAGATATTACAATTCATAAGATAAAGTAAGTTTATTAAATTTTATAATAGGTACTTGTAATTGGATAATAGTGTTATTTTACACTGAAAACTAATTCTAATTGATATTCATCAAAAGGGTCTTATTCACTAATTAATGCATAAAAAAATTTGACTATAAGAAATCGGGACCAGTCTCCTAATATCCCTTTAATCTACTTAGAGGTGGAAGATACTTTTTTTTTTTTCCTGTGGGAGGAAGATCTTTTTAAAGAACTTAAGAACCTTATCATTTCTATTTTGTCTGTAAAAGGGGAGGAAAATTTATGGAGTTGGAAAGAAGATGGATCTCATGCCTAGTCTATCAATTCAGCTTATAACTTCCTCAATTCTCATAGTGTAGATGGTTCTTTTGATTCCGTAGATGGTGTGGTGCTTGAAAAATTTTGGAAAGGTCCTACTCCTTTAAAAGTTTTAGCTTTTTCTTGGAAGTTGAATTTTGGATAAGTTGCCAACAAAATCTGCACTGTTTAAGCATGGGATAAACTTGGATGGGTCGGATTTGACATGTTATTTTTGCAAATCCGCGTACGAGGAAACTAACCACTTGTCCCTATCTTGTATCTTTTCCTCCCAAGTTTGGGTGAAGGTTTTTAATTGGCTAAATTTCTCCTCTGTGTTTCCTTCATCATACAAAGAACTTTTTATTCATTTTGTTCAGTTAACAATTGAAAAAAAAAAAATAGAAGAACACTTTTCTTTTTTAATTTGGCATGCGATTGTTTGGTACTTAAGGTGGTTGAGGAATGATATAGTGTTTAATGAAAGAAAGTGCGATTTGATATCCATTTTAGGCTTGATTAAAGTTGGATCTTGACAACGGTTTAGAGGGTTAAAGGAGGGAGTTGTGTATGTGTTTTTGTTTTATTGTTCAAGCCTCAAAGTGTTGATGCTTTAACTTTGTAAAAGGGGTAGAGTAGCTGCCTTAATTTGTGACCTCTGAAAAGGAAGACACCAACAACAAACTTTGATTAAATCCACGGTATGCAGTATATCCTTCACCTTTTGACGGAAGACACCCTACCCTCATTTCTAGTACACATATTGACCATGTTACAGAAAACCACAATTACCCCTCCATAGTTTTCTTATTCTCTTTCCTTTATGGGGAGTACTATGTTTGAGTTTGGGTTAGATTTTAAAGAATTTTAAATGGAATTTATTTTTTTGAACTTGCTTCTGGTCAAATTTAAGTGGATTAAAGTTAAGTATATATAATTAATTTTTTTATTTAAATGTAGTTTTCACATAATAAATAATATTTAAAATATTAATCAACATATCGTTTAATGCATAATATATTTTTGTTGATATTATAAATTAATATACGTTGACTCATGCACTCACACCGACCACGTTAGTTTTTATGTATATATACGCAATTGGTCTTTATGCATGCACAAAAATGGTTTGTAAACTTTTTTTTTTTTTTGGTAGTGGGAGAAAAGGATAAATTGTTAGTAAATAGAATAATAGTTAAGTTGATATATAGAAAATTAATCCATATAGTTCAGGGCTATTATACAGTAAGAAGTTTATATGAATACATGTCCATGTGGAAATCAAGTATTTTATTTATTTTTACGTGCAAATGCAACAAATATAGGATTGAATCATACAAAAACATACATACGTGAACAGAATAATCATATCTATTGTTAAAAAAAATTATATTAATATGACAATTTTAAAATTATCAAATTAGATTTGGTATGCAGTTTAGGCTTTACTTGATTTTTCTAGAATGTTGAGTAATTATATTTTTACTCACTAGTCACTCTATCTAATTTAGCTCATTTTTATGAAGGAAAATTAATTCATCTTTTTTGGTATGCAGTTTAAGGCCAAAATAGGTGTTCAATATTTTTCTTATTGTGCATTATGCGTAGGTTGTCTTTTTTAAACCATTTAATATGATGTTGTAATGATGTTGGGTTAAAGTACCTTTCGCACTTTGTTTCTTAATAAAATTTTACTTATAAAAAAACAACTATAGCAATAAAAAAATCCATGCTATAAATAATGAGAATGATAAGCGTGTAAAATATATAGAATCAATTTTTGTAACAGTTAAAATTTGAACTACATATGAAGGCTATTTTGAATTAAAATCATATATTCAAATTTACAAGATTTTAGTATAATTACTTATATTCATTAAGCAATTAAATAGGTGATGAAGTGTAATCTTTAGAAGATGTCTACATAAATATATTCAAATTTAGAATTAAATTTAATTATTTAAATGAGTTAAGTGTAATCTTTACAAGATGTTAAATAATAATATTTTGAATGATTTATTATATATAAACTAAAATTACATAAAATTTATTATTTATATATTATCATTTCGTATTAAAAGAATGTTTATTAAATATTAAATTGATAAAATTAAAAAGGACCGGAGAAAATATTAGTTTTGAAGATCATAATTAGCAATGTCACTCCCAAGATTAATATGGTTCCTGAAATTGAGTTTGAATTGATTGTAGTAATGGCCTAGGATGTCTCAATGCAGTGTGATGCGACTGTTTCACAATCGAGTTGTAATAATGAAAAAAAGTGTAATCGACGGTGAGATAAAATAAAATAGCTAGTTACTTGAATCTTTTCGTTATTATTTAATTTTTCATTTCGTTTTTATTTGTGTGCATAAAATTAAAGGCAGAAAGAATAGGGTGGTCTGAAAACATAAAAAGGAAAAGTCAACCAACTTAATAGAGCCCAATTAAGATCGTGGCATTATCAAATGAAGCATTATGCATGGGTATACTTAACGCAAATCAAATTTTCATTCTCATATCATGTATTTCTATTCTTAGCAAAAGAGTTCACGGGTTGGTTGGTTTTAAATGTCACAAGTTAATGCCAGGACGATTAAAATGAATATCGACGTACCCTGCGAATCACGTTCTAACAATCTAACCATGCATCGAGATTCAAGTCAAATTCAGTTGAGGACTTCTAACTTTATAATTGCTATTCAATAGAATTTGTAGCCAGTTAATAGTTCAAAGATCATATAATTCCCTAAATATAAAAATTTTCCAATTTTAGTAGTTCGAACATAGAATACCGGGCTGGTAATAATTACAACCATCATTTTTCAAATTTTAAAATGAAATTCTCTAAAATAATTAAGGGTGCGACAATTTGAGAATATTTTCATGTGCATAAAAAAACCACAAAAATCAACTTTATAGCAGAAGATTTAAATAACATGTATAAATTAAAGTTATAAGTTTTAACCTCGTTATTATTATTGTGTTTCCTTCAAACTAAAGTAAAGTATCATTCAGTCCATAAGCAAACATTAATCTCTTTTACAATAATATTAAATTATATTTTCCCGTACATTTAGAAATCGAATCTTAATTATGTTTAAGAATTTTAAATCTTCGTCATTATTTATGTTTAAATTTGTTTTAGAAGAACAATTTAAATTTCAAATATTTAGAATATAGTGTTTAGATAAAAATAAATATTATCTTTATTATTTAAATTTAAGATGCTATTAGTTTGATTTTAAGATTAAAATATAAAGTGTATAAAAAGAATCCTCCTAAAGAGATAAGACATCATTTAATTAACTATGAAATAGTCACCATCTAAGTAAGAGGGGAGTCATCTAATAGAAAGAATTTCTCAAATTTGTTAAAAAAAAAGAACTTGTATAGCCAAGAGGTCCACAATTAAATTTGTGATTTTGTTTATGCTATTTCAAATATAAAGGGTTGTTCATGTGTTTTGTCATTTGATGTTAAATGTGTGTGAAGATGTTTTTTCCCAACAAAAAGTGTAATTTAACAGTGGAAAGTTCATGTTCTGAAATAGAATTTAAAATTTATAATGACGTAAAAAAAATGGAATATATACTCACTCCAAACCGATCTGGCAACTCAAACCTGTGCTTGTACATGAAGAACTGTTTTCGTTATTTGTTTCTTACAAAAACCTCCAAAAGTTAGTACAGCCGAATCTGTTTGCACGAGCTTGGTAGCATGTCGGCACTCAATTTCGAGGTGCCGGTTCAATAACTGCCAGATAAAACAATGATCCTAAACAAAGAATGTGAAAGAATAGCATTATGGTTACTATACCAAGTCCATCGTTTAAATTTGAGTCATTATATATAAAATACTTTTTTATAATTTTATTTAGTTTTTATCTTTTTACATCAATCATTCATTTTATTTCACTTTACTCTGCATTTCTTTTTTTATACAAATTTATTGTAGCAATATAATTTGGACCTGAACATATTGATTTTGGGACATTAATTTTTGAGACACGTAAAAAACAGTTGTTGGTATGCATAGGATGCTACGTGCCATAACCAAAAGACTATTCAATCTTGATCCCCAGCAAAAGAATAATTACATAGCACACAGTTGCAATTGTAACCAAGAAAAGGCACATACATAGCCCCACATTCCACAAATGACTGCTAACAGTATTTGGTGCTCCTGTACTTGTCTTTTCTCATTCATTCATCCCCCAAAAGGGTGGGATATTTTCCTGAGAAAGCAAAAATGCACACTTTAGCTCCAACATGTTAACACGCTCAACTCTTTGCGCATGCATCTCAGCCTTTTTTGAGGCAAAAGCAAATGCAATATAATTAATTATATGAAAAGAAGAGAACACAACACCAGCTATTTTCTCTCAAAATTCCAACATATTCAACTATGTAGACAAGGCATCGCGAGTATTATACATGCCATATATACTGAGACTGTGGGACTGTATCTTTTGGGGATCGTTTGCTCCATACTAATCTTAGTTCCGATATTATCAAAAGAAGGTGATCCATGCTAATAACAATTGAGAAATGCTAGTATATGCTACTACATATATGATTTGTTTTAACAAAATTTATCGTTCTTTATCTTAGTACACGTTTTGTTTTTTTATATTTCAATTGTATTATTTTGATCTTTAAATTTTAATTGTATCACGTAGACTTTCCAAATATTGTAATTATAAGATTTTAATCTCCTAAGTCTATAATGAATTAGATTATTATCAATATTTGTCTCATCTGTTATATTTTAACGTAATATCATTATTCTCATATCAATAAAAATATATTAAATATTTAAAAAAAACTAACAAATATTTAAAAATTACACAATGATCTTAATTTTTATATGAGTGAAAATAAAATAATTCACAAAGATTTAAAATCAAAATTGTTCATTTTATAGGAATTAAAATATATTTAAGTCATTTAAATATTACACTTTTTCTTTTTATTTCAAAATATATAATTTTTTTTCTTTTAATAGATGAAAATACACCACGCTTTTCACCATTTTCTTATTTTCTATAAAAAATTTAATAATTTCTATTAAAAATAATTTGTTGACCAAAAGACCCTATAGTTATGCATTGTTTTACAAAAATATATATTACTAAATTATTTGATTTTCTATATCATAATTTTTATCTCCATCAAATATCATTTGTACCATTTTATATACTAACAACAAAGCTTTGTTAGATCTTTGAGTTTAAAGGTTATGTACGGACAGTATAAAATAGTTTTACATTATCACTCAATTGTAAATTATTGTTGGTATAATTTTTAAGATAATTATTGTAAAAGTAAACAAACTTACCATATAAGATGGTTTGTAATTGAATAATAATATAAAACTACTTTATACTATCCATGCATGCATGATCTATTTTCTCTGTATGTTTTGTAACTCATAGGATATTTACTTTGCATGCAACCCCTTGCAAATAAGCGCAATATTGATGCATAAATAAGAAGTAGTGTTAAGTCTTAGGGTGAATAAAAGTAGTTTGGTAAATTTAAAATATTTACTATATATTTTGATTAAATAATAAAATTAAAATCTCTTAAATAATATTTTTAACAATATCAAATTAAATGTAATAAACTATATATTTTGGTATAAGAGGGAGAGACCAAATATATTTGTATCTCTTAACAAAAGATAGGGTAATTTACTTTAATAATATTAAGTTAAATAGAATAAAATATGTAATTCAACGTAAAAAGATAGTATAATATGATATTTGCATCTTTTAATAAAAGGGAAATGTAATTTACTCGTAATTTTATTGGTATAGAATATATATATATATATATATATATATATATATATATATATATATATAATATGATGCATTAATTATACTAATGTTGCGACCTATATCGCAATGAGGCAGATGGCACGTTATAGAAATCTGGTTTGAAAATTAGAAGCTGAATCCATCCCAGGGGTGGAGTGACCAAAATCGATTCAGCTCGGAATAGAGTCGCCACCAATGTTTTAAAGGAAACACCGAAAACCAAGAATGAATAAGGTAGGTCACAAATCAGAGACTGAGTAAGGAGTCGATTATGTGTGGCATCCCCACACGCCTATCACGTGATAGTTACCCAAATTGGTTGCATGAGCTAAAATGATCTTCACATTTTTTCCTGTTGTTTTCCAAGGAATGCTCTAATTTACAAAGGAGGATATATATACAGTGTTTAGGTGTTGGAGGATGAATTACTTGACAAGAATGTGTCTTTTGCTCCTACGTACCTCTTTTCAGTCAGAGGAATCAAAGTTCACGTAATTTTGGACATGTTACAAAGTATAAGAGTGGTAGCATATTCATTAGACATCATCGGGGAATGACCTAACACTGTTAAAAGATGGACTATCCGTTAGGCGTTCAGACATTGGATAACTTTTAAGAGAGAAGTGTGGACTATCCATTAGGTGCCCTAGGGAGGAGACTGAACTATCCATTAGGCGTTCAAGCCCTAAATGACTTTAAAAGAGAAGTGTGGACTATCCATTAGGCATCCAAGTGAGGAGACTGAACTATCCATTAGGCATTCATGCCCTGAATGACTTTAAAAGAAAAGTGTGGACTATCCATTAAGTGTCCAAGTGGAATGAGGAGGTTGAACTATCCGTTAGGTGTTTAGCCACTGGATGACTTTTAAAAGAAAAGTATGGACTATCCATTAGGCGTCCAAGTGGAATGAGGAGGTTGAACTATCCATTAGGCGTTCATCCATTGGATGACTTTTAAAAGAGAAGTGTAGACTATCCATTAGGCATCCAAGTGGAAGGAGGAGGTTGAATTATCTGTTAGACATTCAACCACTAGATGACTTTTAAAAGAGATGTATGCACTATCCATTAGGCAGCCAAGCTATAACTGAAAGAAATTCTAAATAGATGTCATGATGTTTGGTAACAAGCATAGGGGAGAATCGAGACCAACTCGACACCGGATGTATCTGGATGCTGAGACCGATTCGACTAACGAACCAGATGTCGTGACCTTCGGCTATGTAGAGCTGAGATCGATCTAGATCCATTCAGATAAAGGGGAGTGTGACTGAGGTTTAATGTAAAGAGATAGAGGACCGAGACCGACTTGGTACTTGTAAAGGGCTACCTATATTTTAGTTGAGCAATGAACTCAACTAGTGTTTGAGTGCGATCGTAGTGCTAATATGGAGGACAGACTTATGGCATGAGTTGCCTACCCTGGCTTATAAAGAAATGATCCTTCTGAATTTAGAGAATTAACCTAGTATCCAGAGAGTTTGAGGCTTCTTGGATTGGTAGTGAGACCTCCTTCTTTCTAGCTTACTGCTTCCCTGCTTGTTGGTATTCTTGCTTCCTAGCTCCCTCTGTTTTCCAATTCCTTATCTCTCTCCTTTCAATCTAAAGTTTCACATCAATTCTTTTCCTCCAATTGTCTGCTATGTTACTTGACCAAAAATTTCCAACTTTGAGTTCTTTGTCCTAAGGCCTTTTATAGGCTATGCTTGGGGGCATGGGTGCATCAAATGCAACCATATGAATCAACCCCAGCCATTTGATTTTTTTTCTTCTTCTTTTTATTGATCTCATGCATCTCTTAAGTCATGTACTTTGAACCTTGTGCCAGGTCGTGACACGTCCTCGACAACCACTTCAGGGATAGCTGATTCATGCAGATTCTTGTCCCCTGGTGCTGACGTGGTCGGGTCAGAGGATCCCACTTCCTTAGGGTGTATGAGATTCTTGTCCCTTAATGCTTAGCTAGTCATGGATTTTTGTCCACTCTTGACTTGACTACATCCAAGAGTTCCTTGTTGATCTAAGGGAATCTGATGGCCCCAAGCCTTTTGAATTTCGTGGAATTTTGTCTCCTTTTGCTGAGGTGACCAAATCTAGTGGTCACTTGCTGACCTAGCCGGATCCAAAAGCCTTATTGCATGAGATGGACCAGGTTGGGTCTCCTTTTGATTTACTAGCCAAATCTGGGCCAATTTTACCTTGGCAGACATATTTAGGTCCTACAACTAACATATGGTATACTAAAAACTACCTTATAAACTAGTTAATTAAATTGAAATTATTTGATAATATCAATTAATAAGTTAATTGATAAATATAAAATAACATAAAAAGACATATTTAATTATTTAATTTTTAAATTAAAAAAAGATAAAAAGAGATTTAAAAAAACAAGAATAAAAATAAAATAAAATAAAAGTTAATAACTTATAAACTAGTTAAAATAACTTGTAAAAATACTATATTAAATTTATATACCAAATAATTTTTTTGTCAAAATAGTTTATAAATGATTATAGCACCTTACTAAACACATTCATAATTCT
Source organism: Mucuna pruriens (assembly GCA_025330945.1). Taxonomy (NCBI): domain Eukaryota; kingdom Viridiplantae; phylum Streptophyta; class Magnoliopsida; order Fabales; family Fabaceae; genus Mucuna; species Mucuna pruriens. The sequence continues at coordinate 153,710 of JAENHJ010000069.1, read as the reverse complement.
AATGTTTAATATTTTATCTGTTATAGAAAGCGGCATTTTCTTAAATAGATTTTACACATTGAAATATATGTGAAAACATGTGAAAATATGATATTAGCATTTTTATATATGTATAATGTTGTGGTTAAAAAAAATATAATTTTATCAAACTTAAATTAAAAAGACCATCCAAATATTTTGTGATCTGTATTACTGATGGATAATTCTACATAGATGATTTTTTTCGTAACATTTTTTACAAGAGAAAAAAGTGTGATAAAATAAGTGATATAATAAAAAAAAGTATTATAAAAAATACCTTCGTAGGTTTTACACAAAAATATGCAAGAAACAAGTTTCCTGCAAAATTTTCTTGCAGATTTTGATTCTCAAATGATACCTACGTAGATAATAATTTTTCTGTAAATTTTGATATTTACGGGAAATTTCAGTAGTTTTTTTCATAACAAATATCTACAAGATTTTTTTTCGAAGGAAAATATATTTGTAGGAAATTGTAATCAATAACCAGAACACCAATACAATGAAAATTATCAAAGATTGACATGCAAAAGGAATGAAAATTAAAGCAGATTCAAACATTCAAACAGGATGTATTCAACAAAACACGTGTAGAAGAAAATGCGCGTGAAAGAAAACCAACAAAAAGTAAAAAGAAAAGAAAAATTTACTAATGAAAAAAGAAACCCTGAGCTAGAGAATGTTCAGTGCAAGCAGAGAGCAAGACCAACTTTGGCAGTAAGGACAAACTAAACAATAAAATGCATGTATTTTGCTTTTTTACTTATTGTGTTTACTTTTTTTAAATACATCCATAGAAAAATTCAAAAAAAAATTACTTACAAAATTTCTTGTGCATTTTAAAAATATTTAATTATTTTATTAAATTTGCTAAAAAATTCATTGAAAAATTATCTACGAAATTTCATGCCTTTACATTCTTTTTACATATCTAAAAATTTGCATGAGGAAATTAATAAGAATGTAAAAATTACATACGAAATTTGTTACATATTTAAATCCAAACGAAAACCATACGATATACAAATTTACAGTCAAATTTATAGGAAATTCTTGAAAAAAAAAGTTACTTCCGAAAAAATTATTCATGAATTTATAGTGAACCATAGGTAGTTGTGAAACTTCTAGGTTGAATTCGGGAGTCGTGATGCTCAAATTCAAAAGCTTAAAATAAAAATTTATTTCTTAAATATATTTTTTATTCTTTAAATTTAAATTTTTCTTTAACTCTTACATTTTAAAATATATAATTAATTTTAGTTTATTATCTTACTTGACAAACAAATTATAAATATCATAAAATATCATTTATATAATTTAAATCAAATAATAAGATATTATTCAATTATACGTATAATAAATAATATTTTATTATATAAATAAATAAATAAATAAATAAATAAATAAATAAATAAATAAATAAATAAATAAATAAATAAATAAATAAAGAAGGACACATATTAAGAGAGATTCACGTTCTTAAAGTAATTTTAAATTATTCTTTATTATTATCTTTATTTTTTTATTTTTATTTTTTTATCTACCAAATAAAATATATCATTCATTAGAATTATTGAATTAAAAAATAATAATATTACTTTAAAAAAAAAAAATTTCTAACCCATTTACAATAACTAGACAGTTTGGGGAACTCCCCATCTGATCTCTATTTCCTTACTTTTACTTTGAGAGTATTATTACCCCTTTTTTTTAATGAAAGGAAAGTTAAGGTAAATTGGACACGGAGTTGATTAAGATTAAGATAGACTTTAAATAAGAAATATTACAAATTATTTATTAATAAAATTCAAATTTATATATTTATAAAACATGAGTCTGATTTTATATATTAGATTAACTTTTGTTGGCAGAGTACTTCACCCTTAAATCACATGTCTATGAACAATAGGACTAACGTAGTAATTTGTCCTCAATTGTCAGAGTTCTCTGGAAAATTTCGCTCAGAAGACTGTTTGGAATAATGGATCATGCGTTTTTTTTATTCATCTCTTTTTATTTTATTCATGGAATAATGGATCATAGTAAACTTGTTAATTATGAATGGTTGACCGAGACTCTGCTTTTCAATTATTTGTTTTATTGTGTTTTTCTCTTTTTAAAAAAAACTAAAAAAATGAATTTACATGTATAATATACAGTTGAGAATATATTTATTTTTAAATTTGATTAAATTAACGTCTCAATATCCTCAAACATAATTAAAAATAAATACTACTATATGATTACCGATATAGTTAATAAAAAGAAAGTAATCTTTTAGCCTTTTATTCTCTCATCTTTTTTTTCGTCTATCTGAGTATCTTACCCACACATAAATAGAAGATCAATTTTATTCTATTAATTATGCCGTATGCTTTTGATTTTTCCTTTCTTGTTAAAAATCTTCCAATATAAGGATCTGACGTGTTTGGTTTTCAATGGTGACAGGTTCGATGGCATAAATAACGCTGTCTCCACGTCTTAACATGTGAATGTGATTGATAAAACGAATATTTTCTTTTTAATTAAATTATTTTTTAAAATTACCTTTTTAAGAATAAAATGTCTAAATAATTGATAAATTTAATTAATAATTAATTCATTTTACTATAAATAATGTTTTATGCTTAGCAAAATTTTATTTTCATATTTAATTCAAATAAAATATTTTAAGAAAATAATTCACTTTTTTAAAATATTATTTTTTGACATTGATATAAAATATTTATTGATTTTATTGATAATTAATATTTATAAAAAAAAAATCTATTGCAGTGTATCCTAACTACATTTTTTCTTCCATAAATTTCAAAATTTTAACTTAAACAATCCAAATCTAATCCCATTTGTATAAAAGACACGTTGACTTTTATATCCTTAATTAAAGTGAAAAAAAATACTGAATGAATAAGTTATATATGTGAAAAAAATACCCAAAGACAATAATAATTATTATTATTATAACAGTGATACTCACTCTTTCTCTCTATTTTTTTGGAGTATTTTTTCTTTAATTAATATTATAAAGTTTATCGTCGTTATTTTTTATTTTTTTTATAATACAACTGTAAAATATCTATCAATTTTATTAATAACTAATATTTATTTTTTTTTTATTTTTTTTCACTTTTCTTTATGTTTCCAAGCTGGTAACCTTACATTTACTCAATTTAAGTTCCAACAAACTCTCAATTGTCATTCACTTAGTTTCAGATCACTCAGTTTGTAATCTTTAAACTTCAAGACTAAATTATCTGGTCACAAACCTCCTTAAAATTCAAAAACACAAAGAGAAAATATCCTAAATGTAAAAATTAAAGAAAATATGAATAGAATTCCTCCTAATTAACTTAAAATACATGTCAACCTACATTAATCAATATCTAAAATATGATATGAAACCAAGTACATCTTAAAGAAAAAAAAAACCTCCAAAAGATTCTTCATCACTTCTATAAAGTCCAAATCAAAGTCAATGTTAACTTTTAAGAAAGATGGCAACGTGGACCCTTGGGCTCCTTCATCCAATGAAGTTTGTGTTTCTCTTTTATCTTGGATTCTACGAAGTGTAGCATAAAGATTACTATTAAGTATATTATTTTTAGAAATATTTTATTGTAAAAATGTTATTGATATTTTTTATTAATATTTAATAACATTTAAATGTTGTTAATGAGATTTTGCATATGTCAGATATAATATTTATTAAAATATTATAAAATTAATTAATAATATTTTTTTCAATATTTTTTGAATGTTAAAAAAAGTCATATATATAATACATTACAAGATTTTTTTGATTTTATTACTAATTTTAGTTATCATTTAAATTAGTAGTTAAATCCTAACTAATTAACTAGAATATTATTTTTTCTAGCTAAATTTAAGTTATATTTCTTATTACTACAAATTAGCTAGAAAATAATTACAAATTTTAAATTTTTACTACAAATTAACTAAGATTATTTTCTTAACTAATTTACTACTTATTTCATGCTACCATTAATATTATAGTAATTTTATAGCTAATTATTTTTACTAAAAATTAACTACATAATAATTATTAATTTTAAAATTAATCATAAAATTATTTGGTAGAAAATTTTAAATTTTCTAGTAGTGATAGTGGATCTTTTGACAAAATAATTATTAAAAGGTTGGTGAAAATTACTTGTTAGTGAATTAAATATTTTGAATGTAATTTTTTTTTTATATATGATTAAAATATTGACTATTTGGAGATTTAATTCCAAATTTTGTTTTAACAAAAACATTTTTCTAAAAAATATTTGCAAGAAACCTTTGAAATAAAACCTAACATACGCTGGTTCAACGACACTTTGAAAGACCTTGTTTGTTATAAAATAAATCATAAAGGTATAAAGTAAGTAGTCAACAACTCATTTCAAACGGTAAAATAAATAGTCTCAGTTGTTGAAGAGAAAATCAATTTCTAATATTATATACACATGTATAACAAATAATGCAAATATTATCCGTTAATTTTTTTTTAGTAATAATTGAAATTACTTACTTTAAAATAGTCAAGTATTTACTTATAAAATTTATAATGAATGTGGTTTGTACTTCACGATCTAACCCGACCTTTATTCCTATACCTACCTATACATATTTAATATATATGTTAATTTATAAATAAAAAATTAATATTGCACATGTATTGTCACTTCACAAACACACCTAACAAAGCTCATTTTAGAGAGTTAATTTTCCCATGTCAAAATTCGAAACCTCACTCCTTATTGTCATTGTCTGACATTTTTGTCTTTTTGGCTGTGTCGTAATGCTATTGTTAGGTCATTCTTTGACTTCATTGGCAAAGGAGTATCATTTGTCAACTATTTAACAATTTCATCTTTATAATTAACATAAAACGAACATAATTAATAGGTCCAGAAATGGGTATTTAGGTACTCATAGGGTACAATAATGCACACTATTAATATGTTACCTGTGCAAGTATACGTCCGGAGACAAGTATTTTTCAAAAATCATTGGCACATGAATGGATGCTAGTGTCTCGTACTCAAAGTGGAACAGGTTCATCTTCAAATTAATTCAATAAACTTATGAAGACTTTAAGTTAAAAAAAAATCGAGTTTTAGATAAAAAAAAAAGAATTAAAATTATTTTAAAAATAATAATTTTAAATAAATTTTTTCTGCGCTAAAATAAATAATGAGATAAAGAAGAGTAATAAAAATTCAAAATTAAATTACTCTCATCAAAGTGTTCTTTAACTCAATATATAAAGATGAATTAATTTTTATAATACTCAAGATAAGCTGAAAATAATTATTCTTTATTTTTATTCTTTATTTTTTTTAATCTAATGTCTCTAAATACATTACTACATTTATTGTTTTTAATAACAATATATATTGTAAAAATATTACCAAAAATTTTTTAATAACATTTTTTTTATATCAATAATAACATTTTGTAACATAGTTCAAATATAACATTTGCTAAAAGATTATCAAAATTAATAGATAATATTATTTTTATATTTTGTAATTATCACTGAAAGTCATATATATTTTGTAATACGAATAACTTATATTTTGCAATTAAATTAAAAAAATAATAATAGAGATAGAAACTTTTAGTGTAACTTGATATCTTCTCTCGTATATATTAAACATTTCTCCTTTTTCTTAATAATATATATTTGAAAATATTGTTACCAAATAAAAAGGTAATTATAACCAAGTTTAAATACTAAAAAAACTAAAATAGATAATAATATTTTTTATTATTTTCATATTTTATTTTGAAAAGGTTTAATTTATAAAACTTATTTTAAAACAACGAAATTCAAATGCATATTAACGCAATAAATACGAATTCGTATGACAAATAATATTTTATGATATGAAGTAGAATACCACCTTACATCACCAAGCCATATAGAAAAGGACTTAACTCTAAGTGAGAATCCATTAACGGAAAACTAAAAGAAATGCAAGAAACAATTGGGGCCTATGGAGATGCAACTTTTGTCCAAGGGAATAAAATTCGAGGAAGAGGAGTAAATGAGGATGCGGTTTTACTTGTGCAAATCCAAGGACATAAAAATCCAAAATAAAATACAGAAAATAATAAAATTGAATATATTTGTTTGCAAATAAATATGAAGATATTTAGAGTTACTATTTCTTTTATTGCCTAAGATTTGGAGTTAATAGTTGCAAATCTAATTAAGTTTTGTGATTGATTTTATTATGATTTGTTTGAATTTATTTTTCAGTTTGTTTCCTTGTATTAGGATGAGAATCCTATTATATTATTAGAATTTGTTGCAAATAACATTAAGATTTGTTTCCTATTATTAGTTTTTTTCTGCCATGTTTCCTATCAATAAAAAGACGTGTAATTCAAAAACATAAATTGAAGTTGAAGAAAAAATTGAGTGTTTATTTTCTCTATTATATGAGGATTTATTTTCTTCTACAACTTCGTCTTATCATTTCTCTTATATAGAATTGGTGATTCAAATTCATAAAAATCCCCAATTTGTGCTTCAACTCAAGTATGTTGCTATGTAGATTAGTTAAGTTGTGTCCATGATAAGAGGAGTGGTTTAAGTAACAGGTCACGTCCCCAATAGCATTAATTAGCTATTTGCGCTTGTCATCGTCCTTGAACCATTACTTATTTCTTCCTTTCCCTATTATTTTAATTTTCTTTGTTAACCTACATTGTAAAGATTGAGCCACCCCTTGTGCTTTTATCATTTTATCTATTAATTTCCATGTCAAATTATTATTTTAAATAAATTACTGTAAGTAATTATAAATAAAAATATATCATAAATGTTCTTACTTTTAATTATTATTGTTCAAAAAACATATTTTAAAATAATAAAACTAAAATATATATTAATATAATTTAAAATATTTAAAATTTTATTATTCTATTATTTATTACAAGTTAATGATTTAGCATTAACATTTTTCATTGTACTTTTGTCTTATGTATTTAGTTATAGTAAATTGAATTTTATTTTTATAAATAATTAAATGAAAATTTAAAATTGTACACACTAAACGTTTTATAGGATTTTTATATGTTAAATAAATAAATTACTTATTTTTAGTTACATACAAAAATAAATAAAATAAATGACATGATTGCTTTTTTTTATAAATCTTACATGTATTATCTAAAAATATAATGAACATAAAATTCAAAAATTTTTATGGTATTGTGAATTCATTTTTTATTTGTGAGGAAAATATTAAAAACAATGTGTTTATTATTTATTTGAAAAATAATTTTATAAAATAATATTTGAAGTATGATGTAATGATATAAGTTTACAAATACATATAATAATTTATCCCGTATCTTAGGTTTAATTTTTATTTTAAACAAACTATTATGAGTTATTTAATTTTAAAAATATATGGAAAACATTTACAACATTAATTATTATTGTTCATAAAACATATTTGAAATAGTATTTACTAATTAAATTTTTATTTTTATTTAGTTATAGTAAATACAAAAATTTATTTACTACAAATAATTAAAAGAAAGAAATGAAATTATATATTATACAATTTTCATATGTTTTCAAAAAAAATTAATTCACATTATAGATGATAAATAAACATTGAAAAATTAATTTATCAATTTTATATGTATTACTTAAAATATAATAAATGCTAATTTTAAAAACTATAATATTATAAATTCAATTTTCATTTGAAAGGAAAAATATTAGAATATATTTAGACAATAATTTTTTTTTCTTTCGGCAATTTTTAATGGTCCTCCCGAAAGATACGGACATTGTCGAAATGAGGGTTATAATAGAAAAAAAATCGTGCTGACATTTAATGCGTATAAAATTTTACACTAATAATATAATTCGGTAATATATTTACACTGAAAATGCATCAATTTAACCTAAAATCCTAATCCTAATACATCTTAAACTATAAACTATTTAATTATTTAAGTAAAAATTTAATTCTATCAAATTTAACTATTTAAATTATTTATTTTAATTAACCATAAACTAAATTAATTATTTAACTTAAAAAAATAAGGGACATTGGGAAATCGGCTTTTCCATCCCCGATTTCCCATCTTTACATAAATCAAAAGAAGAAAATTATGTTGAGAAATCTGATTTTCAAAAGGCGATTTCTTAATTGGGTGAAAAAGATGAGCATTTAGGTAAATATTTTGTTGAGAGGAGTATTTGAGTAAATATTTTTCTTTTTATAATTATTATTATAAAAGTGTCTATATTGAGTTTCTTTTAGTGGAAATGCTAAAATAGTGCGGGCGTAGTTGCGACAGCCATGTACTGCCGACAAGATCCGCTCATGTCGGCGACATTTTTTTAGTTAATTTTTACAATTCGTACATGCATGTTAAGTATGGCCTTTTATATATTTATATATATATAATAATCACAAATTCAAATAGGATAAAATTACTGTAGATAATAAATTTTCCTACACAGTTACGTACTTAAAATTCGTTCTCAGAACTACTTATTAAGCCATAATAATTCAATACCAGGTATATTGTAATATAATGCGCATTTGGCTCCCCATTTGAGAACAGTAAACTCGCATCAACATAGAAATACCTAGTATTAGCTTCTGGGTCGTTTAGTCAACTTAACGTGAATTTTAAATAAAATGTAGGTAATTGAAGCGTATCTAAATACATTGAGTTTATGTTAACCTTTTTATTTTTTTGTCGAAAGCTTAAACTTTATCCAAACATTTTTAATGAGCTAAAGTTGTGAGTGAAAATTTACGGACCGTCACTTTCAACCTGAGAGCAGGAAAACAAGTTGTAGTTGTAATGGTCCCTCTCAAGGACAAAAAATTAGTCGTAACAAAAACGAAGAATATAGAGAAAACTCCAGGAGTATAATTTTCAAAGATAATGAGTATCTACTGGGCTCAATAAAGCAAATCCAGCTAAATTTGTCCATGCACACGTACAAGAAAAAAATGTTCTGTTTGGTCCTTTTTTTCTCTCTTTTTTTGTTTTTTATAGATAGGGTAGATCATATTCATATCTGTAATAACAGCTAGAGAAGGTGACCTTGCATAGGGTACAAATTACAGAAATATAAAGATGAAAGGAGGAAGGTGACCACGGTGGAAATCACGTCGGCAAGTAAGTTGCATGTATCTCAAGTGTGATTAATTGTCATTACTACATCAACTATAGGCATTAAAAGAATCACAAGTCCCAATAAATTAAACCCGGAACCACAAGCATTAAGCTAATAGGAAGAAGAATACAAGTCAAAATCACTGCAAGATCAATAATATAAACAAGAGTTACAAAACTAAGAACTCAATCACAAACCTCACCATCAACAAGCCACAATCCACTAAAGAGGATGAGATGACCCACAATGTGCTTTTTACTGGAAAATGTGGATCCACGCGCATACAATCAGCCAGGTGAATAACAGCTTCAGTTTATTCCCATTGATTGCCGGTGCAGCTGAAGTAATTTTTTGAGGCCTGAGAGAAGAGAAAAAACAATTGACCTTAAAATTTAAAAACCATTCATAATCTTTCAAGTTAATGGTGGTAGTTGGAAGAGAAGGATTTGTAACATACTTCTGCAATTTACTAAGGGCACCACAGAAAAGGGCATTGTCTGGAATGGGCAGCTCAGTCTTGTTAGTAACCTCTGGGTTGACAACCCTGACATATGTTTCTTGCCCAAGATACCATGAATCAAGGTTTTCTGTTCTGAGACTCCAAATTCCTACGTTGTCAAGGGAAACCAAAATTGCTGTCCATGCTCCGGGATATACCTAAATGATAGGCAATGGAAACAAACAGATGTGAGATTGAGGTTATAACTTTTAGAAATCATGATATGGCAGCTGTTAGGTACATGAAAGATGTCTGAAAACATTAAATTATTAGCTCAAGTGATTCATTGACACAGTTCCTCAACCTTAAAAATAAAAAAGTCAAATGATTAAACAATATTGAATGATAACACCAGTTACGTTCAACGGTTCAAGGTACTAGCATATGAAATACAAACTTTGGAAATGGAACTCATTATAGAAGCAATGACAGACAAAGTCAACAATTCTGAAACTTCAATGGTAAAGAACACAAACTATCCATAAAGGCACAATTCACTTCTACATCTTTCAATTCTTTATCCTAGTTTATGACTAAACAGGAGTTTATTAAGTTTACAGTTGCAGCAAAAACTTCCAACTTTTCAAATGCCTTGAAACAAAGATTTCACCAGGAACACGAGTGAGACTGAAATTTTTAACATAAAATTATGGACCTGTGGTATGAACAGAACAGAAGTTCTAGTGAGGCATTTTGATAGCTTTGGAAAGCATGAAAGTTTCAATAATTTTAGTGTTCAGGAGGAGCCAAACATATCTAAGATAAAAAATATACCTGTGTTGTAGTGCGTGCTATTCCATCCCACTTGTTATATGTACCCCTGCTATTATCAGACCAATCACCATAATCCATCCTGAAGCCAACGAATCAAGTTGTGTTATTAGCTCCTGAAACATGGAATGGCACTTAAAAGAAATGGAATTTGTCAGTACCCGACTACAAAAAATGCATATCCACTCATGTGATAGGTATGCATCTTAGTATCATTGTTCTGCAGTATAACTTCCATAAATCCTCTATAAGTTCCATTAATGACTGATGTTTCTGCACGAGGTGGTCCAGTAAGAGGCCTGGAGGGAAAATCAAGCTTGTATACTCCCTTTAATTTGTACTGGTCAGCAAGCCTGATTGGAGTGGATGGATTGACAAAAGAGATCCCACTGAGTGTTGCTCGCCGCTTCCCATTGATTTTCTCTGGTGGCTTATTTTTTAGTACATAAATCTCAGTCACATTGATCGAACCATATCTGAAAGACCCTTGTGGGTTAGGACGAGCACCACTTGCTGATACATTCCATCTACACAGTTAACCACAGAAATGCAAGAGTGAGTGATGATATTTTTTGAATTGTCAAATTTGAATCATTATTCAGTAATATATTTTAGTTTGATATTTGCAACACATTTAATATGTCCATGCAATTGAGACATAGTGACATACATACAGTCCATAGCTGAATGGCAAGAAAATGTTGGTTTAGTTTGACAAATTGATTAACATATCCAAAAGTAAATGTGTAGATAACAAAAACTATAAAAAAATCCAAACCAAACCGAATTGTTCCAGAACCAAACTGAACCAAATAAAAAAAAACTGAATCATTTTGAAAAAAATTCAAACAAAACCATTTTTTAAAAAGTGGTTCAATTTAGTTGGTTTTCGAAAAAATTCAAACCACACGAGTAAGAAATGGATAATTAAAGTGATCCAAAAAAAAATTCGAACTATTTTTTAAAAAATCTAACCTGAATCATTTTTTAAAAATAGTTCAGTTAACTGAACCGTTTTTCAAATAATGGTTCGGTTAAACTAAACCATTTTATAAAAATGGTTTGGTTTGGTTCAGTCCGGTTTTTTGAAAAAAATTGGTTTTTACAAATGGGTTATTGCTTAATTTGATAGTATTCCTTAAGACTGAAGCATGAATAAATATGAGTAGATAACACAAAATGCTATAAAATTGCAGCACAGACCTAATGGATCTTGCTTGGTTCATTGAGTAAGTTTTGTCAAATTGATCATCAGGAGCCGGTGGAAGAGGACCATGCGCCTTCCCCTTGGAATTTGTATAGCGCAAGATACCAACTCCGGTAACTTTTTGCCAACGTGATTCATTCACAAACCTGGCACTCGCTACAATGTAGTAATCTGTGCTTGCATTCTGATCCATGGTTACCAGAAAAGAATAAGACTGTCCAACATGAATATCTAAGCTAGTATAGTTCTGTTGCACTGTGTAAGACCCCTCTGTCTCTGCTAGAAGTAAGTTGTGACTCTGGATCCTGAAATTCAAACTTGTTGATACTCCAACATTATGTACACGAAGTCGGTAAGTTTTTCCTGTTGAACATCATGTGATAACCATTAAAATCATTTAACAGGTAAATCATTAACAATAATGTCATAACACCAGGTCCAAAGCTATCCGAGTAAACAAATTATAACGAATACACTTGTGAGAACCACAAGAAGCTTTTTTTTTTTTTTTTAGAAGACACCTTGCACTCTACATACATATCAGATATAAAACAATATACTAATGCTCTATTTGGAAAAACTTTTCATAAACACTTACAAGGGAGAAAATAACAAGATAAAATGAATTGAACTTTTTCTCATGAACTAAAATCAACTCATGTATTTCAGTTTTTAGAAAAGTTAAATGAGAGTTTCTATAAAAGTTAAGTGAATAAGTTAATTTAACTTATAGGAGAATCTCAGTTTCTTCCATGCTTAAGTTCTTATAAAAGTTTATCCAAATAGGATCTAAGACACTGTATGAAAACAAGCGAATATTAGTCAAGGATTCCATGTTTCTATGCCTAAAGCCTAAAATCAGAGAAACTATGCAACGAATTTAAGTTTCTCACTAAGTTCAATAGGAATGAAATTTCTTCTAAGAACCTACCAGGATGGACTTCAATTGTTTCATAATCAATGCCATCAGGAACAAGTGTATCGTTATATCGGTAAGGGCCCTTCCCGTTGATGAGAACACCATCTGGCATGCCAAGATCTTTTCCGTCATCAAGGTCCTTCCTCAAATCCTGCATTCCAAAGCAGAACCAGTAACAAACAGTTTGAACTTTGACCCAGGTTATTAAACGTATAAACACGAATTGAATTGAGAGTAAGCAGAAAAGAGGAGTTTCCATAAACTCAAGCAGCACTAACCGTATGATTGCGGGTGTACCAATCTCCAATAAAAACGACAATGTCCCCATGTGGGGTATCAAAAGGAATAGGAATGATGGGTCGGTTGTTGATAATGAAACCCCCAAATCCACCAGCAGCTCTCTGAAAATGAAGGGAAGGGAAGTAGAAAAAGCTTCCAATCTGATCCTTCACCTGGAACTGGTAAGTCCAGTTCCACTTAGGAGGAATGGGACAGTTGGTGCCAAGAACACCATCCTGCCACGAACTCCTCCTTTGCTGAATCCCAGACCTGTCTCAACCAACCACACACCAAAATTCCATAAATTCAGCTCAGTGAAACAAATCCAAGTTCAAATTTAAAGTTTTGAAACTCAACAAGCAAGCACCCTACCAATGAATGAGGAGGCTCTCGTCCAACTTGTTCCGAACATTGACAGCAACGTTGTTGTTTGTGGTTACATTGATAGTAGGACCTGGGAACTTGTTGTTGATAGCAATGACCTGCAAAAACAATGCAGACAGGACATGAGGGCCATCACCAAAATCTACCAAACTCTTGGTCAGTCAAACAAACAGCTCATAATGCCATTCTCACAACCCTTTACAAGTTAATGTGTTCAAGTATCAGATTACTATCTACCAGTGTCCCATGATGCAGATCTGCAAGTAAGGCTTGAGATTTTACATGAACACACACAACCACATAAAAAAAAAAAAGGGTGGAGAGAGAAAGCAAGGAACCTGCTGAGGAACTCCAAGAGGGGAGGCAGTGATGTAAGTGACCTCAAATTCGTATGAAACGAATGGATCCGCGGCGGAGGAAAGGGCGAGAAGCAAGGAGACGTTGACGAGAAAGAAGAAGAGAGCTGTAGAAGAAGCCATTGTGTGGAACTTTCTGGTTTTCCAAAAAAGATTTAGAGCCAAGATTTTAGTAGCTTTTTCCTTTTTCTCTGATTTTACATTATCAAGGGAATTAGAAAGAAGGTGGGTTTGGATGTGGTAGAGAGAAGAGAAGAGAATGCCTCAATTCCACTGCTTTTTAGCTTAGGTGTGAAAACAAGCTCTATCCTTAGTAAACAGACGCTGGAAGAAGCTGAATGAAGAAGGCCTTCAACTGGTGACAGCCAGTAGCCAGTTCACACCTTCTCACTTGTTTGTTCGCTACTTCACTCTCCTCTCTCCTAAACAAGTTAAATAATAAACAATTTCCTTTTTCTTGAGGAAACTAGGTTATAAAATCAACTTACCCATGCCATCGGCTTAAACTGCAGCTGCAGCTGCAATTGCATGCTTACAATTTTTATTTCCCTAAATATCACATGTATTTTTTTTTTAGACCAAATTACTCAAATTAAGGAAGGGTATGATGAGTAATACAAATTTTTACCCCAATATTTAATGCATTTGATCTTCAGGATTCCAATTCAAAGATACGCTTAACTGAAACAATTTTTATTCAATTCACGCATTGGTTGTCATGGTTACAATTATTTAAAATATAATTTTCGGACATAATATTAAAATAAAAGAATAACTATAAGTGGTAAATTAACAGACATGATTTTGTTTTTATTTAATCAATATTTTAAATTTAAGATATGAATATAGTATTGCATTAAATTCTCAAAAAAATTATAGCTCGTAATAATTTTGTTTAAGTAAAAATATCTTTTATAAAAAAATAGGTGTGATTTCATGAAATAACAAAATAATAATGAACTCCAATATAATTTTTATTATTTTTAATTATGAGAATTTGGTTTATACCGTCATTCTTTTATTTCAGTAATTATTAAAAGATATATCTAAATTGTCAATTTTAATTAAAAAAACAGTAGTAATAGTATTGTGATAGCCGTTGTTGCACGGTAGCATTGTTATGTTGAAGGGTTGTAGGATTCTATAAAGAAACACAACGAACATATGCATTGGCAATTTGTTTTATTTGATTGTTAATTAATTAAATTTGGTGTTGGATGGATGGGACCCTTTTCCTTTTAGTTTGATAGTGGCAACGGCGTAAATTGCGTTGCAACGGTCGGATCTCTGCAAAAAGCGCCACATGCTTGCCAGCCGGGAGCCATTCTACAAGTGGGGCCCACTACGCGAGGCCAAGTGGGGCGTGGCTTGTGCTTCGCGTAATTACCGTCCGATCCCGACTTTCTCGTTTTTACTTACCTCAACGGTCCCTGATGATGATGCATACCACGTGAGTCCAGCCAAGTAAAGTGTTCAATTACACCCTCAATTCCTATAACATTTTCATTTTCTTTTTATTCAGATCAAAGGACAAAGTTTGATTTTGACACAATATACCCTTATGCGCAGTTAATTAGTTAAAACAGAAAACGGTTTGGCAGCAAAGTAAGTAACAGAAGTAATAATTTAATTTATGCCTTTGACTGATGGTAGAACCGTACGGTTATTACTTATTATATTAATTCTTGATAATGATTAATTAAAATTCTCCTCGAAACGAGTATTTTAGAATTTAAGTTCTTAAATAAATTTATCAGACATTATAATTCACTTTTACTAAAACTAATCACTCTTGGTGACAAAAGATGTACTGATTGAGCTGGCATAATGAAACTGTCGTTTAATGTATGCTTGCATAATGAAGAAAAACACTGTCGTTTGTGTATTTGGGCAGTGATAAATAAGATTCAATTTTTAATTTTTTTATCTTTTGAAAGTGAAATAGGTAAGCATTAAAAATTGGAACACGTGTCAGGTTTAGAAAAGGAAAAACATAATTGTGAGAAAAAAAAAAAAACATGCAAACTTTTGTAGAACTAGGACCCTCATGCAACTAACACCATGATTATCCTGACACGGTCCTTATCTCTTTTTTCTAGCAACATCTGACAGAGTTAAACATTCTTGACACAGGCAAAAATACGAAGTAGTTCAAAATCTTGAATTACATGTCCAAAATAAACAGGTATACTAGTTATAAAAAATAAGTAATCCTCACCCATGTGTCCTATATAATTAAGCCATTCGATATAATTTTACTGATTAGGTGACATTTCAACCAACTCTGTCACTTGTCTACTATCAGGTACAATTAGCAAAAACAATTTGAGAAGAAGAAAGCTGAAAGATTCAAGAATTCAGGAAACATGACCTGAATTCATGACCAGTGGATTGCAAGACTGACAAAAGATTTATGTCTTGTGCTAATTAAAACCAGCTGTATGCTTAATGAATCATTAAATGCGCACGATAATTAAAACTTATTTACAAAAATATACTCTTGCACTGTCCATTAAAATTAATTGAAAATTTTCATTTTCTCCGTCATTTTCTTGTCCAAGGTATATTCTCAATATTTTTTTTTTCTTTAGAGATTGTACCACTCATACCTACGATCAAGCATAGAGTCGATTCAATGTCAATCTCTATGGAGATCATGGTCTACAAGCTGAGTTCTGATACGGTAATGGGACCCCAAAGTTCTCACAAGGATCACCAGTTTCAATTTCATCCACCATACTCTCTACATGACATGTGTCATGGCTATCAACGATTGTAATGACCTGTTGCTGCTAAAAGGATTAAATCCTCTAACATGTAGAAACTAATTTTAATGAAAATTTTATATTTAATTTACTTATAAAAGAGAGGATAATAATTTGTTTTCATGACTCACACGCAGCTTACTCTCATGCATAAGTCAATAAAGCACATGTTAAAAACATAAATAACATATGTTAACAAATTTCAGTTACATGAGTTCATTATAAAACATTTGTGACATTTGACACTTACATTATATATCAAAAGGGGTTGAGGATATAATACTCACACACTCGAACCAGTCAACAACAACTACTAACGACTATGCAAGACACACGACTATTACAATGGGATCTAGAGGAGGAAGTCCCATGAGCACTTGATCCACTAGTGTGATGCATGTGAACCATTTTCTCAAAGTCTTAGCATCTACTCCCACGAACACGTAGTTCGAGATCATTGTAGTCTTACACATACAATGTACAAACATAAGTGTAAGCTACCACAAGATTATCTTTATATCTAAGTAACAAAGTAATAATAAGATGACAATCATCATCATGTATACAATAAAGCATTACGCAATCTAGATATTAACCCTGAACCCTAAGCCTCAACTCTCAACTGGCACAACCATCAATTTAATCAATATATTATCATACATACATATATATATATACATACAATTTCAACTACGCCCAGGCAAGAACAATCATCATCTCAATATTAATATTGTTCCACGATCATCATTAACAATCTATATTCAACATCCAAAAACATAATTATACAACTACTCTATGGAGATTTATAAGCTAAGTGATCATTCCTATCACTTTCTTAATATACATTCACTCTTGGTATTGGGGGAAAGAGGATGTGATCCTGCGAATTAGGAAGCGTTTAGATCAATATAAGTTGTACGTTGGTAATGGCTTTTAATGACCATTAGTCCTTGCAAAGATTACACAAATTTATGGAAAATGCTCATCCAAGGCTACGCAACCCTACCTCTTTTAATCCAGCATTGATCATGAACCCCACAACTCATAGTGGTTCTTGACTTACATGTTTATTCGTCAATAATGTCCACTCGGGACTCAACAACAACCACAACAATGATTCTCTTATCACTCCCAATTTTCTTAGGCATCCAGGTACTAGCAACATGCACCCACCATCTTCATATGGTTCCCTAAGACAAATTGGACTAACTACAACAGGAATGGTTCATCAACCATCCCCTAAGAGTAAAGTTATTACTTTAACTCATCAACAAGTATTCTATCTTTCAAAGATAGCAACATTCTACATATTATAAATTTTACTTAATTATTGTTCCACTTTATTGTTTACATTCGTCCTACCCATCATCAATCTTGTATAACATAAGCATAAAGTATTTATTATATAAATTATTCATTCACTCAATATTTTTTTTCTTTCTTTAGAGATTGTACCACTCATACCTACGATCAAGCATAGAGTCGATTCAATGTCAATCTCTATGGATCACGAGTTTCAATTTCATCCACGATACCCTCTACATGACATGTATCATGGCTATCAACGATTGTAATGACCTATTGCTGCTGAAAGGATTAAATCCTGTAACATGTAGAAACTAATTTTAATGAAAATTTTATATTTAATTTACTTATAAAAGGGAGGATAATAATTTTTTTTCATGACTTACACGCAGCTTACTCTCATGCATAAGTCAATAAAGTACATGTTAAAAACACAAATAATATATGTTAACAGATTTCAGTTACATGAGTTCATTATAAAACATTTGTGACATTTGACACTTACATCATACATCAAAAGGGGTTGGGGATATAATATTCACACACTCGAACCGATCAACAACAACTACTATTCTTAGGCATCTGGGTACTACCAACATGCACCCACCATCTTCGTATGGTTCCCTAAGACAAATTGGACTAACAACAATAGGAATGGTTCATCAACCATCCCCTAAGAGTAAAGTTATTACTTTAACTCATCAACAAGTATTCTATCTTTCAAAGATAGCAACATTCTACATATTATAAATTTCAACTTAATTATTGTTCCACTTTATTGTTTACATTCGTCCTACCCATCATCAATCTTGTATAACATAAGCATAAAGTATTTATTATATAAATTATTCATTCATTCAATTTTACAACTTCAGTTGTTTTCTCATTGCCAACGAGAGGGATCATTGACTCAACGAATCCTTAACTTCCAAAAAAATACAACTTAGTTATATACATATTTGCTCAACGAGAGTCTAGCCTCGTGTAGTGAAGATAATCGAGAGTTCAAATTAGCTTTTATTTGCTTAGCAAGTGGATGTCTTGCTCAGTAAAAGAAATCACAAAGACTTATTCGCCACACACCTCTTACGTTTCGCTTAGCGAGGCTAAATCCTCACTCAACAAAGAGGCTCATAGAGAGGCCATAAAATCTCACCTCTTATTCACTCACTAAGTGAAAAGTCTCGCTCAGTGAATGAAGTCATAATGGTTTCACATTTTTAACTACGTTTAATCCACTCAGCTCAAACACAGAATTTGTCAAACTAGACACTAGACTCACCCAAGCAGACATTGGATTCACTTAGTTAGATACTGGACCGTTGAACCAGACATTGGACTCGCCCAGCTAGACTTCATGGTGTTCATGTGTTTTAGCGTTTTCACCTAACGAGAAAGGCTCTTGCCCAACATAAACTGATATTTTCAATAAATCTATCCAGAAAGTGCAAATCCACTCAATGAGAGCAATGAGAGTCTTCTCTCACTTAGTGGACCTTCAATAAAAACCCAAAAAATGGGCATTTGCCCAATCAGACAAGGGGCTCACCTAGCCAAACCTCTCAAACAACAACATACAAATCATCCAAATTTCATCCAAACTTAATTAAAATATCATATAATTCAACCAAAAGCTCAAGATCAACATATAATCAAATTCTAAACATCAAATAACATTAAATCTCATTGCCACCACAAAAGCATGATCATCTTCAACAATTACCTCAAAACTCAATAATGGCTACCAAGTTCACAACAATTGTTACCAATCTTACAACAGATCACTATCATGCATTCTTAGCTAATTAAACAACACAATAACATCACAATAGCAACATACAATCTACAAAACACAAGGTTAGTCCCCCTTGTTGTAGATAAAAGGATAGAAAACTTTAGGAAAGAAGTAAAGTCTTGATTCAACAATGGTGGTTGGAACCTTAGCTTGCTAGGGGCAAAATGTAGCTACTAGAGGTGTTACTCTCTTATTTCTCTTCAGCAAAAACAACTAAGGTTGGCATAGGTTAGTCACATGTATAGGATTTTTTTTTTTTGGGGGGGAGGGGGGGGATTCCTTTACCCAAAGGGCCATGGGATTTGGTTACCCGTTGGTTCATGGGATTTTGAAAAGGTGGCCGATGGACTTTGGGATTTGCAATAATGGCTTGGAGTTTTCAGGGTTTCTCTAGAACATTGGTCATATAGTGTTTCTTCTTGAAAATCATATCATTTCACTGAAAAACGTGTTGAATATATTTGTTTGACTCTACTCATCTATGAAACACACATGGTTATTGTTTATCAACTATTTGTGTATATTTGACACAAGTAACTATTTTCAAGGAAAACTCGCTTCCGTAAGTGTGTTTTTGTCATTCCGACCTTTTCTTAGATTTTTCTCGAAATATATGCCACACGACATTTTTATTAAGCCTTATTTCAATTGAAAGTAAATTCAATTACACTTTTTAATTATTCAATCACTTCAATTAATCAAAGCATAAAACTCTAATGTTACAACACCACTCCCCATACATAGGGGGAAGAGACCTTCATTTTGGATGGATTATTCTTTTGGCTTTCTTGACTTTTGAACTAAGGTAAAACTCTGAGATTGAATGTACCCAAGTGCAAACCACTCCTACTCCAAAGACTTCAGGCCCTAGGGTGTTTTGTGTAGGAACAGAGATACATTTTATGCATTATCCAAATTAATTAAAATTTTATCTTTATGTTATCTAAAATTATCATATTTTTATCTTTATCTCTTTTATCTCTATTTCTAAATTGAATTTTAATAGTTTTTTTTAAATATCCATAGATAAAAAATAATTAACTTTATATATCACAAGTTAAATTATTTATTATAAATTTAAAATATAAATTATATACTAAAACCATTTTTATTATAATTTGTAATTATATATTTATATATTAAAATATATATTTACTTTAAAATTTAGTTATATAAAAATAAATGTATATTTGTGCAATGTACATATTAAAATATTAGTTATTAAAAAAAGACTTAATTATATTTTTATTCCATTATTATAATCATTGTATGATTTTATTTTTTAATATTTTTAATTTGAATTAATTAATTAATTTTTTAATTATTATAATTAAATTTTTCTATGAACTTTTATTTTATATGAAATCTTTATGTTTCTTTTTACTCAAACGATGGTTATTCAAAAGAATTGGAAATTAAAATATTGATGAAATTTGAAAGAAAAAAGTTATAAGGCGAAAAATTAAGGTTTTGAAGAGGGAAATTTTGAAAAAATTAAAATTTGGGTAAAATATAATATTTTAATTAGTGGATTTTGAAGGAAAAAATGTATGAAATAATTTATTTGATTTAATTCATGATTTTTTTGGTTTGGAAAAAAACGATATTTCAATAATTTTACGTAAAGGAAAATTGATAAAAGAACTTAATTGTACAAATTAAAAGAACTAAGAAAACTTTGAGGAATTAAATTTAATTAAAATTTATTACAAATTTAAACTATACATTATTAAGGCACTATAAGTATAATAAGTCTTAAAAATGCGTTTGTAAAATAAAACTAAATAAAAGAGAAGTGTTATATTCTTCTATAAATCTTTTTAATAAGTATTACTCCCTCTTTTTTTTATAAGAATTACACTTAAATTTTATATTAATCATTTTTATAAGAATTAATCTAAAGTGTCTTATGTATTAATTTTTTTTCATAAGCTTAATTTTATCTTTTATAAAGAGTATTTTAAAATTTTTAATTTGATTTTAAAAAAATACTAATAAATATACTAATAATGAAAAATTAAAAATTAAAAATAATAAAAAAATATTTATAAAATAAATAAGAGTATATATGATTAATATTAGAGGTAAGTTTGAAAAAAATATAAATTTAAGATAAATTTAATACTACTATATAAATAAACTAAAATTTTTAATATTAATAAATAAATTAATTAAATCTTATAAAAAGTAAAAAAAGAATAATAAAATAATATCCTTCATGGGAGTGGAGAGCCAAGGAAAACAAAGTATTCAATGGATTTGGATATTCTCTCTTCTTTTTCCACTTTCAATCCATGTTCCACCTTTTAATGAATTAATGAGGCAAAAAAAGTAAAGGAGTTGCGAGATGAGTATTTCCTTTAATTTGAAACGAATTATTAATTACAAGATTATAGAAAAAAATTCACTAATTTGTTCTGGAAATTACTTTTGTGCTCTTCCAGTTCCTACCTCCCTGGGTAAAAGTAAAAGTAAAATAAAAAAATAATATGAAATAAAATTAGACAATTTTTTATTCAAACATCAAGATTGTCATTTCTTACAAGTTTTAAAATTATATACTATTTGGAGAGGAACACTAGCAATTGAAGTCACCTCCAACTCATATGATTCTAATGCTATTAAAAGCATATTGACATTGGACAACAGACTGTAAAGTGAGTGGTTGGGAACTATAATACTATTCTAGTCAGGCAATTGACAACATTCAAGGACAGTTAAACAAACTTCAAATGTTGGTAAATAGTAAAATACTAAACGTTGGTGTCATGTTAATTATCATATTTTCTTTTTACAATTTTTTCTAATACTATATACAAATTTATTAAATAAAAATAAATATATTCAAAAACTGTTCAGTATTTCCTTTAATTAACAAGTAAGAAGATTAATAGAAATGTGTTATACGAAAACTTTAAATTATTCAAAATTCAATTTCTATTTTAATTATGTGTTAATCATTCGTGTATGCATAAAAGTTCTTAGAGATGTGATTTTTAAGAAAAAAAAAAAAGTCATTTCTAACAAATTTGAAAAAGTACTAAGTATTAAGACAAATAAAAAGTGCTTCATACACGACATATGATTAGACTCTAGCAAGCAAGTTATTGCTTGTAAAGCAACGTGGGTAACCTGCAACATATGCACGTTAAAAAAACTAAGTTGATTTATATCAGCATGATTTGTTTAATTAGCAAGTTAAGATCAGACAGGTTTGATCTTCGGCAAATCATTGTTTGGTTTGGAATTGACTTTTATGGGGTAATTATATTTTTATATTCCTTGTGCATAAATTTCAAGCAACTTACTGTTACACCTACACCTATTCTTAAATTCCTAAAACTTGAAAGTTGTGACCAGTTCATACACCTATTATGGTCTATAGAATGTGACGAAAATATCTTTTCATTTCCGCCTATTAATTAAATTCAATTAACATGATTTGGTATTTAATTTTCAGCTCCGTGTATATATATATATATAATATAAGGATGAATGTAACCAAGTAAATCAAGGTAGTGGATTGTGAATTCATCATAGGCGGGCCAAAAAAATTGAAATGAACAAAATGAATTTTTTTTTTAACATGTCAAATTTAATTACTTATTTTTCTTGTATAAATGAAGAAACAATTTCTACTTTTATTAGTAGTCTAAATATTGGTAAATATTTTTCTCTGTTTTTTTAAGATTATTTGAGTATTTTGAAATAAAAAATTAATTTATGATATTATTAATTAAAATTAATTAATTAAGTATTTATTTCTTATATATAAGATCATAAAAATTAATATATATATATATATATATATATATATATATATATATATATATATATATATATATATTAATGTAAAGTACATTTTTAAAATAAAAGAGAAAAATGGGCCTATTAATCAATTCGTTTGACCCAAAACCCACAATGAGCTGAGTTAGCAATTTTAATACATTACCTGTTTGGATTGACTTTTTTTTTTTTGGAATCATCTATTTGGTTTAACTTAATCCAACCTAAATTGACATCTTTAAATGAAACCTTAAAGTTTTTTTTTCTTCGTTTAAACCTTAAACCATCAGGTATTATACTATCGTACATATGAAACAGATGCTAAAGTGAGTAATATTTTATATAGCCCATACTCAAATATCATATAAATTAGAATTTAACTGTTATCCAGTTAGTATAAAATAAGATTATATTATTATTTAATTATAAATTATTATTAGTATAACTTTTAAGATAATTATAAAAATAAAAAACTTATACACAATAATTTGTTATTATATAAGAATATAAATACGTTTTACATTTGTTGGTAGATAATATATTCTCTGCGTATTATTCACATACCCATATATCATATCATTATTATAATTAAGTTCTCATAAGTATTACCCAAAAACATAAATATTCAAAAATTAAAATTAATATATGAAAGTGATTTATAAATTATAAAAAATATAATAAACAAAAATTTATTAAACTTGCTTTCAAGACACATCTAAAAATAATTAATATAAAAATCAACATAAAATATTTTTACTAGAGAATCCGAAAACATTAACATCATAATTCTTTGATGAACAGATTCTCTTGTAAGCATCATTACACATGATACGATCAAATTATAATAAACATTTTCATAGACATAATTGAGCAAAAATGAAGGAATGGGCTTTGTGCAAGAACCCACAACTTTATGTGGGTTAATGGGAAGGTCAATACAGTAGCTAGGTACTATTGCCAACCCAACATAGATGTTTCCAAATCCTTTGTGACTGAGTCTTTTATCTCCAAATTCATTTTTTTAACTCTTCAGATCAGGGTGGAATGGGCGTATAAATGCAGAATTCATCTGCCAAACTTTGAGTGAGGCTGTGATAGTGGCCTCAGTAGCATTGTTGAACAAGAACAATCTAGCAGCTCCATAGATTGCCTTTGTTGGATAAACCCGAGATGCCACACACGTCCTTCCACCTTGAGCAAAGCTTTCAACTATAGAATGGTCCACCTAAATTATAATTACCAGACATTCCATCAAGATTCATTAGTTAAGCTTGTTAATATGCATAAGATATGTGCTTTTTTAGCAAGAAAACTTTATAAAACTAAGGCTCAACTTAATTACCAAGATTCTCAAGGAAAACTTTTCGCCTTTAAGTACTGGAACAACGCTCCCATAAATTTGCTTATGAACATCATTTGCCAAAGAAGACCTACAAAAACAATGTAACAAAATCAATATTGCATTGAGTTTAGAACAACTAATTATATAAAATTATTTTATGTCTCTAATTAAGTTAATGGGTGTAAGATATAGTGTTTTGGACCCAAAAACAGATAGTCCAATAATACCTTGATTGATCGGCGCAAAAGGAAGTCTTAAGATTTCCATTGCTTCCTTTAATGACATAAAAATACACAGGAGTATACTCAGAAAGCCCATCATCTGCCAAAACCAAAAGACCAAAAGGTCCTAAGGCACCACGTTGTGCAGATCCACCACTGGTGCTGCACGTGTACTCCTTGTTGGATTCAGGTGTTTTCTCCAGGGTTTCCTTGTCTATCTCAAACTCAGCAACAATGTCCACCTGTTGCATTGGTAGACACAATGTCATGTAACCCAACTTTACATTTATTCATGTCTAGCTAAATGTATAAAACTTTAGAAATTTGATATCATGAACACAAACCTGTGTGGCTGTTTCAATATCTAGTGACACCACTGACCCTGGTTCCGCAATCAAATTTTGGAATTCATCACTTCTCAATCTCAAACTCTCCACCTCAGCAACAGGCCACTGAAGTAAGTTGCTGCCAGTCTTCTTATCAAGCTTAACCGTTCTAGGAATACTCTGTACAATCAAAATTTTACAATGTTATTGCTAACTAATTATAGGGTTAGAAAATACATGTACACATTGAAAATAAGAAGCTTTCTAAAATTGCATAGGAATTTCATACTATAAATCAATCATAAATTGACATGTTTAGTAAGTTTACTTACTTTTACAATAATTATCCTAAAAATTATACTTACTATGATTTGTGATTGATTAATAATATATAAAATTTTATACTGAAAATGGATGGAAACTAAACTCTTGTATATAAAATACCTGAACTGATGCCCAACCTTTAGCCACATCAGCATATTCACTGTCAGACTCTCCAATCCAACCCCACAAAATTCTCCTTTCCTTGTTCTGATCATAAAATGTCTTGGATGCATAGAATATACCATAGTCATACCTCAATCCAACACCAACATCATTCTTAGAATCATCTGGTGTGAACAAAACATTCTTCTCATCATAAGTCCCTATTGCATAGTAATCATGTCTATCATCATCCAGGCTCACCTTCATCACATGCTTCACCTCAGCCCTATTAATAGAGGTATCCAAGCCATTTTCAGCCTTTTGAGACACAGGGAAGAAGTCCACACACTCCCACATGCCAGTGCCAGAGACAGCACGAAGCAATCCCTCCTTAAGCTCAAAGGTCTTGAAGTCCTCAGTGTCATAAACCAAGGCAATGCCAGTTTTGTTAAGCTTAGAGCCTATAGTGATACGCCACTTCCCTTCAGAGGTGAGCCAAGCAGTTGTTGGGTCACGAAAGTCCTTAGCACCAATGCCTTGTGGTGGGACCAAAACTGGGTTCCCAGGGTGTTTGATCCAATCCACAAGGAGAGGGTCAGAGGGGTCAGCAGGGTATGCAAGGTTTTGTACCTGCACTGACTCGTTGGTGGAACCTGTGTATAACATGATGATTTGACCATTAGGTAAGATGGTGGCAGAGCCTGTCCACACACCTTGCTTATCATACCATTGATCAGCCACCATTGCCAATGGAAGGTGAAGCCAATGGATCATGTCCCTTGACACGGCGTGTCCCCAAACTATGTCACCCCAAATTGCACCGTTCGGATTGTATTGGTAGAAAAAGTGGTACCATCCCTTGTAGTACATAGGACCTGAATTACATAAATTGTAGCAACCATTTCAAGAAGTTTCTGACTAATTGCTGAGGATTCTAAATTATAACATTTATGTAATTCAAAGGAAAATAAGCTATTTACACTCAACACTAGATTAGAGAGTGAAAGAAAAAACAAAAAAGAAGAGAAGTGGAAGTATGATAAGTGACATAATTTGATAGAAAGAATCAAAGAAAGATATAGAGACGGATAATATGTACTGATGAATTGAATGATATATAAGTATCTATGTGTCATCACTCTTGAACAGAATAAGTTAAAGTTGTAGTTATGTTTGGATGATGAAAAGAGATAAAATATGAAGTTATATGCTGTGAAATATTGAATAATATATGATAAATTTGTTAATATTTATACTATTTTACATTGTTCATTAATGACTATTAAACTTTTTATATTTAAATTATTTAAAATGAAAAGGAATGAAAATAAATCTATTAAAAAGCAATAAAATGAAGTGAAATAAAACGATACTAGATTATTTTGTTTAAATTATTAAAAATGAAACTAAATATAATAGAATGGATTCTATTTCATTCCATTAAATATCCTTTTTCTTCTCCTGGAATTAAAAGCATGAGAGGAAATATGTTTTACTTATTCTATTAACAAAAATATTTTAACAAAAAAATAATGACTTGATTCCATTTTCCTGTATTTTATGCCATCGTATTTCATTTTTTTTTCCTTCACTCAACATCAAATATTCAATCATATGTGGGTCCCTTTTAAAACTTTAGTAGTGCCAATTTTCAATATTTTTGGAAAAGCTAATTGTTTTGCTGGATAATTTTGTGAGGCTGACTTAATTTCTTGTATTTCATTGCTAAACCAAAATTTTAGGATGTCAAAATCAAAATGAACTCTGCCTATACCCCGCTCAGCTTTAACTCGGTTCCAGTATTTGAATGCTATTTATTACGATGAAACGAGAAAATTCAACCCGAAAAAGTAGGCAAATTAGAAGAAAATTAACAAGAAATTAAACCGAGTTACGCAAACTTTAAACATGGTAGAAGTGTCCTTACCGTTAGGATCTGAAGCAGAGCAAACCAGGTCCCCATCAGTCCAAGCCACAGTAAGTCAGTAATCCAACCAAAAAAGTAGGGAAAAAAATTAGCTTGAGATAAAGAGAATTGGTATTGGCAGTACACTATACTTGTCCTAAACATTTAGAGGTAATGACAATTTTTTCATTTTGTCAATTTCAATTAAAACAAATCATTCTGACAATACCGGGTTTGCCCCATAAAAAATAAACTTTTTTATTCGCTAAACTTGGATTATTGCCTTTGTCACTTTTCATTAGTTTCCTTTTTGTTCATTATAGGATCCTTTTCCAGGTAGAGAGACACACGAAATCCTAATCCATATTCTGCTTTCATTTAAACACAGCCATCTCTAGGAAGCAAATAAAAATAAAAAAAACGCTATTTTTTTTTACTCTACTTTCTTTTTATCACATTTTTTCAATTTCTCTTTCTTTTTCTTGTTTTTCCTTTCTAAATAATTTCAACCGGAGAGAAATGATGTATGGTGGGAAGCAATTTCAATATATCGTGTCTCATTCACTTAATTCGTTGGAATTTTATTGCGACCTGCATGTCTACTGTAAAATAAATTAATCCAAAAAATAGTTATAGTCCATGAGTATATGCATGTAGTGAAAATTTTAATTAATAAAATTTCACAAGAAATTCTCCATAGGAGGGGATTAAGAAAAAGAAAAGACATACCATTCATCCAGTTCTTCTCTGGTTGGAAATGAAAAGCAGTTCTCTGCCACGACAACATGCTGTTGTCCCAAGGAAATGTTTCCGAAGCTCCTTCTTTAACCAGGCTCGACGACTTCTCCGACACCCCCGAAGAAACGCCACGCGAAACCGGGTACCATTTCGAAGAAGGCACCGATGTGGGACTATGTTCGTCTTTAAATGGTGGTGACAACACGTCAGCATGAGGCATGTTGGAGGCTCTTAAGCCTCCGAAGGCGACAAGGGAAAAGAGCAAAAATGAGGCGCAAAGGAGAAGAAGGAAGTCCTTGCGAGGGCGTGGAGTGGGAGCGCCATCGGATGGAGTGGGTAACAATGGCTTGTGATGTTCCATGGTGAGAGTGAGAAATGGAAGAAAGAAAGGATGAGGGGTTTAGTAAGTGGTTGTGTGTTGTGATGGAAATTGGAATGAATGCTTTTTATGACTTGGCAGAGACAGCATGCATGTGTGGGGATTGAATTGAGAGTGTAGAATAGGCTGAGTTGTGAACTAAATGGGACAGTGCGAGATGGTTCATTGTGGCCACATTGCCACCTTTTATAGGACCCGGAGAAATCCAACAGGGCAAGAATGTCGTGACATGAAACACGAAACACGAAACACGAGGAGTGGATGAGGTGGATGATGGGACCCGCATTCCAGGTTCAGATTCTCGCATCTATCTCGGACATCCATCACATGCATACTTCACCTTCACTGCCCTACCATTTTTCTTTTCTTTTTTCTTTTTATTTACATAATAGTTGAATATTAACTTTTTTTTCCAGACATAAAAATTATTTCATTAAATTTTATCTTTTTTAATAAATTATTTTTCTTTCTCACAGTCATGAACTTAACTTCTATCAACATATTTAAAAGATTCATGCATCTACTTATTATATTCGGTTGCCTACCATTTTCTAATGGAATGATTTCTGACTCTGTTTTCTTTTGTTGCTTGTTGTCGTATATCAAGGAAGCTAATCGGGCAAATTTGGGAAAGGGTATATAATACACTTCAATTTCCTATGTGTTTTATAAAAATTCTATATTTGGGTTCACATTTAGGTGGTAATAATTTTAATATTACTATTCTGGTTTGTTAAGAAGTTATATTTATACATGTATTTCATTCAATACTTACATTTTATTTTATTGAGGTGTTCTTCATTTTTGTTTTAATCTATAGGAATAAAAAATAATATTAATAAGTTTATAATACTCACACATAACTCAATTAATTAAGTAGTATAACTTTTGATTTTTTTATAAGATTCAATTAATTAATTTATTAACATTAAGAAATTAGTTTATTTAGATAATAGTATTAAATTTATTTTAAATTTATATATTTTTCAAAATTATCCTTAACATTAATGAGATATACTATTATTTTTTTATAAATATTTTTTATTAATTTTAATTCTTTTAATCTGTCTCATCATTAATATATTTATTACTTTAATTCTTATTGGATATACATGTGAATAATGAAAGTAAGATTATTGAAATACTCTTCAAGATAAAATTATACTCTCAAAGATCCTAAAATATTAATATATTCCACTTATACTATTTATTGACCTAAAAAATGACTTATAATTATAAATATTTTGTAAAAATAATTAATACACAAAACATCTTAAATTGGTTCTTATAAAAAGTATCAAGGTAAAGTTTAAATTTAAGCCTTATATAAAAGACGAAAGGGAGTATTTAATATAAATATTACTAATACTAATATTAATGATGAAAAAGTAATAAAATTTATTAAAAGTATGGTGAAAGAAATATCAATTAGTAAGAGCTTAAAATTATTTATCGTAAAAAATGACTTATAATTAAGAATATTTTTTGTAAAAATAATTAATACACAAAACATTCTAGATTAGTTTTTATAAAAAGGAGTAAGACAAAGTTTAAATTTAGCTCTTATATAAAAGATTGGAGGGAATATATTTAATATAAATATTATTAATACTAATATTAATGATGAAAAAGTAATAAAAAATGTATATGGTGAAAAATATTAATGAGCAGGAGCTTAAAATTATCTTTTTATAATTTTTTGGTTTTATTTTTTTTCAATTTTTTATTTTTTTATTTTTTAATTTTTTAATTTTTAAGCGGGACAACTTAATTTGATTCATTTTCAACGAGGTCGATAAAAAAAATGGACCAGACTAGCTCATATTGTCATTTGTAATTAAAATATAGTATATTCAATAAATTTTTAAAAATAATTTAAATTTAAATTATAAAATATTACAAATATAATTATTTAATTTATTTTAAAGACATTTAAAAATTTGTAAATAGAATAAATATATTATAAATATAAGTAAAGATATATATACCTATTGAAAATACGAGGGATGAATCAGAAAAATTTCAATAATGAGCTATGAATCAACCACATAAGTGAAATTGACACAACATTCAACATAAAAACTTAAGGCTTTATGTTTATAGGTCTTTCTCACTTATATGTTGTCCAATACACCCATCTTTATCCATTAAATTTTCTACTCAAACTTGTACTCTAACAATGCTTGAGTGGCTCGTTCCTAACCAATATGAGATTTCTTCCTTACACATGCACTCCAACAATCTCTTCTTCAAGTGTAAATCTCTTTCACATTTTATACTCTTCCTTAAGTAGAAGTCATTTTTTTCATCCACAAGTATTCTCTAATGACCTTTAGAGCTTAATCATTATTGTCAATATGCTCTAAATATTTACCAATTGTGGCATAAGAGGTTAGCCACTGACACCAATATGCTCTACATACTTGTATCATCGTTTGGGACATGTTTCTTGACCTCCGCATTGCCAAGAAGACTTTTGATACAAGAACTCAATAGTTATGGAACTCCATATATGGATATATCACCAATTTCATTCAATACTCATTTGAGTTGGTCACCTAGTTGCACCATTGACTTTGATACCACTTGTGGAAATACAATGAAGAGAAACACTGGAGAGAATTCTAGCAATGAACTATGAATCAACCACATAAGTGCACGATGGAATAATAACCGTAGAGGGGTTGTTGATGGGTTTTCTCGAGTCCACTGTGGTCGCGCAGTGGAACATTAAACGCAGGGAGTTGATGATGGGATTTCAGGAGTGGGTAGTTGGAGGGGTTTCGTGGGAAAGTCAGCGAAGAAACTTCCTTCTCCTTTTTCTTTTCTTTTCCATTTTCTTTCTATTTTATTTCTTTTTTTTGTTTTTCAAAAGGGAACAAAATTGGGTATCAACATAAATCATATCCTATTAGTACACTAAATGAGTCATTATTGTCTTTTTCTTTGGGCTCCAATGTAAATAATTCATTAAATTTCTATTAGACATGTAAAATTCCATAATGAAAGCCATTAGAAATCACTAGTTAGTATGTACATATTTTTCAATAAAGTAAAACATTAAAAGAACATATAGTATATTTGAGTGAGCATTGACAAAATTAATTTTAAAAATAGTGATTTATATTTGAATGTTTTTATTCTAAAAACAAGCTAATTGTTAAATTTAATATAATTTTTATGTCCAATATAAAAGTTACTTAAAATTATTTTAATTCAATCAATCTTCAATTGATAATCAATTTTTTAACGTGAAACTAAACATTTGAAAATTTATCTAAATTACGTTAGCTGATATTTTAACATAATTCTAGAAAATTTAATGTAAAACTAAACACACACTTAGATCGGTCTGTCCCCTTTTAAATTTTATTATTTTATCTTACGTAAAAATTAGCTTTCTTTTGATACAAACTAATTCGAGAGATAATTTTATTAGAGTTAGATAAAAAAATTATAAATGACAAAAATTTTCTCCAAGTATTTAGTTGTAGGGTTGGAACTTATGATAACTATTTAAGTTAAAATAATTATACATTGATCTATAGACGTTCAGTGGTTGTGAATATTTAGCTTTTGTGTGTGTGGTGGGGAGGACTAAAGCAGCCATCACGAGCTCCGCAACCGTCATAAAATCCGTGCAACCATGCTTGAAATTTTTGTTTGAACTAACATAACATAGCCAAGTAATTAATTAAATGTGTAGCATGATAAGAAGCAACAATAATCGGAAGAAGAAATTGAATTTCTGAGACGGAGGCAATAGGCATGCTACGTGTACTGGCATAACTAATTTAAGAAGAAATAATTATTAACTTTTAATGAATTCAAAAAATGAAACTCTATTAAATTTACAAGTAAAATAAATATGATTCTATCCTAACTGTTAGCGTATAGGATTTCCATGAAAAGTCAACAATTTAATGAAAGATTCATATCGGTTAAAAAAGTACCAATACATCACAATTATAATTTCTATGCTGAAAGAGTATCATTTAATTTTACACCAAAAAAATTGAAAATTCTATTTAAAATTTGAATTTTTTAATAAAATATAAAAACCTTATTTAACAGTTATAAAAAATTACCGATACACTTTTTCTGAATAATGTTCCATGCTAGGACAACAGTTAAGGAGGCAATAGCACCGGTAGTCCTGGAAAGTAATAAATGATATCCCTTTATATAGTTCTCATGGGCCATAGCCCATAGGCCCACCCTAAGCTCTTCCAACCATTAATTAAAGTGAGTATAAAAGCCGAAAAAGGAAAGAGTTTAGGAACTCTGGTGATAATGAAATCTAACCAAAGAACTGAACGAATTGGAAAGCTTTTATTCAGCTTTCTCTAGTTTACATTTTTTAGGTTAATTAATTAATATATATTTTTTTTTAATTTTATGTTATATTTTGTTTTATTTTAACCTCATATTATAATCCCTGTGACAAGTATACCGAATATACATATATAGGAATTGAACTAATTGGAGGGTAGGCAACACGACAACAAAAGATGAGTGATTGTAATACTTTGCATTAAGGCATGGTGCTATTGAGTTTCATTACCAAATTAGCAAAGAAGTATTTACATATTTTATTATTAAATTACTTTTATATTTTTGTATGATAATAATTTTTATTCAATATTTTTCTTTTCATTTTTTAATCAGTAGTTTAACGTTAACCATCACTACTAAAAAAATTAGATATATCACTAACTACGTAAAGTTGTGGCTAATGATTATTTAGTATCGGCAAAGCTACTACTTCAAAGTTCGTGCAAGTCCAATAATAACTTAGCCGTCACTTACTATTTTGCAAAATTTTTATAGTGAATTTTCTTTGCATTATTAAAATTGAATCGCGTAGGGTGAGGTGATGTTTTGGCGTTACTAATAATTTGCATTATTTTCACTAAACAATTAATAATAATGACCAATAATTAAGTCGTACATTGAAATTTATAAACATGAATGAGAGTTGGATTCAAACATGGTAGCATCCCGCGATTAGTTTCCGTCTGATTCTAATTAATGACTTGTTGACAAGTGTCACTCATTGCTGAGTCAGATGGTCCATGCACTTTGGCACCTGTCACATTTCACTACATACAATAATGCAACTGCGAAATGCCAACACACATTGCCGTGGCTTTTCTAATTACCAAATATTTTTATGTCAGTTTTAGGCCACATGTGAATGATGATGATATTACCCCATTGGCTCATTAATCCACAGATAAGCGTGGCTCAAAATTTTCTCTTATATTCTTTTTCCTTTGCCAGTTTTATATATGGCTGGTATTATTTTCGTCCCACCTTTCTCCTCCAATAATTTCATTATTGAAAATGAAAAGATGACGAAACAAATTAAACGGACAAGACCTAAACCAGATCTTTACGCTTTGCGCTTGGGGCATAACCATTGATGTAATTGATATGTCCTACCAAGTTAGTTTAAGACAATGCATGTTTCCACATGCAGCAACGGGTGGTGGTTGCAGGTTCCACATGCCCCTCGGAAATTACGATTCGATATGATTACATTTATATATATTATTCAATAATTTTTTATACAATACAAGGAATGACTACTTAATTCTGATCATATGCACCTCTCCTAGCAAGCTAATCACGACAATTTTTATGAGCACACATAACCTGTTTATTATGTTTCAGTGTAGGGACACTGTTCACTAAGGGACACTGGTGCCAATTAACCATACATGCGTGGCCACCGCACTGAACCAAGATCAAACTACAAATTAAAGTTCAAGGGGTAGCAACAAATTAACATCGAATAGGAGTGATGGCATAAAAAGAACGTAACGTGTATTTTTTTTTAATTAAATTTGATGCGTACTGTGTTAGCGTAACATTGTCTCGTCATTATAATTTTTTTTAATTATATAACAAATGAACATATATGAAAAAATAATTTACGTACTTACATTCAATTCCAAATTAATATGTATAATAAATATATTAATTTTTATAATAATAATTATGGTACAATTTATATTTATCATAATTAAAGATGGCAAATTAAGCTGAATTCGTCAAACCAATCCGTTTAATCTGGCAGTTTTTGGAGGACTGGATTTAAAAAATTCAACCCACCAGCTCGGATAACTTGTCCCATTTAAAGTCACATAAAAACCAGGTTGGTGATGAATTGGGACACACCAACTCTTCGGACTAATTTAAAATTTTAATTTAGAGTTTGAGACTTTAGTGAATTGTGAATTTGACAATTTGTGTTTGCATTTGTTATTTGGTTTGGTGTGTTTGGTCTTCACTTTTCATAGCCTCATCCACGTCGGCAGCCCATGTACATAACATTTTACTAAGAAACATCTTCCAATTTATAAATCCTTTTTCTTTCGTCAAAACAAACAGCCATGCTGGAGTCAAATGTCAATAATATGACATATATTGCTTTTTATGTAATATATATTTTTAACTACTTCCGTTAACATAAGGTTTAATAGTATATGAAATATATTTTTCATGTAAATAATTAATTACATATTTAAAGTGTGGCATATATTCACAGAAATATCATATTTGTTGATAAGTGTATTAAAATTTCTAAATTTATTAATTTTTAGTGGGTCAATCTGCTCACAAATGAGATAAGCTATATTTCAGACTTACCTGAAGCAGATTAGTTCATTCTGACTATTTTTTGGCAGGATGGTGGAGCGATCCAAAATAGAGCGATTTGATGATCTAATTTGTTATTCTTAACTATAATTTTTTATTGGTTGACATCGTAGATTTTTTATACTAATAATCTATAAAAGTTAAATCCATGATATATAATCACAATGTTGAATATAACTTTCTTAGAAAAAAGAAAGGTAGTTGATAAATGAGAAAATAGTTAGAAGTTATTAACAATTAAAAAGTTAAGAATCAAAAACTGAAAGCTTGACAGGTTATCTGATTGAATTATGTAGGAGTGTAGAATACTATTAGGAAATTTAATTTACTATCAAATAGTTTTATGACTAATTTTAAAATTAATAATTATTTTATAGTTAATTTTTAATAAAAATAATTAATTATAAAATTATTATAATATTAATAATAATATGAAATAAATAGTAAATTAACTAAGAAAATAATTTTAATTAATTTATAATAAATTTTTAAAATTTATAATTATTTTCTAGTTAATTTGTAATAACAAGAAATATAAATAAATATAATTTAAATTTAGTTAAAAAATAATATTTTAATTAATTAATAGTTAATTAGGTAGAACTTAACTACTAATTTAAATAGTAATTAAAATTAGTAACAAAATCAGAAAATCCCGTAGTGATATATAAAATAACATATATTAAATATGTGAATAAAATTAAATATTAAATATTAAATAGTTTTATATATAAATTTATTATTATATATTAGGTAAAGTATATATAATACAAATTTTTAAAAAGTAAAAAAAGTGAAATAATAAAATATACACATAATTTATTAAAAAATAATGACATTTTTATATTATTATTTAATTATTAATCTTATGTATGAAAAATTTGCTGATATATACTTTTCGATTGATTGATCAAAACTTTTATACTAAATGTACATAATTTTTTTTTTTAATTTGACAGATATAATTAAAAAAGTATCACACAACTCTTAAGTCATTGACTATTTTTATTAACTTATTAAATAAAAGTTTTTAATTAAATTAGAATTTAAAAAAAAACTCTGACGAAACAATTTTTTTAATAACTGATTTTAAAAAACTCTAACAACTTGTCTAGGACTTTGAATTTTTTTAATAAGGATCAAATATATTTTCATCTCTCGATATATCTTGAAATTAATTTTACTTCCTATAAAAATTTAATATGTTTTAACCTAAACACATTTTTAATCTCTAATAAAAGATCAAAATTATATCACTTTGATAAATTTAGAGATTAAAAATATTTTTTTATGGAGACTAAAATTGAATTCAATACCTTTTGAGAAAACACGAACAAATTTTATCCTTAAAAAGAGGGTCAAAAAAGCTTCCATCAGTGGGACCCTGTGCAACTTTAGAGATTGAGATTTGACACTTGTCCATGTAGCTTCATTTCCAACTAACACACGTCAACGCATGGTGGGTTTAGCAGCTTCCACACAATACTTGAGACTGAAATCGAATTAAGTTGTCAATTCATTAATGTTTCCTACTTGTTCGTGAACTATTTCTAACTATAAAGCATTGAAAAAGTAAGCTTTACGTTGTGTCTAGAAGGCATCATTGGAGAATTGAAATATATTAAAATTAAATGGTTATTATTTAATTTTTAATTAAATTAAAGAGAGTAAATTTTTAGGAAAACTAATTACCTTTTCTTAAAGTCTCTTACAAAACTAAACAAGTAATATTTTATATTCGATATTATTTTTTATTTTAATCATTACATACAAAATTTTAATTTTTTTTATCTCTTATAAAAAACCATTTATAAAATAGTTCTTATAATTTATCATAGCTAGCTAGCTCCACAAATATTAACTTACGCTAATAAAGGTTTTCAATTATTTTTATTTTTTAATGCATGTTTTAACAAGCTTTGTTAGTTGTTAATTTTAAAATGATTGACAAAAAGTTGTTAAGTTTAAAACTACTAATAAAAGGATAGTCTTTATTAGTGATTTCTATTAGGATAATTGATAAAGGATTTCTTTGAAAGATACAACTTTTTATTAGAGATGGTCATAATTAGAAAACAGAAAATTGTCACTAAAGTTTATTTTGGATAAATATTGGAAAATTTCTTTAAAATTATATTTTAAATTTAGAAGTCAATTACTTTTGAAAAGATGTTAATATCTTACCATATTTATTTTAAGATGATTGGTTACTTTTAATTAAATTTAATGTGTAAAATTAAAATACATTTAAAATATTTGTTTTACTCCTTTTAAAATAAAAAAGAAATAAATTTAAAATAAATTAACAAAAATTACTTTTTTAAAAATAAATTATGAAAAATATTTTTGTCTGGAGAGTTTAATTCGCACCTTTTGGTGCAATAAAAAAATTCACAGTTGTGTAGTTTTTTAAACAATGTTTGTGGATTAATTTATTTTAATTAAGTATTAATTTTGAAAAATAACAAGAAACATTGATTTTTGTTTTGAAAAAGTGTGAATTACCAAGTCATCATGTTTTTGACATTTCTTGTGTTTTTCACAATAAATAAATAGGCCCAAAATAGTCATTACTAACAACATAATTTATAACTACTTTGTTGATGATATTTTTAGATTTTTTTTTTATCAAGTTGTCATGTCTTCTACAAAGCACAAGACTCTCGTAATAGTCAAATATGAAGTGGATCTAAAATATTATTACTTACAACTCATTGTTTTTTAGAAAATATTTATCTATAGTAATATAATGCATTGTTATTAAATTAATTTTTTTTATTTTGAAAAGATATACAATTTTAATAAAATAACTATATAATTTTAATAAAATAAAAATCCTTTTATATTCAATTAATTAGAATTTGAAATTATGTACATTGTATTTCAATTCACACCAAAATAATAGTTTTTGATAATCTTTGATTATCAAATTTATTATTATTATTATTAGGAGAATTCGAGTTATTTATTAAAAAAATTAAGCAATTTTATCTTTAAATAAATTAACTTTAGAAGTCATCTGTTTTATTTACTAAACTGTTATTATTATTTCTGTTTATTTTATTATATTTTATTTTGATGAAATAAAAGAAAAATTGATTCTAACGTACTAAAGAGAAACACAAACAGAATAGTAGAAAAGGAAGGTCTTTAACGATTATAAGTTTTTCTTTTTAGAGTGTTATTCACCTCACAAATAAATAAAAAAAAGTAAATATCTTTTCTTTTATTTTTTAATTTGGAGTTCTTGTAGAGTTTTTCCTCTCTTCTTCTAGAAACTTAACATGTTACACTCTTTGTCTCCTCTAACGTTTATATATATTATAACAATCACACAAAAATATTTATTCAAATACAAATGAATGACAACAATGCAATTTAATATATACTTTATATGTATGTGATAACGATAACATGACTCAACTCTCTAGTTAACTTGTTATACTCTAACATAATATCATCTAATAGCACATTAGAATCTATTCAACTTACGTATGCTCTGACAGATTGGATTAGACACAATCATTAGAGGTTAAATACCGGGTAGCCTCCAAGAGGTCTAATGACCTTACCAATTTGGGTTTATATTCACTTTCTCACACACTTGTCTTTATTAAATAATGCATGACATAACTTATTTTTTATCGTTTCACTTTTTGCAAATTAAGCTAACAAAGACCATTTTTGCCTCTCTAGACCTAAGTACCTTGTCCACGACCCACAACAATAAGTGGGTATCATTTTTGTCCTTCTAAGTTAGGTCACTCACTTGACGTATGTTGTCCGAATTCATTTTTATCATCTTTTGGTGTAGGTAACTCATCGACACTCATCATCATTAACTCAATTCTTCATGTAATACTTTTATATCAACACACACACACACACACACATATATATATATATATATATTCAACATAACTCAACATACACAAATTCTCGATAATACAACTAAACACATATATAGGTAAGCCTTCACAAAATCAACCAAATTCACAAGAATTAACATATAAATTACATCATAATTCATGGATTTTAATTTCCTCTTTAAAGTCATTTAAACAACAAAATACTTTGTCAATTGACATAGACAGTCAAACATAAACAACCAATTGAGGAATAAGGTTAATTCTTATACCCATAATCATACCCACACCTTTAAATGTGATTTCTCATTCCCATTTTACTTGGAAGATATAAAACAAAGGTTTTGAGATATCCCTAAAGTGTTTATTCATTGTCTTCTCTATTGTTGCAACAAAAGAGGGTTTAGAAGAAAAGTTTTTAACATACTAGGATTGTCCCTTCTTGTTAAATATCTATTATTTAAATATTTAATTGCTATTAAATATCTCGTATATCTAAAGATAATGTTATATCCAAATATAGAAAAAATATTCCAATTTTGTAACCATATTTGAATATTTGCTAAACATATGTTAATTAATATAATATAAATATCTTTTTAAGTATTTAAAATTTGTTAATTATATTTGAATTCAAATATTATTTGATTTTTAAGTAATACATGTTTTCTCAAAAATATAATTTATTTAATTATTCAAAATATAATTATTTTAAAAAATTATAAAACATAACAACTAATTATTTAATAGAATAATAACAATAACAATAATAATAATAACAATAACAATGATAATAATAATAATAACAATAATAATAATAAAAAAAAATCGAAATGTTACACTACAAACCCAAGGACAACAATTAAAATAGAAACTCACATATGTTGAGTGTAAATGGAGTTATGCCTTTTTTTTCTCTTTTATCTTTTGTTATTTTTTTTATATTTAAGTAAACTCTTTTTTTTAGATTAGGTGACTTTTTTATGTAACTTACTGATTTTTTTATGCAATATTTTTAATGAAAGTTTAATGTTCATTTGGTTTGATAAAATATTTTTTATTTTATTTTTTTAAATAATTTTTATTTTCAAATTTTTAGATATAAAAAACTTGTTTAGTGTGCGATTTTGTTTTCTATTTTCAAAAACTAAAAATGTTGAAAATATGTTTTTTTAATTGTTTTTAATAAAGATTTATGAAATGATTTTTTTATGAAAAATGTAAATATAAATGTGAATAATATATATATATATATATATATAAACCTCAATTCAATTTAAAAATTAGATACATTTGCAATGAACTTTAGAAAGGTGAAAAAGCATATGCTGGTCACAGTCCACGAGGTTTTCTGTATTATGAGTGCTGTTAAGCATTTCACCAATCAGGTAGTCTGTGGAGAGTTCGAGGAGGGGCGAAACGTGGCCGTGGTGACGGTTTTCGTAGATGAGTGACTGGAGAAAGGACAATTGTGACTTAGTGAGGTGTCAATGAGTTAGAAAAGTGGACGTAGGAGGAGACCAAGGAGATGAACGTGGATCAAAAAACACAAAGACTCAATATGTGATTATAATTACCTTAAGTGCCACCATGTTTTCAATATTTTATTTTTAGGTTTTTTTAAACCATTGAAAGCAATTTTTTTGTTTTCAATTTTTAGCTTTTTTTTTTAAATATTTCTAAAAGAATTATTTTATAAAATAAAAACATAAAACGAACAAACCAAACAGGCCTTTATTTTTTCTATCTGATTGTATTCTCTTGTCTTAATATTTCTTAAAACATTGATCCCGTTGGAAGATTTTAATTTATTTAGTGAATGAGAGTTTTTACTAAAGTAAGCTTTTAAATAAAATTTCAATTCAAGTAAACCTTTTTAAAAGATTAAGTGAAACCTTAAAATAAAGTCTATGTTAAGTAAACACAACTTGGACTTTTAACTTAGATAATAAGTCAAACTCAATCCATGTAAAACCTAACTCATCTCAGAACATTCCCACCCTACCCATATTTAATGAGTTACATCCGTAGGGTTTAACTTCTAAAGCAATTTAAATCCTATAATAAAATCTATTTATAGAATTTGATTTTTAATAAAATCAAACTAATTCAAATCAATTCCTAATAATTTCTTATTTAGAAATATTCCGTACACAAAGTAAATGATGTTAATACAATCATTCTATTATACAAAAAAAAAACTAATTTGAATTAAAAATGCAATTTATCATTAATTTTCACAGAAATAAAAAAATTTTAAAATATTATGTGCTTCGACAAAGCCAGCCCAAGTGTGGCCCAATTAGCTGCTGCCCAGGCCAGGTCAATAGGCACACAGGCAGAGCCGGATCTTGACCGACCCTACTTTGGGCCTCACTTTCTACGAGTACCGGGTTTTTAATTCGAATTAAAACGAAATATAAACTCCGGGAATTTAAGCGAATGATACACTAAAGATAGACAGTGTAATATCTCTCCAAAATAATACGAAGGCAAATGCAACTGCAACAAAATCTGCTTTTAGGAACTGCGTGCTTTACATTAAGGAAATTGTCCAAGAGTTTAAGGTTAAAGGGAAAGAAAAACAACGGAATATTCTCTTCATCAGATGTGTATTATGCTTATTCCACAAGGCAAAATACTATCGTGCGACATAAAGAAGTGAAATCATACATTGGGTGGTGGCCAAATTTTCCCAAATAAATCTTCCACCCGCTTTGCTTGATCAGCATGGCCATCCAGTCCAGCAGCCAGAAGCTGCACAGCTGCAGGTCCCATGGCTTTTGCGAGGCTATCTTGGTCCCATTTAACAAGCTGAATATCATGAATACTAACTTGTTAGTAAAGCAATCCAATTAATTAGCAAATCTGACAAACTCCAGTACAAGAATGAAATTTTATAAAACTATCCGGCTGATGATTGAGGTAGCAAAACAAAACTGAAATAGACTCAACTGTAGCATAACCAGTTACCATAAATGGCAAGTAATGTTAACATTTTCTATAACGGTGTCAATGGTACTGATAGAAATCTCAAATTAAGCAATTGACGGAAGTTAGGGTTGGCTGATTTGATTTTCTTGAGCTTCTTGATAGGAGATTTGATACCCTTGTTGGTGTAACAGCATAACAGGGAAGATGCCGTTCGATGTTGCGTTGCTCTTCATCTAATTGGTTCTTGATTTTCCATTTATAGTAAGAAAAGGCCATCGGGCATGCCATTATGTTTTGCAATTATGAGGAGGACATATGTTCTTTCCAACTTAATTTTGCAGGTTCAATCAATAAATTTCTACTTTATAAAGGAGAAAGGCAAATGACATTTAGAGGCTAAAACCCATACCTCTTCATCACTAAACATGTACTTAGCAGCAGACTGAGGGGATAGCCTCCTAACAAAAGAGTACTTCTCATCAGGAGAAGCAACAGATTTGAGAGACTGCAATACCTTTACAGGAGCTATGATATAGTCAACCCTAGACAAGGAGGAAAAATCATATGAATTGATAGAATATTGTACAAGGAAAACTTAAATAAGGTATTAAATAGGATATGACTAAAGAGAAGTCTTTGAATACCCCAGAAGACTAAATAGATCCTGTTTGTTGCGAACTGCTGCTGCCATCAACTTTGACTTATATCCATATTTGTGAATATAATTGTAAGCTTTTGTCACCTGAAATAATAATAATGGTTTCAGGCAGAGGCTTTGTTGGTCATTACTGATTATCATAACTATTTTTAGCAAGATCCGATTCTTGTAAAAACCAAGCTGTTTTCCACAAGTCATACCATACTGGGATCAAAGAAATGTATATCTCTATTTCTACATTTTCACCAAGAGCTCAACAAGTTAATTTTTACAGAAGAAAATTTAAATTCTAACAATCAAGCGAGAGCATGAACAAAAGAACAATATTGAAGAACAGACCAATGCCAACCCAGGATCCTCTCCTCTTAGCAGGGAAGATTCTATCTCTGTGTCACCAGAATGATTACGTGCCCAATCCTGAAAAATTAGAGTTTAAATAGGATACCCTAAAACCTGTTGTCCAACATTCTTATGACACAAATAAAGATAGAAATTACCCTTATGCGACCAACAAAAATTTGAATAACAGAAGCACCAGCTTGAGCAGCAGCAGCAGCTTGAGCAAAGCTGAAGAAATGGAATCAATCCATAGGAAGATTAATAATGAATAAAATATAAAATGCTCAGATCAAATGGAATAACACATTGCCACTAGATCCTAGGATACAAAAACTGATGTTTGAATTTTGAAAAGGAATTGGGAAAATTTTCACATCAGCAGTCAGTGCCCAAACATGCAATTTTCATCACAGAAAATCTTCCTTTCCCTTTTGATGAAACAATGAGCAGAACAATTCACAAAATTTCTAATTAGACAGCATGATGTCATGCTTCATTGCATGAGCTAGCAGATATTCAGATTGGTGGTCCAAAGTCCAAAAAAAGTAATGATTGTACTTCTAACAAACAATGAATTCAATACAGCATGCTTTTTTAGGATAGTTTCTTCCCACCTACAGAAGATATTAAAAGATAAAGATAACAATCAAGATAAATCAGAACCAGACTTGCTAAAGCTTGATGCAATTCAAATTTAACATCTAGAAATTGTAGTGATGAAATTTCTGTATTATTTTTCCAATACATAAAATTTCTGTCTTTAGTCTAAAGATACCTTTTTATTTTTCTATTTATGGAAATATGATTAGAACTTTGTATCAATTTACATATTCTAGAAGTTCTGTTACAGGGATTGCCTTACATTTATTATTTAAAGATTAGGATTTATGCATACTTCCAAAATCCTAGCTAATATGCACGGCCCCAACCAATTACAAACTAGTTAAGAATTATCATTGCTGTGGAATAAAGATATTAGATAGGAGATTCTGCTGAACAACAGAACTATCAGATCATCCAATCTCAGATAAGGCCCTTTTGGGATTAATAAAAACAGCAGTCAAACTGTGTTCTTGAGAATAGCACAAATGTGTTAGGTGAATAAAATTTGTTATGAATATATTTACCAAAAAAGTAATATCTGTGTTAATTGTTAAATATTTTTTTCTTATAATGGAACAAAACAAAATATCTAACCATCATATGATTCCTGAAGTTTAGTGATAACATTTGCAATGTAGCAAGAGTACTCAAGACAGAAAATTTTATGTACTACATAATGACAGATCCAAGCATTTAAGCAGTGTAATGGCATCCTTGATGTATTAACCTCAAGAGCCTTCTGTGAAAAATTCAACAACACTACCTGTAGACAAAGGTCAAATGTGTTTGTATGCCTTCAGATTCCAGCAACTTTGCAGCCTCTATTCCCTAAATAAAAGGCAAGCAAGCAGCCATCAGCACATTAAATAAAGCATCAGCATTCTGAATTCAGCTGGCACTACAATTCTATTTTTCCAGATTACTCACTTGCCAAGTTGAAGGAATTTTAAACAACAGACGTTCAGGAGGTACATTACTATCATTGTACAACTTTAACAGGTCATGCACCTGTAAAATTTGATAACAGTAGCATCAGATTTCACCAAGGCACAATATATGTGTATTTTGTCAGGACAGAGATTGTAACTGTGCTGAGCATTAAGGATTCACAAAATGTGAAGTTCGTTTCTAAAGAGATTAACAGCCATTCACAGTTTAGAATTTACAGAGAGGGAAAAAGGGAAAGAGAGAGAAAGAGAAACACCTATCTCCTCAGTTTGGGCAATGATGTACAATCAACTAAAATCATTGTTTTCCTACATCAGGTGCCAAAATCATAACTGCTTATGGTTCTTACTCACGACTAGAATAGACAACAAGAACTTCATAA
This sequence comes from Mucuna pruriens, assembly GCA_025330945.1. Taxonomy (NCBI): domain Eukaryota; kingdom Viridiplantae; phylum Streptophyta; class Magnoliopsida; order Fabales; family Fabaceae; genus Mucuna; species Mucuna pruriens. Next base: position 108,723 of record JAENHJ010000069.1, on the reverse strand, counting down.
ATCTGAAAAATTAGAAGGCTTAAGATTTGGCAACTCTGAGATAGAAGGCATTGAAGCAACAAATGTATTCAACACTACAATCTCGTGTTTAAGATACATAGTCATAGAATCTTAACACTACATATGTTCATGAAACAGAACCAAATACCTTCCTGATAATGGCGTGTGTGTCGTAAGCAAGACGCGCATCCACCTCCGTCGAAACTCGGCCAGGGACAAGCTTTGTCATGTAACTACCAACATTCACGAATGCCTACAGTTTCAGGATCAAATCCACAAAATAACTCGGTTAGAACTTAGAAATGAGCTTCACAAGTTATAATTAAATCAAAATTAAACTTAAAAAGAAAAACAGAAATAAATACCTTATTGACAAAACAAGACAATCGCGTGTTAGGATTTTTAAGTCCATAACACTCGGAATCAGCCAAAGCCATTTCCACAGCATTCTAAAAAAAAAATAAAACGCGTAACTCGTTTAGCCAGACTCAGACAAAAACAGACGCGTTAGGTTTTTCGAAGATGAAAGTGAAAACCCTAAAAATGGTGTCTGGAAGGCCACATATCCCCAAGAGAAGCGATGAACTGACAGCAGCAGCAGTTGGAGGAAACCTGCAGTAGCAGCGTAGTAGGTTTCATTGATTAATCAGATCAAACATTAATTCGAATTTCGAATTCCATAAAGAAGGAGGAAAAATCGACATTACTTTTCGAAATCATCGAAAATGACGGTGTCAGGAACGATCTCGCTGAAGGCGGATACAGCATCGAGTTCAGTGGCGGAAGCTGCAGGCGAATTGAATACCGAAAACGGAAATTGCGAAATGAGAGAGAAAGAAGGGAAAACACGAAATGTAGGAATTAAGAGAGTATAAGAAGAGGTGTATAATTACCGGTATTGATGGTGGAAGCGGAGGAAGCGCGAGTTTGAGAGAGGGAGCTGTGGGAGTTGAGGTGGAGAGTTGGGGAAGGTGTGGAACGAAGGGAGAAGGAGAAGGTGGATCTTGTTGTTCTGTTAATGGAAGAAGATGACGCAGCAGATGAGAGAACTGCAGAGGGCGGAGTTTGCACGGTGAGTGACATTTTCGAATTAGACTCAGTGACACTCGCACTCGGTTGCAACTTCTCAATTAGTAACAGTATTAGGCCAGATCCAAAATTCACTCATCAACTTACTGTTATCACTTGTCTAATCTTGGACACCAATAACTAATCTTTATTAATTTTATGCAAGAATTTTAATAACAGATAAATTGTCTTAATTGTCAAATAAAACTTTATTAAAATTACTGGTAAATCATCCATTTAATTCCTCAATTGATAATGATTTCTTAAAATTGATACATAAAAATAATAAAATAATTACTTAAATTATATATTATTATTTAATTTGATTCTTGAACAGTTAAATAGATTTTTGAAATAAATAAAATATCAAAATAATTCTTAAAATTATTATTATCTATTAATTTAGTCCTTAAAAACGTAATAATAAATTAAATTAGGCCATAAAATTAAAAATAATTAATTACATACTTTGTCTCATAATTTTAAAATTTTACAAATTCTATTGATATTTTTTTTTTACAATTTTCTCTAAACTCATAATTTTATAAATTTTATATATAAAAAATTTAATAATTTAAAATAAAATATATAATTAATCTTTTTAATTTTATGAACCAAATCATTATTATTTTAAGAAGCAATTGATAGATAATTATAATTTTAGGAGCTATTTTGATATTTTATTTATTTTAAAATTAATTTAATTTTTATTATAATTTCATAGATTAAATTAAATAATAATATACTATTTGAAAAATTATTTTACTATTTTAATTATTTTAAAAACTAAGTTTATTCATTGGTATTAAATTAGTAATTTCCACATGCAAATAAATTATCTTAAACTATTGTTACTATCACTTTCAAACAGTTAAATTATTACATGTATAAATGTAAAGACATAATTTATTAAGAAAATGATTTTCTCACGTCTAATCAGGTGCATGTGCTATTTTTTTAGGAGGTGCATGTAGTATTGAAAAAAAATACAAAAATATAAATGATAAAATATATATAAAAAGATAAAGAATGATGTAAACGAGTGGAGATAATAAATGGTGTGAGAGAAACCTTCTTAAATTTATTATACGTGTAACCTTTTATATTACTCACATCATTTTATATATATTAATTAGTAATTTAAGTGTCATTCCTCATTAGTATCAAATTAACACTCTTATTATAAAAATAAATTAAAAATATTAACAGTCGAAGATGATGCTTTGCTTCCTATGTCGGTCATTAGTGGTTGAAAAAATGAGAATTAATTATAGAATTACATATTCTATTTTAATCTGTATATACTAGGAGTAAACAATTGAGTATTGAAATAATAAAATTATTAAAATTTAAATTATCTATGCTTTATTTAATAGTATGCAAATAGAAATAGAAAGTTTCTCATTAATAACTAATTAAGTTTATCTCTCAATTGAAATTTCACTATAATATTTTGAGGAAACTTTGGGTCTTTTTTTCTACTATTTAAAATGACGTTTCTTTTTTTTAATTAACAATTATTGTTTATCTACACTCTTTTTGTTTCGTGAATGTAATCTAAATGGCCGATTTTGCCACTTCAAAGATATGACTGGTTTGATATATTCTAGAGGAGTTGCAAAATGTGGTTATTTACTGTAGCAAATTGTTCATATAGAGTTGCATTGAAGTGTTGTGACATGTTTTTTAAGTGTAAAGAACGGTTTTGTTTAAAATTAAAAATATATATATTTTATTGGTATGTTCATTAGAAAAAGGAAAACTTAATATAATGAAACGGTGCAATCTCAAAGAGAACTTAGAAATCAACAACAAAACACACACATCAACAACCAAACGGAAATTAACAACCCAAAGCAAAAATTGTTTGGAAAGATATACATAAACAACAAAAGTGGAAGATGATGGCTAGGAAGCGGAGGGAGTCGTTGTTGACGGCAGACTTGGGGTTGGTGACGGCGAATGGTATGATTTTAGATTTGAGAGCCAAGTGAGATTTGAAAGGGTGAAGAGGACTCCCTTTAATACTAAGCATAAATAGGAAAAAAAAAATACTAATTTTTCTTTAATTAAAATAAATAGTGAGATATTATTAAATATAATTAAGATTAAAATTGTGACAAAAAATAGTTAATTTAATGAACCAATACTAATAAGTTTAAGTTGATGCAATTTAGCACGTTAATTTTATTAAAAAAAAATTAAGTCTTGAAGATAAACATTTACTTGGCAATTCATATGTTGAATAATTGAATATTTTTCTAATTATGTATACCAAATTTCACATAAATTAGACATTTGTTACTGTGTTATCTAGTAATAAACATCCTTATATTTTATATAATATATTATTCAACAAAATAAAATATTTCTAGGAAGTAACAACTAGTTTTATTTATATTTTTTTTGGATAATGTAAGAAAATACAAAAATAATAAAAAGACTCAAACTTATGCACGTACCTTAAATCCCTTTACCACCAATCGACCTGGTGGCTTAGTTTTTTATTTATATGAAATTTAAAATTTAATCTATTTTTTAAGAACTTTCAAATCAACTATTACAATTTTTTTATTATACATAAAATTATTGAATGATATGAGTATGTAAGTTATATTTGGAGTCAATTGATCATGTCTCATACATAAATGATTAAAATATTATAATTAATTTTAATCTTAATCATCTTTTAAAATTAATTATATGGTTGATATTTATTCTTTTTTGATGAAAATTATTATCAAATTAATATTTTGTATAATTTTTTATATAATAAAGTATATATTTATTTTCTCTATTAATGATTTAGATAACAAACAAAATATATAATTTTTGTGATTATTAAGAACCAATACAATTTTTATTTGTTATTTTTACAAATTAATTAAAAAAATTATAATTAGAAAGTAAAAATTAGTTTAAAATCATAGTTAATAATATTTTTTTTGTCATGTGTGGTTATTTTTCATTAATTATGACTGATATATATAATTAAATATATTTCGACAATTTGTTAACAATTAATCTTCTTTTAATTGATATTTATTTTTATAAATTTTTTAAATTAATAATATGAAAATAATTTTTGAAAATAATTTTTTTTAGATAATATATATTTATTGAAATATATTATTAGTTAAGTATGAAAAATTAAAATAAATAAATACTAATCTAATGTTTTTACATTAGAATATAGACTAAATTATAACTTTTATTCTTTATCTTATAGTAAAAATTGATTTTGGTTCATCCTTAAAAAAATCATTTTAATTCTTTAATTTTCAAATTTGAGTCAATGTTGACCTTTTGAAAAAATAATAATTTTTAATTTTGAGACACGATTTTGAACTACTGTTTTTTTTTACTGATTTAAAACGTAAAATTTGTTTAATTAAATATATCCACATGAAAACTATAATACTTGATTAATGTTGGAATAAAAAGGATCATAAATATAATGAAAATCACGTAAAAAATTAAGTCTTATCAATATTTGAAAAAGAATTTGATATGAGAAATTTCAATTTTTTAGTTGTTCACTAGCTTACTTTTTATATGATTTTTATTTTATTTATGGTAAAAAAAAATTTCCAACATAGTTGATTTATATAATTTTCATGTAAATGAATATAATGAGATAAAATTTACGTCTTAAATTAGTTAAAAAATAGTTTAAAATTATATTCTAAAATAAAAAAAATTATTTTTAAAAAGATAAAAATAAAATTTTTTGACTAAAACGAATTTTTAGTGTACTATAAAGAACCAAAGTTATAATTTAATATTAAAACTTATGTAATAAAGAGGACAAAATATCAATAATTATAAATAAGTTCAAATAGCAATTACATTATATTTTATTTTTTAATAAAATAAATCAAATATTTTTATAAACTTTTTGTTAATTTGTAAAATATTTTGTTAATTTTATTATAAATAAAAATAAAATTTAAAAGAATTATCCTTACTTTTCATTCTTTTTTTTAATTTAGTAATTCTAATGAATAACTTTTTAAATATCATATATATATATATATATATATATATATATATATATATATATATATATGAAAAACATCTTTTAAAAAAGTCAGTTGCAATTTCAATACTTTGAAAATTAATCATTAATTATAACAACAACTGTATTATGTGTATTAAATATTACTCCCTAAGATTAATTTAGTGATGGAAATTTAGGTAATTTGTAGGAGGTTTTAGGTATTAATTTCAATAATATTGTCATTAATTGTATACCAAAATATATATATAAATCAATTTATACCAAGAATAATTTTAAAAAATTACTCTTTATATTTGTCTTTTTTTAATCTATCAATTTTGATATATATATATATATGGAACTCATAAAAGTTTACATGTTGTAATTCATGTGCTTCCTATAGTAATATAGTACGCTATTTTATTGGTATTGTCCTTAATGCAAATTAAATAAGTACTCTTTTCCCTTGAATTTTTTCTTTGAATACAATAAATAGATAGTTAATTTCCTAACTGCTTCCGTCGCGTCTTGCTTTCTCACCTTGTCTTAATCATCCGACATTTACTATCTATCACAATTAAAAAGCACACAATAAAAATTGTATTTTTATAAAATATCTTCCATTATTGATTCCTTAATGCACATATGATAAAATATATATTTATACTTAATTTTATGCAGAAAACAGATAAAAAAGAATGAAATGTGTGATAAAATGAGTGGTGTTAAAAAATTAAAAAGCATAAAAATTTAATGTATAAATAATATATATTTTATCCTTTTGCTTACTAAGAAGCAGTTTATAATACATGAAGGCTACTAATCTAGCTTTGGCAAAATGCTAAATAATTGAACACACTTGGTTGGAAGCTACCTGGTATCTCAACCATTACAATTTGAAAAGATTAAAAAAGAGATACTATGATGGTACATAGAATAATGACCATAAATCCACAGAATCCAGTAGCTTCCATTCAGAATAACTTAATAGAAATGAAACAGGAGGAAGAAATAATCAATTCTAGAAAATCTATGTAATTGATATAAAATAAAATGCTATTCATATTATAATCTTTGGCGTTTACTTCTTCCCATGCTTTCTTTCTTGTCTCTTCCAATTCACCAAGCGTTGGAGAAATTTCATGACCTGCACGTATTATAGTAATCACCTTAGTTCTAACCAACAAGAATCAGACAAAATAATTGCATATCAACTGTGCTGGGATCTGAACCTCATTGGGGTCTCGAAGAGAGTAGAAGGCATTGCTTTCTTTCCTAGCCGACGAAACCAAAATCCCACAACCTCGATGGCCCTCTCGCAGCAGCTATATTTAAAATACGTTCAATGCAATCGTCAAAATTTGTAGCATAATAATCTGTTTGATTAAAGGAGAAACAAAAAATGATATTCTATAAGGCTTAAATTCAATACCTTGAATGCATCTTCATCAGTTTTATCATCTCCAATGTAGATGGGAAGTACATCATTCCTATCTGTTAACCCTGCACAAAACCATTTTGTGCGTTCAATAACATCATGAAACACACCTTTGCCATATATACTCGATAAGTAATAAATAAATAATCAGAAGCAGAAGAGAGGTTCTTACCTAGAGATTCAAGTAAAAATTCAACAGCTTTTCCTTTATTCCAATCAATCCCAGGACGGACTTCTAAAACCTACCATACCAAAGGGAAAAGGTTTATGATGTAGCAAATTGAATTACACTATGGCCTGGCGTGAATACATTTGAATAGCGACTAATTAGAACTATGAATTGGTGACCATCATAAAACGTTAAAAAAAAGTGTGCAAAGAATAGAGTCTTCATTTTCCAATTAAGAACGCTTGTAATACAATACCTTCCGTCCATGTGTTGAACGTAAACGAGGGTAATCTTTCAAGACATCATGGACACGTTGTCCAATAGTTGTCCAATTCTGCAGTCCATTTAAGAAGTAAAAAGAAAAAAGGTCAGATTATGAAATGATCGAGATTGAAAAAAGATATTAACTCATCATGGTTGGTGCAACCGATTCTTACAGTCTCTTCTACATTACGGTAATGTACAGAAGCGCAGAATTTGTGATTTTCAACGTTTGCGCCTTTTATATCTTTAGTAATCTCGACGAGGGTGCTAAAAACCTGCATGAAAACACCTCATCATTAGTTTCTTTTTACTTGATGAAAAAAGTGAATGTTTCTTGCTGAATATTAGAGAGAGAATTCTCACCTCATCAATCATAGGTAGGAATTCTCTTGCAGGTTGAAAGAGAGTTATCTCCTTTCCCTAGACACATTCAAATACAGAGACATAGTGAACTTCTGAATTCTTTGACATATTTATCAATGTTTGGAACGGTGACAACAATCGATGATTTGCCTCATTATTATTACATACCTGATGGTCAGTAGACTTAACACAATTTGGGTCAGTTTTGGACAAAGTCTCACTAACAGGGCCAATAATGTCCATACCATGACTACCAGCGTAGTAGAGTTCAGATAGTTTAACTAAATCAAAAACCTGAAAAATGAAGTCATCATGCATTAATGACTTAGTAAATCTGACAAACAAATATAATGAAGATTTAACTGAACCAACAATAAAAATAATGATCATCCTGCAGGTTACCTTGTCACGGCTTCTTCCACTGATGATTGCTGTGGGGAAATATTTTGCCACACTTCTCACAGTTGTGCGCATCTAAACATAATTTTGAGAAAGAGGATTTTTTTTTTTACTAATCTAGATTAAGAACTAAAGAAGAATTGACTTAATTGTAACTAATGTATGATACATAATATGAAAATCCAGTATGTATTACTTACAGATTCGGACATAAAGGCACAATCCGGATCATCTACTATTGGTGAAAGTGTGCCATCATAATCTAGAAATATTGCAATCTTCTTATTCTTTGCAAGGTCAATGATTTTCTCAAACGAGTTCAATGCTGAAGGATATTGAAGCTGGTAAAAAGAAACGAATAAATGACAGTATAGAAAGAAAAAAAAACTAAGATGAGATGTGCATAGTACGCGACCGTGATTTCGGCCGCAATATCAAGGTTTTTGTAGTGTCTGTGCCCGCAAAGCGACCGTAATTATAGTCACCTTGGCCGCATTTGTTTGTAATTTCTCAATAGCTCAAGGAACACGAAACTGCGATCACAAATATACCAACCATAGAATTGAATGATGAAACTAGGTAGCAAGCTTACCATCCATGAATAGTAGTCTTCAAGGTCATAGTCGATGGAAGCAACCTGAGCACTAGAGCCTTTAAGTAGCTTCTTCCTTGGAGGCGAAGAAGCCTTCATGGCATCCAACCAACCATTAGACCTGACATCATCGACACTTTTCCTTGAATTGCTTCTTGAGCACTTCCCAGGAGAGAGTGATGAGTCTTGTTGTGAATAAGCTAACAAACTAGAATGCATTCCAAGCCTTGACTTGTTGACAGGAATAGGGTCAGTGAGAACAGGAGAAACATGAGGGGACTTCAAATCCATTGAACTGAGCTATGTTACTTGAGGGGCACGAACGTATAGAGAAAGGCAAGAAATGATTGTTTGATATTATGAGCATGACACTTTGTCACAAAGAGAGTTGATTTTATGTGCTGCCTATTCGACTTTTTATTTTCGCTCAACCAACTCTTTTGTCTATGAAAAACCACCGCTTTAATGTTATCTTATCACTGCTACTGTTTGAGCAGTCCATCAAGGGCGGATTTCCCTGAAAGTTTAATTAATTGGGAGAACCAAAAGCATAGTTAGTTACAGAGTTAGCAAATGAGGTTTTGTCATTAAATGCAAGGAAAAATGTTCTGTTAAGAAGATGAAACAAAAGAAAACCAACAAATAGCAAAATATATACCTTCTCATATATCGCATTGCATTTGTAACAGGGGATAGTCTTGTTGGTCTGGTCTTCTGAATAGAGAGTGATTGTTAAAGAATCTGCAACCCAGGAAATTATTAACTATTTATTGTCTAAAGACGATAGTTGAAGGTAAATTTTGCTTCTATACATAATAATATATTTCTATGCTGGCGAGTGCGCATGATACAAGGCCATGTAATGACTAAATGAATGTTTAATGGCTTAAGAAGGAATGTGCAACGAAAAATGGGAATTAATGATTGTGATATGAAATATGAATATAAAAAACGAAACATGTCCAGCAGATATTAGAAAACATTGTTGTCAAAAAAAGCAAACAATGAAAGTGATGTCCCATTGCACTGGGTCAATAATAATTCAGTGGCTGAAGAAATTTCCATTTCTACCGAATGTTGATACAATTCGGTTTGGCAATGGATGTCTACAATTACTTTCAAGAGCATCTAATTCTACTATTTTCCAAATCATCTACAACATTCATATACAACGTGTTAATCTTATAGGAAGATGACATAGAACGTGCCACGGTCTGCGATTAAGATTGTGAAATTGGCATTTAGACAAAACAGACTAAGATTTCTAGCCTCATTCTACTTTTACTGCCAAAAGTTTTTTTCAAAAGAAAGAATATATAAAAAGAGCAAGGAAATAATCTTTTTCATTACTAAATAAACTACATGTCAACAATTTGTCTTATTTTTATACCCATTTTACCTTTCAATGACGAAGAACATTAATACTTGTCAAATGAATGCCTATAACTAATTCAAAGTATATACAAACCCTCGAAAACATGAAAGTATACCAAAAGATTTTTTTTACTTAACGAGATTTCAAAGCCATAGAGAAATACTAATGGATATATATGCTTTTCTGTAATGTTAAAAATTTTTAAGCAATTTTTGGGGTAGAATAAATAATATATAAGATGGAACATAATACAAGAAAACATATAACCAGAGTTGAAAACAAGCATAGATCTAATGATCCGCACGGAAGATATGAACTAGATCATTTTATTACTTTAGCAGAGAAGCTTTAGAGAGGAAGATACTGAACATAAATTCAATTTTTTTTCTATTTCTATTTTTTTATTATATCATTTGTCACGGCTGAAAAATGGGACCTATTTTTATATTATTATACATCCTTGCTTAATATCAAATACACTAACGAAGAATTATATTAATGCTTTTATTATTTATAGCAACATTTGGTAAAGAAATGAAATAAAATATTAACACTTGATAGAGGTCTGTAGCGTAGTGCATTGTATGAGTCATATGTATTCGTGCAGTTATGTCTGTGCTCATTAGTTGAAACTTGAAACTTCGGTGATGGACCTACCCGAGCTTAAAATGGAGAAAAAAAGTAGCTGTCAGCCTGTCACTTGTAGCTGTAGATCCAACGCACGACCTTCACATTCCAATATATATAAATTATGAACTAATTTTACGATCATAAAAAATTTCCTTCATTGACTAGACACTTCAACGGCCAACGTGAACATAAGTTAAGGGCATAACCAAACTCCAATAACTCTCCCACGGCAAAAAATAAAATAAAATTAAAGGAGAGTAAAAATTAAAAATAAAAATGGGAGAGAGAGAGTGAAATACAAAAATGTGTTGGGCCGCCATCAAATTTTCCTTTTTTGGGTACATATTAAATTTGCTTTTTAGAAGATGCTATTGCTCCTATATACATAGTTGGCAGCCATCTGGCCTGGGTTAAGGTTAATGTTGACATAGTTATGGGGATGACCAAAAATGTTACCCTATGAAAAACTGTAACCTACATCTGGCATGCAGACCACCCATTAATAGCCATGTGCTTTTCACTCCTTTACTTTAGTAAACCAAACATATGTTTCCGAAAATTCAACATCTTCTATAACCATAAAAAAAGGAAGAAAAAAACTCAACTACAACCTCTTTTCTACTTTTCTTAATTGACAGGCTAATGGTAGATGAGAAACACCATGCTCTTGACACATGGGTTGTCAAATCATTGCCTAATTACTATACAATAAGGCTTAAATATTTTGAAAAAAAAAAATCAGGAATCAATTCTTACATAATAAGCTAGAATTTATACAATAACCGGGTCAAAAGACCAAAATTTATAAAGATATTCTAGAATCTCACCGGAGAACCAAAGTATTAATTGTGGTGATTATAAAAAAAAAAATAATTATTTTCAATCAAATATAAAATTTATGTATGATGTGAATGTCACTAATGACCAAAAAATGAAAATAATGAAAAATCAATGGCCTACAGTAGCAAGAGAGAACAAATCGAAACAAGGGAACCAAATGCGACCGTTTTCAGCTGAATTTTTTCATTCCCATTGGCCCAAAAGGCCCCACTTTTTTTTTATTTCATCCCTGACATGTTACGCATAGCAGGCTAATGCAAAGAAAACAGAGAGAAAAAGAAAAAGAAAAAACGACGATGCTTTGATGAATGATTCATTGCCATAAGGCCATTATCGGAATACAACAGGTGAAATTGATTCGATACTTGATTTTGGAACAGTTCTCACACAATGACATGATAAATTCGACCGTTTCACGATAGGCAGAGAGAGAAGATGGAGAAGATACCTGATTTATCAGTAGCGGTTTTTTGAGCGGCGCAGAAATCGCATTAAGAGGCCTGAAACGAAACAAAACAAAACCAATCGAACAAAAGAAGAAAGTGAAAGGGGAGAAAAAAAAAATTGCAGGCGAGGAAGCGTATTGAGAGGGGTAGAAAAAGAAAATAGGAAATGAAAAATCACCTTGAATGAAACTAGAAAACAAGGAAGAGGAGAAACAAGACAGAGAAAGAGAGAGAGAGGGGCAAGGGAGAAGAAACAAGGGGAGGCTTTAGCAATTTATATGTTTGAGGATATAAGGAGACTTGCCTATCAAGTTAGTTTTATTCACGTTATGCTGTTACCATTATTCTCGGCTTGCATAATATTTAATTCCCCAAAACGCCTGTTTTTAAGTCAATTTACCTCGCTGCATTCATATTTAATTGTTTTTTTTTATTATATAGATTATTCTAGTAAAACTCTAATAATTATCTAAGAATAGTACTTATTTATAAGTTTTTTCCATAAATAAAATACAAGTAAATATACTTTTAATTTAATTTTAACTAGTATGCAGGATAAATATTTATTTTTATTTAGTTAAAATTTATAATAAATAAACATATTTAAATATAAAATTATATTTTAAATTTATAAAAAGTAATTTGAATTATGATATAAAATTATTTTTGAATTATATAATAACTAATATTGAACATTGAGTCAAATCCAATGTAAATTTTATAACTATAATTAGTTATCATAAAAAAAAAGAAAAAACATTCATATTATATTAAATATATCTAAATATAATAATTACCAAAATAACTAAAATTCAATAATCGTTTTATATTTTAAGACATGAATGAACAATATGATCAAGATTATGAAATATGTTAAAAATAAATTAAAGTAAGATATAAATGAATTTAAATCATGTAAAAGATAAAGAAATTTAAATTTCTATGCAAAGTAAAATAGATAAGTATTATTTATCCCATAAAATAAAATAAAATGAATCTCTTTAAAATTTATGAAATAAAAAAATGAGAAATACAAATTATTTTAAATTGGGAAAGAAACAAAGGAATCAAGATAGAGGAAAATAATTTAAAACCAAAGATGGAAGGAAGAAAAAAATCTTGAGAGATAATTGTTTAGAACAAAGAATTTGAATGAAATTGAATAATAAAGAGCAAAATTCTCACAAGATAGATATATAAATTAGAAAATTTTTTTAAAAAATTATTAAAATTAATTTATGATGTAAAAAATATTTAGTATGAAAGCTTTAATATCAAAACTCATTTTCAAATAAACTTACAAACATTATTATCTACAACTTGACCTATTAATTATTAGATCTCCTTCATCGACTTTGGGCTCAATATATCTAAAAGTGACTTGCATTTCATTGGGTTCGCCTCTATTCCTCTATTGACATATAACTTAATAAACAGATAGGATATACTCTAAATGTGCATTTGAGTAGGTTCAAATGCATGTTTTACCTCATAAGTTAGTTAAAGACTTCCTCTAAATCTCTCACATAATCTCCATTAGTTGAGGTTTCGACAATAATGTCATCCACACATATACCTCAATAACTTCCCCCCATGATCTCATCAAAGACTTTAGTTATCATTGTTTGATGGGTCACCTCAACATTCTTCAATCCAAAAGGCATTATCTTGTATCGATATACCCATTTGTCTATCATAGAGGTGGTTTTGACCTCGTCCTCAGCATATGTCAAAATTTTGTCACAACCAAAATAAGCATCCATGAAGGATAAAAAATTCTAGCTAGAAAAGTTGTCTACTAACTTTTCAATGTTTGGTAAATATGAAGAGTCTTTAAAACAAGCTTTGTTGAGGTCAGCATAGTTAGTGCATATATTCCATTTTCCATTTAACTTCTTCACCAAGACAACATTTTCTAGTCAAGTGTCTATTAATAACTTTGACGAATCTAACCTTCAATAGTTCATTCGTCTACTCTTGTGTTGCTTTTGATACTCTTATCCATGCTCATTTTCTTTTATGACATTAATTTGGAAGTTAGATTCATAAATAAGCTGTGGAAATAAAACTTTGGGTCAATGTTGAGCATGTTGGTTATCATCTAGGAAAACAAATCCTTGTTTTTCAACAACACCTTTAATCTTCTTCTCAATTCGAGATTCATCTTGATCCCTTTTTTCTCATCACATTCTTTTTTCATTCCCCGACATGAAAATATTGAGAATCACCTTTTAGTTTTAGTCTTTGCAGGCTAACTTCATTAAATGCATGAGTCATTAGATCTAGATGACACTCCAATTGTCATACTTGATCCCACAAGCTAAGGCATACAATGCAAACTAAGTAGATCCTAACATGCTACTAGAAAATTCCATGCTATATGATATGACTAACCAATAATTATTGGAGAGAATTACAGTAGCTTACTACTCTGATTGTGATAGTACCACATGCATATAAGCAAATTCTTGGAAGCATTTGGACATGGCATAAGCATATTGAGATGTCTTTTTGGACTATTAATAATGGTATAAGGCGTTTAAGAATTATGTGTGAGTGAGATGCATTTCCACTCCTTTTTGTTTGCATTGTTTGTGTTTGGTTTGATCACCATTTGCAAATAAAGATTAGTAGGAACATGAAGAGTGAAACTTTAACTACTATCACTTTATTTTTAGTAGTTCTATATAAGAAATTTTGTTTTGATAGATTATGACATCGGGGCTGGTTATTAGCTTTTATTAGAGTTTTATGTTCTATGCTTTGGATATGACCTTTGGAGTGTCATCGCTTTATTTTCTTTATTTTGCATGCTTAAGTTTTTGTATGTGAACCTTGTACACACGAAACATTGAATAAATGAATTTTTATTTTACTTAAATATTTTTTTATTAAATATAAATGCTAGAGGGGTAAAGGGTGTCACGTTTTATCTAGACGATATCACATAGGTGCAATGTTTTAAGCATACTTTGAGTTATAGGAATTGAAATAACGTGAGACCAATGCCTAAATTTTAAGGACGAATTTACCTATAACTTTCATGAATACTCCTTAGCCAAATTCTTCATGACCTAGCCATGTAGAGCATTGTGACCATGACACATTGCAACACTATTTTGTATTTTTCCTATTTTAATTGTAATGGGTTTAGGCCCTTTTAGGTCATTACGTTTAAATAGACCTTTTAAGTTTATTTTAGTAAATCTCCAACTGGGCAAAATCTTGGAGAGAAATGACAACATAAGGATCAGGGATTGAAGACGATTCATCTTTCTTTCTTTTTGCTTTAAATGTTCTTACTTCATCTTTGTGCTTTACTTTTATTATGATCGAGTTTTTCTTTAGTTTTTGGGATTGGGCAATACCCTTGATACATTAATGGTTTCAAATTGATTGTTTGAATTTCTTTTGTTTGATTCTTATTAAGCTTATTTGTATGAATTTATTGGTCACATGTTTGCACCTCTTAGATAATTAGGGAAAACTGAAACGTGAGCATAATTGTTGGAACTATAAGAATATGAATGTAAGATCTAAATCATGAAAGTAGTTCTAGGTTTTGCTATGAGCACTTATGAATTATTATATACTTTAATGAGTTTAATTAAATATTAGTTATTATCGAAATATGAGTCACTTCAATTAGGCACAATCTTTGTATCTCGAAAAGGAACTTAAACTAGAATAGAATAATTCACCCATAAAGAAATTTAATCTTAATAATTGGGTAATTAATTTGTATTCACTAATTAATATTGTGGTAACCTTAATTCCAAAAGCCATGTATTATATTGATTTCTCCGATCTTGATAACTTTTGTGTTCTTATTCTTTGCTTTTAACCTTTGATTTTATTTCCATTATTCTCTCTCCAATCAAATTCTATATCATATATCTTATTAAGTTACAATAAATTAGTAATCATAAAAGACAACCCCTTAAAAAGAATGATATTTTTATTACTTAACGATAATAGTACACTTATAGTTTTTCCTACATCATGTATATCCAACACTATATTTGTTAGGGATGACAATGGGACAAGGTGGGTTTAGGTAGTATATGTGACTCGCCTATATCCACACAAATATCCATTATGTAATCTCTACGTATTTTATAATTATATGTTAGTATCCATGGATATTTATGAGTATTTATTAAAAATAAAATTTTAAACTAGAAGTAAATAAAAAAATTAAAATAAATGTTTATGAAACATATATCTATATTAAAAATAAATAATTTTGAAATATATATTTATACTAAAAATAAATTATTTTAAAAAATATATTTATACAAATAATTTACTTTGTAAATGAGTATTTAAATAATTTCAAATTATAGATACTTACATATAAGATTGTTTTAACTTAACTAGTGATTTCGAGTTTAAGTATTAAAGTTACAGTCTTTCAGTTGTGATCTCATTAAGCTATTAATTTTCAAGTCCTTCCTAAATGAAGTTAAAGGTATTTGGATGGTTATGTTGATTGTGATTCATGTTTAATCATGACGATAATGTAGAAACTATTTTAATGGTTCAGATTTTTATGTTATTGAGATTTAAAGACAATCTAAACACACCATATGTAATATTGAATTCCACCTATGAATATGTTACTTGTATATATATATAGTGTCATTTTCTTTAAATAAACTAGTTTGCATAAGTAACAAAATTGATTGATACAAGTGATAATTATTTAGATCCTTTAATCAATAGGTTAGATATTCAAGTCATGACCTTAAGTATTAAAAAACTATCTTAGAAAGAGAATATTCATAGTTTGGTAAGTTATATGATCCCTAATAAATATTAATTACTATTTTTAATAATGAATATTTTCTAATTATCTCATATATTAAAAAAAAAAAAGGCTTGTGTAGTATCCCGCCATACTCTTGGCTTGGCGGTAGGTATTATATTTGTCAGCAATATGTAATATTTGCAAGTGGATTTCCTTTCTTGTAAGAATACTTTTGGGACCCTCGTACCAATTCATTCATCCTTCATTTAAATCACCGAAACATAGACAGACCAGCTTACTGTCTTTTTATACACACTCCAGACAAATGCAATCAATTATGAGAACATGATCGTTTCATGCGCCTAACCCCACTTCGACGTTTGTCTTTGTTCCCGAGATTTAAAAAAGATATTATGACCGAAAACCAATTTTAGTGTCCTAAAGAAGTACTGGGACAAGAGGCTTTTTACCTATAAAAACGTCTTCTTGCTTTGGCAAGTTTAATAGCAGAAGAACCGGTCGGAAAGGGCCAACAGCTTGTTTGCCAGGAGATCTTAAATAAGAGAAATGCTATTTTTATAAATTTTATAATAATAAAAAATAAGAGAAGAAAAAAATATAAATATTTTTTTTATAACTACGTTATTAGTGTAAAGTTTCCGTGATTTTGTCTATTTCTGTCGAAAAATCTAATTTATAACTTTTAATATAATCTTTTTTAATTATATTTTTATTATTTATAAAACTTAAATTCAAAATCTTAAGGTAAAATAATATTTTTTTAAACTAAAAGTGAAATTTATAATTTTTTAATAAATATTAAACTGTTTCAAAATTGAATTAATAATCATTTTAAAATATCATTATCTAAACTAAATACCACTCAAATCAACCGTAATATTAATAAAGAAATATATAATATATAATATAATACATAATCATAAAAAAGATATAAAGAAAAATTATTATAAAACGTTATTATATAAATAACATATTTTTTATATAAACACTAAATTTAATTTATTTTTTTTATGATTATGAACTCGAACATTGATCAAGTCTTGATCTGACCGTTTAAATTATTTTTTTTTTCTCTTTAGTATAAATTTTGAGGGATTTTATTTTTTAGTTGATTAATTTATTTTATTTTTAAATTTTAGTAAATTTAAATCTTTTGTTGATTTATTTGTTTTCTCAATTTCTATAAGTTGAATTGATTAAATTATATTTTACTCAATATTCATTAATCAAAATATTAAAAAGAAAAGAAAATCTCATTTCCCCATTCCAAACCCTATTTTATGCCTTATAAAATTCTTCAAATTTTATCAAATTAAATTTCTTATTTTTTTAAATTGTAAAATTATTTCATATCATAATTCCATAAAAAAATCCCTAAATATATGAATAAAAATAATAATTTCACAGTTTTAAATGAAAGAAAACTAAAAATAAAAAACTAAATTTAGTTAATTTCAAATATTGAAAAATTAAAAAAAACTAAATTACATATAATTTCAACTAAAAATAGAATTAATTCATAACGTGATACATAATATGTGACTACTAGAGTTGGTAAAATGGGTGGCTCAATCTAGCCAACAGAACAAAATGTGAAAATCGGATTAGTCTAGTCTAACTTGTATTTACTTTAAACTATTGCTTATGAGGCTCAGCTTTGTCTTATGTCAGGTTATCGGATCATCGAGTTAAATTAGTCTTAATTAAAAATAAAAAATTTAAAAATATATATAATTTGGAGTGTATGAACGAGGCTTAAAAAAAAGTCTCACGATAACTTATATTTACTATTTATTTTCAAAAGACATTTTTCTTAAAGATTAAATAAATTAACAACAATGAAGTGATAATGAGTAGTTATCATGTGTAAAAAAAAATAAGAAACAATATATTATACCTGTGTGCAACATATCATGAATATTATTGAATTATTTAGAAATTTTTAATAAATTTTTAAATTTTTGAATTTTTTTATTGGACCAACCCAATAATCTTTAAGCTAGTCTACCTTTTACCCAATCGATCAGGTAAAAAAAATATGTTTTTATTTATATTACCATTGACCCAATAGATTTAGTTAAGAAGGTGTTCCCCTCAATAGTACTGCCAAAAAATATCTATTTTGCCTGCGAAATGTAGACAAACATTCTAAAAGTGCTTATACGAAACCTGATAGTTTACTGTTAAAATTTTAGCTGTAAATGATCATTACTGTACAAAAGCATTTGTTTTATTAAAACTATAAACATAAATTAAATATTTATAATTTTTTTTAAAACAATATGAAGTATTGTTGTTGGATTTAATTCGATGTCATTTTTTAACTGAACTAAATAGTTGTCCATGCATGTGATATATATATATAAATTAAGCAACTTTGGTCAGACCATAAAATTAGTAAAAACCCGGTGTGTTGCATCAATAATTCTCACGATTATCTTTTCGAAATATATAATGCCATCAATAAAGACATTCTATCATCAGGCTCCATGTCCTCCTTAATTACTTTCTCTCTCCTTGTGTCTATATATATATATACACCAAGGATAAACTTAATTGATAAATAATTGAATTTTTTAAACATGATATTTAATTCTTATCATATATATATATAAACAAATTACTGGAAAATTTAAAACCTACCTTGAGGATCCTACTTATAAGAAACCAGTTTCTCACCGTTATATGGTATATATATATATATATATATATATATAAATAAGATTCGTTAACATTCATATTTTTTTGCATTAGCGTTAATCTCTCTTCGTTAATCAATGCAAGAAATAGACCTACTTCTTTCCCTTGGTTTGTTTCTCTTTTTTGCCTATTCCCTTTTCCTGTATTTAAAAAGGGACAGAAAGGAATGGGTCTCCAGATAATTGGAACTTATGGTAAAAGATCAGTCCTTGGACTTTGTGTCTTTTTGTCCGTAGAAATCTATATGCTTACGGATGGTACTTACAAATAAATCAGATAACTCACTCTCAATAACAAATAGTGAGATTAATATATAAAAATCATTCTGCATGTGCAAGTAAATTAAATATCCATGTTTGGGAAAGAGCTCGTTTTCTCAGTAACATTTTTTAACAATTCGCTTACTATCAGTCTGATAATTTTATAGTAGTGAGATATTTTCTAAATTTACCCACAAGTTTTTAGCAATGCAAGCAAACATTATTGTCATATCATTCTAATAATTTATTATATAACTGTAACCAGCCCAAACCCGCCCGCTTAAGCTTGTGAGAAAACAAGCCCACATGTATAGAACAGAGTTTTAAATGGAAATGTTTAATTTGAGGATTTGGGTCAATTCATTTTCTTTTTACTTTCAGAATAGTTAACTTTTTATAAAAGAGTTTTTTTTTTTTTTTTTTAACATATAATCAATTTGGTTTGCAAATCCAGGGGCAAAGCCATTTAATTAATCAATTTTGTGAATCAACTCGCATTAGTTCACAATAAAACTAGGTAGGCTTTCCACATGTAAAGTTACTTATCATATACAGGGATTTCAAATAAGAGATTTTTACAATAAAAAAAAAAGAAATTTCAATATAATAATAATTAAATCATAATTAAAAATAATATATTATTAAAATTAAAATTCAATTAAAAGACAATAATGATGACACGATCATAATCTCAACGTCGACAATAATAATAATGACGTTAATACGAGTGGGGTGGGATGACTATAACGAAAATAATGATCTCATAAAAAAATAATTAATTAATTTTTAATTTATTTAATAATTATTAATTTAGTGTCAATTCAATCTAATGGTTTACACTTAAATAATTTAAATTTGAAAATTCAAGGAAACTCTTCTTAAAAATCTAGAGTTCAATTAAACTTAAGTTTCTCATAAGGCATATTTCAAATTCTTTCTGTATTCTTGTAGTTATGTAATTATAATCATAATTAAAAAAATAGAATAAATCATAATAATATCAATTTAAGTGACTCTATACAATGAAAGTGTAAATCTAAGAATATATATATATATAATCACAAGGAAAAAAAATGTAATAATGCATATTAAAATAATAAAAAAAAATATTATAGTCAATCACGATGATAATACAAAGAAGTGGACTTAAATGAAAATTCTAATTCTTATAATAATTTAGACAAAATGATCGAGGTTAGAAAATTCTACTAGAATAAATAGAACCATGCCATGACTCTTTCTTAAGTGTTGTGATGTGTTCTTAGGTATGTATTTGTTGTAGAAAATTAGCCTCCTTCACCTTAGTTACTCCTTAGGGATGTAAGTGACTTGAATTGAATTAGGTTTGGTTTAATTTAAAACTTAATCCAATGAAGTTCATGTGTGTATGAATCGTTACAAATGAGAAACTTAAAAAAAATCAATTAAACATATTTTATAAGACAATTGTCACTGTCTCCACCATCGTTACCACTAATATTACTATTACCGTCACTACAATCATCATTGTTACTGTCATCATCACTATCGTCACCACCACCGATACTACTATTGTATCATCGTCGTTATCGTCATTATTATCAGTCACTATTTATATCATAATCTCTATCATCATTATTGTTGTCTCCACCACCGATGATGATAGTAGTGGTGAAGATAACAATGATAGTGATGATAGTGGTAATGATAGAGACAACGACATTGATAATCTTTTAAAGATGTTTAATTAAGTTTTAATCTTAACTACAATTTTTAATTATGATCCCAGGGTTATAATTAAAAGTTCTCCTTTTATCAGTGTAAAAATTTCTCATTTGAAAGTAATTATTATAGTAAAAAATTTGAAAGATAAATCACTTAAAAAAATTTAAAACAATTATATCAAAGTTATTATAGGAAAGAATTCTTATTTTTTAATTATAAAATTACACTCAATTAATCATCCCAAATACAGTTCTATAATTATATGATTTCTAATAATAATTATTTTTCATGACTGGATTTGAGAAGATTATTATGATACTTATTGAAAATGCTCGTATTTATGGTGTTTGTTCAACCTAAATATATTTTTATTTTTATTTCACATTAATTTAAACATTTTATAAATATCATTTTTAATATTTTTAATTTTGTGTCTTGCACATACAAGGAAGATATACTCTCTTGGGGTTAACACCCAATTCATTAGATTAACAAATTTTTATGTATCTCTTATACAACAATATAAGTACGTAATCCACTTAATTATACTTCCAATAAACACAATACTAGAATTGATTGAAGGATGTCTAGTCTTAGGTTGATGTGAAGTCCTCACAAGTAGTTAAGACTACTTAATATATTATTGTTTTACTTAGTTGACTCGACTATCTAACCCAATCTAACTCCATTGAAATCAGGTTGGATTTGATTAAGTTACTCAACAAAAATCAGTAAAGTCAAACCAATTCATCTATACTTCATTGGATTAAGTTTTAAATTAAATCAAACCTAATTCAGTTCAAATCACTTACATCCCTAAGGAATAACTAAGGTGAAGGAGACTAGTTTTCTACAATGAATATACACCTAAGAACACATCACAACTCCTAAAGAAAGAGTCACGTCATGGTTCTATTTATTCTAGTAAAATTTTCTAACCTCGATCACTTTGTCTAAATTATTATAAGAATTAGAACTTTCATTTAAGTTCACTTCTTTGTATTATCATCGTCTTTTATTATAACATTTTTCTTCATTATTTTAACTTGTATTATTACATTTTTTTTCTTGTAATTATATATATTTTTTCTTAGATTTACACCTCCATTTATTAGAATCACTTGAATTGATATTATTATGATTTGTTTTATTTATTTTTGTCTCATTATAATTACGGAAAGAATTTGAAATATGCCTTACGAAAATCTTATGTTTAATTGAACTCTAGATTTTTAAGTAAAGTTTCCTTGAATTTTTAAATTCAAATTGTTTAGTGTAAACCATTAGATCGAATTGACACTAAATAATTATTAAATAAATTAAAAATTAATTTAAACCAGTCTAATCCATATTAAATTAATATTTTTTTACTTAATATAAATTATTAGCATTGATCAAACTCACACTAAATTAATAATTTTTTTAATAAATTAAAAATATTAAATCTTTAAAGTCACATACCACACTAAATTAATAAACTAAATATTAGCTTCAGTCTTTAATGTTACTAGACGCAAACTAGTTAAATATTCTTTTAAAACAATATACATTATTTTTGTGTGGGGTTTTAGCGTCAATGTGACCCACACTATTGATCATAATTCTTTAATAATTTAAAGCCCCTCTTTGTATCATATCTTTGAGCACTTTTCTAAAATTATTGACATATGCGCCTCTGCAAAATTAGTTCTTACTCATTTATTCTCGTCAAATATCCCGTCTTGATGATGAGCCCTATCCAATATCCTCATCATGGTCAAAACCATGTAAATCAAAGGAATAATTAGCAGCCTCAAAAGCACTAAACTCATTCAATTCTCTTCCCTTAATAAGCATATCAGCCTTCAACATCACTTGATATCACATTAATATTTAATACTATCACCCTTTAATGTAATCGCCATCAGACTCATGCTGCATACTCAAAATCCTTGAGTTATAACTACTATCACCATGTGCATCATTAGTGTCATGTAACAGTGGTTCAAGGGCAAGTTGTATAGCTTCAACAAAGATATTTATGCTCTCATTATCTTCAAGCCCATTTTATTTGAAGTATTTCAATAGATTTGCTTCATTTTCAACTACACCCTCTTGTTACTATAGGTACCTTCGCTTCCATCTTCAGCTTTGTTTCACAGTCTAGCCTCAACCTAACATGCGCACTTCACTGTCCAAATATCCATGTCCATAAAAAATAAGTAATCAGAGTCAAATTTCTCCATTAAAAATAAATAATCTTCCCAACATGATATAGAATCTTGTGTTGAAGTTTTCTCTGTTTGGTTTTTTGATTCACACGCGCAAAAAAATAAAAATAATGGTGAATTTGTGAGCACAAATAAATACCAATAAACCTGTTGACGTCTTCGATAATTCTCGATAAATAGAAAAAGTAAAAAAAAAAAAACTTAATTATGGTAGCTGTTTGCCAGTTTCCAACAGGGAAAGGAACACTATTGATGTCTGATGGTCCCTACCGTCCCTATTTCATAACAAAGCAGGGCATGCACAAAATGTTTCTATTTCCGTTTAAGTTGATTATGTGTGCAAGGGACAACTACAAACTATGGGTTGAGTTAATGAGTAACCATGTGTGGTTAACATCTGGTTAGAGTGTCCCACCTATTATGCAGTTGCACTCTCTCATTTTAAAAATAAATTATAAACAATTTTTTTAAAAAAAATTATAAGTAAAATTTTATAACTTTACATTTTATTTTTTATTTTTATATATTTCAACTTATTCATTCCAGTTTTTTTATAATTTGTCCTCGGTGACTTAGGATCTTGGTTAAGCCACCGTGTGATTAGACTAACACCTTTTAATACTGATGGAGCTAATTACAGTCGAATTTATATTTTGGCTAAAGATGAGTTGAGTATTATTTACACAACTATTTTTATAAAAGATTATCTAAAGAGATCTTACAATTATAATATTCAATTTTTAATCATAAAAAATAAAAAATTAGATATAAAAATTAAAATATTTAATATAATAATATTTGAAAATATATATTTTCTTAAGTAATTAAAATAATTCAATAAAAAACCGAGTCCCTTATCAATCGACGTAGAGTTCTTCTAACTTAACCTTACTAATAAATTTGAATTTAAATTTTAAATATGCATCTAAATTAAATATTAAAAAAAATGTTAAAAATGGTCGAAATTGCGAAGAGAATATGAAATCAGGCATTTAAAATGAGCCATAGGATGCTCCTTGAAATTGTTTTGGAATGGAGAACTCAAATCTTGCATATAACTTTTGGGAAGATCTTTCTTATCATTATATGGTGAAGTGCATGATTAAGGTCCTTTGGGAAATAAAAATGATAAATTGATTTGAATATGCTGGGACACTAATCGAATGATGAGTTGAGATGGATAGCGTAGGGTAGGCACGAGTGGACGATGAATAGTAGCAGAAGGTTTTAAAAGCGTTTTAGCTGGGCAGCATGATTTGCTATGTTATATTTTGTCAACAACCAGTAATGCTTTGCTTTGGTGGTAGGCCCAACATCTCTTTCAAAATCCTCTGTCTCTGTTTCTACATGGACATTTATGCAGCCAAACATGGAATCACACTTGGGCCCACCCACATCCACATTCAAATCCATCAAATTTGGGTACATGTAGATAATTCCCAAGCTTGGACAAGTTGCACAATTTTTTTCCTCATATTTCTTCTTTGAAAGCTACCTTTGTCTCCATCTTTTTATTATTAGTTTTCATCCTTTTTTGATAAATTACATTCCCTTCCTTTCAAGTTTTTTAAATTGCTCATTTTTTCTCCTCTTATGTTAAAAGTACACTATCTTCCCTTGAAAGATAAATATAAATGACACTTTAAAAATTCTTTTTAATATTGCAAGTATTTTAAATAAGGATGATAATTATAAAAGTGTCTTTTAATGATATTTTATTTTTTACAACTTTTGGTGTCACAAACACTTGAATTTGAATTTCTTATTATTAATTTTAGTATTTTAGAAGCTAAAATTAAATTTTAAATATCTTTATTGTTGGTTTTAAAATTTTCATCTAAAATGTTTATTTCGTCTAAGATAATAGAATTGATCATAAATATTTAGAAGTATCTATTAATCATGTTGAGAATTATTTTATAAGAAAAAAATGTCTGAAATACTCATGTATATTAAAATACACTTAAATGTAATATGTATTGAAATTTAAATAAAAGAAAAAATATATTTTTTAAGTATCTTTAAAAAAAAGAATGTACTTAATTTACTCTAAATTTTGTAAATTACACTTTTCACATATTTCTTTTGATTACACTTTTCACTCATCATTATATAACATATATTTCACCCGAACAATCATGTGAGATGCAAGTCACGATTAATTGGTTTTGGCTAATTTACGAGAAGAGATTGCAACTTATAACCTCGTATATAGTTGGATAATAATTTAAATCTAACTTTAACAAATTAAATTAATGAAGTTTGTTTGTATTCTCTTCATGTCTCACTTAATTATCACCTTAAAACACACTAAAAATAATTAGTAATTGTTTAAGTGACACATTCACACTTTTGTGTAAATGAGAATTTAAAACGCGTTGAAAAAAAAAATAGCGCTAACTATTGTCAAAACAAAATAAAAGCTTAAAAAATAGAATTGGCAAATCAAGTTATTCGAACTAAGTCTACCAGGGTAAAGTGTGAAACTGAGTTACTATGGGTCAATTGAAATTTTCTTTGAACGGTAAAATTTGATGGTCCAACCTAATACTATGTTGAAACAACCTAATCCTATGTTGAAACAGTGGAAAATCAATCCTAATTAAAAATATATAAAATAGTTATGCATTAATAATATAAAATAATTTTATATTATTATTTAACCAATCACAAATTATTATTAATATGATTTTTTTAAATAATTATTATAAAAATTAATAAACTTATTTTATATAATAATTTATAATTAGATAATCATATAAATTTATTTTACACTACTGATGTATAACTATTTTCTTTTAAAAATAAAATAATAAAATTAAACATGTTTATTTCAAATATATTTATAAATAAGACTTAAACAAATAAATTAAACATGCCTAATCTGGTTAGACCGAACAAATCTATTTTTTTTTCTAACTTTTATTTTAACAACTTAACTTGTTGGACTATTCGAGTTGAATCAGATTGACTTAATGTTTTTTTAATTTTTTATTTAAAGAATTCAATTCAATTTACTTACAAATTTTTCTAGGTATATTTGTACTAAGCTAAAATTACCAACTCTGTCTATAAAATATAAGAGTGGGTTTAAGAATTAAAATTAAGTGAACCAAAACAAAAACGCAAGTTCAGAGACAAATTTGTCGTACAAATGTGAGTTATTGTTTCATAAACTTTGGCTAAGTGATCAGGCAATGTACATTAGCGAAATTTAAAAATATTATAAATTTATTAATTTTAATAAATATTATATTTAAATTATGTTATAAAAATACTATTAACAAGATTTTATACTTATTAAATATTATTAAAATTATTATTCATAATATTTTTATGATAAATATTAGTAAAAATAATATATATATATATAATATAGTGTGAAGATTTAATTTTAATCTTCCTAAGCGTAAAGTTAAAAGTTTTATTATATTATGATCTAATCTAACCATATATAAATACATATTTAAAGTAATTGATAATATTAATTTTACCCCAAAAAGGAGAATTTTCAATATACTCTATTAAACAATATAAGATCATGCGTACTTTTCAGACATGCAACACAACTCAAACTTTTAATTAGTATATGTTTCAATCATTTCGTCAAGCTTTTCGTCAAACATTGATGAAAAATGTCATACTCAAACTATGTGACCATCTTTCAACTAAATTACTTTATTGAAAAGTATTGTTTATCCATGCAACTTATCTTCAAGTGTATTTTAATCTTGAAAATCTACAGATGGAGAAATGGTATTTTTTTAGTTTGTAAATTGACAAGGGTTTATATAACTAAAATTTATAATAAATAATGTATAAATATATACATTATTAAATGCGATATATTGGATAAAAACTTTTGGATTAGGTATGAATTTTAAATTCAAGAATAATTAAATGAGTATTTTTAGTTTGATTCCATAAAATTCGTATTATAATTGGACTTAAACTAAATTAGGTCGATTGAGTTTCAAAATTATTTTTTTTATAATTAAATATTAATATTTATTTGTTTTTTTAACTAAATATGAAAATAAATTTTAAAAAATTGTCTTGTATATTTATATAACTCTCGCAACAAGTGAATTAATTTTTACATTTAAAATAAAAACTTTGTGAGATTCTAAATCTTCATAATAGATAATTATATGTATAAAAAAAATTAAAAGAAAAAAATATAATTAAAATTCAAAAAAATGAGCATATGTATAATATATTTCTGTCTTCCAATGAATTCTATTAAATAAAGCAAATAACTAATTCAAATATATATATATATATATATATATATATATATATATATATATATATATATATATATATATATTACCATAATTCTTATAAAGTGATAGATAGATGATATTACTTTACAATGTATTTTTATTAAAATAATCATATTAATTATATATTTTTCTTTTTCTAAATATAATAATAGAATAACATAAATATTTATATTTTATTTAATACACTAAAATAATTATCATAGTAATTATTATTTTTAAATTTTTAAAAAATAATTAAAAATATCAATAAAAAAGTAAAAAAATGTCTGTCAACCCCCCAAAAAAAAAACTTGTAACCTGCTTAGAACTTGAGCATTTAATATTATTAATATGTTTATATAGTAATTTTTAATAAAAAAATTTATTTATTATTTTTTTAACAAAATTATAAAAGATAAAATCTAATTATAATTTTGTAATTTAAAAACCTAATTAAAAATCTCAAAGATATGTTACTTTATTTGGGCTTCTGCCTGTGTTTTAAAATCCCAGGGTATCGAAAAAGATAAACACCAATTTCACGAGACTTTCCTGTTAACAGTCATATCTCGGTAGACATAACAGGATTCATATTAAAAAAACCATTATCGGCTTCCTCGGGATTCAATCTTTCATCATTTGATTTGAAAATTTTCTCGCAGCAGCACACTGAAACAAAAACCGTATATGTTTCTGTGATTTCATCATGCTGACAACAAATCATAGTTTAATTATTGTTAGAGGTGGTGTGGTGTGATTGGTGTGAAGACGTTGAACTAAAGTTTTTTCTCTCTTTCATTCCATCCTCTTTTTTCTTTATTCTTTTTCCCAAACAGTAATTATCTTGGCTCTCAATGCATTCACGCACGGTTATCGGCATAGTTCATCTACATGCATTCATATCCTTGAAACATATATATATACACAAGTCTATATATTGGATGCAAACCATGATTAGAAAATTGAGTTTCCTGCACAGATAATATGATTGGTAAAGTTACGATTGTATTTAAATATAATTCAGTCAGAAACCATGGTTTTCTATAGAAGTAAACCTATTAGTTAGTTCAGTGCGATATATTTGAGTAATTTCTAAGAAGTCTTTTATTCTAATCCGCTATTATGCACACAAACAGTAGAAGCCAAAACAAAATTGATTTCTCATTAATCCAAACCACAATCATTACAATTTTTATGATGTCTATGATAGTCATTTT
Organism: Mucuna pruriens; assembly: GCA_025330945.1. Taxonomy (NCBI): domain Eukaryota; kingdom Viridiplantae; phylum Streptophyta; class Magnoliopsida; order Fabales; family Fabaceae; genus Mucuna; species Mucuna pruriens. The sequence goes on along the minus strand of JAENHJ010000069.1, from coordinate 80,012 downwards.
ATAAATACTACCTTTCTCTCATCATTATTAATGTTTTAGATTTTTATCTTAAATGATGATGTTTTAAAAACTCAAAGTCCAATTAATTTTTTTCTCTATTATACTCTTATTTAATGTTTTATTACTAGTGGTGCAGACATCATGAATCAAGATATTAAATAAAAATATTTTAGTATAAATATAATAATATTTTATATCTATGAAATATTTCTAGTATATATATATATATATATATATATATATATATATATATATATATATATATATATATATATATATATATATATATATATATATATATATATATATATATATATATATATATTATTGACTATCGAACCGTTGGTAATTTTCGAGTCAAATAAGAATAACTCGATACGGTGCATATATTTTTAACAACTTGACCATCGATATTCGTAAGAAATTTTAGAATGATAACTAAGCCTTAGATAGTATATGTTTTTATAAATAAAATCAGTTATTATTTATTATGTAACAACTTTTGACAGTTGATTTGCAAAACGTTAAATTTTAACTTTGTTGTGTCATTATATTTTTTTTACTTAAAAAAAATCTACCAATTGACAATAATGTTCGCAATACTAATTTAGGCGTAGAAAAGATCTTATATATCGGATTTCCATTTTCCTCCGCCATTCAAGTTATTTCCTCCTTATAATCTCACCAAAATTCTCTTAACTCTCAAAGCTTATCATTTCTTTCGACGTAAACCTACAATACAACTTTGACGTAAATAATTGTAAGGTAATTTTATTAAATTTGAAAGGTTTTTAGAATTTATTTATGTGTTTTATTAATAAAAATTATTTGTATGTTATTTTTTTATATACAGCAGTTAAACGTTAGTGTGAATGGGATCTTTTTTAGTGACACCTTCATTTTATTAATTATTATTTTTTAATTATGATTATGAATTTTTTATGTTTAACATATTTTATATAATATACGTATGTAATATATTATATATTTATTTCTTTAATATAGTATAATCTTTATTATATGTGCACATATTTCTGTTGGGTTATTTTTTGAAACCCCAACTGTGAATAAAGTTCAATACTTCTGCCAGCTGCGCCTTCTTTTATTTATAAGAGGAGAAGTGGTTAGATTGAGTAGAACACGGTGAGGCAGGGAGGAGAGAGTGAATTTCTCCACGAGATTGAGAGAGGCAGATTGAGAGAGAGTAGATTTCCGAATAGAGAGAGTGAGAATTTCTCATATAGAGAAAGAGAGAATTTTTCCACGTGGGTGAGAGAATAACTCTTGTACTCTTAATTAATCATAGTGGATTAATTTCTTTGAGTGCAGACGACCCGTGGTTTTTACTCCTCACCTTGAGGGAGTTTTTCCACGTTAAAATATTAGTCTCTCTTGTGTGATTCTTCTCATTGTGACTGTCATTTGCATTTGTGGTTACTCCTTAGGGATTCTTGCAAGTTAGGGGAATTTTTATCCGCTGCGCTGTGTCACCACATTGGTGTTGCCTTATTGGTGGTAACGTACTACCTTCCCATCATCAAAGTGATGGCCTTTTCCCCATAAGAGTGGTATCAGAGCTCTCTGGTTTGAAGGGTGTTCTGCTTGCAAGAATAATGGAGGTTAATACAAATAGAATGGTGAGTTTGAATGGTACTAATTATCACTTGTGGAAAGGGAAGATGAAAGATTTATTATTTGTGAAGAAAATGCATCTTCCTGTTTTTGCTGCTCAGAAGCCAGAATCTATATCTGATGAAGAATGGGACTTTGAGCATCAACAAGTATGTGGTTTTATCCGACTTTTTGTGGATGATAATGTTTATAATCACATTGCAAGTGAGATAGATGCCAAGATTTTGTGGGAGAAGATTGAATCGTTATATGCCTCAAAGTGTGGGAATAACAAATTATTTTTGTTAAATTCTGTTGTGAGTTTGAAGTTCAAAGAAGGCACTTCCCTGTCAGATCACTTGAATGAGTTTCAAGGGATTATTGATCAGATGTCAGGAATGGGCATCAAGTTTGAAGATGAGATTTTGGGATTACTACTTTTGAATTCTTTACCTGAGTCTTGGGAGACTTTTAAGGTCTCTATCACAAATTCAACCCCTAATGGTGTTGTCTCTTTGCAAATGGTAAAGGGTAGCGTCCTCAACGAGGAGATGAGAAGGAAGGCACAAGGCTCTTCATCTCAACCTGAGGTACTTGTCACTGAAAATAGGGGGAGAAGTCAGAAAAATGAAAGAGAAAAGAGTAGAAGTAAATCCAACTCTAGATTCAAGAAGGTGGAGTGTCACTATTGTCACAAAGCAGGGCATATACGGAAGCATTGTTTCCTGTGGAAAAAGGAGAACAAAGGCAAAAAGGGTAAGTCAAAAGAGAAGGATGATGATGATGATGATGATCATGATCATGTCACCACTGCTACAGGTGATGATCTTGTCATTCTTCGAGACTTTGAATCGGTTAATTTTGTATCCAATGAGAGCATGTGGATTATTGATAGTGGTGCTACATTGCATGTTACACCAAGGAAGGAGTTCTTTACATCTTACACTATAGGTGATTTTGGAGTGTTGAAGATGGGTAATGATGATGTGACCAAGGCGATCGGTGTTGGTGATGTTTGCCTGCAAACCAACACAGGAATGCAGTTGTGGCTTAGAGGAGTAAAACATGCTCGAGATGTTCGCTTTAACTTGATATCTGTGCATATGCTTGATGATGGTGGTTATGATAATCACTTTGGTCATGGAAAATGGAAACTCACCAAAGGTAACTTGGTTGTGGCCAGAGGAGAAAGATTTCTAAACTGTATTGGACAAAAGCTTTGGTTGCTAAAGACAATGTGAATGCCATGGATATGGAGGCATCTTTGTGGCATCGAAGGCTTAGTCATATAAGTGAAAAAAATGGTTGATTTGTTTAGCCAAAAGGACATGCTTCCGTGGATTGAAGAATGCAGAGTTGGAGAAGTGTTCTCATTGCATGACCGGTAAGCAAACTAGAGTATCCTTTAAGAAGCATCCTCCTCCAGGAAGTCAGAGTTGCTAGAATTGGTGCATTCTGATGTTTGTGGCCCATTGAAGGTAAAGTCATTTAGTGGTGCACTTTATTTTGTTACCTTTATTGATGATTGTTCTAGAAAGCTCTGGGTTTATGTTTTGAAGACAAAGGACCAAGTGTTGGAGAAGTTCAAACAATTCCAAGCTTTGGTTGAGAGACAATCGAGCAAGAAGGTGAAATGTATTCGCTCGACAATGGTGGTGAATACTGTGGGACCATTTGATGTATATTGTAGGCAGCAAGGTATCGGACATGAAAAGACTCCTCCTAAAACTCCTCAGTTGAATGGCTTAGCAGAGAGAGGATGAACAGGACATTGATTGAGAGGGTTAGGTGCATGCTTTCTGAAGCAAAGTTACCTAAGCATTTCTGGGGTGAGGCACTCTACACAGCAGTGCATGTTATTAATCTCAGTCCTGCAGTTGCTTTGAACACTGAGGTGCCAGACAAGATTTGGTTTGGCAAAGATGTTAAGTATGATCATTTGCGAGTCTTCGGTTGTAAGGCCTTTGTGCATGTTCCAAAGGATGAAAGTTCCAAGTTGGATATGAAGACTAGGCAGTGTATCTTCATTGGGTATGGCCATGATGAGTATGGTTACAGGATGTATGATCCTGTTGAGAAGAAACTTGTCAGAAGCCGTGATGTGCAATTCATGGAAGATCAAACAATTGAAGACATTGATAAGGTAAAGAAGTCTACACCTGAGAAAGACAATAGTTTGTCTGAAATTGATCCAGTTCGGATGCCTGTACATGATCTGGATACTGCTGATAATAATGTTCAGAATGGTGAGCAACATAATTATGTTGGTGATCAGCAACTTGGAGATGACTTTGATATTCCTCTTGATGATGATGCTGAAGAGGAGCAAGAGATGTCACAAGATGAGAATCTGGGTGATGCTCCTGAATTGCCTCCCGTTCAACTTAGGAGGTCTAATAGGCAGAGACAATCATCTACAAGGTATATTTCTGATGAGTATGTGACCTTAACAGATGGAGAAGAACCTGAATGTTACCAAGAGTCTATGGAGAGTGAAGAAAGGCAAAAGGCTTGGCAATCTAAATTGCAGAAGTATGTTGCTTTGTCCACTACCAAGGCAGAGGTTGTTTTTGTTCAAGATGAACATTGGTTATTCTCATGACGGTCGTCGGGGCTGACTTGATGACCAAGGTAGTTCCAAGAGGGAAGTTTGAAGCTTGCCGTGAGATCGCCTAGGATTGGCGATTACCTCCACATAGTTGTGAGGGGGAGATATGTTGGGTTATTTTTGGGCTCCCAACTATGTGGACAAAAGCCCAATACTCTCAAGCCCGCTAGGTCTCTCTTTATAAGAGGAGAAGGGGTTAGATTGAGTAGACACAGGTGAGACAGGAGAGAGAGTGAATTTCTCACAGAGATTGAGAGAGAGTAGATTTCTCAAATAGAGAGAGTGAGAATTTCTCATATAGAGAAAGAGAGAATTTTTCCACAGAGTGGGTGAGAGAATAACTCTTGTACTCTTAATTAATCATAGTGGATTAATTTCTTTGGTCTGGACGACCCGTGGTTTTTACTCCTCACCTTGAGGGAGTTTTTCCACGTTAAAATATTAGTCTCTCTCTTGTGTGATTCTTCTCATTGTGACTGTCATTTGCATTTGTGGTTACTCCTTAGAGATTCTTGCAAGTTAGGAGAATTTTTATCCGCTGCGCTGTGTCACCACATTGGTGGTGCCTTATTGGTGGTAACGTACTACCTTCCCATCATCAAAGTGGTGGCCTTTTCCCCATCAATTTCTACTTGATTAGATATGATCTTTAAACATATATGCTTTTATAATCTTAAAAATTTTAACATATATATATATATATATATATATATATATATATATATATATATATATAGTCTATTATATCGTGTTTTACTTATTTATGCATGATATTAATTGAGTGTTAAAGAACTTATTCGGAGCTTTTTTTTCGATTCTTATATAACTTATTACTTTTTGAAGTTCTTTTTAGTCTAGTTTGATAAACTTTTTGGGCAAAGTTTATTAAAGTAACAATTTTTAAGCTTTCGAAGATAAGTTTTATGGCCAAACTTATAACATAATTTTTTACGTGATAAGAGATTATTAAATAAATCTTGAAGTAGGATGTATACCCAAACAATTTGTTTACATTGATTATTAAATAATCTTTTATGTTGTAAATGATACTTGTTTGATAATTTTTTGAAAGTTGTGTATTGCCAATGTTTTAAAACCTAAAATGCATGTTCATTGTCCAAAGATGGATGGATTATTATCCTTTAAATTGAGGCCGGATGTATGCCAGGCTTTATCTTGGTAAGGTTGGTCGTAAGTTAGAATTTGTGGAAAAGATTGAGCAATTTATTAAATGTTCAAGAAATTAAATATAATATTATGTTAATGAGAAAGCACTAATGTCCATGTGTTAAATGGAAGTGCACTTATTTGTAGGTTGATGGAGATATTAACTTGAAGGTATATTAGTATAGGTATGCGATCAAATCTAATTATTATATTTGGACTGAGCAGGAAAATACTCTTATGATGTATAAGCAATCCGTATAAACGTAACTAAATTTGAAGAACTGCCTAATAAGAAAACTCAAAGGTTTAATAATTGTAACTCGAAGCTAACAAATTATGATGTGAAAGGGGCCATTATAAATTGTCAATCTCCGCGAAACTTTATATTGAACTGGAATGGTCTAGAAAAAAAGTATAGAATTTTATGTTAGAATTTTCTAGGTTTAGGCTTCTATTGATCGGTGGAATTGGTTTTATAAAATGGGTTGAATGAATAATCAAGTATTTTTATGGAAGTCCATATGACTATATGATCCATTATGGTTTTGAGATCAATTGCCTTCAAGATTAATTTATAAATTCTTATTAGGTAAAGTTCAATTAGTAAATATTTTGGATAACAGCGTAGTGTTAAGTAATCTAGGGCCTCTAGGGGTGGAAGTTAAGGTTACTATTATTATGTGATCCCCTCTACTCTAATTGTGTACTCTTCTTAACAAGGAACTAATTTGTAATAGAGAGAGCAAGAGGAGGAGATTATGTTCATATACAAATATCCTTATTGTTATATGTGGTGGACTTCTAGCTTTATTATTTTTCAAATAATTTTATTTGAAAATGTAGTTACAAGGTGTTTCTTTTTTCATTTTAATTTGAACAAGTATTTTTATGACCGCTGTGAGACACAAGCTTTGGGAACAATTTTTGTTTTAGTTCATGTAAATATACAGTTTTTATTTTAACCTCTAACTCCTCAACTCTCAATCTTCCTCTTCCACTTTTTGGTAGTTATTGTGAACATTCTCCCTATGAACGACACATATCTAACTTCATTCCATCATCTTCTTTATAAACATCCAAGCTCAGTTAAAGGCAATTATGGCAACAAAGAACCTGATCTGTAGCATTATCAACCTTTATGCATTCATGCTCGCACTGTGGAGACCATTGTAGATATACAACTACTAATCACGATCATTAAGTCACCATACTTGAACACCGAGACCCTTCAATCACGCTTTAAACCACCAATGAGACTAATGTGCATAAGGGTAATTGTTGTTAAGTAATAAAATATTAAATTCTTAATAACTATTTTTTATGATAATTAATTTATCATAAATTAAATAGATAAATGAAAAGTATTATTTGATTTGGAGAGAGGACATTGGGACTAAAAACATATATTGAAAACAATAAATAAGAATGCAAAAATATTAAAAGGAGAGGCTAATTATCTGAGCAAGAATAATTTTTTGGGATTAGGATGAATTCAAGTTTATCACTCAATTATTAAGATTAAATTTATTTGAGGGTGAATTATTCTATTCTAATTAAGGTTTCGTTCATAGATATCAAAATTGTATCTAATTAAATTAATTCTTATTTTTTGATAATTAGATTCAAATTAAATTCATTAAATTTTACAATAATTTATTGCTGTGATAAATCTATAACCTATATAAATTTAGAGCTTTTTTTACATGTTTTAATATATTAAGTTGGTGAATATAATTGTGAGAAAATAACATAATATATATATATATATATATATATATATATATATATATATATATATATATATATGTGTGTGTGTATGTGTGTGAATATTTTTTTGAGTGGTTTAAATGAAAAAAAATATATGAATATATTATTTTTCTTTTTTAATGTAAGAAAAATAAGTAATAATGAAAAGTTTCAAATTTCAAATGCATACTTTGACCTTTCCTCATTTTTTAGGTTACAACCCATACTGCAAAATTTTGATTGAAGTGATATTGGTTTCTATGGAAATAGTAAATATAGATCAACACTTTTCATGAAGAAAGTTTTATTAGAAGTGGATTATAAAAAAATTGGGCTTGAAGTTGATGTGTTGTCATGACAACTTGATATAAATTATTTTGAGCATATATCAAATTGTAGAGATTGAAACAACATGAGACTGGTGTCAAAATTTCAAGAACAAAATTATCTACAACTTTCATGAAGACATCTAAAACTACTTATACATGTAGAACACTAGGTGTTGGCTCTTCTTTGTTAGGTGTTAGCTCTTCTTTGTTAGGTGTTAGCTCTTCATCACTGAGTTTCGATTCTTGATTGTTGGGCACTGGTTCTTCACCATTGGGCACCAACACACAATCAATTTTATGAAAAGCTAACATCAATAGTTAGTGAGAGTTGTACATGGGGCCAGTGTGTCCCTAAATCATTGAATTCAGTGCGAGAAAGTAAGCCTGGTGAAATGTTCAACCGTGGTATTTATTTGAAAAAAACATATTATTCGGGTATTCTTTGACTTCTCATAGGATTGGAAACAAGGAAGAACTTAGAGAATCATCACCCACCATTGAAGAACGATTCTTAAAAATTTGTGTCCTTTTATTCATTTTTATATTATTCTTCTCCATTTCTTTTTATTTGTCCGAGTTCCTCACTATTAGCTTAGGATGAAATCTTTTGGAATTGATTTTTATTTTTTATTTATGTAAATTAAGTTCGTAAACTTATGCTTAATGTTTTTTATGTTTGACCTTCATTAGAAAATTATTCAGAAATCCAAACTCACAATTGGGAAATTAGGGTTTAGACCATTTCAATTCAATAATCATATTATTCTTGACCTTAGGAATATGGATAGATTGTTTGCGTTCATTTCAATTTCCTAAATCTAATGCTTGTTACTAATTTTACTCACCTAAGAAATGAGGGTCCATAATTAGAAATAAAAGATTTAATTGCAAAAAGATTAAGGATAGACTAAATTAGAAAAAATTGAATGTTAATCACATAATAAGAAGGGATTTATGAGGAATAGAAATTACCTTAGAAAAAATTAAGGAGATATTGACACTTACTCATTTTTATAAATTTATTTTTTTTCATTCTTGTTAATTGTATCTTCGTACTTTTAATTTTATCAAAAATCTAAAATTATTATTTTTTAATTCTTGAATAAAATAAGTATTTAGTTGTTTGCACTGTTGTTAAATAAAAAGGAACTCAAATATCAATAAAAAAGGGGCAGGGGGAACAGTCCATTGAAAATCACCAATATACCTAGGTCTATGCTCAATCCTAAAGACAAAGAAACTACCCAATCATAGAGAAATCACAAAGGTAGGACAAGAACATCCAAACTTGAAATCTCAACGAGGAAAGAATGAGAAATAATCTTCCTTCAATTCCTTGCCTAGTGTCATCCTCTCTTTGAGGTTACAAACCCACCAAACAATTCCTCAAAGTTGTATTTAAACTAAGGGTTAAAGGGGATTGAGCTCATTTTAAATAAGACACAAAATACAAAAACAAAGTCTACAACACTCTCTGGTTGTGGCCACCACCACGATTAGGACATGATTGATCCAACTAAGGGTATCTTTATAAGAGTTTTAAATAATTTTTCCTTTAAATTTTAACACTAGTCTCATGTCATTTTAATTTCTTTAACTTCAGATATGGTCAAAACACTACACATATATGAGATTGTCTAGACAAAACATTGACTTTATATTTAAGCCTAATTTCCTCTATGACATATATTGACTCATATTATAATCTCTTAATAAATATTGAAGATTTTTGTTTAAACTTTTCATAAACACTAAAATTTTCTGAATCACATTACTAAAACTCAAGTCATAAGTATTTTAATTCTTTTAGTTCAAGTTCACTTCACAAATAATTTTTTTTTAAATCACAAAAACACAATCTTATGTAGTAAAACATCACAAACAAGAGAAATTACACCAACAATGAACCATAAACTTAACAAAAAGGGCATGCAAAACAACCCTAAAGTATGATGCATAAGAGGACATATCAAAGGCCACCATCGTATGGCCACAATTGACTCCTTGTCTCCCTCAACTCTAGAGGAAACACCACCACGCTAAACCAAAACATAGGCCATTAGTGTCGTGTCCCCACCAAGCTTCCATTAATGGTCATCTCACCTTCAATCCCAGGTCATCATCTTGCAAACCCAAAAACTATCAAAACCTCTTCGTTCTTCTTGGTATGACACCTTATTAAGTCTTTATGGCTCAATTATATGCTTTCAATTGTTACCGTAATACTAATGGGTTCGAGTCACCAAATCAGAACTAAACCCATTGGTTGACTTTTGATCAATAACATAAACTAGATCTTAAAGTTCACGACATTCGTCCTTACTTGAAGAAATTTGTGCATTACTAAATCATGCATGATGTCCTTTAGCTAAATTTGACTGTTGATGAAGAAAGTAATAAAATGGAGTTGGATGTATGTCATTCATAGGAGGAGAATGCTTGCGATTGTGGTCATGGTCACTGAAAAATGAAAGAGAAAAGAAAAGAGATAGAGTCACAAACTAAAATAAAATTTATGTAATGTATCATGAGTTGATGATAACATGATGTGATGAGATTAATTGTCTTCCATTAATCACTTAAGCAATTAATGACAATTGGGTAAAGGAAAAAAATAATATAATAACAAGAACTGTTTAATACAATTAATAAAAAATTAAATGAAATAAAATTTAAAAACAAATTTAATATAGAACTTAAAATATATCTAATGCTAGTATTTGATTCACATTAGTTTTATTTTATACTATTGACATGTGTTTTTGTTATGTTTCAAATAGCTTGAGTGTAGGAGAGAATTTTTTGTTACCAACGAGTATAAAAAGAAATATAATAAAAAAAATTAAAAAGAGATGAAGACCCTACTTTCTATTTCTCTCATTTTCAGAATCTGCCACTGTCAAGTTCCGCAGTGGCCAATGGTGCCTTTACATATTTGTTTGTTGGCTGATTTGTAGTGCAGGAAGGCCTCAATTAATGGGGCCTCACATATCCCATCCGCATTTATATCACTTGTACGGTTTCAACTTTTAACCAATCACCTATTCACCAATTTAGTCTCGTAATAATTTATAAAATATCCTTAAAATTAATAAAATAAAAAATATTTTCTTAAAATATATATTATTTAATTTAATCTTTAAAATTATAATAAATATTTAAATTAATTCATAAAATAAATAAAATATTTAAATATTTCATAAAATTGTAATAATATATTATTTTAATTCTTAAATATAATGATGAATCTAATTGATTTTTAAAATTTAAAATAATTAATTGTACATTTTGTTCTTATTTTTGTAAATTTTATTTATTACAGAGACCAATTTAATTTTATATTACAATTTTAAAAATTAAATTGAATAATATTATTACAATTTCAAAAATTAAATTGTTTGTATCAACTTTTTTTTTTTTGGCATTTATATCAACTTCTGTTTGTTTTAAACTTAATTAGAATTAATTTTTACAAAAGTTAATTTGAGCATGCATTTTAATTATACTTAATGATTCAAAATTAATTTTATTTAAATTTTAAAACAGCTAGTTAAGAATCGCAGCTTATCCCCTTCTATTATCCCCTTCTAAAATAGTAAAACTGCTAATTTAGGTATATTGTTTATTTATTTTCTAAATTTACTTCCTGATGTCTTACTACTAGTTGCTAACTCATGAGTGTCAATAAATTACTCTATATTCAGTTCATGAGGTTCCTTATCTATTAAATCAGTTGAGTTGCCAATGGATTTTTTTTTTTACTCTTAGCAATATACTTAATAACATACATGTGGTGATGAACGAGAGACATGAATAAATAGACTGAACGGTTAATGTCATATTATTCATATAATATTTTTATAATAGAAAGCGATTATGAAATTAGTAATATTTTTTATTAAATTTATGTTAAGATATATCAGAAATTATATTAGGGTGAATTCATAATATATTTAAATAATTCCTTTTAAATATTTAACTAATACTCAAGTGATTATGAAATTAGTATTATTTTTTATTAAAAATTATGTTAATATATATTAGAAATTATATTGGGATGAATTCATAATATATTTAAAAAATTCCTTTTAAATATTTAACTAATACTCTTAGAGTACATATTAAAATTTATTTTTCCATAGCTATATTCTTTTTCTATCTTTCTTTATTACACTAAGTATTTTGTTATATATTTTTTATTATATAAAAATTAGATATGCAGTGTAAATGTATTATTTGTTCTAAAAATTAAATATTTATTTGAAAGATATTTATTTGTTCTAACTACTAAGCTTAATTGTCAGTTTAATAAATTAGAGTTTGATTGATAAATTTCAATAGGTCAACTTGTAGGAATGGTCACAATTAAGCTATACAATTTCATTATTCAAACACTAAAAACTTAATATCGTATTTAATACTAATATATTTATTTGTATCCTTTATTTTTCTATTTTATTTTATACATAGATATCTCAAAAATACACTCTAAATTTTGAAAGGTTTTTAACGTTCACAATCCATATTACTAACACGTAACTTCAAACAAAACTAAAAAAATATTGAGATATTGTTAATACTGTAAACACCTATTTGATTTTTTTTTATTTCTCTATTTTATTTTCTCTTTTTTTATTATTTTTATTTTTTTCTAGAAAAAAAAGAAAATAATTTTTTGGATTGTTTGGTAAAAAAATAAAAAATTCTTTTCTCTTGTTTAGTTATATATAAAAAAGATATATATATATATATATATATATATATATATATATATATATATATATATTGATAAAAATATATTTAATAAAATAAAACTTAATTACATTTACCAATTTCTTAGTTTTGTGCATGAACCATTTTTGTCCCTATAATTTTAATGGTTGAAATTCAGTTTATATTTTAAAAATAATAATTTTAATTGCTTGATTTTTAGGTTAAAAAAACAATTTTAATTTATATATTAAATAATTTAATTTACATTATAAATTATTGATTAAAAAAATAATTAATTGACTTTGTCATATTATTATGTTGATTAAAAATTGAAAGACTAAATATATAAATTGAATAATTAAAATTACTTGTACTAAAATTATCTATTTTAAAATATATAAATAAAATTAAATAATTAAAATTATATAAATCAAAATTATTATACATCAAAGATGAAAAAAAAAATACAAGAAAATTAGGAGAAAATTAATCTTTTACTGACAATAACTCACTCCTTTTATTACTTTTCTCTCCAAATAAGAGACGTTAAATTTGGTTGTGGTTCTGAGCTTATCTTTTCCTTCTTTCACTTTCTTTTTGTTTATATGAGCAGAAAACGAACTGAATAGATACAGAGGAACGAAAACTTTTTTTTTGTTCTCTTTCTTCTTTTGGGTGGTCCAACAGTAAGACAAGAAATAATTTTTTTTAACCTATTAAAAATTTTATTCGACCCAAAAAAAAAAGGAAAATATAGCCTTTTTGAGAAATACAAGTTACTTATTTGTATATTTTTTATTAGAAATATTTATTATATATATATATTATTTTTTATGCAGTAAAAAAACTTATATCTTACTTTTGTTATTACAAGATAATCTAAAAATCTTTTTTTTCCTTCCGTTCTTTTGTTATTCCATCTTTTGTTTCGTTTAAAAAAAAAGAGAAAAAAAAGAGAGTGTAAAGGGAGATGGAAATTGAGTAGTGCATAAAGCATTTCCTAAACTAAGAAGCAGCGGAATAGGCAGAATGGGAATCTGAGTGGGCGGTGTTGCGTGGAAGTAAAAGATGGGAAAAGTAGGGACAACAAAATCTGTGGAAGGTTTTCCAAGGAAGATTCCCCAAATTTACTTACCCCCATAACTATTCCACAGTTCACACAAAAAAACTGAATTTGTTTCTGCCCTGCCCTGCCCTCTGTTGTCTAGGGAGGACCTCCCCTGACCTACGCCCTTTTGTCTTTATTGTCATTCTGCACTGCCCTCCTTCCCACCGTACTACTGCCATTGCCATTAAATCAGGGTTAGCAATATTTTTGTTTTAAATTTTAAATTTTAAGAAAATATGTGTCATTTATACATTAATTTTTTACTTTAATCAAATTATTTCAAGTAAAGAATATTTGTAATCTTAAATAAAAATATATATTATTAATATTATATAATATTATACACATTTTATTTATATAATATAAAATAATTTTACCTGTTATCCGATCACAATTTATTATATAAGATGAGTTTATATTCAAAAGGTAAATTTTGATTGAATAATAATACGCATAACCATTTAATTCATATTATATTCAAATAATAAATAAGAAAGATAAAATATTTCATATAACAATATTGTGTGTGAATAATTTAATAAAAAAATAGATTATACACTATTGATAGTTTGTATATATTTTTTTATAAATATTTATAAGAAGAAAAAATATAAAGAAAAAATGGAATAAATTTTTTTATAAGTTAAAATTAATTTATGTATTAAGTAATTTGTAGAAATTTTCTCATATTAGTTTATCTAAAAGCAAATTTTTAACATATGTATATATTAATTTTAGCTTATGAAAAAATTTATTTCATTTTTTTTCTTATTTTTTCTTTTTTAAATATTTATAAAAAAATTATCTAAATAATCTATAAGAGTATAAAATAGATTTATATCATTGTTTAATCATAAATAACTATATATGATCAATTTATTGATTTTTATAATAATTATTTTAAAATTATATTAGTAATAATTTGTGATTAAATGATATTTATATTATTAATATATAATTATTAAAATCAATACATTAATAATAAAAAAATATTTTATATTATTAATAAATTAAATTTTATAATTGATATAACTTTTAAAATAATTATTATAAAAATTAATAACTTATTAGCTATTGATGTGGATGTAGCTACTTGCATTGCATAGATTGTTTTCCTAAAAAAAATTACTTGTAGACATAAGCTGAAAAAAAAAAACTTTTGTAAAATAAAAAATTACAAAAAGAAACTGCATGAGTATTATTTTATAAAAAAATGTATGAAATATGTGAATGAAATCTTCTTTATATGTATGTTTTAAATTTACATACAAATGGGGTAAATGTTTCAAGTTTTAACTTTTTTTTTCACCATATATTCATTCACAATTGGCGGGGGAGACTATTTGGGTTATGTTAAACATTTTCTTAAATAGGTTTTTTTTATTTTATAAATATAAGGTTTGCACCCCTTTACGGTTCAATATAAGTTTTTTTTAAGTCTAATATTTTTCAAAGATTTGTGTCAGCACAAAATTTTATTTTACATCAAGACTTTGAAATAGGTTAATAATTTTATTTCTAGATAGATCGATAGACCAGAACGGGTAATAAGTTTATTCTTTTAAATAGGTAAAATACCGTTTTTGCATCAATATTGAAATTACATAATTCAAATAGAGATTAACTCCTTGGGCTTAAAAGAATTTTCAAATGGCTGAAATTTGACATATTTAATATGTATTTGATTTAATTTATTTTGAAAAAGAAATTACTTATTTTTACTAGTACTCTTTTTAAAAAAGTATATTCCCAAACACATGCTAAATATAAATTTATCATTTTTAGTTTTCAGTTGATGAATATTTTTAATATACAAAAAAAAAAGTTTGTTGCATCAACATTATATATAATAAAATATTTAAAATTTATGTCTTCTTTTAATCTCTTCAATTTTAATTGTTTATATTTAATTTTCATAATTTTCCAATGGTTTAAAATTAGTTTTTATTCTAAAAATTTATCCAAATTAATATAAATATAATAAAGGTATAATATATCGTTGATTTGTATAAATAAAAAATACAAAACATTTAAATTAATCTAAAAAATAAATTTATTTACATTTTAAATATTTTTATTTTTATTTAAATATTTTTTTATTCTTTAATTTATACTCATTAATAATATATTACATTTATGATATATTTTTGTTAATTATTGAATGTAATTTTTAGATCAAAGACTTTAATTAGAATAATATAATTAAAAAATTGAGATCAAGACACGGTGTATAAATTTTATTTTAGGTTTGTTGCATTTAAAAAATAAAAGAATATGGAACATGGGAATATAAAAGAAATAAACATATATTTTCGTTTAAATATAGAAAAATATAATTAAAAATATATAAGAAATTGTGTATTTTTTTAAAAAAGTGTATAATAGAAGATATTTTTATTGACAATATAGTTGACATTCTATTTTATTATATAGAAATAAATTAAAGAAACAAAACTCTAGATTCGAGGAGAAAACTATTTAAGTGGATTACGTGAATGAAGAGACACAGTGTTTGTATTGTTATTTTGACAAAATGTATCAAAATTTCAAATTTTAATTTAAATTAGGATTAACTAAATTTAAATAATAACAATAATTAAGAGAAGATTTATAAAAATCTGTGATACTTAATGTATGAAATATTTCATGTTTTATTAAAAAGTAAATTAAATTAAGAATCGTTCCCACAGAATCCGACAAAATTGTTGTGAATCACAAAATTCTCCCCATGAAATTTCAGTGTAATTAAATTATCAAAATTCAAAATAAAAATTACTGATTAAATGAAGAGACAAATATATTTTTAGTTCTAGTAAGTAAAATAAAATTATAATAAAATATGTTTTTAAACATATAAATTATAGTTTAGATTTAAAATAAATAATTTATATTGTGATGTAAAGTTGTTTTAAATATTTTAATTTTTTTTAAAACATTTAAATTAAATTTAAAATAAAAATGAAAAAAATTAAAAGAGATAAAATATTAAGAAAAATCAAGTTTTATATTAATGATATAATGTCAAGTTGACATAAATATTGTGAAGAGAATAATTCACTACTATTAGGTAAATTCATCGTTTTCAATGAAAATTAATCAATGTTTTTTTTTTATAGATACTGTATACCTATCATATAGATAAAAAAAATATTAATCACACAATTTAAATAATTATCTTTGGAAGTATTATTATAAATTTAAAACATAGTTAATAGGAATTATTTTATGCCTATATATGGTATACACTGAAGTGACTTTTTACTATTGAACAGTTTTATGACTTAAATTTAAACTTCAAACCTTTTATAAATTTATTTGAAATTATTGTTAAAATAATGACTTTTACAAATACTAAAATGTTAAATACCTTTATTCACTAAAAAAAAATTCTATTAACTAATGGTTTGTTGTTAAATTTTCTTACCACTATTATATTTATTAAAAAATAAAGTATTAATATAAATGTACATTTATATTAATAATATGATCTATTTTCTATGGAGAATAATGACAATAAAATTATTATTTAAAATTTTATATAAATTATTTAAACTCTTACTATTAGGCTTATTCCAGGGAGTTATAATACGATATATTATATTAATAAATAATTTTAATAAAAATTAATATAAATCGTTATTATATATTATTATATTTTAATATAATATGATTTATTATTATTTTAGATTAAAAATAGTTATATGATACTTTTTATTAAAAAATCTATCTTAATAAAGGTTAATTTAAAGATAAATATTAATAAATGAAAATTTTGAAGTGTGTTAAGATTTTGTCAAAAAGGTATTAATCCTATTTCCTTGTTAGAATTGATCTCACACTTGCCACATTCCAAATAAGAAAAAAAAATAAAGGATAATGTTAACTATTCATAACATTTATATAATAAAAGAGAAAAAAGAAAAACATAATTATAAGATAAAATGAATAATATAATAAAAATATTATAAACGTAAAATAATAACATTACTCAAAAAATAAATGTATGAGTACAAAATTGTGATCAGGGGAAGATGGTCCCTTGCATTAGGGGCTGTCAGAGATGTCTAGGATTGAAGTGATGAGAAGATTTGAATCGTACAAAAGTGGATGCAAACCAAGTAATCAGCTTGCCACTCATTCCCCCGAAACAACCCTAACCATGCCACGTGAGAATCTGACATTGAGAGCAGGTTGGCAGTTGCATCAATGTTTCAAGACAAATTCTTATGTATGTATTTCAATAGTCCATCAAATAAAATTCAGTAAACCCTTGTTTTGGTTTTTGAATTTGTGAGATAATATTACAGTAATTCATGGAACTAAAAAAATAGTAAATAAATGAATCTCGTTAGTTTCGCTACTCTCTATTATTAACCCTCCATTAATTGTGTCAATTCATGTTTGATGAAATACATTATTTGTCATTTTGATAATAATGTATATTAACACGTCACTATTCAGTCATAGAGACATTATGTGAGATTAAAATGAAAAAATCAACTACTAAATGATGAAGATTTCTATAGGGATAAAATATGAATGGTTAATCATTCCCATATTTTACTGAGCCTTAATCACTCATGACCCTTCATCTTCCCACCATTCACCCTTCTTTCTTGCAACTAAAGCAATGAATTTATTGACTATTAGGCATTTTTCCAGCACTTGGTTTTGTCTCTCCATTTTTTGACGAAAGGGGTGTTCTTGGTAATCGTTATGTTCTTTTTGGCAGAATAGAAGGTGAGTTGAAATTTTGTGTTTCATTGTAGGGAGTTGAGGGTATGTTTGTTATTCGCATGCCTGTCTTTTCACTTGCTTGTATTTGCATTATTTTGTAAAAAGGAGTTTTTGGTTATGTTTGAGCATTGATGTTCGTAGGGTTTGTATAAAGTGTGTGTGTTTTTGGCCAAGAAGAGTTGTTTGTGTCTTTGTTATCGTTCGACCTTTATTGTGGCCTTGTTATTGTTTACCTTACGTGTGTGAAAAATTTATTAAATGATGTATTTAAATCTAGATTATATAATTATATATGAGCAGTTAAGAACAATTGAATTCTCTGTCTTTGATGTTGTCGTTGTTTAGTTTTGTCTAATTATATTGTCTCCTAGGCTTGTAGCTCCTCTTAGTCACCATAAAAAATAGTTAAAATTAAAAGTTAGTTATTAAACACCTAATTACTGAAATTATACATATATATATATATATATATATATCTTTTAATCATGATGAATTAAATAAAATTTAATCATTTATTTATTATTCTTATTTTTTAAAATAATTAACCAAGTATTTTACTTAGGAGAAATTAAATTATATTGCTAAAAAATTATATAAATTAAAATATTTAATACTTTTATTAAATAATTTTATGTCAATTTATTTTCAAATTAAAAGTTTTAACATATATATCATATCTATGAAATCTTAAATTAATTTAAATTGTTGAATATTTCATTTATATACATTAAAATTGACGTAACATTTATTTTTAAAATATATAAAATAATAACTTTTTTATTATATAATTATAATTCAATAATTGATGCTTTAACCAACATTAAAATTTTAAAAATTGAATAACTTGTTTTTAAAGCTTAATTTCTATGAACTCTTTAAAAAAAAATATTGTTGAGATTAATTGTGTTTTTTTTTCTTCTTTTGTTTTAGAGATTTACTAACAACTTAGATTTTATCTTCCTTTATTTACTTTACTCCTGCGAATTTTCGTTTCTGATTATTTTATGTAGTTTACATGCTTTTATTAACCTGACAATAATGGCTCATGCACAGAACAATACAAAACTAATGAATGCGTATTTTTAATTTCTGAGTCTTTGATCTCGACTCAACCCCACCTCGTTTGGCTTGCCAATTTTAATTCTTTTTGTTTCTTCTTGTGTTTCGTATTACGATACATGCTATTGTTGCTCGTTGTTTTATCAAAATATTTTCAATTGTAGATAATTCCATCCTTTTATATATTACTCTTGATAATTTATGAAAAATCATTAAAATAAATACTTAAAATAAAAAATTATAAGAAAATTTTTAGTATAAGTTTTGAAAAAAATTCAATCTTAAAATTTATTTGTATGTTACAATTTACACTAATTTCATGTACAGATATCAATCAATTAAATAAGCAAAAAATATTACAAGAAACAATTTACCCAAAAAATTCGCAGATAATATTAACAAAGTATCATATATAATTATAATCTAGGGATTTATATTTTATACACATATGTACAGAATTATAATTAATTAGAATAAAAATTATGTGTAAATGATTAAACATACAAAATAAGCACACAAAAATCACAAAAGGGACAAACAAATAAAATAAAAATCTATATAAATTAATAATAAATAAAGTTGGGTAGAAAAAATACAAATAAACAAAAAGAAAAAATAAGTTAAGGAAGAAATCAATTTTAATATATATATATATATATATATATAAAAGAAAATTAATTGTTTTTTATTTTATGTACTAAGTGTACAAGATAATGAGTTAAAAATTATTAAAATAAAAAGAAATTATGATAGTAGAATAAAAAATTATTTATTATATAAAAATATTTATTAATTTATTAACTTATTCACTTAATAGGCAATATGTACGATACACTTAATATATAAGACTGAAAATGGATATATAAAATATAGATAATTCTTTGTCGTTATCGTGGTTCTCATCAATGGTTTTCTGGTACAGAGAATCTGTAATTGACATGCAATTGCAGACAAAAACAAAAGAAATTGATATATCTATGCATGTGGTTTATTGTTTTTTTGTTTTTTTTTTTTATGTATAGCTATTAGCTGGCTTGGTTGTTTCCTGTGCTTTACTCAGAGGCAGAGAAATATCATCCTGGAAGATATTATCAGTTAACTTTTGCATGCAACCACTAAATATCCATCCATCAAACTGACACCCCTACCAATTTTATTATTTAATGTCAACCAATGGACAAAATTGAGCTTGTTTGAAAATTGCATAGCATCGAAATAAAGCTAAAAAAAAACCATTTAACTACGTCAATACACACAGGAATATATACATGAACGTGTGGGTATAAATATAAAAGTTAAGAAGATGGATAAAATTAATTTTATAGAATTTTTGGTAAAATTGTATTTTTTGTAAAGTTATTTTATGAATAATTTTTAGTAAATTTATTTTTATCAATAATTAATTCTTTGTATAATTTTGTTATTAATTTAATTATTTAATTAAAAAATTAATCAATATACTACGATATTTTTTTTTCGAAACTTATATCCTATTATCTATTATTTCAAACTTATATTTGTTTTTCATTATAAAAAGAGAAAAGAATGTTAGAATAAATGATGTAATTCTTATGTGTTTTGATTTAAAATAAACAAATAAAATGTTTATAACCTTAATAAAGAGGAAAGCATCTTTTGTGAAATAAATAAAAAACAAATTTTACAACATAAAAAAGATTATACATGTTTTTAGTGAGACAGATGAAACTAATTGTCCTATGATAGCAAAATACATTTTTTCTATTATATAATCATTCATTAGGAGAAATATATGTGTGGATAGTTTTATCACTTTACAAGAAAAAAAATGTACATAAAATCAAGAGCGGATAGCTAATTTTATGTTTTAAAATATGTGTTTACCTACTTTATAGTACAACGGTATATATTTATAATACAAAATATGTTCTATTTATATACATTACAAGATTTTTTTATTTTACTATTAATTTTATCTACCATTTAAATTAGTAATTAAATCTTAATTAATTAACTAGAATATTATTTTTTCTAACTAAATTTAAGTTTTATTTATTTATACTTCTTATTATTACAAATTAACTAGAAAATAACTACAAAATTTAAAAAATTACTACAAATTAACTAAGATTATTTTCTTAGCTAATTTGCTACTTATTTCATGCTACCATCAATATTATAGTAATTTTATACCTAATTATTTTTACTAGAAAATAGCTACATAATAACTACTGATTTTAAAATTTTGTAGCTAATTATTTTGTAGCAAATTTTAAATTTTCTAGTAGTGATAGTACAATAGTAGAATGAGAAAAGTAAAACAAGTAAGGGATTTATCATATCAAAATGACAAATTGGTGAAAAACAATTAATGTTACATTAAATGCTTCAATATTTAGTTACAAGTTCTACTAAAGTCGAAGGAAGACAAAGGCATAAGAAACTTTTGACAACCATATATTTTTAGTTACCTGTGTATATGAGGAATATGACGTAAAAGAGATCTTGAATGCAAATTCTATCTAAACCCTTGTAACACTATAAGTTTCTTAAGTTCCTTTAGACAAATACTAGCTCTAAATTTGTACATATGTCTTTATAAGACAGTATAGTAAGTAAATCATTACCCTTAATCTTTCCTAAAGTGAAAATGGTTAAAGCCTAAATAGGCTTTGTAAGAAAGAATACTTGGTAAATTGTTTGGAAAAGTAAGTATAAAGAACACTTGTCTTTAAGTTTGAAGATGTTTGGTGTAAAACATACTTGTAATGAATTTTATTATAATGGAAATCTTGGTAGGATACTGAGGACTAAACATAATCCTGAGTTAAGACAAATCAATATAGCATTGTGTGTTCTTCTTTTACCTTATCTCTTTTATATTTCATGGTAAAGTTTTCATAAAGTTTATTATTAAGAGAAAAGGAATTTGTCTAAGCTTTAAATAACTTTAATTAGGTTGCCTACGTAGCTTTGTGTTTATAAAAATTTTAGCATTGTCTTTCTTTCAAGATGATACTTTAATTTTAGAAAGATTTGCGAAAAAAATTTAGAACACAATTCGACCTCATTCTTGTGTTTTCCTATATCTTAGGTATGTTTGTAACACATTTTGTAATTGTAGGAAATAAAAATTGATGAAAAAAGTGACAAAACAAATTTCGGTAATTCATTATTACAATTCATTTTAAAGTGATTATTTTGACTTTTGATGGTATGTAGGATCTTGTGATAGACACTTTGGTCCATTAAATGATATTCTTGTTATAAGGAAAATTAGTCTTCATTATGTCTTTTACCTTATACTAGATAAGGTAAGAAAAAGACATTGAACATGGGTTTTAAACCTTAAATTAAAAAGATCGTGCGTGAATATTTAAATAAGGTGTCTACTCATAATGCAAACTCACATTTTTGTGACAACATAATTAAGGAGATTAAGACAAATACAATTGATTTTCTAGTCAATCTTGTCTTGGTGAATGTTGACAATGTCGATGAGCTTGATGGTAAGAAGTTCATTACTCATTTGATATCCATTATTGATAAATTTGTGTGCAATATTTTTGTTTTTGTTTATATCAATATAGATGAGCTTGTTGATTTATATATTGTTGAAATATATTCTAAATTTTACTTGAAAGTCTTTTTTATAAAATTTTTCCCTCGTCCATGTATTGAATGCAAAGAAAACATCTAAACTCACATTTAACATAAATATTTTAAGTTTGAATATTGATATTTTATTTAAATACCTTTTAATGAGAACCAAAAACAAAAACAAAAAGAAAGGGCTAAAGTTAAACAAATTGCAGACATAAAGAAATCGAGTAAGAAGATCAAATACATGATGTAGCAATAACAAGTATTTGATAGACAAGTTATGATTCATTAGACTTAAAATAATTATGTGTAACATTTTCATTCATTTATGAAGCAATTATCGTGCATCAATGAAAGGATGTTGGTTTCTTCTATATTAAGATGTTATTGGTCTTCCATCATGTGTGTTATACAATTAAGTAATATTTGGAAGCACTTTGCAACTCGTTTCTTATTTTTACACTTACCAATTATATTATGCATTATGGTTAAGTAGTAATGAATCTCTTTTGGAAGTAAGAGATCACGGCTTCCGTTCCTTTTCTTCGCTGTGGGAAATTTACCCAAAAACCTGTATATATTCTTTCAATTGTAACAATCAAATTGTCAGGATTTATTTAAAAAATAATATATAATATAAAATAATATTATAAATATATTTTTATCTAATCATTTATTATTATTTTTTTATTGATTCCTCAATCAATGTTATAATGTTTTATTAATTAAATTTTATTACAATTTTATAGTGAGGGATTGGCGAGGTATATTTTTCCATGTTATTTTAATGTAATTAGCAAACTTGATGTGGTTACGTGGCCTCGCTAAATTTAATTTTTTGGTTTAATAACTTGATGTTGACGTTGACGATAGATCAAATCCTTCGCTAAATTTATTTAACAAACTGCGAGGGATTAGCAATGGAAATGCTTTTCTCGCTAATCTTTCATCAATTAGCGACATATTTAGAAGGACAATAATTCCATCAATTAACTATTTAGTAAATAATTTAATAAATAATTCTTGTACTTTTACTAGGTTGGTGGTAGCTAAAAGAACAGTTAGTATCATACCAAAGATATAAAGCAAAATAATAGAAAGATTAAGACATAGTCATAACACCAATTTATGGAGATCAAAATATTTTACCTGTGATACTTTCTTAATTGCAAAAATTTAACCACTCTCTTATTCTCTTACCTGTGATACTTTCTTAATTGCAAAAATTTAACCACTCTCTTATTCTCTTTGTGTGTCTATACACACACAAACAAACACAATCTTATATTTATAAGAGTCAGTAAGGATTTACAATAATTTGAAATATCTCAAATTATATGTAGTCTCACTCTCTTTATATTTTCATGCATAAAGATGATAATAAAATGTTGTAGCTTTTGCTTAAAGAAGAACAAACACTAGTACATAAAAAAACTTTTAACATAGACTATTTTTTACTTTTTAGATTGGTTATACGAGAAAATGTAAAATAAGTTGATATAAAAAGTTGACACTTTATATATCAATTTTGGAACCAATGTAAAAAATTTATTTTTTACATCAATTGCAACTAGAACCAATGTAAGAACTGTTATTTTAAATAGGAAGGTAGCACCTTACATCCTTTTGTTATACAAGTGCAATCTCCTTGTTACGGTGACTAAATTTAAAATATGTATACAATTTTTCTATTAAACTCAAAAAGTGTGTATCAATAGACAAAACATTGTTGTCAACCCACTTAAAGAATTGTTTCCTTCAATAGACAAAAACAAAGTAATTGTGAATCTTCTCTATTTTAATATATGGGAAAAAAATATGAAAATTTTGGCTACCTATTCTCTTTGTTTTCTATTGATACAATAACAACATAATTTTTTCTTCCAAATGAGCTCAATTATCTTCTCCCTTTTGTTTTATATTTTTATTACTATAACTCTCTCACTTAAGAAATATTCATTAATCTCTATTAAAGCTTTCACCTATGCTTTGAAAGGAAGTTTTGACATACATGTATGGATATAACCCAAGTAGAAACTTTACAGTAACAAAAGAGAAAATAAGTTCAAACTAACTTGTAGGAAGAAGTTGACACTCCAATTGAATCAAATAGTATAAAAAACAAAATACAATCAAATTCTCACATGTGGTTCATTTATCCTAAAAATAGAAGTTTCATGATCTCTTTGTTATTATCGATAGAAGGGAAAGACTCTTTAAGCAAGTTAATGACAATGTTTTTCGCTTCAAATATATTGTTATTATTTCTTCAAACACATTGTTTAGAGCCTTCGAATATTATTCTCACATGGCATCTACAAGAGAGAAAGTGTATGGCCCCAAATCTGTTTGCCCAAGCCAAATAGGATCAGTTTCGACCCAGCAAACGAAGGAGGCTCAAACAGGAATCTACTTAAGAAAAGAAGACCTGGACTTGACCCAACAAAAGAGGATGAGCCGAATCAACTCGCTTCAGAAGAAGGCTCCCCAGAGTGGCCCAGCTCTAGCAAAGGAAGACCCAAAACGACTTGAACACATATAAGGCACCAGACACGATCCAATTAACCAAATATAGTCCTAAAGTGGTCTAGGAGCTCTAGCTCAACGCTGATGGAGTCGGCTAGGTCAGTAGAGAATCAAGCAAAATCAACCACCCTAGCAAAGGGGACACCACCTCACAAGGCCCAAGATCCTTTATGAGGCAAGAGGAGCCCTTAATGAAGCCACGTCAAGGGGATAAGGACCCCACTAACTCCAATAACGTGAAGATCCTCGCCAATCACAACAGTTCAGGGAAAACAGAATTCGCCAAGTTAGCCACGACTTTGAAGAGCGTGCCGCGTTCCCCAGGAGCGATGCCACGTTCTAAGAGGAGCGATGCCGCGATTGGACCACGGGACGAAACATCAACACGAGTCGCGACGGATAACCAAAAGCTCTTTGCATATCTCATTAGAGTGCCTCGGTATCTGGATCCATGGCACAAGTTTTACGGGAACTAGGGAAAATTAGGAAAAGCGGGTCTGTCGTCGAGTTATGGGTTCGGGAGTTGGTTCTACGTCTGAGAGGGATCTGAGGGGTACACGCGTGTCCCATCACTTCGATAGTTCACCTTGGTTAGGCTGTATGGGAGAGGGATGGTGTTTGTATATGGGTGGTGTTCTTGAGTTCTTACGTTTTAAATTTGGCGGTTGTAGGGTGTGGGGTCATTGAGCGATAGAGGTGTCTTACAGGCTCTGCGTCTGCCTCCCGGGCTAGAGGGTTCAAAGTCTACGTAGTTCACAGGCTTTTAGATGGGTAAGGGTTAGGTTGAATTGGATCTCGTCATAATTCTTAGAGTCGTGTCTTGGTCTGGGGATTCGCAGGCCGAGACGCACTCGACCTTAGATGGGGGATTAGGTTCTATTAAATTCGGTGTATGTCGGGCTAGGTGGGATTCGGGGGAGGATCTTGCAGTGATACAAATTCGTTAAATTAATTAAGAGAAGAAAGGGGAGTTAACCAACCCGGACGTCGAAAAAAAAGAGTGAACGAGTCTTGATCGGTCTAGACTTGGGTGAAGGGGAGTCGACCAATCTGACGTCGGAGTAAAGTGAAGCGGCGTGGATCGACCTAGACTTAGGCGCTTCCCTCCTATCTTTAGATCGTCGTTTTTCTTCTTCTTTGCCTTTCTTGCCTTTCTTGCCTTTCTTTCTTTCTTTGTGATTTTTTTTTCTCCTCCTTTCTCATTCGCAGGTGAGCGTCTTATATAAGAGCCACTGAAAATGGGCGGATCTCTCTCGATGAGAGAATATTTTATTATATTTTATTTTGAATTTTGAATGTTTAATGATTTATCCCCGATTCTTGGGAAGAGAGGATATTTTATTTTGAATTTTGAAAAAGGTGACATTTATCTCAATATTTTATTATTTTATATTTTAATTTTGAATATTTAACAGATTTATCCCCGATTCTTGGGAAGAGAGGATATTTTATTTTGAATTTTGAAAAGTGAAAAGATTTATCTCGAATATTTTATTATTTTATATTTTAATTTTGAATATTTAATGTATTTATCCCCCATTCTTTTAATAGAGATATTTTATTTTGAATTTTGAAAAAGTTCTATGGTTTATCTCTAATATTTTATTATTTTATATTTGAATTTTGAATATTTAACAGGTTTATCCCTGTTTGTTGATAACGATAAAAATCTTCAAGATTTTATTTGTTATTAATTAAAGAACACCAAATATGTGGTTGTTGGTTGATAACATATAAAATCTCCAAGATTTTATTGTTATCGATTAAAAAAGTCAATCTCATTGTTTAGTGAGACAGGTTTTGAGATTTATACTTTGGTCATATGTAATTAATAATAGTAATAATAATAATAATAATAATAATAATAATAATAATAATAATAATAATAATAATAATAATAATAATAATAATAATAATAATAATAATAATAATAATAATAATAATAATAATAATAATAAAAATAAAAATAAGGACTACTATGAACTCAATATTATTGTAATTCTTTATAACGATCTTTCATCCTAGTGCTGTGACTATAACTGAAAATATATCAGGCTACTCAATAAGGACTTTTGGCGTACTTTTAAATTAGGTATTTTTAGAAAATAAACTAGACTAAGGATTTTGTTAAAAAGATTAGAATCTAGACTAGTAAAAAAAACTTTTAGGCCTATAAATAATAATAATAATAATAATAATAATAATAATAATAATAATAATAATAATAATAATAATAATAATAATAATAATAATAATAATAATAATAATAATAATAATAATAATAATAATAATAATAATAATAATAATAATAATAATAATAATAATAATAATAATAATAATAATAATAATAATAATAATAATAATAATAATAATAATAATAATAATAATAATAATAATAATAATAATAATAATAATAATAATAATAATAATAATAATAATAATAATAATAATAATAATAATAATAATAATAATAATAATAATAATAATAATAATAATAATAATAATAATAATAATAATAATAATAATAATAATAATAATAATAATAATAATAATAATAATAATAATAATAATAATAATAATAATAATAATAATAATAATAATAATAATAATAATAATAATAATAATAATAATAATAATAATAATAATAATAATAATAATAATAATAATAATAATAATAATAATAATAATAATAATAATAATAATAATAATAATAATAATAATAATAATAATAATAATAATAATAATAATAATAATAATAATAATAATAATAATAATAATAATAATAATAATAATAATAATAATAATAATAATAATAATAATAATAATAATAATAATAATAATAATAATAATAATAATAATAATAATAATAATAATAATAATAATAATAATAATAATAATAATAATAATAATAATAATAATAATAATAATAATAATAATAATAATAATAATAATAATAATAATAATAATAATAATAATAATAATAATAATAATAATAATAATAATAATAATAATAATAATAATAATA
This sequence comes from Mucuna pruriens, assembly GCA_025330945.1. Taxonomy (NCBI): domain Eukaryota; kingdom Viridiplantae; phylum Streptophyta; class Magnoliopsida; order Fabales; family Fabaceae; genus Mucuna; species Mucuna pruriens. Next base: position 51,801 of record JAENHJ010000069.1, on the reverse strand, counting down.
ATAATAATAATAATAATAATAATAATAATAATAATAATAATAATAATAATAATAATAATAATAATAATAATAATAATAATAATAATAATAATAATAATAATAATAATAATAATAATAATAATAATAATAATAATAATAATAATAATAATAATAATAATAATAATAATAATAATAATAATAATAATAATAATAATAATAATAATAATAATAATAATAATAATAATAATAATAATAATAATAATAATAATAATAATAATAATAATAATAATAATAATAATAATAATAATAATAATAATAATAATAATAATAATAATAATAATAATAATAATAATAATAATAATAATAATAATAATAATAATAATAATAATAATAATAATAATAATAATAATAATAATAATAATAATAATAATAATAATAATAATAATAATAATAATAATAATAATAATAATAATAATAATAATAATAATAATAATAATAATAATAATAATAATAATAATAATAATAATAATAATAATAATAATAATAATAATAATAATAATAATAATAATAATAATAATAATAATAATAATAATAATAATAATAATAATAATAATAATAATAATAATAATAATAATAATAATAATAATAATAATAATAATAATAATAATAATAATAATAATAATAATAATAATAATAATAATAATAATAATAATAATAATAATAATAATAATAATAATAATAATAATAATAATAATAATAATAATAATAATAATAATAATAATAATAATAATAATAATAATAATAATAATAATAATAATAATAATAATAATAATAATAATAATAATAATAATAATAATAATAATAATAATAATAATAATAATAATAATAATAATAATAATAATAATAATAATAATAATAATAATAATAATAATAATAATAATAATAATAATAATAATAATAATAATAATAATAATAATAATAATAATAATAATAATAATAATAATAATAATAATAATAATAATAATAATAATAATAATAATAATAATAATAATAATAATAATAATAATAATAATAATAATAATAATAATAATAATAATAATAATAATAATAATAATAATAATAATAATAATAATAATAATAATAATAATAATAATAATAATAATAAAATATATGATAATGTATTAAAGATATATATTTATTTATTTTTTAAATATTATGCATGTTATTTAAAGCTTTTATCATAAAATATGATTTAAAATAAGTTATTATGAATGTTAGATTAAATCTTAAAATTATATTTATATCATATAAATAAATTAGACTATATATTTATAAAGCCTAACAAACTTATTTTCACCTCTTTCTTGTTGTTAAACGTAGACCCTTAAACATACTTAAGGTCAGGTCATACTTTTATGTAGGTCAAGCCTTTAAAGAAAAATTATATAACAAATAAATAAGTCAGAGGTCATTTAATATAAGTTATCACAAATTTTAAATTAAATCTTAAAAATATATTTATATCATATAAACAAATTAGATTATATGTTTATAAAGCCTGACAAACCTATTTGCACCTTTCTCTTGTTGTTAAATCATCACAAAGTAGACCCATAAACATGTTTAAGGTTAGACCAAACTTTTATGTAAGTCAAACCTTTTAAAAAAAGTCATATAATATAAATAGGTTTAAGGTTTAGTTTATATATTTTTAACCAATACTAAACTTATGCCTAATAAAATTTAGCTTGGCTTAATTTATTTTCACTTCTATGTGTAACAATTCATGTACTTCATTATTTTTTAAGACAAATTATTCCTTGCATGCATATTTCAAAGAGTAACAATTACTTTCATTGAGTAGATCAACCAATTATAAAAATACATTATTGTAATATTTATTTTATGAATAACATAGAACTAATAATATGACTTATTGTTAACATTTTATCATTTTTTTATTATTAAATGACTCGTGGAGTTACTTATGTTACCCATTACATTTACTTACATGTTTAATGTTGAATTTTAAAAAAATTGAAATAAACCTCAATGAAATATTTTACAAATATAAAATTTAAAACACCATTAAAATTAAATTTTAACTAATTTATCATATAATTTTAATATACAAATATTTTGTATTGAGAACAAAAGTGCTGATACCCTATTAAAGTTTAAGGTACAAAAGTAATCACTGTTTTTAATTTTATTTTATTAAAATTATAAAAAATACTTAATATACATTTTTTTTTATCTCACATTCACCTCATTTTTCTTTCTATCTCTCTTTATTTCTCATTATATCATGTGACATCTATCATTTTTCTCTCCCCTCCTTTATTTTTTTCTCTTTCTCTATGTTATTTCCACTCATACACTCAAAAATTGGGGGTGCAATGTATCATTACTCAAAATTATAATATTTGTATAACACAAATATTAAACATAAATATTAAAGGGAAAATGATACTCTTACCCCTTTTACAAACAGACATTCTAAACTCTATTCTTTTAACTTTATCTTGTTTAAAAACAGACATCGTAAACTTCAATTTTGAGTTAATTGATCTTTAAACTTTACTATTTTTATTTATTTTTAAACACTTGAAAATAATATTTTAATTCTAATTATAAAAAATAAATTTACTTTTTAATTATTAATTTTTATATTCTTTATTTATTATAAAATTCATTAATGAGTCATTTCTTTACTTCCTACTAAAGTAGATATCTTTAATGAGTGGTTTTAAAATAAAATTTAAATTTATAACATAATTAATTAAAATTACTTAATCTAACTATTTTTATTGATGTAGATGAATTAAGTATTTAGGTAATATTTACCAACGAAGTAAAAGTTTAGGGAGATAAATACTCTTTCTCTAATATTAATATTAAATAATAAAAATTTCAACCGTTCATCAGTCTAATACTCTTGTGGAAGAATTTCATCTGTTTGAAGACTGAACTCCTTTCTTCTCGACCACACTCTCTATAAATACCCCCTTGGACATACCGTCTTTTGTTCTTCTTTGTTGCTATCTTTGCCTTCACACTCAACTCAATTCTAGTTTTATATAGACAAAGGAACCACTCTTTTCTTTCATTTGCAATTTTTTCTGTCACGAATCATACATACAATGTCGGCTTACAAAGACGAGGATCCCCGTCTTCACGGCATCAAAACTAAGATTCGTGTTGTCCCTAATTTCCCCAAACCTGGTTTGTTACTGTGCTTTCTTCCCTTCTTATTTTTCTCATCTTTTTCTGTCCACTATGTCCCCTTTCTTGGTTGCTTTCAGCGTTTCTCCACCTCTTAAATTTTAGAAAGGTAGTTAGAGTATTACCCTTTTGTTCATAGTTTAGATTACATATGCTGGTTGCAACTTGGAACACCCGAAGGATATTACTCTTTTTTTTTGCTTGCAATTCTATGGTTTATTTTCTTTTTTTTTTTGGGTTGAAGATTGTAAGAAGCCACCACACGGGGCTTTAAATTCTTATTTTGTTTCGTGTTTTTCGTTTTGTAAATTTCTCAACTTTCTCGTCTTCGAGGAAAAGGGGTTATCCGTTGTCGGATTTCTTTGTGATGTTTTATTATTATTTTGTTTTTGCGTTTGGTTGCTATGGTAATTGTTTTGTTGACATGGCAGGTATTATGTTCCAAGACATTACTACTCTGTTGCTCGATGCCAAAGCCTTCAAGGACACTATAGATTTGTTCGTTGAGCGATACAAAGGCAAAAATATTTCTGTTGTTGCAGGTAAAAAGGAGAAAAACGTTGGTCTTTTGTGGTTGAAAAATAAAAGTTTAAAACCTAAATATGAACACTTGATTTGAAGTTTTTTTTTTTTAAAAATTGAAAATAAATAAATGTCCAGGACTGGAGTTATGATCTGAGTTATCACTGAGGTTAGTTTCTAGGTGGTGGGGTCCACACATTGTGAAAAGGATGGGCAGATTACAAAGGGATGCTCAGTATTGCATTAGTTTCTGGCTGCCTTTTTGAATGCATTTAAGGGACATTATGGAAGGGAAGTGACTGTGGGTTTTGGGAGTGATTTTTGGTTTGACTATGAGTTTTGGTTAGTGGGAATGCCATTGATTGTTTTCTGAAATCTGAATAAACCTTTCATTTTAATTTATTTTTCCATTTTCTCGAGTTTTATTGGATTTCCTTCTTTCTTCGTGAACATGTGCTTGGATCCAATTTGCATGGATGTCCATTGATGACCGATTCCAAGTTGAGGAAAGTGGGTCCACATGATGCGAGTTTCGATTGGGCCATTTTTGTTCGGCTCCATTATATTTGTGGGTGGGTTTTCCGTGTCACTGTTGGGTGACTTGGAGCTCTAATTCGTCATTCGTTCTTTCCCTTGTCTTTTTTCTTTTGTTCCAAATTCTTTTGGTTTTGGGTCAACTTGTGTGCCAAATTCTCAAATCTTGATAAAATTCGGGTGTCACTACCACCTGAAAATGACGAACTATCAGTACTATTGCAGCGTGCCTTTTTAAAAGAAAACAAAATCGTCTACTTATGATTTTGTTTCGGCTTTTATTTTTTTATTTTTGGTCCAACATGGGATGACGTGGTCAAAATTTTTATTTTATGTTCCGGAGGATGCGTCATGGAAATCGTGAAACTAGACCTTTTATTTGCAGATTTTTCATGTGTAATGTATACTTTAGATGTCCGGAAAACATGGGTACTTCATTTTGTAAACTGTCCTCGAATTGCGCTTATTCCAGGTATAAGGTACATGTTGGGTATGTCTAGGTACGTATCAAAAGTAATTTTTTTTAAAAGAATAAATAAATGGATAATAGGAGCTTGGACATGACTCCAATTAGATTAGGATTGGCTTGGGAGTTGAGGGGTACGATTAGGTTCGTCGTATGCATCATTGTTCTCTTAAAAATAGAAAATTAGGAAATGTCCCCTTTTTCTTTCAATTTTCTCATTTTGTTTTCCTACTCAATTAAATTCATTCATCTTTACTCGTCAGATATGAGTTTATTATTTTCTTTTATTATATAAATATTTTACAACAACTTACGGATCTTTTGTTTTATATATGTTATGTTACAAAATTTATGTTTTAAAAATTATATTAGTATATTCGTACCTCTAGTTTTTTAAGATTTTCATGCTTCGTACCCATATCCATATTCGTATGATCGTATCCATGTCTATGCAACATAGCTGCTTGCAGTTTTAATGATGAGCTTCCACTTAAATTGTTGGTATGGCCTTGGTTCCCATTTCTCTGTTATATTTCTGATTAAAAATTGAGCCAGTCACTAATCGAATTGGGGTGGAATTTTTTGTCTTTATGTGTGTCCTTTATGTTCACTGTGTTTGTGTTTTTTTTACGTCATCACTCATATTGCTTTAGTGAGACCATGCGGAAGCTTTTGTTCAATTAATCTATGCAGGATTTCTCTTTTATGTTAAATAATTAGTATATATTACCAATTGACATTTTAGCTTCTGCCCATGTTTGCTGGAATTGCTTGTTAGTAAAACACAATCTCTTAATTATAATAGGAATCTAATGTTTCACTCCCCGTTGTGAATGATTGATAGGTCCTCTTCTTTTGAGTGTTATTTTTATAGTTGTTGGGAGTCACACTACTTGACTCCGATAGTATTTAATGCCAACTTGGTTTGTGTGATGGTCATTACTAATTTTCTTTCCTTTCCGGATCCTCCATTCTTCTCATTTGACACCTACTTTATGCATCTTAATGGCAATTTAGGTTTTGCGTTGACTATTTTTAGTGAGTTTCCTATTTTCCTGTTGATTACCATATCAATTATGTATCTTTTGATATACTGCCTGTTATTTGATGACAAATTGGAAGGCTTGCTTGCATTATCATGAGTATTGGCATCATGGCATTTATATTTGAACTTCCCTTTTACCATAACTTGTTACATGTTGTGTCATTCTACAATGGCCAATGGCAACAGGACTTTCTAAAATGCAATTAGTAAAAAGAAAAAATAATCATCGAATCCTTTTGGTTATAAGTTTAATTGATCGTTGGTAGCTCTAATAGTAATTTACAGTTTCTCATGGTCATATGCAATAGCACATAGAAGAAGGCTACCAACACTTTTTTTAATACTAATATATATATTTTTTTATTAGCAAAAATTTATTAGAAATTGTAAATTTTGATGAGTTTCACTATTAAATCAAAATAGAAACTCTTTAAATAAATGTAAGATCTACCAAAATTTGTAATTTTCAATAAATATAGTCAATAGAAGAGAAAGTATTGAAAAGAGAATGTTAGACAGAGTGTTGCTAGCCATGGCACATTATTTATCCACAATCTTGTGTTCCGAAAAAATGACTTCCTTCTCTGTTTTGTAGGAACTGAAGCTCGGGGTTTCATTTTTGGTTCTCCCATTGCACTGGCAATAGGAGCAAAGTTTGTACCATTGAGGAAACCGAAAAAATTGCCTGGTATGTTTTGATTCTCAATTTTCCCCTCATAACTATGTTGACAATGTCCTATCATGCATTATACATTGAGAACCATAACGTGCTGATATGAGGAGAAATCGTTGTGGTTATTTTAAAGGTAACATCTATATTTTGCTAATCTTCAATTTTTTTTAAGTGTTGTATACTTGTATGGGCTGTTTACTGATACAATTCTTCTTGTACTTGTGGTTACTATACTATTCAGTCTCTTATATATCATTTGTCATTCTGTATCTTTTGCTTTGTATTATTACCTAACTTTTCATGCGCGGTAGCTTTAATATCCAATGCTCGTTCTATCGGTCTTTGTCACGGTTTCAACTTTGCTTAGATTGTTAGTGCAACATACTTTCTCAGTTTCTGTTAACAAAAGATTGCTTTGGTGGCAGGCAAAGTTATTTCTCAAGAGTATATTCTGGAATATGGAAGAGACTGTCTTGAGATGCATGTTGGAGCCGTTGAACCTGGTGAGCGTGCTTTAGTGGTTGATGATTTGATCGCTACTGGTGGAACACTCTGTGCTGCTATGGACTTACTAGGTAAGTACTTCTACAAATTCTAATATACATTAAGAATGATTATGTTAACATCAGCTAGGTATATGCAAAGTACTCCTTTTAATGCTTGAGTAACCTCTCCCGAGCTAGTTTATACTTGATAGGTTGAGTTAGGCTCAATCCATTTCTAGTAAGTTATATCACAATATGCCATTGTTCTGGTTCTCTGTTAGGATTGCTGAATAGTTTGACGTGAAAATTTGTAAACCTATAAACCTATGTGCGTACATATTAGGATTTAGGATTAGCATGCTTTAGTCCAGAATATATTAGTGAATAAGAAGATCTCAGGTGGTTTCTCATTTTCTTATCTATGATTGTTTAGGTAAACTGCATTTTGCCAATTCTAACCAACTGTAAACAAATATAATTTTTATAAATTAATAGTCAGTAGTGAGTTTTATTTGTTGAATATGATTTATGAATCAACTTGCTTAAAGAGTCCTCCTGCACCACAATAAAATTTCTCTTTAGGTTAAGTTAATAAATGCATTTTCTCCTTTATATATTAATTTTTTACAAGTCAACTAATATTCATTTGTTTTGATATCTTGTGTGTTTTTTTTTTTTGTCTGTTAATGTCATATTGGGATTTGATTATGTATGATTTTTTGTTGCCTTTCAGAGCGAGTGGGAGCAGAGGTAGTGGAGTGCGCATGTGTAATTGAATTACCAGAGTTAAAGGTATGTATAGACTGGATTTCTTTCAACTTTCTTTTCAAATTTTCATTTAGCACTGCTTCTCTTAGCTCCAACCCTGCTTTTAACTTCGGGATGAAATAATTTGTGTGACATCTTTGAATATTTGGTTTGTGCTATATGAAAGTGGTTAATGAATGTGAATGACCACTGGTACAGGAAGGTTTTTTTTTTCTTGCATATCTTGTTTGGGCTTTATTTTATTTATTTTTGTTATAGGACCTACAACTGAAAACGTGTTTTGCTTACAGTCATGTTATTTTTACGCACTTCCATATAGTGATTAATAATGAGTTAATTATAAGTTAACAACGTGTATCAATTGGTCAATAGGCTAGTAACTTATTTAAAAAGAAAACGATTTAAATACACATTAATGGTATATGTGTTTGATGACAGAAGTCCAACTTTTAATCTCCATGGTAATTTGATTTAGTTGTCTAGACAGCAGAACATTGATCTATTTTATTTTGATTTTTTTACTCTGACATTTCTTTGTTTAAGAGGGCATTTTATTTTAGTGGATAAAATTTTCTCAAGCTGTACAAGAAAAAAGTTACAAGACCTGCAAGTTCTTATACATTCATAATAATAATAATGAAAATATAAAAAAATACAATAATAATGTATCTTTAATTTGTGTATAAAATCATCACAAATTGACTATCTATTATTTTTTCTCATAAATCCCCTCCAAGACTCTATTTTTATCTCATTAGTTTCCTCTTTACGAAGAGGCTTTGGTTTTCATTTCTCTTAATGCTTCCGTTGCAATCCCTCTACACTTAATGCACTGAAAGGAGTAGTTGGAGTTTAAAAGAAAATCAACCTTTCTTTGCACTATTTTTCTATTCGCATTGGCTGGACCCCATAATTCTTCTATAGTGAAAGTTTGGATCAATCTGATCAGGGTAGACTGTTCTAGTCCGTTGGTCTGTCTCTCTTCAAGAATCTACACTCAAAAACTTTGTGTCCTGGTTTTCCACAATAATAACAATTTAGTCTAGTACGAGATTTGGATCTACATTGTGATTTTTCATTATTTCCTTTGCCATGATTCTTACTTCTACCTCGATTCTTAACAACATTGGCTTTGAATTTGTTATTCAAGTCCTTTTCCCTTTGTCTTGACTCTTCATTCAACAAACTGTCTATAATAGAATCCATGTTAAGTTTGTTATTCAAGTCGTCAGTTCTTTGCCTGAGAGCTCTAATAACACTAGTAAAAAATGTCAAGACAATCTCTCTCCTCTATAAACTTCAAATAAATACTAAGCAAAACTGTAAAATAAGTGTAATAGTACTAGAAAAATAGTATGATAAACCTTTTCAAAGTGAACAAAGAAAAAAATGATAAAACCTATAAATCACTTAAACTTCTACTATTATAATAATGATAATACAAAAATATAATAATAATAATACAAAAACATAATAATAATATATCTTCATTTTATAAACAATTCCCAGAAATTGACTCACGGTTATTCTCCCTCAAAAATCTCTTGGAAACTATATTTTCATTTTTCTTTTGCATGCTTCTATTGCAGTTCACTTCCTCTATTTATAGAGCGATTGCACACGGCGCAATCTACTGAATTAACGCACCGAAAGGTGCTGATATCAACCTTTGTTTACACTGCTTTCACATTTACATTGGCTGGACCCACAAGCCCATGTTGTGATTTTCGTGTGCATTTAATGAGGGCCCTTCAAATAATGATTATACTTACTAGTTTTGTATGTACTATATGGGTTTGTTGCTTGATTTGAGGTACGAAGTGGTGATAATGATTTTTGTGAATAATGTGACAGGGCCGTGAACGGTTGAACGGGAAGCCCTTGTATGTGTTAGTGGAATGTTTTGAGTGCTGTCAGTAGATTCAGGGATGCGTCACCACCAAGTGGGTACTTTCCTCTATGGAAATCCCATTTTATTCCGCTTTCTCCTTTTTTTAACCATTATTCAATTACATATTCAGACTCCATGCTTTGCCCCAAGATTTTGATTTGGAAATAATGCTTTTTGAGGCAAATGCTTCTGTAGTTGCAACTGGGAACAATCGCATCAAACTAATCACTCTCTATTACCCTTTCCTTGTCCATCCTTCTTTTTCAAATAAAACCATTATGCCCTTGTTCATTTCCCACCTTTAAAATCAATAAAAGGAAATCACAAAAATGAGCGTCATCACTTTATACCAATTCAATTTAATTTATAATTACGAGTTTCAGTTTTGAATATATAATTATATAACTATTAAAAAAAATATCTTGTTATTAATGATAGTATTAGATAACTCGAGAAAAATTTGTATCATATAAAAAATACACCAAGTCTATGCAAGAGTTTAATACAGAATAATGCTATTTATACTCAAATTTCTTAAATTTTTCTATTTTTTCATCACTTATTACATCATTTGCTCGTTCTAACTCATTTTGTTATAAAATGCAGTAGGTTATTTGAGTATGAATAACATTTCTTGTAAAGAGTAACGGTATTTATACAGTAATTTTTTATATATAATTTTTACACATTAATATTTTTGTTATATTTTTTTATCTGTTATCTGATCATTCTCGTGTATAATTTGTTATAAAAATGTAATGTATAAATCACAATACTGCTTGGTAAAAGTCAGGCTACGCAGAAGGCCTCACATCTACCAGGAATTAATCTGAAAAAAAAATTAGAAAATAGAGAGAACAAACCTAAGGAAAGTGACGCAACAAATTAGCAAGTGGCACCGCTGGCAGAGGTGCATTCCCGTCAAAGACACACTCTTTTTGTAGTTTGTTAATTTTTCATTTTCAATGTCACATATTTCATTATCAGACAAGCAAAGGTTAAGACTTGATTTGCAACTTATTGCGTGACTTGCGCTACACTTCAATGTTCAGCTCCAGCTCCTGGATGAAAGAGAGATCTTTTCTCCTAATCAATTTTAAATCGTAACTTTAATCTTTAATAAATACTTAGCTGCTATTTTTAACTAAACCAAAGAAGTAATCTTTATCTTTCGTTCGAGAGAGAGATAAGTGATAGGGTAGGAGTACCGAGTACCCGTTTTACAAAAGGGTCAACAAGTGAACTTTCAGACACATCTTGGACAAGGCTTGTCAACATTAAAGTTCATGGAAAGTTTTCTTTGTTTAGCTGGTAGCCTTACCTCACCCAATCTGTCACATGCAGTTTTGCCAAGTTACACAGTATGAAAACCAAAATTTTTAGGTACTTCTAGAGGTCTTGGGCTAGACATACCAGCAGGGACGAATCTACTAATAGGTGTGTGGCAGCTGCACCCACTAACTTTTTAGAATTTGTAATTTGTAAATATAATTTATATAAATTATTTTTATAATTTAAATTATAATAAAAAAGTTAATTCATAAGGAATATTATTCTCACAGATTTGTTTTTAGTTTCTTTATTTTTACTCTTTTCATTATACATTCTCAATTTTTTTTTAATGTGTTTCACACAGTCTTCTTGCAACTAGTTAAAATAAATTTTTCATTTTAAATTTCTCTTCTTTTATCATTATTTATATACTTAATTTTTAATGTTGTTTATTTTTGTTCAATATATTATTTTTATCTCTATTTTAAATTAAATTTAATAATTATTTTAAAGAAATTATCAATCATTTATATATGTAAACAAGAATATTTATCCTGAATGAGTGTTTTTAGGATCTATATTTTAATGAGTACATTTTCAAGAGTTTTTATTTTTTATAAGAATTTTTCTTAACTTTTTTTTTATATCTCTTTTAGTCCATCATTTTCATCTTTATTTCTAAATTAAATTTTAATATATTTTAAAAGATTTTTTTTTGTGAGAAAAAAGGAGCAAAAGCTACTAAGATTAATATCCTCTAAAGAATGAGGTGGAAAATAAAATACATGATCTTTATACTATTTGAGAATGCATGTTTGATTAGAACATTTGCTACTTGATTCTCTTCACACTAGATATGGGAGAAGAGCACCATAGATCTTAAACAAGCAAGTTCTTTAATATCTAATACTAAGTTATAACAAAGATGACTCAAAATGTATCCACCTGTAATCAAATTGAAGGCCACTTGGGAGTGAGATTCCACGCAAATATTGGTAAACCCCTCTAGTTCATGCAAGTGCTAACCTTTTCTTAATGTCCAATAATTCAGCAAGAATAGTGGAACAAGAGCCGATATGTGCTGAATATCCCAATACATATATGAACTTATAATTGCGAATCATTGTTCCACACGTGGCTTCTCCGTTAGTTGTGTTTATTATCCCATTTGAGTTAACTTTGACGAAGGCTCCATCTGAGTTAACCTTGACGAAGGATGGTGTCGGGAAAAATCATCTAATAGATATGTCAAAGAGATGAGACACAATATCCTTTATTAAGGATTTGTCAAAAGATTCACATGTGAATACGTGATGCACTGTTGTTTGTATTCTTACTGCAATAGCCATATCATCCTCCCAACTAACTACCCTTGAATACCAAATTACTTCTATTATGCCATATACAATCTAGTGTAACAAAAAGTAACAAATCATATTGTACTAGAAGATATTTGCTCGATCTAAGATTCACATGAACTCGCTCCATGACATTATCTGAAAAGAAACTGGAAGGATATCTTCCACCTAGGAAACAACACTAAACAACCCATACCTTTATACAATCCCACATAAGGTGAAGGATAGATTCAGGTCTCTCTGTACATAATAATCACGTTGTTAATTGTACAATATGTCTCTTGAGCCTTTACTCATTTGTGACAAGGTATCACAAGCTACTTTCTAAACATGGAATTACACTCGCTCTAGCACATTGAGTTTCCATATCATTTTAAGGTGAGCTTATTAAGAGTTGAGGAAACATTAGAAAACAAATTATAAGCTACCTTGGATGAGAATTCTCCATCTTGGGACTCTACCCAAACCACCACATCATTCTCCTACTCTACACAAGGGGGATCAAGGCACAAATTCGTTCAACAACTGGAAGAGGAAGATGACTCTACAATTTGAAGATGTCTTATTGGCAAAGCAAGCTGCTAGCATCGCACTCTCAGTTTTTGAGGGAGGAAGAAGCGCTAATGACAATAACCAATGACAATGACCAACCACAAATAACTTCTAAAAAATATCCACATTTTACATCAGTTATGATAAAAACCAATGTAAAAAATGGATTTTTTTTTTAAATTTTGTTTCATTTTTTTTGTTAAATTCATTCTTGTAAAATTGGCCTAAAGCCATAGAATTTCCAAGTAGAAAAGTAATGTAACAAGAAACAATCTATATTGAAAATAAGAATTTATAACAAATGTTAACTATCAATGTTCACTAAAATCAAAATTTTCTAAATTATCAATATTCTCTAAACTTAAAATTGCACTAAATTTTTTTTTCTAAACTATAATTGTAACGATAAATGTTCTAAACTATAAGTATTCTATCTAAACTATTTAGAAGAATTATAAATGCATAGGAAGAACTTTGCCCAACGCCACCTTATGTCATCAATTTCTTCATCATGAAATGGTGCTACATTATCATTGAATACTTATAATTTAAAAAAAGAAGATTTAAAACAATAGGTCAGAAACTAAAGAAAACATGATTAACCTTTGTTAAAGGTGTTGTATTTACCTTCATACATGAATCAATAATAGTTGTAGAGACAATGCTAAGCAAATGTTCTACCACATAATAACCATATTTATAACTTCCAAGTTCTCTATGAGTTTACAAATAAAGAAGAATTTAAATATCCAATCTAAATATTTAAGTTAGTAAGTATTATAAACTATAATTGAACTACAGTTTTTAAACTACATACTACAGGGCTAATCAAGTGCGGTTTATTTATTTGTGATAAATGTTTACCTAGAACCCTACTATATACTTGAAAAACATTATCATCAACAAATAACCAGTGAGTGTTGTTCCAAAACTTTAAAAGTTATAATAGAAAGTTATTACTAGTAATTACTTATTTGTTCAATATTTTGTGTATCTCGTTGTCTAAGTTATGTCCCCATGAACAAAGAAAAACAATAACACTATTTTGTGGGTAAAGAACAAGCAATTGTCAATAGGACCTACATTAAGAAACAATTGGTGACACAATGACATAGAAATTATAGTCAAGGATAAAAATTTTAATGTAAAATATAAAGTTATACGTATGAGTAATGGTAAGGTGCTAGGTAACACCTTTCCTTTTCGTCACTAAGCCTTTGTTGTATATATTTTTTTGAATCTCACTTGCTTTATTACCTATGGCCTGAAGGGGGAGAGGGCCAACGAATCCATATAGGTGTTCGCTCCCCCTTAGAAAACAGAGTTGACAAAGATACCTATCATATTAAAATCAATGTTAGTTGTAAGTCTATTAATAATTAACTAACCTAAAATTAAGTAACAAGTTCAAAATACTTATATTAACCACAAGCGTATAATAGATATATAAAGCATCTCGTCACCAATACATATTTCCAAAATATCCTTATCGCACAAGTATAGTGGGATAGTAGAGTTTCTGCCGGTTATTTCGACATTTAACTCTAGCTATACAAGGTTCCCACCAACCTTATTGGCCACCTTCCACGAACTTTGAATGATATCAACTTTAAATTGCAACCTTTTAGGTTCACATTATTTCTTTAATCCATCAAAGTCCTAAATAACAAAATGAACCATGTTAGAAACTAAAAAAATTTGAATTGTGAGTATAATAAAATTGCTTATTATAAATATCATATAAATATCGTGGCAAAAACAATCTTCACAAGAATCTTGGGCTATGCAATGAAAGTATTTAAGGTCTGTCCCACCATCTAAACCTCACTGATAGGCACAGAGACTCGAGCATCTGCATCTCGAATCTATTTAACTAGCACCCTCATGTGATCTTCATCTAATGTTTGGTGGTGCATGCTTGACCTTAACTTATATACTTTCCCAATGATCAGTAAAAGGGGAACCTCCTCATCTACGTATATCTCACACTGATATGGGATATTAGTGTGAGTGTCCTCCTTTGATGGGTCAGGAGCAGCACAACTACCCTTTATGCTCAATCATTGAGGCTCTTGACTAGTAGGTTGCACTGTTGTCTGTGGTTGAGAGAGGCTAATGGATGCCAGCTCATCCCTCAGCTATTGTCGCATATCCTTTCTCAACTCTTAGGTCGTTTGTTGTTTAAACTCTAGTGTAATCTCCTCACGAATCTACTGGGTCATTTATTCCAATTGTTCCTTGGAGATAGCTACTAAGGCAGGTGCATGGCTTGAAGGTGCTCCAAAATACTAGCAAAGCCTCACACCTTATCCAGCAGTCTAAACACAACCAGGGTGCTCTGGTCACCCAATGGCAGTGGTGAGGATATCCTCACGACCATGGGGAACAAAGGTTCCTTGTGTGCTTTCCTTAACTAAGGAATCTTGCAATTAAGAATTGTTCAATATATGTAAATAATTAATCATGTGTTACATTTTTAAATACTAAAAAGTGATTTTAACTTACAATCTTTTTAGAAACTTCCTTGAAGGAATCAAAAGTGTAGTTGCCCGACAACTTCGATTGAGTACTCTTCCACAACTCATGGCGTGTAATATTAATTAATAAAGGATATACTTTTACTCCTTCTAACTCGACCCATTTGACCTTTTTAGCCACCAATTTCTTCTACAAAGCTTTATAACTTGCACGAGACAAAATGTGGGGGTAGAGATTCTTTGCTTGAATCTTCTTTCCTTTTTATCTTTTCTCCTACAAAAATGAACAAAATACTAACATCACAAAATGCATATAATTATATAGGTAAATAAGGGAAATAAAAGAAATGTAAACTAATCTAGAAGGTTGGATTGAGGTGCTATTGAACAAACCTTTGCCAATCAGCCTCTAAAATGGCATCATAAGTCGACAACAGAGGATAATTCTTGTACTTTCCATGTATGTAGTTGGAACTGAGTTGAGTCTTAAATTTTCTCCAACGCTCATCGATATAGGAAATCCATCTTCTCCTATTTAATTTCATTTTAGGAATATCTAAGGTGAGCTACATTACCCAAAAAGTAATCAAAGAGTTAGTAAATAACCTAAGATATAAAGAAAATACTATAATACTTATATATAAATGCATACAAGGTAAAATTGACATAATAATAGTTTTCCAAATCATGTTCTTAACATATTCAGGTTCATTATCCTAATCCTTATACACAATTCTAACATGATTTTTTTGCTTGTGTCGTAACAAAGGACTTGAATTGTATCCCTACTTCCCTTCTAGGATTGCCAAGATGTTCAAACCCTATGGCAATTAACGCGTTTCCAGTACAATGGAAAGTCATATCTCTCAACTGTGTGACCCATCTACCCCTTTTCTGGGTAGATTCAGAAGCATCAGATGTGTCCTCTAAAGGATCTCCCATCTCCTTGTTTACAAAATAAACAATGAATATAACAGTAATTTGTGTAAAGAGTAAATAAATAACAAACATAATTACAATTACAAATACACAAATAACTATAAAACACTATAGAACAATAACTTTTAAATAACTAATTACGTAACCTGATCAAATAACAATATTTTCCCAAATATGATCATAGTGAGTGGCATGTACATCATCTACTTCATTTTCATCATTGAAAGTAGGAATGTAGGTTGAGAAAGGAGTGTTAGTAAGATCAAGACTTGTGTCTTGATTTTGATCATTTCCATGCATGCTCCTTCATTGAAGAACAACTGCCCACCTTTGGTTCGACGAATCTTTGACATAAAACACTTGTTTTGCATAAGATGCCAAGATGAAAGACTCTCCCTTATAACCAACCTTGTCAAGGTCAATTAAGGTAAATCCTAATTCATTGGGTTGTACACCTACGTTATTGTCAACCCATTTATATTTAAAGACAGACACTCTAAATTTAGTGTAGTCGACCTTCTAAATTTCTTCAATTACTCCAAAGTAACATATGAATGCCTTAATATGGTTTTTATCCTATTGACTCAGCCACAACCATAACGCCATTGTTTTGTATAGTACTTTTATGATCTTGCGCCTTTGTATAGAATGAAAACTGATTGGTATCGTATCCATTCCAACATTTGACATCAAAGTTAGGCATATGTGCTAGCCATTTTATTGTTTCAAAAATAGTATCACCATTCAAATTTTGGCCTTCAAACCAATTTTACAAAGTTTTGTTGTGCTCGTTAGTGATCCATTTTTTGTTTATTCGAGGGTTTTTCTTCTTCAAAATGTCTTGATGAGTAGATAAGTAAGATTGAACTTCTTCAGTGTTATTTAATATTTCAAATATTCTAAAGAACTTCCTTCTGACCCATGCTCTTCACTGTTACACCTCTTGTACCCTTTCCTTTACATCTACCTTCATGACGAGACTTAGAAACCCCTACAGATTTAATTGCAGACATGTAGCATATGCAAAACTCAATAACTTCTTCAACAATACACCTCTCAACAATATATGCTTCTAGACGATGTGGATTCTTTATATTACTTTTCAATATCTTCATATAGTGCTCAACTAGATACATCCACCGTAAGAACAAAGGGTCACACAATCTAATCCCCTTCGTTAGAAGAACAACTAAATGAACCATGATATTGAAAAATAAAGGAGGAAAATATATATCCAATTGGCATAAGGTAATGATAACTTTACTTTCTAACTAATCCAACTTTTGAGGGTTTATGACCTTGCTACATATGACATTAAAGAATAAGCACAATCTGGTTAGGGACTTTTCTAACATTTCTTGGCAAGACGTTACGAATAGCCATTGGTAACAGTTGTTGCAACAACACATGGCAATCATGAGACTTAAACCAACTAATTTTAAGTCTTGCATTTACACGTGTTCTGAAATGGAAAAGTAACCTTAGGATACTTTGATGCCCTTCAGACACTCGCAAAAACTTCTTTTCTCTTTGACATAATATGACATGCTGAGGGTAGATATGTCTAACTACTAACTAACTAAGAAGCTAACTACTGTCTTATACCTATGTCAACCAAATCTAGTATTGCGTTCACATCATCCTATGTTTTGCCTTGAATGTTTAAAAACATCCTAATTACACTATCATAGACATTTTTTTCACATGCATCACATCAAAGAAGATTAACCTTTTTTTAAATATGTTTTTCCTTAGCGTGATACCCTTCTACCCCGAATACTTAAATTAAATTAATAAAATAAATAAAATGAAGACAGGGTAATAGTTAAAACCAAAAAACACAATTTGTATTAAGGATAAAAGGTTCACATGTTAATTAAAAGGTAGGCACAAAGTTTTCAAAGAGGTTTTAGATCTAAACATTATAATTGAGAAAACTAAAGTCATCATCATCTTTAAAATAAGTCATTCAAACATCAAGGTATAGGACAACTAATTAGAGCAAGACCCCACCTTTTCAAAACTTGGCACCATGAGTGCCCTCAACGTTACCTAAAAGAAAACAACAAGAGAAAGTACGGTGAGAAATCGCATTCACTCATATATAAAGGCAGATAATGCCCCAAATCCCACCCGTTACCATACTCAATTACTAACAGTTAACAGATGCTCATATATCAATCACATTTCATTCATCCAAAATCAATCACAGTTCATTCATGTTTACAAAATGCACATGCTTGCACAATGCATATGCTCATCACCACACCTAAGAGTCTCGAGTCAGAACTCCACACCATGGGGGAACCTCCTCAATCCCCTTAGTTATCACTAATGATGGCCACACCGTTAAACACCCCGTATGGGCCGGTGTGTCGCACAGTTAAACACCACCTATGGCCCGTGCGAAGACATTCCACACAACCATTAAACACCACCTATGGCCGGCGTGCAGCATAGTTAAACACCACTTGTGGCCCATGCATATGAATGTCCCCCATCATTAGTCCACCCTATTAAACACCACTTTGGCCAAGGGCCCCTGTTAAACACCACATATGGCCAGCGTATTATAACCACGTCTGGCTTCTCATGCATCTCATGCCTCTCATGTCCATGCTCAATGCATTCTCATCCACACTCTTATTCTCATGATTTATTTATACATCATTCGCACAATCCACAATCATACCCAACCATATTAATTTAACCATCATTATTATAAATCATTTATCAGAAAGCACAGAAACGCACATAAAACACCATTGAATTTCACCCAGTTTCATCATTGCACACAAGAACCTCAAATCATGAACAACCATAAACAACACACGAATCAAGTCATTAGGGCAATTAACCATACAGTTTCCCAACAAAATCACATTAGGACAAGACGTTAATCAGACCACAGAGCATATTGACAAATCTTTTCTACCGATTAAAATATTTTTAAAACATAATAATCAAACGAAATTGAGAATTTAGATCCTAGAAGGACTTAGGGATTGCCCTCACTACCCGTACACTCCCGCATTCACATATGATCAAACTCATCTCCCCGTACCTTAGATGCGAAGAATAGTAATGATCTGATGCGGCTCTAGGACGGTCTGAACACCCTAGCTCCTCTTCCTTGCAGGTCGGCGTTCTCTCTCCTCTAGGTATGGCTGTCTGACGCGTAAAACACCAATTAAGGTAAACTGATTACCCTCTGTCTAATATTCTAGCTGGGTCGGGTTTGGTCGGGTCAACCCCGACCCGCCCGTCAGCCTCCCCCGTTAATTCAATTAATTAAATTAATAAATGAAAATAATTTAGATAAAGCATCATCGGTTTATAAAATCATTAACCCCTCTTTTAAAATAAAATTGATAATAATAATAATAGTGTAATTAATTTCTAAAAATAATTAAATAAATTTTAGGATGTTATACTTAGTGCCCTTTTTTGTTCCTTGTCGAAGAAAAAAATTTTGTCCTTCACCCATTCAAAAAATTCATCTCCAATTAAAACCCATGGAGCAGCATCATTAATCGATGATATGGGTGATTAACTTTAAGAAATTTGCAACGCCAAGTTAACATGTCTTCCTTCTATGTGTAAGTTGATGGTAGGATGTGCCTTCTTCATATATAAGGCATGTTTTACGTCCCTTAACACTATACCTGGACAAGTTTCTGTATACTGAAAAGTCATTGATGGTGCAAAATAACATAACACACATCTTGAAATTTTGATTGCTATATCCGTCAAACACATCAATGGATTTTTCCGATAAAATTCTCAAGTCCTCAGCCAATAAACTTAAATACACATCTATATCATTTCCTAACTATCTTGGACCATAAATCATCATAAATAACATCTTATACTTGTGCTTCATGCATAACCAAGAAGGCATGTTGTAAATCACCAGTAGAATAGGTCATGAATTATGCTTACTGCTTAAGTTACCATACTAATTCATTCCATCTTTTGCAAGACCTATCCTAAGGTTTCTTGGCTCACTAGCGAAATCCAGAAATGACCTATCAATTTTCTTCCATTGCATTAATTAGTCGCATGTCGAAGTTGTTCATCCCATTTCCTCTCATCTACATGCCATCTAAGGTTCTTTGCATAATTTGAATTAGCAAACAATGTCTTGAACCTTGGAAATATTGGAAGATACCATAGTACCTTCGCTGGAAGACCCTTTGTGCTAACATCACTACTACAATCCCTATCTTTCCTTTTGCATTGTGATTCCCCACATTTCATACATTGATGCATTGCTTCATAATCATTAAGACATGCATGTATTTTCTTATAGTCCATACTCACCGAACATAATATCTTCTTTGCCTTATAGTTACAATTTGGTAATGTATTCCCTTTAGGAAGCATGTCTTTTAAAAATTCAAGTAATTCAATACAACTTTGATCAGTCCACCTATTTTTTTCCTTTAGATTGAACAACCTTAACATCATCGACAACCTCATAAAACACACCCTGTGTATAAAAGCTTATTTCGCATCACTTCACAAACTGTCATACATAGTTGATCGCTAAAAAGACTCTAGTCGAATATTGTCACAACCTAAATTGTGACGCTGGGTGGAGCCTTTACCAAAACCGAAGCCGGCGGATAGGAGTCGCCACCGCGCTTTGGTTTAGGGAACGCCAGAAACCTTTGGTGAGGCCGGTCTTATATCAGAGATGTGGGCTCGGGAGTTGGTTACACGTTGGAGGCGTAGGGGCCCCCAACATGCCTATCACTTGATAGTTACCTCAGGTTAGCTATATGGGAGGAGGGACAGTGTTTGGCATTTCGGTTTTTTTTTGGGTTTTTTAAGGTTTGACTTGATAGGGGTGTGCCCCCTAGGCCTACGTACCTCGGCTCTAGAGGATTCAAAGTCCACGTAGTTCTGGCTGGGGGAGGGGTGACTGGTTTCTCCTTTTAGTGGGAGGTGAGTCTAAGGGGATAAGGGATAACCTGTTCCGTCTCGGTTTCGCTGGAACCAAGTCGGATTAGGCACGATGGCTTGTAGTGGGGATCAGGCCGACTCGTGTCGGCTCGGCCCTGCCATGTCGGCTCGGCCTCGCCATCTCGGCCATCTGGTATGGCCGAGACCGAGTCGGCTTGGGAAAGACTGGGTCAAGGTCTGCTTAAAGCCACGTCGGTCCGCGTTCCATGCGACGAGATGGACTCGGCCCAGGTAGGTGAGGACTCGGGTTTGAGAGGGGTGGTAGGGAACCTGACTTGGACTGATGTAAGAGGGGGATTGGAATACTAACCTGGTGCTCGGAGATGGCGGACGTGTCTTCCCTGTCTTTGCCCAATGCTTGATTTTTCTTCTCTGCCGGCCCTTGGGGTCCTCCTTCCGTCTCCTCCGGGCGTCGTCGCCGTCATTTCTCTCGGTTTGTCTCCTGTTGCTCTTCCTCTTTGGTCTCTGCTAGTCCTCTCTTTTTTCTCTCTCCTGTTGATGTCCCCTTTTCTCTCTGCCTGGGCTTTATATAGGGTCCGGGAGAGGTCGCATAATAACCAAATCCCAAGATTTTCTCAAATATTATTCTCTATCTTTCGGCTCCCATGACGCCTGGGGCCCATTAGATGTGCGAGACTTAATCATAGGGGACATCGAGTCAAACTAAGACTGGGTCAAGCGTGGACTCTTGTACCGCCTCGGCTTTGGATCAGGCCGAGATGGCCCAAATGCCGTGGATTGGGCGCTTCAAAGCAGCGAGATGGACTCGGCCCAGAATTGGGCCCGAGGAGGAGGGGGACGCCATTCTGCCCTACATTTTAGGGTGTTACGGTTGCCCCCCTCTTTATTTGCATTCAGATTGGGTTTGTGAATGCGAATAAAAGACTTCGAGCCTTCCCGGGGACCGGCTGATGGGGTGGTCCCAGGACTGAGAAGTGAGCTACTATGGAGTAAGTGGCTCATTGGGCTTTCCATTGGGCGCCCACATTTGGAGAGAATCGAATGGTTGCTCTCAAGTGATTACTAGGCTTTCCGCTTGGCGCCTAGGTTTGATGGTGTTGCTGAATTGTCCTAATTGGGTTGGCCTTTGAGCTTTCCTTTAGGTGCTCAGGTTTGAAAACTTGCCATTGGGGTACTTTTTCAAGTGATCACTAGACTTTCCGCTTGGCGCCTAGGTTTGGTGATGTTGCTGACTTTCTTTGACTTGGTTGACCATTGGGCTTTCCATTGGGTGCCCAAGTTTGAAGGCGGTCATTGGGCTGTTTGTGTCTGAGGATGACTTGCTAGGCTTTCCTTTGGGCGCCTAGGTTTGATGATGTTGCTAACTTGCTTTGACTTGGTTGACCGTTGGGCTTTCCATTGGGTGCCCAAGTTTGGAGGCGGTCATTGGGCTGTTTGTGTCTGAGGATGACTTGCTGGGCTTTCCTTTAGGCGCCTAGGTTTGATGGAATGCTGGCCTAGTCGGCTTGACGTTGGCCGAGACGAATTGAATGCTGTCTGAGTCGGCCTGACGTTGGCCGAGACGAATTGAATGCTATCTGAGTCGGCTTGACATTGACCGAGACGAATTGAATGCTATCTGAGTCGGCTTGACATTGGCCGAGACGAATTGAATGCTATCTGAGTCGGCTTGACATTGGCCGAGATGAGTTTGACTGAAATTATTATTTTTTGTTTATTTATTTATTTATTTATTTATTATTATTATTATTTTTTTTTTTTATCATTTTTTTTTCTTCTTTTTTTTTTGAACTCAGGCAACTGAAAGGGTGCGCGTGGGGGGAACGTGCCTAGTCGCCTTTTGGACACGCCTCCTCGTGTCTCGTGAAGTATTGATGGCAAGGTGGCGCCATCATTGCGCCGTTCTAGGGGAGTGCGTTTGCAATCACAGGACGCAGAGTTTCGAGGGAGGGGTTAAGGCAGGAGGCGCGTTCATTTTCCTCACTTCTGCTCTTTCTGTTTTTTCTTCTGCTTTCTTCTTCGCTGCTGTTCTTCTTCGCTGCTACTCTTCTTGTCTTTTCCTTCATCAATCTTTGCTCCCTCGAACGCCATGTCAGGTACTTCAAGTTCTGAGCGTTCGTCCTCTTCTTCTTCTTCGTCTTCTTCGGGTGAGGCCTTAGAAGTCATGCCCGAGTGTTCTTTGCTGGGGAGGGTTGCATTAACCCCTATGTCCTCAAGGCCCCAGGTGGGTCCTCCAGCGTGGGTCCATAAGGACGTGTTGGAGAATGCGTCGGAGATGTCCCGCTCTGAAGTGGAGTCTCTGGCAATGGATGGAAAATGGGTCCGCGACTCCCATGTGGGCTTATTGGAGATGGTGCTACTTGTAGGGGCGAGAAGCGTGTGCGACGCCGCCAAGGAAGGGGGGCACCGCTCGTCTATATGCGACGGCGGTGTTGGCGGATTTAGGGTGGTACTCCCTTCAATTCTTTGAAGCGGATGTCTTGCATGGATGCTTTGGGATAGCCCTTCTCAACTGCATCCCAACGGCCGGGCAGCTATTCAGGCCTTTAGGATGGTCTGTTTGGCGTTAGGGGTTTTGCCCACCGCCCCGCCTTCTTGAGTCACTACACCGCCGTAGCCCCTTCCGCTGGGTGGGTCTCGCTGGCTCCTCCGCCCAACTCGGCCTCTCGCCTTCCTACACCGCCTCCTACAAAGGCTTCAAGAGCCGGTTTGTGAAAAATCAAGGCGGGAGGTGGGTCACTGCCTTGACCCTCGGCCCACTGCCAGATCGGGCAAGAGCCTCCAAAGTTCAAGGGACTGGCTAGAGTCAACTCCCCCGAGGCTAAGGTTGATCTGCAGCTGCTGGATAATCTGCCAAGGGGGATGAGCTACCGAGACATCGTGTCTTGATGTCTTCTAACAACGCTACTCTCAAGCTAAAGAGTGAGTCTTTTCGAGTCGTTTTTGGACTCGGCCTTGAGCCGAATGTACTGATATGCTGTGTTTGGTTTGCAGGTATGCTGAAGAAGCAAGGTGTTGATATGGCTGAGCTGATAAAGAAGGCCCGCCTTGTCAATGACGCTAGGAGTTCTGGCCGAGCCGGGACTGCCGCGGCCACTGCCGAAAGAAGGCCGGTCAACAGGTTGGCTGAGAAGGATTCGGTGGCTCAAATGGCCGAGAAGCAGGCGGCCCAGGGCAAAGAGGCGGCGAACGGAAGGTGGACTGCTGTCTCGAGGAGGCGGCCGCTAAGAAGGGAAGGCTGCTGTTCCTTCTTCTCCACCCGTGTCTTCGCAGCCTCAAGGCAGGGGGTGGTGACGGCGGGGCCTGGTATGCCTCTTGGAGGCTTGCTTGCTATGTGGCCCCCTTCAGTTGGTTCTATGTGGGGCCCTGTTTGACACGCCGGCTTGCTTCCCCATTAGCCGCTTATCCCCTCATGATCGTGGATTGCTGGTCTCACCGAGTGGATGGTGTAGCCGATATGGTGATCGCCTATATGGCTCGCCTCCATAGCCTCTGTGGAAGTTTGGAGAGGCATGCTGCGGAAGGCTGAACAAATAGTGGCCAAAGAGGCCATTTCAAAGAAAGAGTTGGAGGAGGCCTGTAAGGCCAAGGCCGAATTGTTGGTTGAGGTTGAAAAATGAAGGAGGCCGGTCAGGAAGGCCTGTGGCCAAGTGGAGAATTTGAAGGCCCAACTTGTCGCTTCTCAAGCCGAGTCCTCTTTGCTAAAGACAAAGGTCTCCCTCATCGAGGTGAAGTGTCTTCGCTGAAGTCTACACTTGCTGATTCTCAATCAAGGGTAGTGGAGGCGAGGCTTCTCTTGCTTCGAATGGGGAAGCTTTGAAGGCGGCAGAGGCGAGGCGCTGCCAAGGAGGAGAAGGCTAGTCTTGCCGGCAGGGTGGAGTGCTTGGAAGGAGCCATCGTAGAGCAAAGATGAAGATGGTTTCAACAAAGCCCTTAGGCAGATAGCTTTGTTGGCCCCTGATTTCGACCTCAGCCCATATGATATGGCTAAGGATGTTAAAGACGGGAAATTGATTTCCCTCTTGGATTAAACTTGTAATTGTACAAACTTATTTATTAATGAAATGATTTTTTTTTGCATCTTTCCTTGTGTATTTGTATTTTTTTTTTGTTTTTATTTTGCTTTCTGTTGGTGTTAGTTGGATTGGGGTACTGGTCTTGACTTGGGGTTTGGTCATAATATACATGGGAGATGGTAGTGAGTCGATAGGTTTGGCTCATATAATCTCGGTACTTGGCTTAATGGAAAGGTTTTAATCAACTTGAAAGGGTTATGGGCTAATGGAATTAACATCTGTAAGGGGCGGTGACCTCTGAATTTGGATTAGTGAGTGGGTGGTGACCATTATTTGTTAAGGGATGGTGACTCGGGACTAAGAGAAAGGCGGTTTCCTGATTTGATGTGTGTCGACTTCGCACTTGGATGGGAGTGAAGAGTTGGTATAGGTTGGGGTGGTTTTGACTGGGTCAGCTTATGCATAAGTGGTCGGGGTGGTGTCGGCCTACATGGGGCCGGCTTGGATGGAGACGACCTGCACGGGGGTGGCCGAGATTGAGACACCACGGAGTTGGGCGAGATGGAGGCGCCTACGGTGGATGGTCGGGATGGAGGCGGCCCACGTGTGGATGGCTGAGATGGGGCGCCTACGCCATAGTGCTGGCCGAGTAGGTGGATACCTAATTAATTGACTTGGCCAAACCGAGATGGAATCATCTTAGGGCAAACTTAGAATGCAATTTCTCCTATTTCCTAGAATGCGCACTTAGTGTAATTATTGCCGTTTGTTGTTTTTTTTTTTCATTTTTTTTTTTTTTTTGATCGCTTTGGTCACCTTGACCAGGATATTGCCCTGTTATCGAGTCACTAATGATTTCGAGGGTCCGTAACGGGGGCTGTGCCTTTGATTGCGGCCTATATTTTTTAGCAATGTAAATTCTTTTTGTTGAATTAATGAAACTTAGCATGTAAAAAAACAAAGGAGATGAAAATGAAACTAGGCTTTATTGATAATGGGTGCTTTACAAAGTGAAAACATGGTTTTGCGCATTCTTGCGCGCTGGATGGGTTGTTTGATAGGATCAACGAGGTAGCCTTGTACTTGGTTTCCTAATCCTATTTTGGTTCCTGTTGGATGTAGACAACTTTCCACCGCCGCTAGACGAGATTTCAGGGGAAGAACTTCTTGACCGAGTCCGGAGTTGATGGGGTGTTTGAGGTCGCGCCTTTCAAATAAGCTGGGCAGAGTAGCGCCCGCCCGAAAAGCGTGTTTACCACATATGGCCCTTCAGTAGTTGGGTGCCCACTTTCCTCCCGGGTTGCGGGCGTTTGGTAGTACCTTTTTGAGGACCATGTCCCCTGTCCTGGAACATCCGAGGTTTCACTTTTTGTCAAAGGCACTTTTAACCCTACTCGATGAGCTGACCGTGGCATAGGGCCGTGAGGCGTTTTTTCCTCGATCGTTTTAGCTGATCGTGGCGCCTTTGAATCCATTCAGCGCCTTCTAATTCTGCTTCGCCAGGACCCTTAAAGAGGGTATTTCAACCTCTATTGGGAGGACTCGTCAGCACCATAGACCAGTGAATAAGGTGTTGCTCCTGGTGGAGGTTCGCATAGAGGTCCTATATCCGTAGCGCATGGGGTAACATTTCGTACAATCTTTGTAGGTTACCGCCATTTTCCGTATTATTTTCTTGATATTTTTGTTGGCGGCCTCGATCGCCTGCTCATCATCGGGGGCGATAGGGAGGGAATTGTGATGACGGATCCGGAATTGCTCACAGCCGGCCATCATTTTGTTGTTCAGATTGGTGCCGTTATTCCGAATGACGTGGGATGGGATCCCGTAACGGCAAATGATGTCCCTTTTGAGGAATTTGACCACTACGCTACGAGTTACGGCCGAATACGACGCTGCCTCTACCCATTTGGTGAAGTAGTCGATGGCCACTAATATGAACCTATGCCCGTTGGAAGCCTTGGGCTCGATGGGCCCGATCACATCTATGCCCCACATAGAAAACGGCCATGGTGCAGCCAGACTGTGTAGGGTGGAAGGAGCGACGTTGATACGGTCGGCGTGGACCTGGCATTTCAAGCACCTTTGGACATGTTGGTGACAGTCTGATTCCAACTTAGTCCAGTAATACCCTGCGCGGAGTATCTTGCGAGCCAGGGTGTGGCCACTTGCATGGGTGCCGAAGGTTCCTTCGTGGACTTCTTCTAATATCCGTTCGGCCTCAGGGCGATCTACGCATCGCAGAAGTGTCATGTCTGCATTCCTTTTGTATAGCACGCTTTCCGCTCAAGAGGTAGCTGGCTGCCGCCCTTCTCAACGTTTCTTTTCTGTTTTCCGATGCCCCTTCCGGTATTCCCTTTCTCCAAGTACCTTTTATGTCGAGGTACCAGGGTTCTGGGGTCCGCTTTTGGGTGCTCCGAGGCCCGGTGGTGGCAATAGGTCTGTACGAGGGAGTTGTCGGACATGTATGGTCATCTCCCGCCTCATTTGCTCGTACCATGGCTGACAAGTGGTCGCCAAGGCATCCGCCATTTGATTTTCTTCGCGTGGCACGTGGTGGAATGTGACGATTGTCGAAGGCTTCGCCATTTCCCTCGCAGTAGTCGTGGGTACGGGATGAGTTTGTCGTCCCGTGTTTCCCATTCTCCACGAGTCGATAGATCACCAGGGCCGAGTCTCCGTAGACCCGGAGTCTCTTGACCTGGTGTTCCAAGGCCATGGCGAGTCCCATAGTGCAGGCTTCGTACTCTGCCATGTTGTTTGTACAATCGAACCCCTGTGTTGGCGTGAAAAGGAAGTAATGGTCGGTTGGAGAGGCCAAGACCACGCCAATCCCATTTCCCAATACGTTAGAAGCCCCGTCGAACCACATCGCCCATTCGTTTCTTCTGGGCTGACTCATCTCCTGCCGCCATGATGTGTTCGTCTGGGAATTCGTGAGCCGGGGGTTGTGGATCCGCCAAAGGGTGATAGGCCAAGTGATCCGCTAGGGCGCCCCTTTTACAAATAGATTTACTCACATAAGCGATGTCAAACTCGGATAGAGCCATTTGCCAACGTATATGCGTCCCCGTAAGTGCAGGCTTTTCCAGATGTATTTGATGGGGTCGCTTTGGCTACTAGCCGACCGAGTGGGACAACATGTATGGTCGGCCTCTTGGCGGCCTGCACTAAAGCGCAACAGTGTTCGTTCCAGGGGTCGAGTATCTTCTCTCGCAACTGTGAACCTTTGCTGAGGTAGTAGATCGCTTTCGTTCTTTCCCAAATTCATCTTGCTGTCCTAGCATGCAACCCATGGACTCGTCGAGCACCGTAAGGTATAAGATCGAGGTTTTCCAGGGGCGGGATGAGGACCGGTGGACATTCCAGTACTGCTTGATCTTCTCGAAGGCTTCTTGACATTCTGCATCCCATTCAACTTATGTCGCTCCGAAGGAGTTTGAATATGGGGTTGCATGTTGCCGCACTAATTGGGAAATAAATCTGCTATGAAATTTATTCGCCCCAGAAGCCCCTGACTTCCGAGTCTGTTGTGGGAGGGGCATTTCCTCGACAGCTTTTGCCTTATCTCGTCCATTTCGATACCCCTTTTCGCTTACCACGAAGCCCAACAATTTTCCCGGTTACTCCGGCGGTGCATTTGGCGGTTAAGTCTCGATGTACTTCAAGCCCTCCATGCACAGCTTCCGTAAGTCTTCGAGGTGTTGTTCCAGAGTTTTTGATTTTGCAATCATGTCGCCGACATACACCTCGATTTCCCTATGCATCATGTCGTGGAACAGGTTACCATCGCTTTTGGTAGGTTGCTCGGCATTTTTGAGGCCAAATGGCATTACCTTTGTAGCGTAACGTTCCCCATAAGGTGACGGGTCGCCTTCTCCTGGTCTTCCTTCGCCATTAGAATTTGATTGTACCCCGAGAAACCATCCATGAAGGAGAAGCAGGCGTGACATGCCGTATTGTCTACGAGCATGTCGATGTGGGGTAAAGGAAAATTATCCTTGGGGCTGTCCCGGTTTAGATCCCTATAGTCGACACATATGCGCATTTTTCCGCCCTTTTTTTACGTACGGGTACGATGTTTGCCACCCATTGGGGATAGTTAGATACGGCCAGAACCCTAAGGCCCCACTACTTTTCTACTTCTTCCTTGATTTTTAAGGCCACGTCGGGTTTCATTCTTCGCAACCGTTGGCGAATCCGGGGTTGCTTTTGGGAGCATGGGAGTC
Organism: Mucuna pruriens; assembly: GCA_025330945.1. Lineage (NCBI taxonomy): Eukaryota > Viridiplantae > Streptophyta > Magnoliopsida > Fabales > Fabaceae > Mucuna > Mucuna pruriens. Next base: position 22,441 of record JAENHJ010000069.1, on the reverse strand, counting down.
TATGTTCCACTATGCTACGGCCGAGGCCTGGCATGTCTCTTGCATGACCACGCAAATATGTCTGAGAACTCTTGTAAGAGTTCTATGAGGGCCTTTCTTGATTCTTGTGACATCTGACCTCCTATTCGCACTTCTTTCTTATTCCTCTCGTCCCCTAGGTTCACGCTTTCTAACTCCCTGGCCAGGGGTTGAAACTTTGGTCTTTCCAGTTCTATCTGCCTTTCTACCTCGGCCAAAGCCTCAGTTTCTGCGTCTTCCTCTCCTACCGGTTCCTCAATAGGACTAGGGTCCTCGCATACGCAGGCTGTATCGCTGTTTAGGGACAGGTTTGTTATTGGTGGTGTTTTTTAAAGGGAGTTTCTTCCCGTTTTTTTTTTAGCGAAAATGAAAAACGCGAAAAGGAAAAGAAAAAAAGCAAGAAAGTGACTGGAAATGGATGGAAATGCATGCTAAGTTTTATTAATTCGAAGTCGCCTCCGAAAAGGCGAAGTTACAAAAGGAATTACATTGTAAAGAGAAATTGGCCCGCAAAGTGGCTCCGTTGTCCAATTAGCTAGTCGTCCCTCGAAAACGACTCCCCGGCTGACTTCTGGCCCACTACCTACCATTGCCGCATTTTCACGAACGAAATGCTGGCCCCATGCTGCCTGGGTTGGGCGTGCTCTTGCCTGGTCGCTGGCTTGGTACCCGAGTCCAAATCTCCCTTATTTTCCCCGGATTTCAATTGGCGCGGGGATTCCTCCTAGAAGAGGACCGAGCCCTTTGCCAAAGTTGATACCCCTTTTTGATCATGACGCTGAACGCCATGTTTTCTCCGCCGCCAGACGGGGGAGCTCTTCCCCAGGCTTGCAGCGATCTCGAGTGCTTGGAAGGAAGTTTCCAGTGGCCTCCTCCTCTCCTCGAGGTATCCATCAAAGGTGGGGGTGCTAATCATTAATTTTGTTCCCCATTACGCTGACCAACTGTTGGTCGGCGATGAATTTAACCTTCCGGTGAAGGGAGGAGGGCATGCCTCCCCGCACCGTGGATCCAAGGCCTTCCCAAAAAGGCAGCCTGTAGACAGGGCGAATATCCATGACTTGGAAGAGGATGTGGAACAGGGTAGGGCCAACGTAGATGGGGAGAGTGATTTCCCCCATGACATCCCTTCTTGAACCGTCGAATGCCCTCACTATCACTGGGCTCGCGTTCAGTTGCACGCGGGTGGAACCCAAATTGTCTAGGTGGCCTTTGGCAGACGCCGAGAGGGAAGAGCCATTGTCGATTAGTACTGGTAATCATGTAGGTCCCGTGATTTGACAGCAATATGAAGGGGTTGGTTATGTTGTCTCCCTTCGGCCGGGATCTTCTCGTCGAGAAGGTCACGTCCCCGAGCTAGTGAGACCGCCAATAATGCCCCCCAAATCTTTCCGCGGTGATGTCCGGCTACGGGGCTTTTTTTAAGATTTTCAACAGGAGGTTGCGGTGGATTTCGAACTCAGCAGAAGAGTGATGTGAAGCGAGATGCGTGCCGGGGTCTTGTTCAGATGGTCCAACAATTCGTACTCGCTGTAGCGGATGAGTTTGAGGAATTCTTCGGCCTCCTTTTCTTTGGGTGCCCCTTTCGGACTTCCCTTAGGATCTTTTCCTCCGAGGTTGGCCGGGTGTAGATCCTTCCGCTACGTGTCATTCCCCCGGTTCCGATATTAGTGACCTCCTCGGTTGGGGGTCCCGGTTTGCTCTCTAGCGGGTTCCTCGTGCACCGGGTCGTAATGCCATGGGACCGCGTGATTATCCTCAGTAGGCGGGTCTAGGTGGGCCGTGATGATCAAGGGTGTGGGACGGATCGGGTCGCATTGGATGATTAGTGGTTGGAAAGGAACGGTCTTTTGCCGACCTATGACGGCAATTACTTCCTCTTCTGCCCTTGAAGTGTCAGTGTTGTGACTTAGCGCATTAATAGCCTGTCCTTCGTGGGCGGGGAGAGGGTTGGTACCAATGTTGGGCTTGTTCCCTTCAAACCCAAGCCACCCTGCCTCTATCAGGTCCTGGACTTTATGCTTGAAACTCCAGCACCTTTCAGTAGAATGCCCCACGGCTCCTGAGTGATAGTCGCACTTTGCACTGGGATCGTAAGACCGGGGGTAGGGAGGCTCTAGTGGTTTGAATGGCATAACCGCTATCATGCCTTTCTGGAGTAGGAGAGGGAAGAGGGTAGTGTAAGGCATCGGGATGGGAGTGAAGACTCTTCTTTGTCGGGCCACACGGGGGTTTTGGGCCTCCTGTGTAGATGCTGCCCCAGCTTGGGGTGACGGGTCAGGTAAAGAGACTATCCCCGTGCTGTTCAGGATGAGCTTACTCTGGCCTTGTGGGGGATCCGTTGTCACGGCATTCGTATCTCCCCTCCTCTTCTCTACTTTCTTGACGAAGCTTGCGCTTCCCCGGTCTTGCGTGAATCTTCCCCGCTTGATGCCGGCTTCTATCCTTTCTCCTATGATGACTAGGTCAGCGAAGTTGGAAGCTACGCTTCCTACGACCTTGTCGTAGAAGGGCGAGGGGAGGGTGTCGATGAACATGGAAGCCATTTCCCTTTCTGAGAGAGGTGGTCGGACACTGGCAGCTAACTCCCGCCATCTCTGCGCGTAATCTTTGAAACCCTCCGCGTCGGCCTTGGACAAGTTTTGCAGACGAGAGCGGTCTGGGGCCATATCCTCGTTGTACTTGTATTGCCGGAGGAAGGCGTCCGCGAGGTCTCTCCAAGTCTTTATGTGCCCATTGTCTAGACCAACATACCACCGCAATGCTGCCCCCGAAAGACTGTCCTGAAAGCAGTGCATCAGGATCTTGTCTTGTTGGGTGTAAAATATCTTTTCGACAAAGACATGGCTAGATGTACGCGTGGGCAGGAACTTCCCTTGTATTTTTCAAACTTGGGAACCTTGAAATCGGCAGTAACGCGATGTCGGGGAACCAAACATAGGTTGGCCGCGTCAATGCCATGGCTACTGGTTCCTTCAATGGCTCGCATGCGCTCTTCAAGTGCGTTGATCTTGTCGCTACCTGGGATGGTTGGTTCCGGGACGGGTCCGGGTGTGCGACCGGCATTCGAAAGGGGGTGATAGTAGACAGTGGCTCCTGGGACTGGGAAAGGCTCGGATCCTGATCCTTGCCCCCGGCCTAGTCCCGAGGTGTTCCCTGCTGGCTGCTCTTGGGGAGCTGGTGGGTTTTCAGTAGTGGCATTCCATGCCGGGGGTGTGAATCCCGGGATGCGTAGGTGTCCCCGATGTGGCGGTGCTAGGAGCCGCCGCTCACCCGGTAATCTTGCCATGGGTTGGGGGCTGCATTTCGGTGATGATCTCGAACATTTTATTGATCTGTTCCTTCATCTGCCCATTTCCATTCTCATTTCTGCCCTTATCTCAAATAAGTTCGGTTGCTCCAATTCCTCCATTGCTTGTTCCATGTTTTTAGTCTTGATCGCGTGTGGGTATCGGTGGGCGCAATAATCTCTTTTTTCCCGGTATATTTTTTTATTAGTTTATGCCTTTCGCTTATTATTTTTTTTTGCTTTCATGCTTGGGGAATATGTATTTAGCTATACTATATGAATGATGAATGATGCAAATGCGATGATAACATTGAGTCACGGAAATTCAAAATAATATTTATTGAAGGGAATACAAGACGCTTTCCTATGGTGGGCTGATAGCTCCTTCACCATATCATACATTGCCCTACAAAGGTTCTAAGAACTCTTTGACCTCTCTTGGCGTCTTGGTGGGATCCATCATACCTTCTCGCGCCAAGCCTTTGGGAATGCTCATCAGTGCCTGGTTGGCAAGCCATGCTAGTTTGACATATCTGTCCTTCCAACCTTATGCTGCCTCACCGTAGCGGCTCACACTTGTATTTCAGCTTCGTCCCGCGACGCCTTGGCACCTCCGCTTCCAACTTTCTAGGTCTTTTTACTTCCCTCGAGCTGGGACCTTGCTTCGTCGATCTTTCCTGGGCCTCGACCAAGGCTAGCAACCCGGATCGCCTTTGGCTTTGTAGATGTTCCTTTGATAGTTGGGCTGCTTTAAGTTCTTCCTCGAGTGAGAGTGTCCTTTCCCGGAGGGCCTGTGTTTCTTCTTCTCTCTTGGCTTCCCTAGCCTCGAGGATGGCTACGGCTACTAGTTGATCGCGTTCCGCTTTACTTGAATATGCTTTCTGATCAACAGCTTTTAGACACTGGCCCATTTTTAGGCGGCCTTCCTTTTCTGCCTCGAAGCTTTCTGTTAAATTCATCGCCAGCGTCGTTCTGTCGGGCCTCTTCTAGAGCTGTTTCCAATTTTCTTTTTAGCGTTCCCTCATTCTGTCTTCATTTGCTCTAGGGTGCCTTGGAGTGCCTCGACTCGAGTGTCTCTTGTATCTCGTAGGCCCGAGTTGCTTGGTCCTGGCGTAGGATACTTCCCATGGCAGTCCCACGAGGTGGACCACGCCTCGAGCCAGGCTCAGATCTGGGTGAGGTTCCACAACTTCTAGTTCGCCACGTTGCTCCTTGTCCGACGACACTAGCCCAAGCCCGGCCGGATTTTTCTGTGGTGTTCGCCTCTATGGGCCTGTGTGCCTTCTATCCGGAAGGAGTGAGAACTTCCCGGACCTGGTCGAGACTATGGGGAACCCGGCTTGTTCGGGCGGTCAGCCTGGTTATAATTGATAGCTCCTGGGGTCCCGAGGAGGGGAACATTGGGATAATCCCCACAGCTAGTGATCATTTCCCCCCTTTCGCTCCAGGCGGGTACCAGCGAATTGTTCTTTCGGTGGCCTCTCCCAGCTTGCCTTACCCACGCTTCTTTGGTCATTTTCTTTATGCAGCTCCATTTGAAGTCTTCTACTGGGCAAACAGTCTTGGTCTTACATTGGAAGAGATGGGCAGTCAGCCAGAGGTACAGCAGGGGTGCGAAGATCTAAGGTTTGTTGCTTTTCCGCCCACTGCAATGGCTAAGTGTGCAGTAGGTGTTGGCTAGAGGGCCATGGTGGGGTTTTCCTCTGTCTTTCTTAGCCAAGAATGCCTCTATTGGTCGCGAGGTCGACGTAATCTTCGATGTAGGGAAATAGCACCACCCCGCAGAGGAGTAAGCCCAAAGACGCCTATCATGGCGTCCCCAATCTTGTTCTTCCCGAACCGGAGCAGTCTTTCCTCTACGTACACCCCGGTATTCCTTCCATACCGCTATGCGGTTCCTTTTCCACTTAGCAACTTCCGTGTCCTGTACTTTAATAGTTTGGCGATAGTGGTCCAAGAAGGGCGTTGGCCTTGATGGAAGTAGAGTGGGATTCGACGAGGGGTAATCCCATCAATCGCTCATACTCCTCCAAGGTTGGCGCCATTTGGAAGTCTCTGAAAGTGAAGCACCGATTGGTGAGTCGTAGTAATCGACGAGGGCTTCCAATGCGGCCGGCCGAGTTCGACCTCTAGTAGGCTCAGAAGATTGCCATGAAGCTTCTCGGCGTCTTCGCCATGGGCCTCTCAGGCACCAATTTGGCGAAAAGGGTCCGGACATTCGGCGCTTTAGCCCAGACGGGTTGAGGTGATCTAGCCCAATATTGTGACCCTACTTCCATTATCTGAAACTTCCGTGATCAATGTATCATGATGCATGATTATTTTTTTCTCTCTTTTCTTTTTATGTGGTGTATGAGATGCATGTATGCATGCTGGGTTGGTATAAGGGTTTTTTTTAGTGATTCCATCTCGGTTTGCACTAGCCGATTCCAATTCGGTCTTGCTGGGATGTCCCTTAATCAGGCGTATGGTTGGATAGGCTATGTTCGCCCCCCTCTCTCTGGGGCTTTTCTAATCATTCTCACCAACAGGCTCTTGGGTCTATAGACCTTCCCCTTGGGGGGTACCATGGACAGGATAGATATCCCGAACATGATTACCCCCTAGGGACAGTCGACCCCAAGTGGAACTATCGTGATCCCCAAGATCGAGACGCCTCTAGTATGGGAGACCACTACACATTCCTCTCTCCTTAACTCACAGGCACAGGAATAAGGCCCTCACATTCACACCTCAATGTTCTCTGCCCCGTGAACCCCACAGTATTGTGACGATAGTAAAAAAAGAATAAAATAAACATGCATGAAATAAAACAAAAAAGGCAACCGTCACTGGACTTATCTGGTCTCTCCCTCGCGCTAACCTATCAAGGCTCAACTCTCAGCTTAGTCTCCCCAGTGGAGTCGCCATCTGTCACAACCTAAATTGTGACGCTGGGTGGAGCCGGCCGAAACCGAGCCGGCCGGATAGGAGTCGCCACCGGCGCTTTGGTTTAGGGAACGCCAGGAAACCTTTTGGTGAGGCTGGTCTTATATCAGAGATGTGGGCTCGGGAGTTGGTTACACGTTGGAGGCGTAGGGGCCCCCAACATGCCTATCACTTGATAGTTACCTCAGGTTAGCTATATGGGAGGAGGGACAGTGTTTGGCATTTCGGTTTTTTGGTTTTTTAAGGTTTGACTTGATAGGGGTGTGCCCCCTAGGCCTACGTACCTCGGCTCTAGAGGATTCAAAGTCCACGTAGTTCTGGCTGGGGGAGGGGTGACTGGTTTCTCCTTTTAGTGGGAGGTGAGTCTAAGGGGATAAGGGATAACCTGTTCCGTCTCGGTTTCGCTGGAACCAAGTCGGATTAGGCACGATGGCTTGTAGTGGGGATCAGGCCGACTCGTGTCGGCTCGGCCCTGCCATGTCGGCTCGGCCTCGCCATCTCGGCCATCTGGTATGGCCGAGACCGAGTCGGCTTGGGAAAGACTGGGTCAAGGTCTGCTTAACGCCACGTCGGTCCGCGTTCCATGCGACGAGATGGACTCGGCCCAGGTAGGTGAGGACTCGGGTTTGAGAGGGGTGGTAGGGAACCTGACTTGGACTGATGTAAGAGGGGGATTGGAATACTAACCTGGTGCTCGGAGATGGCGGACGTGTCTTCCCTGTCTTTGCCCAATGCTTGATTTTTCTTCTCTGCCGGCCCTTGGGGTCCTCCTTCCGTCTCTGGCGCGTCGTCGTCAGCTCTCTCGGTTTGTCTCCGGTTGCTCTTCCTCTTTGGTCTCTGCTAGTCCTCTCTTTTTTCTCTCTCTGTTGATGTCCCCTTTCTCTTCTCTGCCTGGGCTTTATATAGGGGTCTGGGAGAGGCTGCATAATAACCGAATCCCAAGATTTTCTCAGATATTATTCTCTCTATCTTTCAGTTTCTCCCATGACGCCTGGGGCCCACTGGGATGTGCGGAGACTTAGTCATAGGGGAGACTGAGTCAAACTAAGACTGGGTCAAGCGTGGACTCTTGTACCCGTCTCAGCTTTGGACTGTGCCGAGATGGCCCAAATGCCAGGGATTGGGCCGGCTTCAGACGGCGAGATGGACTCGGCCCAGGAATTGGGCCGGCTTCGGGAGGAGGGCTGGGACGTCATTCTGGCCCGGACATTTTAGGGGTGTTACAAATATCACGGATCATGTCTTCTAGTTGATCATCCATATCCACATCAACTTCCTTTCTTTGGGATGCACTTGGGATGTCTAACAACTTGTCATGCCATGTCCATGTTGTATAACTCTTGCAAAACTCATCGCAAATAGTTCCCATGTTTTCTCAACTTCTAATATTCTTTCATTCAAACACTTAACACATGGACAATAGAATCTTTTAGTACTATCAGAAACATGTGTTTTAGCAAAGTTAAGAGATGATTTCACTTCACTCTCATATTCATCACTTGTCTGTCTACTACTGTTGATTCAACTACGATCAATAATTGCACTTTATAATATAGAAAAACATATATTATGCATGTCAATCTTACTTTTCAAATAAGGTATGACCCTATCCTATTTAAGAAGATATTTTTTATACTTGATTAACACGTACATGTTAAGTCTCAAGTTTATAATTTGACAAAATTTCGACACCATTTCACATTGGTCTCAAGAATGCACAAAATGAAAGTGATGTAAACCACCACAATCAAGTATGCACTTAGAGAATAACACAAAATGCACTAAACCAAAATCTTATCAATTATAGATTTGAGACTTAACATCTACGCATTAACCAAGTATAGAAAAATCATTCTTTCCGAATTGTTCAACTTGGACAATTCAAGATTCAATACAATGATTAATAATTTTAATAATTGTATTAAATCTCAAATGGGAAACTAAGGTTCACTTAGTGCATAAGTTCAATATAAAACAAAAACATTGGATAAATAATGAACATATAATTAAACGCACAAGTTATATATAAAGCAAGAACCAAGAAAAAAAATATTTCTAATTCATCAATAAAATATCAAAGTTAATTTTATGTTTTCATGTTTCTCTACTTTGACACTAATTACATAGTAATCCTTGCTTCTCTTAAACTAAGTTTGACTCAAACCTAATTACGTATTTTATTTAATAGTCAAACCATGGTCAACAATCATGGTTAGTTGAGTCAAATCAAGATTCACTCAAAATACTTATATTTTATTTGTTGGTCAAACTATCATCAACAATCAGTCAAAACAAGTTTGACTCAAAAATTAAGCCTATATTTTATTTGGTGGTCAAACCATTATCAACAACTGTGGTTAGTTAAGTCAAACCAAGTTTGACACAAAATTAAGGATACATTTTATTTAGTGGTCAAACTATGGTCAACTGGTCATGGTTAGTTCAATCAACAAAGTTCAACTCACAATTAAGGTCATATTTTATTTGATTCTCAAACCATGGTGGGCTAATTGAGTCACAACAAGTTTGACTCAAAATTAAACACATTTTTTATTTGGTGGTTAAATAATGGTGGAGTATGTGCAATTGGGTCAAACTAAGTTTGATTCAAATTAAAGCTCATTTTGTTAGTAATTTTAATATTTTTATTAGGGATATATGTTTTACTTTTTATAAATTTTATAATATATCTAAAAAAAGGTCATTCATGCATGGTGATACCAATTTATTAAACAATATAATCATACAAGACCCAACTAAGTTTTATATGACTATTTATGCAAAGTGATATTAATTTATTAAACAATATCATCATAAAAGGCCCAACTAAGTTCTATATGGTCATTCATGCAAAGTCATAACAATTTATGAAACAATATCATCATACAAGACCTAACTAAGCTCTATATAATCATTCATGAAAGGACATAACAATTTATTAAATAAAATCATTATACAAGGTCCAATTATACACTATATAACCATCCGTGTAACCACATAATCCAATAATTACTATCAAAACTTTAGAAAAAAAATCACTTACTTCAATGATAATAACACGATTAGTTTAACTTGCTTGGTTAAGACGTATCAATACACCTATAAAAATAGCCATAACCAAAAATTAAAATTTCATCACTTACCTCAATGATAATAACATGACTAGTTTAACTTGCTTGATTTAGACCTATCAATACATCTATCAAAGTGACCAAAATGAAAAATTAAAATTTCATTACACACGCACACGCACATGAAGATAGGGTGGTGGTAGAGTGGAGAAGATAGGGTGACAAAGTATATGGTAACACATTTATATTTCCAAATATATTGTTAGCAATCAAAAATAGAAATATTTGTGAATGACGAAAAAGATGAGTAGAGATATTATTGAGAAGGTTAAACGAGATCGAGATGCAAATGGGATGACAGGTTAAGAAACATGTAAAAAAAGGAAAATAACAAATAAATTTAAAAAAATGCAAAAGGAGGAAAACGACCATAGAGAGCCACTGCATTAGGAAACACAATGCGGTGGCGACCATGGCAAAGACCCAACAAGTCACGACGATGCCAAGGTTCAAACACAAAAAGGATGGTGGCCATATGGTCAAGTAATTTACCATATGTGTTGGTGATGGACTAGTCATGTGCTACAATGGTGGTAGACTGCTTGAGTGCTGGAGTGGTGGCATTGTCGTAGAGAAACACTGGGCTTTTAGGCTAAGGAATGCTAGAAAAGATAAACATATTAGGCGCTTTGAGGTTTTTATATAACTTTTTACACTGGTTGGAAATCAAATTGATGTAAAAAGTGACTTTCTACATTGGTTATAAATGCAACCATGTAAAAAGTCGCTTTTTATATCGGTTGTTTTTACATTGGTTACATTCCAACCAATATAAAAAGTGACCTTTTACATCAGTTGCAATGCAATTGATGTAAATAGTTTCAAAATAATTACAAGTTTGTCACTACATTTTTTTACATTGGTTCTAGATGAATTGATGTAAATAGGTCGATGTAAAAATCCTTTTTTGCATTATTGCCACCATGGCTTTTAGGTGAAAATATGGAACTCCATGATGTCATATGAATCTTTTTAGACCTATCAATATCTATCTCCTTATATAAATTTCTTGCACTTCCTGTCAATAATGTGCATATAGACTTCAGCAACATTGATTACATCACATATGTCGGTAATATTTGAAGTGTTTATTTAGTTAGAGTGACTCTCCCGACAAAGGATGGTTGTTTAGCCTTTCAAGCACTAAGCCTTTGCTTCACCTTGTCCACAACAATCCTATAGGTTTTTCGGCTAGCCCTTTTTATAGAGCATGTAACAACTTGGATACCGGCACAACTAAACAACTATGCACAGACAGTTAATTTTAATAAGATTTTTAATTAATTTATTATGAAAATGACAGTTAACTTTATCCTTTCTCGAAATGTGCACTATATAGCAAACATCAACATGAATGCTACTTAACAATCAAATAAGAACATGCACCAAAGAAGTAAAAGCATAAAATATGCACAATCATAAAAAGCATATTTTGTGTCTTACGACATTTACATCATTGTAACAAAAGTGAAGTTGAGGGCTACACATGCGTATAAGAAAAAAGATAACATTGAAAGGGGAAAGGATACACAAAACATCATATACAACTCAAGCTGGCCTCTACAAAAGAGAAATAGCAAACATATCATAGATTGATATCACATTACATACATAGTAGTATTTAGCAATGCATCATTGTCATAGAATGTGCATATGTAGGATGCTTTTATCTATTACGTGTATGTACTATTTATGCTGTACTCATATCATGAACGTGAGTGAAATGTGTTTCTCACTTTCTGTTTTGTGTTGCTTGTACTTGGGCTAAAGTCCATTTCTAGGTAGCATTAGGAAGAAGCATGAAGAATGAGTTGGGGCTTATATAGTGCATTTGTTTTTTCTTTATTTTTTAATTTTGATGTTTTGATAAGACATGTGACATCAAGACTAGTTTTTAGGTATGTTTGAATAGTTAATAGTTATGATATTTTCATTTATAATTGTTAGTAGTAAATTGGCCTTTAGAATGCCAATGGGATTTATTTCATTATAATACGATGATGGATTGATGTGAAACTTTTACAATTTGAATGAATGAAGTATGTTTTGAATTTAAATTAACTAGTATTTTTTTGAGTTATTAAATTTGAATATAGTTAGGATAAAAGGTGTCACATTAACTACCTTCAAGGTCAGCATTACATGAGGCAAAAGAAACTAATTCTACTTGTTGAATTAGAAGATGAGGAAGATGATGATGATGCTCTTCTCATCTCAAGGATGTCTAAGAGGAAAGCTCCAAGAGAAGATACTCAAGGTATTGCTCCTGTTGACCTTAGAGTTTTCCCTCCTATCCTTTAGGGAAAACGTATAGAAACTCTTTCACAAAGAGCTGTCAAGAAACCTTCTCTTCCTACCTCCTCATCCAAAACATCTACCTCCCCCTCCATACCATAACCTGACCCTATCTAGTCCATACAACCTGATCTTTCACCCTTTCAAGCCTCACTCATAAACATATATATTGCACCATCCTCTCCACAAATACCTATATCCGAACCATAAATTGAACCACCCATCTCTCTCCCTTAACTTGAATCTCAACCTGAACCTTTCACTATCACTCAAGATAACCCTGTTCAAGACCCAGTTGTGGGCACCTTTTTCCCTCTACCCAAGGAACCTGGTTTCATATCTCCCAACCTACCCTGGTTTAACACCTCACAATCCTACATACCCCTTAACTGTAGAAGGAACCCTAAGCATATAAACATCACATGTGTCAAAACTAGATACATTCTCTTACCTACATACGAATATGAACCCCCTTTTACACCCTCTTATCTAACCTTGCAACTTATACTCCTCTGTCCAATGCTCCTATACCACCAAGCCAACTCTCAAACTAGTATAGCCCCTTGTGTGTCTCTTTGCCTCTCAAGTAGACACTAAGGTAGATATATCCAAACCTGATCAAACCCAAATCCTTAACCAACCTACACCCAAGGATTCAACAACATGTGATTCCATTCAAGGATGTTAGGGATCCATGTCACAGAGCAAAAAGGTGCACTCAATTCAATTGTTGATCTTTCCTGCCACAGTAGGATTCTATCTTTTCTATAGAGGACCATATATGAGCATGATGATCTATGCCAACTTAGAGTTAAAGAATCAACTCTTCATCTCTACCTCACAATTTATGATACCAATCACTAAAGTTTTGATTTAACGAGATATGATATGTTATAAGTTGCCAATGCTTGATTTGAACAAGCACAAAAAAGAGAAAACCAAAAGATTGAAGACCATAGAGCCTTGCAAGACTGCTCCTAGTATTCAAGGATGATGAGTCTTTGACTATGAAGCTTATAAAGAGAAAATGGTTTTGGGGAATCTACAAGAAGATAAAGCTAAAAAGCTATGGAAGTAAGAGTTATGGATCAATAGCCATCAGGCGTCCATTAGCTATCTATCTATTGAAGAGAAGTTGGACACCCCTACTGTGTCCAAAACAAGTGCAACTATGCTTGAAGAGATCCCAGTTTACCACTTCAATGACTGGCTTGCTACACCACTCTACTTGGGGTGAATAACTTAAAGATGGAGAATCCTTATCCTTAAGAGTAGAACTTCCATTTTTATAGAGACCTTATACTTTGGGACTTTGTATTACCCCTCTAATCTTGACTTTACTTGCCCTTCCTACACCTCATCCTTCTTCTCCAACTGAACTTGTACCTTTACCTCCTCAACACCCCTTTTTGTACCACCTCTCAACCTTTCTTTGTTTACCATCCATATACCTCTCAACCTCTACCCGACCTTACACCTGAACAGGTCCTTGAAGCCAGTAAAGCCTATATTAACCAATGCTTTGATCAATTGGAATCTAATCTCATAGGCATGTTGTCATAGTTCTTTGGCTCCAAACCTCCTCCACTATCTCCACCTACAATTTAATTTGTTTTGTATTTTATCTTATGTTTTATTATCTTTTCTGTTTCTTCTTTTTTCGACCATGATGTTAAATATTTCTCAATTTTTGTCTAATGACAAAAAGGGAAAATGTATATGAAGAGAAAGCTTTTTATAAGACTTTTTAGTATATATTTGTTTCTTTCATCTGTTCCTTTTTCTCCATGTTTTGATTTCATCCTTAGACTTAGGGGGAGCATGAACAAAAGCATAAGCTTTGCATGTTATCTGTTTTGTACATATACTATGATACATATGCTTCTGCTTACCTAATATGCTTTGATACATATATTATGTATTTTTGAAATTTGCTCTGATATATACATAAGATACATGCTCTAATACATATACATACCTCATATTCTCTAATATATGTGTGTGTTTGTGTACACACACACCCTTTGTATCTTCTATTTTGTTTATGCTTTCTCTTAGTATAATTTTTGCATTATCAAAAAGGATGGGATTGTTAGAGTAAGATATGAATGTGTCCAAACTCTCATGTGTTCTAATGATAACAAACATTATGACTTAAGAGTGATGACTAGTGTTTTGATTAAGTATACAGACTTTTCAAAAGTACTTTAAGTCATCACAGCACAAACAAAAGGAATTTACATTCAAAAGATCAATCTTTTGAAACCTTATCCATAAGACCAACACTGTCAATAGAGGCCTTCATCCAATAATAGTAAAAGTGTCCTATATGTACTAGTTTAAATTAGACAAATAAGTGTCTTGTAACTTTTGTTTTATCTTATATACTTCATCTCTCTTATCATTTGAATATAGACATTTGAATGAAAATTCAATAGCACTAATTTCCTATATAATGCATGTTGTTGTTATACTTTAGTTTTTAGGAACCAAGACTTACCTTCCTAAGCTCTAAAAAACAAGTCAACTTTAATAAAGGAGTGCACTGATCAAGGTATCCACAAGTTAGGTAACAAGAAGAATGTGTGTCTCTCCATTTCTGCTACTCTAACAAGTTTAAGGAAAAGAATATGCACGCTCTGTTGTACCTTGTCTCTCTCCTCGGTATAAGACAAAAGTTTCAAAGTTATCTCTACAGACAAGCTATCTTTGACATTTAATGCAAGGATATATTTATCTTCAAGCACGTTTAACGAATATCTTTCCAATGTCTATATATTCATCCATAAAGAGAAGAAGAGCAAGAATTAGAATGAAACAAGTGTACAAAACATAAAAGCAAACATATGTACACCTGCTTTAAACATCTTTGGATAATGCTTTTGAAATCTTTGTAAAAAGCTTTGTTTTGCTTTCAAGTTTTGTTCTTAAAGTATAATCACACTGTTTATACAAAGTTATAACTCTGCTTTGAAAGTTGTATGCTTACTTAGTGTGTAAACCTTTGTAAAACTATTTTGTTTTCGTGATAACTTGAAGATGCTAAGTGTTAAAAAATATTGGTTTGCATGTAATCTTGATTGTAGATTACAAGTGTTGTAGAGTTTGTAGAGGCTGAGAATAGTAGTTTTTGTAAGATAGTTTGACTTAGTGAAAAATCCTTCAAGGTTGAAAAAACTTGACGTAGCTCTAAGTTATAGAGTAGGATAAATATCTGTGTTGATCTTTCTATTTCTCTCTTTTAATTTTTGTTATGCATGCTTTGGATAATCTATTTAAGCTTATTCTTTAAAACTTATATATATTGAGAAAAAAATTTGAAAGTGCTTATAAAAAATCACACACACAATTCAATTCTTCCTTTTTGTGTATTACTTGTTGTCTTCATTATCAATTTACGTTCAAATTCTTTGAAACCCAACCTCACCCAAGAGTGATACTAGATTTGAGTCCCTTAAACATGTGGTTAGAGATTCATCCTGACTTATGCGTATGAAAAAAAAAAACTTTGTTGGGAAGGGATAACCTACCTATAAATGATGACAAATTACCCAAAGGAGATTAAAAATCTCAAGGACTAATTAAAATACCCATTTACAATCATTTGTGCCATAAAAAAATTACTACAAAATAAACTTTCAAGTGAGGTTAAACATTAAAATTGTTCGACCAAACCTTAAAAAAAATCTATATGAAATAAATAAGTTATAACTTTATACTTAAAAAACAAGTTGAACCCAAGTCTTATAAAATATAGCCTAGCACAAATTATTTCCACCTCTTGGTTCATCTTGTAAACAAAGTTACAAGCTACGGTGGATAGCTAAACATGAAGAGTATTTTCATATTGTTTGGAACTTAAATCTAAGGAAACCTTTGGTCTTTTTTTTTAAATAGATTCATTTTTCTTAAAAAAAATAGATTATTTTTTCTTAAAAAAATAAAACTAAAAATGGAGAAACTATTAAAAATCAAACAATTTTTTCTTTTAACAAAAATTAAAAATTAAAAATCCTCTACTTTTAATTAAAAAAAACTAAAAATGTTATTTTTAGGAGTGTCAAGTCATCTCCAAACCTATCATCTTTCTTTAGATTTTTAAGGGGGTTTCATTTGTACACATCACTTACTTTTACCCTTTTTAACTTAAACACTTCATAAGTACCTAATCTTTTCATTTCCAAAAATTTTACTAAATGGTCTCCACTAATAATTTTACATCCTTACATTACACAATTTTTATTTATATAGTATTTTTTTTCTATTTTAAATGCTATAAACATCAACGCTTAAATAAGCAACCATGGCTTATTTACCTTTCATTCATATAGCAATGCAATGAAAAATTCTTAACTAAAACAATTCTTAACTAAAACAATGCTTAAAAGACATATGCTCGTATAAGGATCGTTGTAGTTGCTCTCATGAAAGATGGTGTATCAACATCTATCCTTATACTCCTTTAACTGCTGATTCAAGATGTGAAGTTAGTCTTACTAGACTTATTTACATGAAAATTATGGAATTCAATCAAGGTTCGAACAAAAAATAATTATAAATATGGTGAAATCACATGAAAATGAGTCATATGAGCATCTAGAAAAGAATTTGTATGAAAATTTTCAATTTTTTAATTATTCACGAGACTCACTTTTTTACTATTTGTACCTTGTCTATAGCTCATTTTTATTCAAACATTAGTTGGTTTCTATAGTTTCATATATGTGAATTTAATATGACAAGTTTCACATATTAAATAAGTTAAAAATAGTTCAAAATTGTTGCCCAAAGTCGAAAATAATCATTTTTTCATAATGACAACATTGACCAAAATATATTTTTACCTAAATGATCAAAGTTATAATGTAGCATTTTTTTATCTTATCTTTGTTTATTTATATTCCTTTCTTCTTCTTTTTTTAAGAAAAATGTTATTAATATAGTTTTCAATAATCACTTTTGAATATTATTTTTCATTAGTTAAAATTTATTAAAAATTACAAAATTTTGTAAACCTTTCTTCTTATTTAATAAAGTTTATTTATAATTTTATAATTTTTTAATAAATTTTAACTAATAAAAAAATATTAAAAGTAGTATATTAAATAATACATTTTTAAATTTTTTATTATTATTTTTCTTCCATTTTGCTGGGCAAAGTGTATCTAGTTTGCCTTTAGCCTCGTAGTCCATTGTTGCATTAATAAATATATCAAGAGTACGAGCGCAAACGAGTCGAGTAATTTGTATATATATAAAAAAAAAATAGATCGTTTAAATTTGACTTTTTATGTAAACAAGTTTAATTGAAAGCATAAATTTGATTTGTTAAAAAAAATAAAGATTGAATTTGACTCGTTTAGCTCATAGCTTAATTATTTTTATTTTTATAAAAAGATTTCTTGAACTATAGTTTAATTTTATCAATTTAGTATCAATATTTTAATATTATTTGATAATTTACCAATAAAAATATTTTTTCATCATATAATAATCTATGTAATTTTTATATAAAAATAAGTTTTTTACGGTAGATAATATCAATTTTAACTCATTTAAATAATTGAATCTCACTTATATTGGTTTATTTAAACAAACGAAGATAATAGAAAATTTAACGAATCAAAGTTGAATAGCTTACTAATAATTCAACTTATTTAATTGTTCCTCTAATCCAAAGTATCCCAATGTAGTAAGCATTTAATTTCATTATGGAAGTATGTTATATCTCTTATAATATTATTTTATATACACAATGAAAAAATTACCACGCTTTATTGATTGATAAATTTTCAGATTGGCCAGCATTGTTCAGTGAATGTCCTAAATTGCATTAATATAAAGATTAAAGATTGTATTCTGAAAGGAACAAAGTATAACAACAGTCTCAAAACACATGGCATAAACCATTTGATTCACACTGAATATCATTATCCCCTCTCACAAAAGATGAGGGCAACCATGCAAACAAACGAATCGTTCAAATTCCGAGAGCTAGCATTTATCAACCCAATTTCTTCGTAATTACAGAAAACAAGTTTAAGTATTAACCAAAACAGAAAAAAATTGCGTTGATAAATGCTCGCTGATCCTGCAATTCTATGACCTCAACACTCAAAATAGATACATACCCATACATACATCTCCAATATATAATAAAAAAATATGGTAAATAATTTTTTTTTTCATTTTTACAACCGGTAAATAATCAGAAAGCAGGGCAATACCGCACGGGAGTCAAACACTAACAACTCGCCGTTATCACCACTCACCGAGTCGAACCCAACTCGCTTGTCCAACAACGAGTCCAAAAACCCGAGTTGCTTCGAGACCCGACCCGATATGACCCGACAAACCAACATAGCCCTCCTGCCCCTGCCTCCGCCGGCGGTCTCATGCGCGCTGCCGCTGCCGGAAAACGTGCAAATTGCCGTCCCCTTCCGATCCGGAAACGACCATGCAGAGCCACCATCGTAGGGCCCGCCGTCCTCGGCGGAACCCAAGCAGTGAAAGCGCATCACCTCGTTCCCGTCGGCGATGCACCGCGCATTCTCTTCCCAGTTGTTCCCCGCGGCGAGCCCAGCGGCGGCACGTCCCTTCACCGCCTCGCGAAACTCCTCGAACCGCGATACGGTCCGCGGCCCGTTTTGGACCTTGAAAATGACCTCGACCCGGCCCGGAAAGGGCTTGGGCCCCCAGCTGGTGTGGAAGATAATCTCCACGACGTTGCGGGAAGGGTGACCCTCGGCGAGTTCAATGATTCCACTGGACGAGGTTGTCGTGGTCGTGCTGCTTCGCGAACGGGTCATGGTGGTTCGTGCTTCCAATTCAGGTTTGGTGGTTGATGGGTATTTTGAGCTTGGATGTTTCTCCAAAGGCGGCTTAGGCTTGGGCTTTCTGGGCTTGGGCTTGGGCTTGGGTATGTCGACCATGTCTTTGATGCTTTCCACGCTTTTTCTGCAGCTGGCACTCAGGATTTTAGGGTGTGGGTGGTACACGTCTTCGAACGCTCTTGACTTGCATTGCCATGACTTCACCCACCCACTCGCCATTACATGTAAAATGTATTGTATTGTATTGTAATGTAATGTTGCTTTGGGTTTGATTTTGTTTGATCAGAATAAGGTTAGCTATTTGTTGTTGTTGGGAACGAGAAGAGAAAGAAAGACAGTGGTGGAAGAGACATTGTAATGGCGCGATAATAAATGGGATTCTTGTACTCCGTATGCGTTACGAAATCATGGTTCTGTTCTGCCCTTCTGAAGATTTCCGAATTGCCCACGTGGATTCTGTCTCGTGCTTTCACGGTTCTGATGAAAAACAAATTTTATTAATTAGGAAAACAAAAACTCACCAAGCAAGACAAATTCAATCTGGTCCGCACGATTGGGATTATTTTAACTCGTTTGAATTCGTTTCAAATTCATAAGGATTCAATTATCGGGTTAGTTTTAACGCTCATAAATGGTTTTAAAATATTCAATGTAGCCTTCTTACCAACCGCATCCCTACCCCTGGCGTTGGGACTTTTGGAGGAAACTCCAATGTGGTTTCATTTCAAATATGAATATTTCTCCGTCACCATCATAAAATTTGAAAAATTTAAAAAGAAAAAGAGAGTTGAAATTTTGGATGTTACTAATTAATATCGCTTGGTTTGGGACATGTGAAACCTAGGCTTTTGTCCACATTGAGAGGACATGGTCAATGTGTTTTTGTTGGCCATACTGTGATAAAAAAAATACAGACCAGCGTGGGTAACATTCTTCATTTTCTTGGTCCTTTACGTATTTGTGTTTATAGTAATAAGTAGAGTTTGCCGTTCTTGTTGAAATTATAATTTTCTTTTCGTGGGATCAAATTGGTATTTTGTTGAGTAATTTCTACTTCTCAGCGCCAAGATTATAGCTCCCCACTCCCTAAAGTGATTTTATGAGATATCATTATAGACTCTCAGAAGCTAACAAGTGCTTTAATTAGGAGTTGGAACGATATATATGATTGCATTTCAGTAATTTTGTTGGTATGCCATAAGCGTATCTATACATCTAGTTGTTTCAACTTCATTGGGGCCGCGGATTTGATCGACCTCATTATTGTGATGACATAAATACGTCAAAATCACGGATATTGTTCCACTAGGTACACTATTAACCTTGGACCATCACGCGTATATATTCAAAATTTTTAGTTTATAATAATTTATTACATACTATATGAAGATCAGTGAAAATTATATATGGTGGTATCTAATATTTTCTTGTTTTTTGAGTGTGAATGTTTTTTTATAAGAAAAACTAAAATAAATAAATAGTGAAGACTTGCACTTTTGTTTAAAAAAATTTCCTGTTTTTTAATGAACCAACACATTTTCAGTTGGTGAGTTGCTAATCACATCACGTCAAGTCATTTTCTAATAAAAGCTTTTGCCCTGCCATCTAACCATGAATGCTTGGTGGCATTGTCGCTCCTTGAAATCAAAGCAACCATTACTAAGCTGCAGGATTGCCTCGTCAGGTTGAAGTTTCAATGAAACAGTAAACGCAGGGACCCTTCAACAGTAAGCGCTACTTTTCAACACAAAGGAAGAAATGCAAGAAAAGCCCTTCCTTTATTAATATATTTGTCATTTCAAATTAATTTCGTATGTGACAATGGAATAGTGACATTCAATTGTTAGTTTTGGCACGCAGGATACTTTCATCAATGCAATCTAGCCTTGCTGAACAAAAATTGGGAATGCAAGGTAATAGATAGATAAAAATTTAATATCCGTCTATCATGCAAATTCTGAACTGAAAACATATTGGAGAATAGAATTAATAGCAGAGGAATGAGGAAACTCAAATTCGCATCTTATTATAAGAATTGTATATATTATTTGAATTATATTACTCTTTAACATGAGATTTTACCTACATCTTGAATATAATATTCATTATTTGATATATATTTACATGAATTTAAATTCAACTCAATTGAATAAAATTAAATTAAGTTATAAGATGAAGATGGCTTACTATTTATATGTTATATTGAGTTGATCTTGCTAGTTGATGTAGGATATTTAATATGTATCTTATTTATGTTGAAGAATGAATATTTCACTAATTCGATAATATCTAACAATGATCATTAGTTAAGAATATAAGTTTATATTTAGATCAACTCTATAAAATTAATTTATAAGATAATTATAATTTGACTTCACTCATCACTTATATATCATATTCAAACAATCAATCTTACTTATCAATATGAAATCTCCGATCAATAATCTATTTCCCTTTAAGTGAAATCTTCCATATAAACTACAATGGACCAGGGATAATGCAAACAAAATAAGCACTGAAATTTAAAATAATAAAATGACAGGTTTTCTTCTACTTTGGTTTTGTTTTCAATTCTATTTACAGGGCGAATATTTGAGAGAACTTCAAGGGATGATAAGGTTATTTAAAATTTTAAAAGAATCTGTCATGGGAGTTTGAAGTGGAACAACATGGGGCGAGGAATAGAAGAATGGAAACTGGCAGAGACTAGGGATAATGCAAATGAAAAAAGCACTGAAATTCAAAATAGTAAAACGACAAGTTTTCTTCCACTTTCATTTTCTTATTCTTATTTTATTGCAGTATGGAACGCCTCCTTGGTAGCAGCTACTCTAGGTGTACTGTCGCCGTTCATAAAGTTTGGGACTCTTATTGGGACAACGGCCTCTAGTTCCATGAGAAGCAGACAATCACATTGAGATAATCAAAGCTTATCTATAATGTTATGGGCTCCATCATAGCATCTACTGTCAATTATCAAATGACCAAATGGTCCAAACCTAGGATTTGCACCTATTAGGGTAAATTAAGTAGTAGCTAAAGTAGGCAAATATTTCAAATTGAATAACATCAACACACGTGGCGTGGTGTGAGTGATATAAGATTTCCTTTGTGTGCAAAGAGGTAGTATGTGTTAGAAGAGAAGGTGGAATTTGGCCAGCCTTTTGCTCTCAAGCCTGCAGAATATAGTCGAGATAAGTCCCCCACCCACCCCAATGTGTACATGTTATTTAGGCGTGGTTCCAAGTCAATATTCAACATTAAAAACTAAGTAGCATGTCTCACGTTGCCAAGATTACATCTCTCGTTCATATATATATATAAAAAAAAAAAGTAAAAATAAAAAATAATTTTTTAAAATAATTTTTTATAATAATATATATTATGTAATTTTTTATCAACATTATTATAGATATAAAATATTTACTAATTTTACTAATGATTAATATTCGTCAAGAAATCTAATCGGGGAGGGATATAATTTAATTTAGCTTGAGAGAATTCATGACTCTAAATACTATATATAGAGAGAGAGAAAGAGGCATTAATAAATAAATAATAATGATAATAATTTCTAAATAATATTAATCAATTTTAATTATTTTAAATTATTGAAAAGATTATAATAAAATTCTAATATGTCATTTTATGCCATTGAAAGAGCATAAAGAAGTTAGTCTTCAGTCATCTATTATTATTGTTTCTGATTATACAGACGATGTTATGTTATACTTAAAATTTTGTTTTTAATAACATCGATTACGTGTGACTAATTGAATAACATATATATATTAACTATTTCGACAATTAATTATTTTTCATAATATATTTTTCAAACCCCATTATTTCTATGACTTATATATATCCTCGTTTTGAAGCTGCAAATCTTCTTTCTGAATTTTTTTGTAGATTTTCTATGAATTTAATATTTCCCTGATAAATTTATG